>OZ030009.1:24288271-24888271 GCA_964023405.1 Apodemus agrarius | reverse complement strand
CAGCCCACCAGGCTCAGACACCATCCCGGCCCCCAGAGTCGCACAGTGACGTAGACAGGTCTCAGTCTTTCCTCAGCGGCTCAGCCATACACGCTTAACGAAGCCACTTCAGCCTGCCAGAGACTCAGTTTCTTTAATGAGCTCCTCTATCCTGACCATTCTACCCGCCAGGTGCTCCTGAGGTCAGGAGAACTAACTCCAAGGCCCGTCTGTCCCACCCACCTCCATAGGAGCCCAATCCAAACTGCCCTCCTGACACTGGCTGGGGCCTGTGCTCTCCAGAAAGCATGTGGCTCAAATTCAATCTTCAGCCCAATGTTGCAAGGGGGGTAATTCCATGGTCTCATTTCACAGATGAGAAAACTGAGGCCCCGAGAGATTAAACAACTTGTCCAGCATCCTGGGTAGATATAGGAAACAAACAAACAAACAAACAAACAAACAAAACAAGATGAGCCAGTATTTTACATTCAGAAAGTTGATCTCAAAGTCTGTGAGACCCGACATGACATTTAAATCTTCTAGCAGCCTTCCAGGGATGCCCTCCAGGGCAGCCCTCGAGGGATGCTCTCCAGGGATGCCCCTCTGGGGGGGCAGCCTTTTCAACACTGGTCCCCCTCCCCCATTGGATCCCAGTGCTTCTGTGCCCCTGATGTTCTAAAGAGGAGCAGGTAACAATAAAATGTGTTTTATGTCTCACACTCTGCTTTGCCTCAGACCAGGCCCCTGCCTTATCCAACCAAGCAACTTTTAGCTTCTGTTTCCTGCAAACTTCATGCTCTGCCCACCCACCCTCCACTGTAGCCCTCAGCAGGCAGCAAGCGGGGCAGGGATAGGAATCGCTCCTCAGTGTGTCTGAGCCTCTCTGGTCTTTGTTTTCTTCCTGCCACCAGCATTGCCAAGAGGGGCTCCTTCCTGCAGCTCACACCCTCGGAGGGAAGACTGAACCCACGGCACCAAACTACAACTCCCAGGTTTCCTTTGTGCTTAGACCTCAGGCACCGGTAGATAAAGCAGCCTATGGATTGCCCCCTCAGGCCTCCAAGATCGCCTTGGAGAGTTAAGGGAGGATCCTAAGATGCCCTGTAGGACCTTCCCCTATGCACATTGCTGTCTCGCTCTGCCTCCTTACTTCACATAATCCACCAAGACCCATTCGGGGGACCAGTGTTGATTCCATGTTACTTGATGCTAAGAAAGGCACTTGAGACTTGAAAGTGTCATTTGGGCTACGGGTGACCAACACCACATGCGCCACGCAACACTCATGAACTGTAGCGTTGCAGCCCCAGACAGAGACTCACTGGTAACCACTGGGTAAGGTGGATTAGCAACCCTTAAAGATGTGTGAAGGCTGGACATCACCACACAGTGGTGGGTGAGTTTGGAACCCCACTGAGAAGTGATTAGAATGCTGACGATGTTAGAATGGGGTGATCGCCCACAGAGTCTCTCATAGGCGGTTTGGGTTGATTCCCCCTTCCTGAAAACGATCCCCATGCGCTCAGCAGCTTGCTCAGCATTGGGTGGTCTTCTCCAGCTCATTCCATGGCCGCCTATAATTGTGTGGTTCTATGTGGTGCCCCCGCTCAGGACCGGGGCACAGGGGCCAGCTCACTTTGAGACGAGAGAAGGCCTGGCTGTGGGCAGTACAGAGCTGAGGGCGCCTGCCTTGAAATCACATGGACTCGTATATCCATCATAATGCCATCAGAGTGTCCTGGGCCCTGGAAGGACCCAGAGGGACTTAAGGTCAGTGAACCTCAGAGTTCTAATCCAGATACTGGCCAGCGGTCCCCGAGGCTTATGGTTAGGGCAGCCAGATGGATCTGTGCCTGCTCACGCAGCTGCAATGTTCAAAAGCAGATCAGAGGTTACAAGACAAAAGGTCCACTCCCTTCTTGGCTTCCCGGACTCAATGCAGGATGTAAATTCAGACCCTTTCCACCCCCATAGGCTGGAGGATGGCCCCAGAGGAGTCCATTAGGGTTCTACCCTATTGGTCCATTTCCTATGCGCTTCCTTCCTGTAACCGCCCGTGTCTGCCGTGTGTCATCCTGTCCTTTCTCTGGAATTGATCACCCGTTATAAGAAGGCTGCTTCAGACAGACACTGTAGCTGAAGCTGTCGCTTTGAGTCGCTTCTCACCCGGGCTTTCGTGTGACACCCACCTCACGTGTCCGTGAACGTGCCTGTTATTCTCCTGGTCGTCTGTCTTTTGTTGCAGAAGTCTGTCTCCAAGCTCCCTAAGTCTTAAGTCTCTTCGGCTTGGTTACAAATATCGGCGAGGCGCATTTTGAGGCAACACACGTTCTAACAGGTGCCTTCCGCTGCCCACCAAGCGGGCAGGGATCGCACTTTGGCGCTTAGACTCAGAATCAGATCTGAGAGGTACTAATTGCTCAACCTTCACGGGCTGAGCTCGGAGCAGAGCCGCAGGGGGAGGTGCAGGGAGGCCTAGGTCAGGGGATGGTCAGCTGCTCCTCTTCCTCCTCCCTCTCCTCCTCCTCCCTGTCTGTGAGCCCCTCCCAGGCTGCCTTCCTGATCCAGGGAGCACCCCTGCGGCCCCAAAGTCAGAGCTGCCCCCCCAGCCTGTAAGTGTAAAGGAAGAAGGAGCCACGGAGACAGCAATTAAGTGCTCTGTGAACTGGCGAGCAGAGAGCTCCAGCTTCCTGCAGAGGTGTTTGGGCCTGAAAATATAAGATTAACACATCCATTTCTTGGGAGCTTATTAGCCTTTAAACTGTCAAGAAAGACACAATGCCCTGCGTGCACGAGTGTGGGCTCCCGAGCTGCCCTCCTTCAGGGCGAGGCAGAGCCTAGTGCCCGAAGACCCAGGGACTCACACCAGCGGCTCAGAAGTCCCAGCACCCTCAGGCCTGCAATGTGGGGAGGAGCTCCCTGGGACCAGGGACCCCCTCCAAGACCGTAGCCGCGCCCCTCTGGTTCTCATGCTGGTGTGTGGCATCCTGGTTATTCTTGAAATTGAAGGGGGGTGGGGAATCAAGAAGCAGGGAGCAACAGTGTCAACTGTCTAGAGAATGGAAAAGTAAATCTAGTGGGGGGAGGTGCGGGGAGGTGGGAGGGTCCCAGAGGAGTGGGGTGGATGGGCATGACACAGCTCAGCAGCTGAGACCTCGGGAGTGAAGTGCCCGGACAAGCACCTGGTTGGTAATGATGCTTCCCTGACTATAGCCACTGGGAGGTCAGGTCTGCAGCAGCGCCCCTGCCCAGATGTGCAGGCAGGGAAATGCTAACAAAGGAAGGAATATCTCAGTAGTACTTCCCAGCATCTCATTTTCCCATCCTTTATGCCCAGAAACTGGCAGAACAGGAGACACCCCATCCTTTAGTCCCTGTCTTAGTCAGGGTTTCTATTCCTGCACAAGCATCATGACCAAGAAGCAAGTTGGGGAGGAGAGGGTTTATTGAGCTTACACTTCCACACAGCTGTTCATTAGACAAAGGAAGTCAGGATTGGAACTCAAGCAGGTCAGGAAGCAGGAGCTGATGCAGAGGCCATGGAGAGATGTTACTTATTGGCTTGCTTCCCCTGGCTTGCTCAGCCTGCTCTCTTATAGAACCCAAGAATACCAGCCCAGTGATGGTACCACCCACAAGGGGCCCTCCCCACTTGATCACTAATTGAGAAAATGCCCCACCGCTGGATCTCATGGAGGCACTTCCCCAACTGAAGCTCCTTTTCCTATGATAACTCCAGCCTGTGTCAAGTTGACACACAAAAAAACAGCCAATACAGTCCCATTTTGTTCAATTGAGGAATCTGTGCATCGGCTAAGGACCATCACACCCAAATAGGTTTCCAGGCACACCAGTGGGATTCTCGCCTTCCTGATCCTTCAGGTCCTGTTGTAACCTACTCCTGGACCATCAGTGGGGAGAGAGAGGGATGGGCTGACTGAGGGACCCAGGACTTGAAGGAAGTGGAGTCCTGGTGGGTGCTGGTGTGTCCCTGGTGGCTTCCGTGTAGCGCCTGCAGTAAGAGATGGGGATCTGACATCACTGTCTCTGCCTGCAGGAAGGTTTACCACCCCAGATGGCCAAGGAAGAAAGCAGACGCAGGCTCATGCGCTCCCGACAACCCGTGCTGACACTAGGGGACCGCCCAGGGCTCTGAGAGCTCACTGCCGTGTTGGGTCAGGTCTTAGACATACTTCCCAAAGAGGGATTGGGAACAGTGGGCTTTGAGGGGTGTCGTCGTCTGGCAAGTTTATACCAATAACAAGATTGGCCTGATTCCCCTCATCTCACCAAACACCCAAGGCAATTTCCCTGCTGGCTGCCATGATCTCATTCATGTTCGTTCTAGTCTGTCGCCAGCTGATCAAACCTGGGAGTCCTCATTCTCTGCTCCCTCCTGAGCCCACAGGACCCCAGCATGAGCCTCGTTCACCAAGGGATTGCTTCAGCCCGAACCCATGGCTCCTTCCAGCCCTGCTCTTGTCTGCCCAGCTTTGAGTCACAACCAAGCTCCCCTAGGCCTGGGATTCAGGCAGAATTAAGACCTAAGGGAGGCAGCCAGGCATGGTGGCACACATCTCTGGCCCCAGCACCCAGGAGGGGGAAGCAGATGGATCTCTGTGGGTTTATGGCCAATGTGGTCTACATAGTTTCAGGCCAGACAGAGCTACATGGGGAGAACCTGTCTCCAAACAAAAACAAAAACTAAGGGCAAGAGAGAGGGGGGAGGGAAAGGGGAGGGGGAGGGGGAGAGAAAGGGGAGGGGGAGGGGGAAGGGGAAAGGGGGAGGGGGAGAGGGAGAGGGAGAGGGAGAGGGAGATGGAGAGAGAGCGCAAAGTCAGTAATGTGTTTGTCTGGCAAGCATGAGGACCGGGTTCAATTCCCAAACCAACAATTAAAAAAAAAAAAGTAGACATGGTACCTGGAGGGATGGCCATCAGTTAACAGTACCTAGGCTGCTCTTCCAGAACACCTGAGTTTGGTTCCAGGGCCCAATTCTGGAATCTTAAAAGCCTGTAAGGATACAAGACTGATAACTCCGGCACCAAGAGATCCAAGACCCTCTTCCAGCTTCCTCTGATAACTGCACATGCACTTATTCTCTCTCTCTCTCTCTCTCTCTCTCTCTCTCTCTCTCACACACACACACACACACACATGCACACACACACACACATATACACACACAGAGACCCACATACACATACACACACAGGCACACATACAGATATACATACACATGCACACACAGACACACATACAGACACACAGAGAGACCCACAAACATACACATACACACATACAGATATACATACACATGCACACACAGACACACACAGAGACCCACATCCACATACACACACAGAGACCCACATACACATTCACACACACATACAGCTATACACACACATGCACACACAGACACACACACAGACCCACATATACATACACACACAGATACACATACAGATATACACACATACATGCACATGCATGTGTGTCTATATTATGGTAACAAACAAATAATCCTGAGCATGTCGACTCACTCCTGTGAGTCCAGCCCTGCAGAGGTAGGGACAGGTAGATCCTGGCCACTCACTGACTGGCCAGGACACTTGAGCATCAGGTTAGTAAGAGCCCCTGTGTCAAAGAAGATGGACAATACCTGAAGGACCCCATAAGTTATGTCTGGCCTTCAAATATGTGCAATACACATGTGCACCTACACGGACATGCACACACATACACATGCACCCCAAAAGAGCCGAGGGAGCCTCTGTATGCCAGCAGCCCACTGTGTGTCCTGGACAGAACTGCATTCCTTCTCGGAGACTCAATCCTCCAAGTACTCTACTTCAGTTAACCGAACACCATTCTGGTGTGTCTATACAGGAAAGTCCAGCCATGGTATTTGGAAATCAATGGTGCAAGTTCTCTGGTGACAATCTATATTTGGGGGGAGTGACACTTGTCACATTGGCCAACTGTGAACATAATGAGAAATAAAGAAGACACGACCTGATACCAGGTCCACTGATCTGGCGGAGGGTATTTACTTCACAGAATGGCTGAAGCAAGAGGCAGCCCTGCATAATAAAAGCGAGCCTTCCTCTAACTGGTGGGGAATGGGGCTCCAGAGGTAATGCCAAGGAATGAAAGCCCTGCCTGTGTGACTATGGAACAAGAGTGGAAGGATGGAGGGTGGACAGGGAAGTGTGTGTGGTCCTACCATGCACCTGCCTCCTCGGTACTTTGTGACGGATGAACCCAAGCCTGGTACACACTAGATGTCTCTGTTGGCTAGTCTGTTCAGTCCCAAGGCCTCCCCTGCGGAGGCCTGGGTGGTGCTGCTGGAGGTGCCTCCCCTCAGAATGGCCAGTTGCTGCCAAATGCTTAAAGTGAGATTGGTGGGGAAAGAGGGAAGGATTCCCTTGATCCTCGTCTCTCGGTGTTGACAGACGCCTAGCCCGCCATGAGCACGAGGCTGTCCCTTTGTGTCACCATGGTGCACTCACATCTAGATTGTGCCCAGAAGGCAGGTTTCTCTGCAAAGCCTGGAAAAGGCTCCCCTGCCCGTGTCTCTGTCCTTCTCCGGCTTCTCTCAGGTCCCTGCTGTGGGAGCTGCGCTATTTCCATCAGGATCCAGCTGTTTTAATGGAGGGACTTTAAATAACTCCCTCCACTGCCAAGAAACTTCTGTCCTGCTGAGGCAGGTGCACTGTAAGCAGACACTCCACTCCAGAGAGGCTCAAAGCCACGTGGCTGCTGGACAATGACCATCCTTCCTCCCCGCTTGCTCTCTGTCATGTCTGTCTCCAGCGATGTGACAGGTGTCACCACAGAGTGTCAGTTACGCACATACAGTTCAGGGCACAGAAAAAAATACTGTGCTTGCAAACACAATCAGATGGGGGAGGCAGACCCCCTAGGCAACACCCACCGACCACCCCGTGAGAGGTCATAGCACGGTTGTTATTCTATGAGCACGCACTGTCTACAACTCTGCTCCCACCGTGGCTACAGTATGCTGGGACGAGCCACGTAACTCCTAGGTACCTCACAAGGTCTCGTGACAGCTCTCCCCTCATCAAGATGGGCCCATCATTCCCAGTTCATCTCTGAGGAAACACGAGGCCTGGGAAAGCTGAAGAGCCTACTCAGAATCACACGGACGGGGAAGCCTGCCAAGTCCCCATGTGCACCCCACCTCGGTAGCAGCACAGGGATAGCCACTCGAGGATAGGTCAGGCCTGCAGGATGGACAGAAACCAAGTACAGTCACCTGATCCAGATAGCCAGAGTCCAAAGGGACTCTATGCTGCAGGACTGTTGTCTTCTGCTCAATGCCCAAATTGGTTAAGCATGGACATTGCAAGAGATGGGAATTGCATCCATCGTGTGCCACGCCCATCTTCCCCACTCCATAACCAGGTGACTTGGTTGGGGCTTAGCCCACAGTCGGTTCTAAACACAAGTGCTTGAACATGTCCAGAGAGTGGACAAGCCTGTGGGAAGGGGCAGGACTGAAGTCCAGGCTCCGCCTCTTTCCAGCCAGGATCCGGGCACAGCTGGCACGGAAGCAGGAAGGCATTCAGCTCAGCAGAGAATGAGTGTGCACTAAACGGTCCACAGTGCCATCAACCACTCGGCCGTGCCCTGAGCTGTCAGCCCCTCTGCTGCATGCCGGGCTCTCTGATCGGTATTCAGATAGAGTGGGGATCTCTGGTGCCCCACATCCTGTCAGGAGCCGGATGCCTGAATAAGAACTCAGACAGGTTCTAGGATGCTTAGACTGCCACCAGGCTCTGCAGACAGCACTGAGTATGTGTCTCCCGGAAGGGGAGCGGGGTACAGGTGGCCATCCCTTTATGCCCCATCTATGGACATTTGGTTATCTATAATGAGGTCATAGATGTTCCACCCGCCAATCACCCTACCGACACACTTCTGACCCTGCACAATGCCTCATGGGGGAAAAACTGCAGGGCTGAGACCTGTGAACCCCCTGCACACACACGTGAGCTGAGCAGCTCTAAAAAGAAAGACTCCCACTGTGTCCACTACTGGGGAGATCGCCACACCGACAGTGTAGCAGCGAGGCTACTGCATTCGGCCTCTTTCACTCTAGCAGGAAACTGCACATCAGCTCGGCTGCAAGGGCCTCTGGGTGTGCGCTAGCCTGGGAAGCCAGGGATATTTTGGGAGCCAGATGCCCTCGTGGGTGGAATCCCACAGCTCAGTTCCCAAATGCTGCCAAGTCAGCCGTCCCTTTACACCCCAGCCTCCCTCCCTCTCACCCACGTGAGAGGCAAGCGTTTTCTCATGTCTGTTAGGTGAGGGTCAGATGGGGAGCCTGCCTGTAGGAAGAGAGAATAATGCCAGGTGAGGGCTCACTGGCTCTGAGGAGAGAAGAGCCTTGACACAGAGAGACCCCACAGCATGACATCAGTAGCTGTATTATCAATGTCCATCCCTGGTCTGTCCCCTACATGTGCACACACATACAAACACACACACACATGTGCACATGTGCATAACATACAAATACACACACATGCACCCACATACAAATATGAACACATGCACACGCATTGCACACATATACAGAGACACACACATGTGCACAGACAAACAATCCATACATATACACACATGTGTACACACACACACACACACACACACACACACACACACACTGGGTTCTGGAAACCTGGTAGAGGTTTCTCTTTCTCTGTCCCTGGCCTCTCTCCTTAGTCATGGAGACCTGTCTGGCCTGGGCCATGTCAGGTCTGGGTAGAAGGACAGCAAGCTTGCAAGGACGCAGGGACCCTGCATCAGAGACATGGATTAAAACTTTAGTCACAGAAAAAAAAATTGGCCATTAGCAGGTTGTAGAAATGAGAACATCAGAAAGGAACCAACATTAAAGATGGCCACGCAGTGACCTGTGATATGTTGCTTAATCAGGAAAAGGTAGCCTGGCACCCAGAGCGGATCTGAGGGCTTCTGGGTAGAGCGTTTCTTGTGTGCTACATCACAGCTAGACACGCCTTAGGGCAGCAGCCAGGGGCAGGTGTTAATGTGCTGACTTGGGGAGACGCTGATGTTCCAGGGGGAGGTTTGAAATGCTTCAATCACGATGAAGAATTGACGGCAGTGGACATTCTGTTTAGACTTGCCCCATCTGCGCTATTGCCTGCATCTCTCCTGTCTCTGTACTCAGAGCCCTACACCTAGGGCAGAGCTGAGGTGCCTGGGCTGGAGGCAGCCCACCTGCAGTCTCCCCTGGCTCATGGTGTCACTTTTCATTCATCATACAGGATACACATCGTTTATTAACCCTTTGCCTGGCCGCCCCAGTCCAGTCGTGATGGTTCCCTTTCATTGTCAGTGTGACTGGATTTGGGGTCACCTGGCAAACATGCCTCTGGGTATGTCAGTGAGGGTGTGCCCAGAGATGGGTGAGTTAGCACTAGCTACTTGCCCCCCTTTGATCTCTCACTCACTCTCTTGTGCTCGCTTGCTCTCTCTCTCTCTCTTGCTCTGTCTCTCCTTCTCCCTCCTCTCTTGCTCTCTCTCCCTTTCTCTCTCTAGCTCTCGCTCTCTTGCTTTTGCTCTCTCTCCCCCCACTCTGTTTTCTTCACTACAGATACAGTATGATCGGCCAGCTGCATGCCCACCAGATTGGGGGGGGAGGATGAAGGCAGCACGTGGTGGTGTAATGGACGGGGTGGGGGGCACAGTATCAAACAGTCCCGAGTCACAGCAACTTTGCCTAAAGCCTTAGTTTCTCTCCCAGACAATCCCAACATGACATTTCTGGCTGTGGCATCTCCCTCCCATCTTCCCCAGGGTGGTCTTTTCCTGGTGTGGTGTAGGGACTCAGCCTCCTTCAACCATAATGTTGGTATTTGCACTGTGGTCTCTGGGGTCCTGAGAAGAGAGAGTGAACCCAGGGCAGGTGATCCAAAGGGTCCCTCACCACCCACTTGCCACTGGCCATGTCTGTTCTCTAGGGGCATTTGGATACCAGAGGCTGAAAATGTCATCCCTGGCTGAGCAGCCCCACACTGCAAAGAGGGTATACCAGGGACAGTCTACCTCTATCCTCAGGGTGATGGGATTTCCCCTCTCTATCATTCTGGGCCTCCTGGTCCCCCACCAGGGCCTGTCTGAGCTCTGTCTGAGCAATTCTCAGGTCAGGAAGGCTGGAAAGGGTTTCCACTAGGGAAGGATAGTCCCAGATCTGCCCCGACCTGGCCTCTGGGGAGGAGATCCTCAGTGTGGGTGCTAAGCTGGGGCCTTGTGGTGCTGCCAGGCCACTGGTTCAGGGCCATTTTGTGTTCTGAGCACCTCAGCTGTGTAAACAAGCTTCCTTCTGCCTTTCTTCGAAGAGTCTCAGGTCATGCAGAGGCAGAGGAATCCTGGAGCACCTCAAGCTCAGGGCTCTGAGGAGGGGATTAGTTGTACCCAGTTGGTATCTTAAGGGCCAGCTGAGGCTGACATGGTGACCCCATTTTGTAAGTGAGGAATCTGAGACCCAATAGAGAAATTGTTACAAATCAGAACCTCTGTCAGCATGGAGCTCCATCCAGGATTGGGAGAGCTTTTTGATCTCCATGAATCTTTGCAAGCATGGCTCTACCTGCTCCTCTTGTCAGTCTCCTATTCCTTCGTAGGCCCTTCCCTTATGTCAGAGTCCTGGAATCAGAGAAGCTCGGCAATGCGTAGAAGACTCTGGGTGCGGATGGGCTGACGGAGGGGAGAGCGAGCAGGAGGGGAAGGACCTCGACTTTGCAGGGGGAGAAGGGGAGATGAGCGCCACTTCAGCGTGCTCTGCTCCTATGAACCCTTGTGACCCTACCAATTGATAGGACTCTTCCCTCTTGATGACCACGGTATGACTAAATGACAAGGGGTGTAAGGACAGCAGCTGTTTGTCCTCCTCCCATTCAGAGGCGATACCCAGCTCCCAAGAGCCCCGAAGCTCCATCCTCACCTCCCCCAGCGTCTCCAGGAAATCCCATCAGTGCAGAGATCACTGGGACCTGGGTCATGTAAGGTCACCCGGAGAAGATGTGGGATGTGCTTCTTGGGTATTGAAAGCACAGAATCTGGAGTAAAACTGACTTGGAATGAAATTCTAGCAGAAGCGCCTACTGGTCAATCACGTGGCTTTGTGCTGGTCTCTCTTCTAGGCATGTGTCATTGCTCACAAAGGGAAGGCAATAATGGAATCATCCTCATATTTTATTTAAAAATAAAAATAAAGTAGAACTATCCTGAGCACTGGGCCTAAGACAAAAGTATTTAAAAAAATACCTAAGGCTTATTTTTAACAGCCTCACTGGGGTATGCCTGCCATTCGATAACCCAAGTATATTTAAAGGTATAGCTTGATACACTGACATACGGACACATCTACAAAACCCTCACGACAAGCAAGAAGAGCATTCAGTGTCTAAACCTTTCTTGAATCCCTTTGTGATCCAGACCTACAACAGATGGCATTTGTCCACCCTGTCTCCAGAAGTGCACATGCACACGCACATGCATGCACGTGTGCTTGCAAGTGTGCATACACGCGTGTGCCTGTGTGTGATCCGTATTAGGTGTCTTCCTCAGCTGCTCTCCACTTTCCTTTTTGAGGCAGGGTCTCTCGGTGGACCTGGGACTCATCCATTCAGCTAGGTGACTGACCCATGACATCTAGGGACCTGCCTGTCCCCACTTCCCCAGAGCTGGGATTGCAGATGCAAGCAAGCCACCACACCCCTCCTTGAAGTGGATATTGAGGATCTCAATTCGGGGCCTCATGTTGATGTGGCAAGCACTTTACCAAACCATCTCGCAGTCCACAGTCTGCTCTTTACCACTACAGATGGGTGGCATTTTCTCAAATTATATATAAATGGAACTGTAACACATGTAATCTTTTTGTCTGGCTTGGTTCACCCGGCAGAATTATTTTGAGATTTCTCTGAATTGTGTTGCATAGCTGTGGTTTGTTCCCTCTCCTCTTCCTCCTCCTCCTCTTCCTCCTCCTCCTCTTCTTCTTCTTCTTCTTCTTCTTCTTCTTCTTCTTCTTCTTCTTCTTCTTCTTCTTCTTCCTCCTCCTCCTCCTCCTCCTCCTCCTCCTCCTCTTCCTCTTCCTCCTCCTCCTTTTTTTTCATTGTGGATCTTACTCCCTCAATGGATACACCATGGTCTGAGTCAACACTTGGGTTGTTTCCAGACCTGAACCTTCAGCAACCAAATCACCCCGCACCCAGTGAAGGAACTCCTTCTAAAATCCCACTCACAACTGGCAGCTTGTCCTGTTATGTTTCAATGTATATTCTCAGATCAAGAAATTATGTCATTTCTCTGACTTTCTTCAGAGTGAAGACATGGTGAAGACTTTATGGGTGATCATAAAGTCAGTTATTGGTTTTTCTAAATCATTGTTTTCTAGATATTTCTGTGTTAACGGATCACTAGCCCAGTGTTGTTGTACTTGGAGAATGTACCTTGTTAGAGAATAAATTCTGAGATAATTTTGAATCCCCTCCCTTCTGAGTCATCTCTTTCCCCCATAGCCTAGACTATAGCACAGTGTCGCCATAGCCTAGACCACAGCACAGCCTCTCCATAGCTTAGACTATAGCACAGTCTCTGCATAGCCTAGACTATACTGTAGTCTCTGCATAGCTAGACTAGAAAGCACTGTATATTCTAGCATTGCTGCAAGTGTGCGTCGGGCTATTTGTTGAAGGTGTTGTCTGACTCTCTGTATCCTCAGCCACTTCCATCTTGTTCCCTTGGGTACAGGGAGGACAGCACAGCTGTACCCATCCAGTCCCGAATGAGCCCTTTGAAGTCCTATTAGTTTTAGACTCCTGTCACTGGGTTCTTCTAAGGTCATTGTTTCATTTTGAAATCTGAGGAGATGGCTCAGTTGCTAATGAGCCTGCCTTCTAAGCCCAAGGACCTGAGTTCAGTCTCTACATCTCACTAGCCCCTGGGGACTAGCCCCTACCTGTCCCCAGCAGCACTGCCAGACCCTATGCATAGCACATAGTAGGGCTTGGTGAACCTTGCCAGAGTGAATGAGAAGGAAGATAGCTGGTTCCAAGGTCCCAGGCTCTCCCTACAATGTGCAGGGACTGTTTGCTGCCCCCCAGGGACAATCACCATTTTGTAGGCCGTTCCCTGGTGACATTTTCTAGCTCCTTCCTGAGCCACATTTTAGCCACATCCACGAGTCTAAAATAACAGCCACATTTCAGAGTTTGGAGAAAAGCATTGAGACCAGACCTTTTATTTTTTTTCCTCAGGAAGTGGGGAGGTGGCGGAGACCAAACATGGATCCGCACAGTCGCCTGTGTGGACGCATCTTCAGGGGGCAGGCAAGTCGGCAGCCAGCATCCATTCTTCCACAGGATAGAAATAATGAGAGCGTATAGGAGTCTGGTCTTCCCTGGCTGCTAATGGACTGGAGAGCAAGAACTGTACTGTGGGTGCTCACAAGTACTCTGTCAGTTTATTCTTGGTCAACACCCTTCTTCCAGAGGTGCCCTGGTGTGTCCAGCCTCTGTCCTTGTGGTCCCTGCATCCTTCCTGCCCATGTACAAAGGAAGGAAGGGTTTATTTTACCTCATAATTTAAGGATGCAGCCCAGCACGGCCGGCCGTGAAGCCATGGCGACAGGACTGTGAAGCAGCTGGTCTCACGGCACCCACAGTCAGGAAGCAGAGAGAGACTAATGGCGCAGCTCAGCTCGCTTTCTTCTTCTTAGTCTTCCCCAGGACTCCAGCCCATGGAGTAGCACTGCCCACATTTAGGGTTAATGTTTCCACCTTAGAGATGTGCCCAGGGGATTGTCTCCTAGGTGATTCTAAATCCCATCAATCCCATCATGTTGATCTCAGTTTGAGCCATCACAGCGATGAGAAGAGCCTGAAGGGGTTGCTATGGTGAGACCTGACGTCTGTCTCCCCTCGCTACCCTGTGGCTCTGCCTAGGCTGTCTCATCTCACGCAGCCTACCTACCCTTCACCCATAAGCAGATAGCAGACGGTTCCTGTCAGCTCGATCATAAAGATGGCTGATGTAGCATCCCATCCCTACGTCACTTGCCCCACCCATCTCATCCCCCATTGGGCCGCTGACAGCTAGCTGTCAATCACTTTTCCAAGGGCCTCATCCTGTGCTCTGGGTAGGAGACAATGGGTTTCATCCAGCTTCTGAGCAGATGACTAGATCCTGAAAAGAGGAGTTGGCCCAGTGTGTGACTAACTCCTCACAAAGCCAAACAGCCTGTTGCAGAAATACCAGTGTCGCCTCTAATTTCTTTGATGCTCCATTTAAATGAAGTCATTACCCAGAGGCCTCCAGGTATTTAGAGAGGCAGCCTACCAATATGGTTCCTGCCTCGTGGCTATGTGGGATTATGGTCCTCCTGGAATGCTGTGTGTAGCACACGAGTATTTTAAAATCAAGTGGATCTTGGCCATTAGAGATGATGAGAGCCAGAGAGGAGAGTCTGCTCCTACAGGACAATGTGTATGTGGGAAGGACACATCTGGAGAGGCCTGGGTAGGCTGGAGCAGCAGGAGACACACATCTGAACTAGAGGTTGTACCTGTGCCCGCGTGCTCCTGGGATCTGGCTTAGCTGAGATGCATCAGAACCCCAAAGTCCTTCTAGGTCACTGTCATCTGCACAGTATGATACAGACGGTCAGAGGCCAGTGTGTACTGAGCACCCGCCATGTCCCAGACAGAGCTCATGGTTCCCATTGAGCCGTAACAGAGAGGGGCGGTGTTTACCCGTACCTCTGGGAACCTGGCTTCTTATTTGAGAGAATAACCAACTAACTATACGTCTCTGCATTACCAGGCACCAAATAACAAAGTACAAGGATCGCCAGAGGGATGAAGGTCAGGGCGGGGCGAGGGCGGGGCGAGGGCGGGGCGAGGGCGGGGCGAGGGAGAGGGCGAGGGAGAGGGAGAGGGCGAGGGCCAGGGCGAGGGCGAGGGCAGGGCGGATCCTTAGCAGAGCCCTGGTGAGGGGGAGAAAGGGCTGATGGGAGACGGCTGGAGCTTTGAGCTGAGTGCCCCACAGGCAGTACTAGGGGGTGATGAAAGCTGGGACACACAGCCAGAAAGATGTGTGACTCTTGTCGGTGGTGGACTATCAGCTACTTACTCTTTTCATTGCTGTGACAAAATGCCAGACAAGAAATAACTCAAGGGAGGAAAAGTTTATCTTAGCTCACGATTTAAGGAGTTTCACTCGGCAGTCAGGGAAAGCTGTCAGCAGGTGGCTTTGTGCTGGTGGGAACGTGAGGTGCTGCTGGCTCACACCTCTGCAGAGAGAACAGAAAACAAGGATTAAAGCCCAGGGCTCACTCTCCACAGACTGACTTCTTCTGGCAGGCTCTGTCTCGTAAAGATTCCACAACCTCTCAGAGCAGCGCACCATCTGAGGACCAAGGGTTCAAACACCGAGCCTCAGGGACACTTAGATTTCCAATCAGTTCCGGATGGGAACAATGTGCATAGCCATCTAGTGACCAGCAGCTCTGGAAGTGAGAGCCTCGTGTGTAAATATCAATGATGATGTCATTCTTTAAAACCCTCTTAAACATAGTTGACTGGTACTCATTATGTGGAAGTTAACAGGACAACTTTAGCGGGAAGATGGGAACGGATCTACACCAAACCGGAGTGTTGGAATATCACTTGAAAGTGAGCTGTGAGAAGTTAAAAATGTTTACTACGCACCCTCAGGCAAAGACCAAAATATCAAAACAAAGAGTTAGCGTTGCGAAGCCAGCAAAGGGAATGAAGTGTAGTTGTAGACATTGCCAAGTGCATCTGAAAGAAGGAGCAAGGAACAGAAGAGAAGAACAGAAACCGGTCCCTGAGAAGCATGGCCACTTAAAAGGCTGTCACCCTAGACCAAGCAGCAAGAGCCAACTATGGTCTGCTGCTGCTGGAAACCCATCGTAAGTGTAAAGAAGGACAAGGGTCAAAGGAGGCGGATAGGTGGATCCTGATGCACACAAATAAAGTGTTTATGTTCCTGACAACGAGAGACTTCAGGGCAGATATCACCAGAAACAAAGAGGGTCACTGCATCATGACAATCACAGCAAAGTTACCAAGAGGATTTGTATATCTATGTATGTGTCTGTGTCCGTGTCCATGTGTGTGTGTGTCTGTGTGTATGTCTGTGTCTGTGTGTCAGTGTGTGTCTGTGTCCATATGTGTCTCTGTGTGTGTATGTGTGTGTGTGAATGTGTCCGTGTCCGTGTGTGTGTCTTTCCCTGTGTGTGTCTCTGTGTGTGTCTGTGTCCATGTGTGTGAGTGAGTGTGAATGTGTGTGCAGGGCACATGTGTACCTGTGTGTGCATGCAGGCAGAACCAGGGAATACCCCAGGGTGTTGTCCCTGAGCTTTTGTCTGCTTTGTGGGTTTGCTTAGTTTGGTTTGGTTTTTGTTGTTTATTATTGTTGAGTTTTTGTTTGTTTGTTTTTGAGGCGGGGTCTTTCATTTGCTGGAGCTCTCCAAACTGGCTTGGCTGTTGGCCATAGAGCCCCAAGAACCTTCGGTCTCCTGGTCCCCAGTTCTGGGATTACAAGCGCATACCACCATGCCTGGAGTTTTTGTTTCTTTGTGAGTGAAGGGCAAGATCAGGATCCTAAAGTAGCCCTCAATATTTCTACTCTTTGGAAAAAAATGTTTACTGCCAGCTCACCCCCTAAGGCAAGGTCCTCACAAGCTACAGTGCAAATGCATGTTTGGCCCATTTTTTTAAAAAGGAGTCTGGTCTTAATGCTATTCTCAGCCCCTAAAATGTAGCTGCGATTGGGATCTCAGGAAGGAGCCAGGAAATGAGATAGAAAGAAGGCCCAGAGGAAGGTGGCTGAGCCTGGGGGCAGCAGGAGTTCCTGCACATTCCAAGGAGAGATCAAGGGATTCTGGAGACAGCAAACTTCATCCTCATTCACCCCAGCAAGGCTCACCATGCCCTACTATGTGCTGTGTTCAGGATCTGGCAGTGAGGCTGAGGGCAGGCAAGTCTCTGTCCACAAGAGCCAGTGTGATTGGCTGAGAGGTGGGATGAGCGACCAATCATCAATGCAGCCAAATATACCTGTGAAGGATAGTGCTAGAAAGAAAGCCTTACGGATCGACGTAGTAGGGACTCTCTTGGGTCTGTGGGGACAGGGAGAGTCTCCACAATGAGGAAACACTTGAGCTGAGACCTCAGTGGGCAGTGAGGACAGAGCGGCTAGCCTTGCCCGTGGGATGGGGTGGGTCCTCAGGCGGAGTGAAAATGGCAGCAGCCAATAGGGAGGAGCGGCAGTCCAGACAGGGAGGATGAGGAGTGCTCCAGTTTGGGTTCTGCCCGTCTGCTAAACACTGTGACCAAAAGCAACTTGTGGGAAAGAAAGGGCTATTTGGCTTGCAACGTTGTCGGCTACCATTTATGAGAAGACAAGAAAGGAACTGAAGTAGAAGTCGCGAAGGATGCTGCTCACTGACTCGCTCCCCCCGGTTTTGCTCAGCTACCTTTCTTAAGCAGGGATGGCACTGCCCACAGTGTGCCAGGCCTCCACAGACACGCCCACAGGCCAATCTGATGGAGGCAGTTCATCCACCGAGATTCCCTCTTCCTGGGTATGTCCTGGTTTTTGTTGTCAAGAGGCCGAGTCTACAGGACTGATTGGTTGATTGCAGCAGTGATGCAGAGGGGTCTAAAGGTTAATTACTTTATCTGAACAAAGGCTTCCTGCCAACCCCTGTGTCAGAACTAACATCCTGAGACTAATAGATTAAAAACCCTTTTCTAATCTATTAACTTAGCCGACCACCCATTTCCAATAACCCAAAGCTAAGAATGGCATCATATGTCACCTGAGACTTACGGAAGAACTTCCCCCATCTTACTGAAAATACCTCTCTGGTGTGCCTACTAATGTATTCCAAGCTTGCCTCAATTTATGACTGTCTTTACAAACCTATAAAACTCCTTCTACATTAGAACATGAAAATGGGAATAACCTAAACCGGTGTTCCAGGGCTACAGTCACTCAAATTTGGCTCCAGGATAAATAGTGCCTTGTTCCCTTTAAGGTGAGAGCTGTGTGTGTACACGCACATGCGGTGTGTGGGTGTGGGTGTATGTGTGTGTTTGTGTGTGTGTGAGAGAGAGAGAGAGAGAGAGAGAGAGTGTCAATTTGACCCCAAACTAGTTATAACAGGACTCAAAGGCCCACAGCCATGCATAACATGGTTCATAAAATGAATGCATGAACCCCAGCAGGTTCATAACATGGCGAGGACATGTTTACTGTGGCCAGTTAGGGTGTCCTGGGGATCTACGCATGACAGACCTAAATGCTATACCAAAGAAATAAACGTTCTCCTACGGAGATTTCCGCAGAGATTCACCAAGACCATGAATACATTTTAATAAGAAGAGCCTTTCTTTTTGCAACTGGTATTGAGCATGGAGCCAGGACTACACCTGAGACCACTCCCAAAATGCAGCCACTGGCCAATGAGCCCAAGGTTTATAGAGGCAAAACACACATGATTACACATGTAACCTTCATGTAGACTGGGTCTTGCTTTAACATATATGTCTTACGGTGGCCCTAGTCATCTTTTGAGCAGAGTAAGTAAGCCGGGTTACAAAAGCAGAAGTAGCACTTACTCTTATTATCCTGTAGGAACAGCAAATTTTACAGGATCAGTAATTATAGAATAGTCTTCAGCATCTGGGGAAAAGGAACAGAGGGTTGCTAGGGTACAGCCTGCACAAGCTAGAGGCTACATGGTACAGTCATTTTTGCTACACACACATACACACACACACACACACACACACACACACGTATCTTAAGCAGAGTAATTAAGGGCTTAAATGTAATGTTAACCATCACAGCTTCCCCAGGAAGAAGTGAGGAATAGAACCTTGGTAACCCAAGCAACCCCTGAGGAGTACCTCCCACAGACGGACAAGGCCATGGGCCAGGATTTCCATCCTCCTTCAACAGCCTCCCTCAGGCCCACCCGTCTGGGACATGCAGGCAGCACCTAGATTTCTCTGTATCCTTCACAGCAGTTCCAAAGTGCCAGCCCCACAAAACCAGCTCAAACCAGGCCAGTCACCACCCCCACCACACACACACACCCATGTTAGATCTATCCAACAGTCTCCTCCAGGAAACAGGGCTCTCGCTGGACCCATCACTAAATCAGCAGGGCCCTGTGACTTCCGGCCATGGGGAGGGTTTCCTGCTCTGTCAGACTCTTTGAGGAGGACCCTGACTGCAAATAATTGTGCCATTCACCAGGGCTTCCTGGATACAGAAAAGAAGCCACCAGTTCCTGTCTCCAACACAGCAAGGCCAGGGCTCCAATTGAAGAACAGCCTTCACCCAGTAGACCCAGGAAGACAGAGATTGTGAGGAAGGCGAGCTTAGTGTAAGACTGCAATTGGGCCTGGGTAGGAAGCCTCTTTATACTGAGATACAAGACTGCCAAGGGCCCAGCTCTCCTCATCTCAACCCCCAGAGGTTCTGGCTGAAGACAGCATTGATTTACAGCCCGTGGACCCAGGGAGAAACCAGGCACACCTACTCCTCCAACCATTCATAAATCCAGAGAAACACTCTGGCTAACCTGAATAGAGCCATGTGCCGATCCCCACACCAACCAGAGTAAAGACCTAGAGGGGACACTGTGAATGAATACTTCTGGGTCACATGATTACTGTGTGATCCAGGAGGACTTCAACTGGCTACCTGGCCAGAACCAGAGAGAGTGAAGAAAAAGCAAACAAGAAAAAAAAGAAGCTATTAGTCTGACAGTTTGTTGCTGGAAAGCTTTGATGGTCTAGCCTGGGCCTCCTTGCCCACTCCCTCGCAAGCATATCTCCAACAGCTAATGTGTGAGATCTCTGAATACTTTCAGATGTGTGTGCATGTATACACACGTATGGGTGTAGGTACCTACAAAGGAGAAAAGATGACACTGAATGTCTCCCTCAATCATTCTCCGCCTAGATTTAAGAGACAGGGTCTCTCATTGAAACTGAAATTCACCAGTTCAGGTAGATCAGCCAACCCAGAAGCTCCAGGGATCCTCCTGTCTCCACCTTCATAGTCCTAGGACTGTGCTGACATGCTCAGCTTTTACTGCCTTGGGCTTAACATGGGTTCCAGGGATTAAACTCAGGCCCCCATGCCTGCAGGGCAAGCAGCTTACCAACCAAGGTACACCCCCTGTCCTTATTTGCAAGGCCTTGAGTGCTGCCCCTCCCCCTTGCCTCTGTACCTCACCTCCTTTCCTGCTGCCTCTGCCGTGGAAGAAGGCTTCCTGTACAAGCCTCAGTCCTCCCTACCTGGCACACTGCGTTCCAGTCCCACTCCCTTGAGAGCAAATATTTAATATTAGTCTGTTCTGTTTTCCTAGTGCTATGAATGTCCCTTGGCATATCAACAAATATTCTTAGAATTAATCAATTAACTAACTGCAGTTATTGGCTATGTTGGGCATGCCTAGTGTTGGGTAGCTGTCTCCTCGGAATTGAAACACTTTCCTGGTGGAACTGAGAGGCTCATAAGACTTGGAAGGAAGGGAAAGCCACTAGTCTCAGGAAGGTCAAGAAACTTACAGGCTCGGGAAGCTGCAAAAGTTACAAGATGCACAAAAGCCCCCCCTCCCACACACACACACACAGTTCTGTGGGGGTAAGGAACTGCTCCAGGAAGGAGATTCTGTAGAACTGCCTGCAAGCTGAGCAAGGAACTCTGGCCAGCTTTCATGCGCTCTACACAGAGGTGGGCTTTTGTGTGACGAAGCTATGCGGGAGTCACCCAAGTTCTGATAATCTCATTGGTTCACTAGACCAGATGTGGACACAATCATTTCTTTGATCTGCTGCTGTTGCCAGCTCTCTGGGGGTAAGCAGGTATTTGTTCCTGTCTCCTCAGACAATGTCACAGAGCACCTAGGATGATCAGTGGCTTTCCATGTACTATGGCACCACTGGTCTTGAGGCAGATGCCCATGACCTAATTTTAACCTGAAGGGACATCCTAGAGAAATCTCTGACTTCTGACCTCAGTCTTCTCTTCTGGGAAATGGGCCCTTTGGCTTTCCACTCTGGGTCCAGCCCTGTAAGTGGAGAGAGAAGGGTCAACCTTGACAAACTCTTGCACAACCCTGGACAGCCAGCAGAACTGACACACTGGCTTCTCGGGCAGCATGGGGAAGAGGAAGGACAAGAGGAACTTCCAAGCACATCAAACTGAAATTCTACCACATATCCAACTGTCTAATTTTAGAATACTGTCAGATACTCTGACACTCATGGAAGGAGTTTGAAATCTTGAATTCATCTTTGCATTTCATCTGGAAATTTAGGCCCGTCTTTAGAAGCATAACAAAATCCTTCTGACATGAAAAGTCATGATTCTGGAGACCTCTGAATCAGCTGTGGAGGAAGCATGTTTCCTAGACCACTTAGTAGCACCAGCTTGTCTAGGTCTGAGAGAAATGACCTACCAAGGAGCTTGTTTCTCAACACCCACCGCTACCCCCACCCCTGTTCACAGATTTGTGAGCCTAACATGACTCTCAAAACCTTCTTCTTAAGTTACCTGAATGGGGGAGTCTGAAATATAGGAACAGGTAGAAGCTCTAAAGGGCCTACTGTGTGCCAAGAACTTGCATAAATCCTTTGGTCCTCATGGTTTTACTTCCAGCCTCACTTCCCCCTTTCTCCCCTCCAGATCTCTGTTCCAGACACATCAAGCCTTGCTCCATTCTAGTTCGCAGCCAGTGTTTACCTCCAGCCTTTAGCACTCACTGTCCCCTCTGCCCAGAGCTTCCTGCCCCCCATCCTCTTCCTGCACATAGTTGGAATCTTTCCATTGCTCAGCATAAGCTCCAGAGTTACATCTTTGGAGGTGCTCGCTCTCCCTCTCTCTCCCCTGCCATTAACCCACCGAGTTCCAGCATGTATCTTCTGCTACCTTCACAGCTCTTACTGCAGTCTGTCTGTCTACTGATAAACTACTCACTTCTTGCCTCTGCCTCCAGAATGTGAGCTTCTTGGGGGTAGTTTTTGGTGTCATTTTTACAATTGTGTTCCTAGTAGTCCCCAAACAGTGATTGTGACAGAGCTGGGACTAAAAATGGATGGATGGATGGATGGATGGATGGATGGATGGATGGATGGATGATAGATGGATGAAGGATGGATGGATGGATAATGGATGTATGGATGGATGATGGATGGATGGATGGATGATGGATGGATGGATGGATGATGGATGATGGATGGATGGATGGATGGATGTATGGATGGATGAAAGGATAGATGGATGGATAGATGATGAATGGATGGATGATGGATGAGTGAATGGTAGATGGATGATGGATGATGGATGGATGGATGGATAAATGGATAGATGGATGGATGATGGATGGATAATAGATGGATGGATGGATAGATGATGGATGGATGGTAGATGGATGGATGGATGGATGGATGATGGATGATGGATGGATGGATGAATGGGTGATGGATGGATGGATGGATGGATGGATGGATGGTAAATGGATGATGGATGGATGATGGATGGATGGATGATGGATGGATGGATGGATGATGGATGGATGGATGATGGATGGATGGATGGATGAAGGATGGATGGATGGATGAAGGATGGATGATGGGTGGATGATTAGATGGATGGGTGGTGAATAATGAATGATGGATGGTGGATGGATGGATGATTGGATGGTTGGATGGATGATGAATGGATGGATGGATGAATGGGTGATGGATGGATGATGGATGGATGGATGGATGGATGGATGGATGGATGAATGGGTGATGGATGGATGATGGATGATGGATGGATGATGGATGGATGATGGATGGATGGATGATGGATGGATGATGGGTGGATAAATGGTGAATAATGAATGATGGATGATGGATGGATGGATGATTGGATGGTTGGATGGATGATGAATGATGGATGGATGAAAGGCTGAGTGAATGTTTCCCCGAACCCTGGCCTTGCCCATGGTATTTTCAGTAAATTAGCAAATGGACGTAGTACAGAGAACCCAAAACACCTTGGCAGGTTTATCTTTAGCCATCCTCAGTTGTCCTAAGTTGTTTGAAAGGTTGCCCAAGGCCTGCAGATCTATTTAAAGGGATGTTTTGTTTCCTGGACATTTCCAGAAAACTATGAATTCATTTAGCAGATGAAAACCCAACACTTGGAAAGAGGGACAAGGACTCTGCAAGATCACAGGGAGTGTCAGGAGACTCGGGATGAGAAGCCAGCTGGCCTGATCCGGCTAGCTCGTGTCTGATGCTCTTGGCAGGTGCACACAGAGGCCGCTGTCCATCATAAAAGTGGTGCCATTTTTCTGGTCATGTTGGAATAATAATAGCAAAATAAGAGTCCTGGGGGCCAGCCTGCTGTTAAGGTTTTACTAGGAACCGTGCCAAGGCTCATGCTCTAAACACTGAGTGCCCAGCCTGCAGCTTGATTCTGGAGGCTGTGGAGACTCCGAAGTGGGTCTTAGTTTGCAGAAACACGCAACTAGAGACAGGCCCGTGATGGTCACTGTCCTGGTGAGGAGGTTGAGGACACATGTGTATAGCCATGCATTTGCCTCTGGTCACTGGGTAAATAGAGGAGGAAGCGGGGTGGCCTGGCAGTGGACTCAGCAGCATCTACTGTGACAAAGCCACACCTGGGGTTTCTCCTATGGTCGTCACCCTAGTTGAAGGAGCAATGAAGAAGCAGAATGGTCCTGTCATTCCCCAGACTGACTTCCTCACACGCAGACCTCAAAGACAGAACATAGTGTACCTCTTAGCCCATATAGACGGCTAGACCTCTGGGTGTCTGGGACCAGAGAGAAGAAAAGCAATGACTCAGGTGGAATCCTGTTTGGGGCTGGAGTGGGGAGTGTCACAAAGGGACCAGGGCCTGCTCTGTGCTGGGCTGGGGAAAGCCTGGGAATATGTCATAGAGAGGAGGTATGCATAGACTCAGACCCGCTACCCAAGTTCTCCCTATGATGGGACTGTATGAGGGTCCCTATGTCATAGCTGTCTTCCTGCATCACCTGTTTCCACAAACAGACATGAAGATGCTCTCAGAGCTGAGCCCCCAGGAATTCTCAGCCCTGCAGGCTCCACCAGACACGGTGGCACCCACCTGAGATGACATGGGTCTCCGGGAAGGGTGTCAGAGAAAGTCGACAGTGGGGACCAATGTGTGTTCACCTGTGTGTGGACCCTTCAGGACAGTGGACAGGACACTGGATTCCAGAGTCCTCCAGGCTCAGGAATAGGGCTTTGTAAAACTGTCCCTGCGTTGCAGGCTGAGGTCCCGCAGTTGCCTTAGGACCAGCAATTGCTTTCATCCACTGAGCACAGACAGGGAACTGGCTGGCATCTATCTTTCAGAGCTGTCTTTCCCAGCTCATGGGTGAGGAGCACTGTCTAAGGACAGCCAGGCTAGAGCAGGCAGAGTCAGTGTGACCACACATGCCACGCTGGTCCGGGCTCTCGCCGCTATGCCCTAGTGTCCCTCTTGGTTTTGCTCTTCCTCTGTCTTGACAGTTCCCTGAGTCTATGAGCTTCTCCTCCCCTCAGCTCGGGCTCACTCTGGGCTACTCTGACACCCTCTCCCTTTCCCATCTTCTACAGCGGTGGTCCTCAACCTTCCTAATGCTGTGGCCTTTCAATATGTTGTGGCGACCCCTGACCATAAAATTATTTTGTCGCTACTTCATAGCTGTAACTTTACTACTGGCGTAAATCGTAATGTAAATATCTGATATGCAGACGGTCTCAGGCAACCACTATGGAAGGATCATTCGACCACCAAAGAGGTCACAACCGTAGTTTAGAACCACTCTTCTGTGGTGCGGAGACCGCCAGTGTGAAACCGGAACACAGTGGTAAGCGGAAAAGAACACCCATAACTCTGGTCCTTCAAGGCAGACCAGAATAATTTATGCCACTTCAGCTACAAGTGTTTGAGAGAACTCTGACCTGAGGCTAATACTCATCTATGACTTTGAAAAAAGCCTCTTGCAAATCCGAGCTCCGTGCTCTGTGGGAAACCCAGGCCCAGAGCTCCATCTCTCCTGCAGACACTTAGACCCACTGGCTTTGTAACCAGTCACCAGTGGGAGCTCTGGGAGGCCAAGAGGAAGAGCTGAGCAGGGTCTGGGTTGGGTCATGTGCAGGCAGGAGGCACACTGGGAGCCAAAGCACGGAGGTGCCAAAGAAAGCCAGAAGGGGCCCCTGGAGTGAAGGGTGTGGCCGGACAGGCAGGTGGCGCAGCTGATGAGGCTGTGGCTAAGGATGGCATTAGTACATGAAAAGGCTTTCCACTCTTAGTTCTGAGTTTTGCAGGTGTGTCCTCATCCGCTGGAGCGATGTAGGGGTCGCTTTGCCAGTCTGTCACATAAAGGACCAAATGGACTCGCTTTTAGTACCAGTTACTTTTCTCATCGCTCTAACAAAACGCCTGATGAAAATGGGTGTTAGCGGTCCTTCTAGGCTAACAGAGGGGAAAGGTTTATTTGGGCTCAGAGTTCGGGGGTTCAGTCCATTCTGTCGGGGAAGGAATGGAGGTCACGGTGGCTCCAGCCGAGGCTGCCAGAGTGTGAGACAGTGGTCACATTGTACACACACACACACACACACACACACACACACACACACGAGAGAGAGAGAGAGAGAGAGAGAGAGAGAGAGAGAGAGAGAGAGAGAGAGAGAGAGAGGAACACTGGTGTCCAGCTGAGATCTCAGGCTGGAACCCAGCCTGAGGCATTGGGTGTACCAGCAGGTGCAGCCCGTGTGTGAGGGGGACACAGGGCTGTGGGTGCAGGTTCTGCCCACCAGAAGCCAAGTCAGGCTTGTTCCTTCTGCTCACAGTCCGTCTATGAAAGGAAGTCTAAACAGGAGAGCTCTCTGACTGGGAGGCTCAGAACAAGCGTCGGGTATCTTGGTTCCGGCTTTGTCTAGCTGTGTGACCTTACACAAGTTCCCGTGACTCTCTGAGGTATACTACCCTGGGTTGTAACGTGGAGATAATTAGTGTTGCCTCCCAGAGGTCTCCAGTTGGGTTAGAGGAGAGGTGCCAGGCCTACCTCACAGAGGGTAATTAGCTCCCTTTAGCAGAAGGGATAATATGTAAAGTCACGACTGAACAGACACCATCCCCCAAGCCCAGGAAGGCAAGGGCCAGGCTCTTTAAATGTTTACTTTGCTTTTACACACCGGGATGGAAATGTGGAGAAGAACAGAGAGGATAAGATTATTGAGAAGAGGACCCCGTGACAGCGTACCGCTTAGAGGTGCACAGCTCTTGGAGGGTAATCAGGCCAGAGTTCCAGGGGTCCCTCTGTATCTCGGTTTACCCACCTGTGAAATGGGGGCAATATTAGAACCTTGATCATGGGACCTGGGACAGAGCAAGATCACTCAGTGATCTTGTAAAACAGTGAGTAATTAAGTCTGAGCTGGTTTTCCTGCACCCAGGAGCCCCCGTTGGGTATTGTATAGTATTACAGAGGACAGTTAGACATTAAAGAAGGGAAATTTGGTAGCTAGGCACAAAGCTTGTCTGCAGCTGCCCCTGGCTGCCACAGGAAATAGTCAAATATGCCCCATGATATTCAGGGGCGGGAGGGCAATCTAGCCAAAAGTAGGGGTAGCGCTAACAGGAACCAGAGCTCAGCCCCTCCTGAGAGGAACTGTGGGCGGTGTTCCATGGGCTCCGACTCCTGAGTCCTACCTCATCTAGCTGTGGCTTTCAAAGCTTCATGGTCAGGCCCTACCGGGGCCCCTCCCCTTGTCACCTCTAGGCCCCTCCCCCTGCACACAGAGCCTCTGTTCTTTCCCCAGGTGGTCATCTCACTGAGAAACCTCCTGTCCTGCCCCCTAGGGCCTGAGGTTCCTGGCTCTCCAGACAGCATGTCTGGCCGCACCCATTTCTCATCGCTACAAGTGCCGCTAAAGTTACTCGGGCCTAGGCTGGAAGGGAACCCATCATATCTGCTCTGTGTATTCCTGTGACTCAGCTTCTGAGCCCAATGTTCAGGGATGGAGCCAGCAACAGGGTCCACCCCAAGAACAGAGCCCACCGGCCTAGTACGCGCACAGGTCAAGTACCAGGCTGGCACTAGCCAGTGATGGCAGGTGGCTTCAAAGGGACCTGGGGAAGGAGAAACACAGCAATGGCCGCCTTGGGCTGGGGTGGGAGCCCCCTGGCAGCAGCTGCCCCATCCGTCCGCCTCTGGGACCAGCACTTGCTGCACGCACAATGCATCCTGAGGTCTTGAGCCTGTCTGTGGGCGACGCACCTCCCGTATGTACCAAGTTCCCTTAGCACAGCTGACCCCCAGGCAGGCCAAGGGCATCATAAGAAAGATGGCGCTCCACTGGAGGTACCCCGTGCCCCATTTCCGGGGAATTCAGGTCATCCTTGGAGGAGGCCACAACAGTGAACAGGAATCCCTGTTCCTATTGCCCTTGAGAGCTCAGCAGCTTTGGGGCTTCCTCTGCTCCAAATTGTATCCTCTGCGATCAGAGCTAAGTCTGCTTCCCCGGCCTCCAGCATGTGCCAGGCACATAGTGGGTGCTTGTATGCTGAATAGCTGATCTCCTCTGTACCTATTGCCCAGAGCCTCATTCTCCTGGAGCGCCGCAACAGTGAATATGAGACACTTGCAGGTGTTTCTAACTTTTGACATTGGGACACACTGTTGTCATCTATACACACACACACACACACACACACACACACACACATAAATATTGCACACAAAACCCCCTCATAATGTTTTAAGTAAGTTTATGGGTTCAAGAATAGCATTCATAGCTACCCTTGACTGCAGATTGTGGGCTGTAGGTTAGACCACCCCTGAGGCCCAGAGAAGGAAAGCAACTGTCCCCAAGCTGCAAAGCAAGGCCCTTGGCCATCCAGTGCTAGAAATGGTGTACCAACTTTCAGCACCAGCGTCTCCAGGCTCCTGCCCACATCCACTTAGTGAGCGCAAGGACATGGAACAGCGATTTTATTAGAGTGCAGAGACAATTTATTTTTTTTCCTAAACATAAATGAAAATTAATAACTGAGAAGATCCCCAAATGTTTATAAATGTATTAAAGCTGTGTTATCAGCACATGAGACACAGCAGCAAAGGCAGGCATTGAGGCTCCTGCCAGGCAATACATGTGCTAAACAGAGTGGGTGCTCACAGGCTCTGGGGCCAGGATCCCCGAAAAGGAGCTTCCAAGAACCTCCCAACTCCAACCCACAGCAGTAAGTGCAGAAGATAAGATCCACGCCGCCTTCCTAGTCTATCGGCTGTGTCATTCACGGAGGAGTCCCCACTTGCTTTTATTCAAAGGGGATCTGCTCATCACCTCTCAAGAGGACTGTGAAAGGCTCTGAAGGAAAGAAAATGTCGCAGAGCCAGAAGAAGGGAAAGGAGCATGATTTATAAAGAATGCATTGTGGTTTTAATCTTGGCTTTCTATAAATGTGTGTGTGTGTGTGTGTGTGTGTGTGTGTGTACATCTCCCTATCTGCTCAATGCATTTAAGTTCACCGCCAAGCCATGTGGAATGGGTACTCTTGTCCCCAAAGGCTGACTTGGTGTCTGCTCCATAAATGGCTGCTGATGTCACTGCCACTGTCTGTCTGTGCCACCATCTGTAGCAGGACAGAGCCATTTAACACAGTGGCACCCCAGCCAGTGTGGCCCTGCCTGTCTCAGGAGTGACCCGTTTGCTTCTCTTTGCACTTATACTCTCCTTCCTGGTGCCGTGACAAACACCATGAGCAAAAGCAACTTGGGGGAAGAAAGGGTTCATTTGGCTTATACTTCCAGGTCACAGTCCATCACTTCCAGGTCACTCTCCATCACTGAGAGATGTCAGAGCAAGAATCCAAGCAGGAAATTGAAGCAGAAACCATGGTGGGATGCCGCTTGCTGGCTCATTCTCTGGCTCACAGGCTCAATTAGCCTTTTGAGAGATCCCAGAACCACCCGGCCAGGGAATGGTGCCGCCCACAGTGGGCTGGGTGCCTCTACTTCAGCCAACATTCAGGACAATTCCTCACACCCGTGCCCATCGCCAGTCTGATCTGGGCAATCCCTTCATTGTGACTTCCCTCTCACGTGATGCTAGGTAGTGTCAAGTTGACAGTTAGGGCTGAGCTGACCCAGCACCTGCTACGCCAAGGAGAGACCCAGCATCTGTCTTCCTTCTGCCTTCCCGCCTAATATCATTTTCTGCTTCCATGTGAGGGTCCACGGGGGCTGAGACCACAGACTGGGTTCAAATCACGCCTCATCTCTTCTTTAGCTTTCTCTCGTCCAGTCAGACCACAGCTTCCTGTTCCCTTATTTCCCTGATGATTGACTGTGTCTGGATCGCATTATGTAGCCATGTTTGTTGGCCTAGAACACGACTTGAAGCACTCACAGAGTGACCTCATACTCACGGTCCTCCTGCCTCAGCCTCCACTATAGTGGAGTTCTAGATATGAGCGACCGTGCCCAGTGCCAGCAGAGAGGAGGAGGCAGAAGTCTTAGCATGAGTGATGAATTACCACTTGACACGAAACAGACACAACGCAGAACTGACGCACAGAAGAGACGTACTCCATGCAGGCCAGGCAGGAGGGGGCAATCAAGGAAGGCTTCTGGGAAGAGGAGGTCAGGACTGGAGCCCTGAGCTATCCCCTTATCATCCAAACCTCTTTCTACCTTATCCAGAATTTGGGGTATAAGCAGAAACACAACATATTGAATTTTTAAACTCAGCCTGCTACGTGGAAGGAGACAGAGGGGTCATTACATGGTGGGAATCTCTGTACCTCACTCCCTCTGAGAACATTTCATGCCAGCGGTTCTCAACCTCCCCAATGCTGCAAACCTTTAATACAGTTCCTCATGTTGGGGTGTCCCAAACCATAAAATTATTTTGTTGCTACTTCAAAACTGCAATTTTGCCGCTGTTATGAATCATAATGTAAATATCTGATATGCGACCCTGTGAAAGAGTCATTTGAGCCTCCGAAGCAGTCACGACCCACAGGATGAGAGCCACTGCTTTAGATTGCAACTAAAACAGAGATTCCTTTATGTCATTGCGCAAAGAATTCCTTATGAATATTCTTTTTTTTTTTTTCCGAGACAGGGTTTCTCTGTGTAGCTCTGGCTGTCCTGGAACTCACTCTGTAGACCAGGCTGGCCTCGAACTCAGAAATCCACCTGCCTCTGCCTTCCAAGTGCTGGGATTACAGGCGTGCGCCACCACCACCCGGCTCCTTATGAATATTCTAATTATGGGTTTTCTGTAACATATGTGTACACACACACACACACACACACACACACACACACACTTAGAACCTATCTTGTGCCAGGCAGAATCCCTACAGGTATGGCCATGGGAGGTCCACTCTACCTGCCAGCCCTCAAGTCCCCCAGGGAGGATACCAGTAAAGGTAGGAGTCTCCAGCGGCCATATCCACCTCTGGCAGAATAGAGCTAGTGAACACACACACATGCATACACACACACACACATACACAAACACATATACAGAGACACATATGCACATATACACACACATACACATCTATACACACATATACACAACTGCATTCACACATACATACACATATACACACATATACACACATATGTACAGACACGTACACACATACACAGACATATATACACACACATATACACAGACACATACACGCATATGCACACACACACATATATACACTTATACACAGACACATACATACATATGCACACACACATATATACACAGACACATTCACACACACACACACACACACACACACACACACACACATCCTGCTTACAGTCAGGTGAGCCAGGGGGCTGAGTCAGAGGCTGGGTGTCCTTGGACAGGTGCTGTGCTGCTCTGAATGCAACTCTTTATGGACATTAGAGGGTCGGCCATTTGCTACCGATGTTTCCCAGTGAGAGCGGAGGGAAGAGGGAGGAGAATGAGAACCATTTTCTCCTGGGGCCCAAGAAAGGCCTCTGTGGGGATGACATCTAAGTGGAGAAAGTCACAGAATATTTTCAAGCAACATTCTGAAGGGAAAACAAACCCCACATCCAGCCAGCTCCCTGATATGGGCTGCCCCTTTACTGCCCTGCCCAGCTCCCACTCCATAATACACACCGGGGAATGCATCACATTCTCTTCCTTTGTGGGGTCCCATAAATGAAATCCACGAAGAAAAAAGCCCCCTCTTCTTCCTCCCCACCCTCCTCCCTCTTCTCTTCCTCCTCCCCTTCCTTCCTCCTCTTCTCCTCCCCCCCTCACCCTCCCTCCTTCCAAGCTGGTATTTATTTTCAGAACCTCCAAATCTTTCCCAAGCCTGTGACATTTACTCTTTGGAATTAGAGTATTGTCCAATTCTCTTTCCAAAATCCAGGCTGATGGGTAAGATTTCCCTAGGGCTTATGCCGTAACCCACTGGAGGTGACATGCCAGGGCAAGGTCTTGAGTATCAGTACAGCGCTGACTATGCCAGCCAGCAATTATTAGACACCTACCACGCAATAGGGGGAAATTACCAGAGTCAAGCCATGTGAGAGTCCCGTGGGGGGTGGTATCACGTCTGTGCTAGTTGGATGGACTGAGACTCAGAGACACTCAGGAGTGAACCAGGGATGACCCATATGGCTCTGACGTGAGGTCCCCTTTTATCTCTACGCTGCCTTCAAGGTTCCCAAGATTCGAGGTGCACTGAGGGCTCTGCGGGATCGGGGCAGAGCAAGAACAAGCAGGGGAGAGCGGGTGAGCGCAGGGCTGAGGCGTGAGCGGCACTTGCCTGTGCAGAGCCACTGCCTGGAGGCAGACGCACATGGCTGGAGCCCTGGCACAGGCAAGGATGAGCAGACAGGGCTGGCCTGGCCCTGGTGGGTGCAAATGACAGCCTGGCCAAACTTGAACGGAGGTGTGTTGGGTCTGTGAGATGGTTCAGCAGATAAAGGTAGAAGGAGAGCTGACCCCACAAACTCGGAAGACGTGTTAGCTCATCTATGGGGGTAGGCCCGGGCCGAGCCAGCTGCTTCTTAGTCAGAATTATCATTCAGAGCTATGGCTGAGCCACGGTTTGGGGCAGTGTCATCTCGTTTTCCAGTCCACTGCCGGGGCCTTTGCAGGACTGTCACAGACCTGACCAAGGTGAAGAGCAGCCTCCCTCCCCAAGCTCAGTGGCTTCCTTCCTCAGAAGCACCCAAACTATTTCTAAACAGAGCCGGCAGGGTCAGAACCAAGCACATGGGAAGAGCAGGGTCAGGCCGTGTGTAGATCAGAAACCAGTAAATGCTTGACTTGTCAGGGCAGGGCAGGGCCGGGACAAAGATGGGGATGGGGAGATGTTTATTCATCCGTCCTGAACTGTTTGGACAAGTGGTGACAGGACAGCCTGTTAATGCTGTGCACCTGGGTGGGGTCCTTTCCCTGGCCTTCTTGTCCTCAGAGACAAACACCAGCAGGAGCCCCACACTCTCACCCGGCTCAGGAACTCGTGTCCACAGGGACAGCGCGCAGAAGCTCTCTTGGACAGAGGGTAAGCACCCAGCTGCTGGAGACCACCACACAACAGCCATCTTTGAACAGGAAGGACAGGGACAGTGGGGTGGGGGATGGTATCTTGTCAGGGATACAGCCTGCCTCCTGTGCATTCAAGACTGCATATTTGGTCAAAGGTACCTGCATTCCTATTGGATCTTCCTGGATTCAGGAACGTGGGATGGAGCTGTTCTCCACTGGCCTTCGTTGGTCTGCCCACTGGCTCACACAAATGGACTGAATGCCCATTAAGCATTAGACCTGTGGGGTCTAAGGGTACAGCAGTAAACATGAAAGATACCACCATAGTCCAGTGAAAGAGACAGATGTTCCCGAAGAGCAGTGTGCAGCCCCGCCCCGCCCGCTGAACTGACTTCTCCAGCTGTTCCCTTTGACTAATCACTATTGATTATGTATTACTGTCCTTCTTAGGGTTACCGTTGCTGTGAGGAAATGCCATGACCAAAACAAGGTGAGGAGGGAAGGGTTTATTCAGCTTACACTTCCACGTCACTGCTCATCACCAAAGGAAGTCAGGACAGGAACTCAAACAGGGCAGGAACCCGGAGGCAGGAGCCGAGGCAGAGGCCATGGAGGAGTGCTGCTTACTGGCTTGCTCCCTATGGCTTGCTCAGCCTGCTTTCTTAGAGAAGCCAGGAGCCCAGACAGGGATGGTACTCCTCACTACAGGCTGGATCCTCCCCTGTTGGTTATTAAATAAGAAGGTGCTCTACAGGCTTGCCCACAGCCTGGTCTCACGGAGGCGCTTTCTAAGCTGTCCCCCTCACAGATGACTAAAGTTTGTGTCAAGTTGCCATAAAAGTATCCACCACAATTGCCCATATCTGTAATTCTGCTCACATGGCTCTAACTAGGGAAACTGAGGCTGAGGGCTCACAGAGCCACTGCTCTCTGTGGGTCTCTGTGCTCATCTGTGTCTTCTCAACAATGTCACGATCACCCCTGGTCCAAAACCTCCCATCCCCCACCTTCCCTTGAAATCAGCCTTGATTTCTTGGGGACTGAAAATCCTGAATGACTATAAAGTTACTGCCCACCACCTTCCCTTCCTCCTCCTCCTCCTTTTTATTCTTCCCCTCCCTCTTCTGCCTATCCCCCTCCTCCCCCTTCCCCTTCTTCCCCTTCCCCTCTTCCCTCTCCTCCCTCCCCTCCCCCTCCTCCCCTTGCTCTTCTTCTCCCTTCCCTTTTCCTCCTCTTCCTTCTCCTCCTCTTTGGCTTCTTCCTCCTCCCCCTCCTCTCCCTCCTCCCCCTCCTCTCCCTCCTCTTCCTCCTCTCCCTCCTCTTCCTCCTCTCCCTCCTCTTCCTCCTTTTGCAGTACTGAAGACTGAATTCCTGTCTTTCCATCTGCCAGCCAAGCACTCTGCCCCTGAATGACAAGCCCTAGCCCTTTGAAGTCCCTCTCTTCTGCTCTGAGCCTTCCTCCCTCCTGGCCCTTTGAGCTAGCCTCCGCCCTGATGTCTCTGTCTCCAGTCCAGCCCCACTGTGGGAGTCAGAACACCCTAGTGCCCAAACATGACCAGGTCTGAGCACAAGAGCTCACCTTTGTGTACGGTCGGTCACCTTTCCGTGGTCTCCTAAGCCCAGACCTGGGGGAGCTGGAAGGAGCCGGGAAGGAAGGCTCCAAAGGGCATTCCTAAGGCTCTTTCATGCTTTCAGCTTAAAACGTGAGAGCAGGGCGGGGGGGGGGGGAGCCGTTGAAATGGAAATATGTAATGAAAGCAAGACAGGGAAATGGACCCGCGCTTTCTTTCAAGCCTCGTTTCATGTCACTTCTGAAAGGCCCTCTCTTAATGAAAACAGCCCCGGTGCTAATTGAAAGGCAGAGACTAGAGCGCGGAGCCCCCAGGAGGGACGCTGAGGGAGCTGTGCTACCAATCCGAGGTGTGGCCCAGAAGAAGAAGGCCTCACGCTGAAAATGGGGGGCCTTGGAAGAGCCAGAGGCCCTGCTGGTCACCAGCTTGCAGGTTGACCCTGGGGACTTCATTGAAGAACTCGGAGCTTCTGTCCCCCACCCCCCTCCTCCACAGACTCGGTCATCGTCTCCCTGATAGTGACAGACTGGAAAGACAGATGCCTAGAAAAGAGAGGAAGGAACTCACAGGACTGATGGACAGAAGGCAGACTTGGCAAGTAGCCAGGGGTCTTCTCCCGGTCACTACTTACCCTGACCTGCACCTGGGCTGCAGACCCAGCCACCACACGGGCGGCCTCAGCACTGTGACAACTCTCCCTTCCTACCCATGTCATAGTTTGAGTGGAAAGAGACACCCAGCTCTGCTGGGATCTTGTGCTCACGTTTCACAGGCTACAGTTCCACGGTCCCCGTGCAGATGAGGGAAGTAGAATCAGACGGACATGGACCATGCCCAGGTCACACAGAGGGAGGGTGGCAGAGCCAGGACCTGACCTGAGACCCCTGGTCCAAGTCGCTCTCACCTGCCCCGGGCAGACATTTGTCAGCACAGTTTGCATGCGCTGTGCTCGAGTTCCAGGGTGCCAAGGGCGCTCGGCAGGGCCTTCCCGCCACAGCTGCACTATTCTCTCCTCTTTTCCAGCCATGGAGACCCAGTTTGGGGGAAAGTGGGATTTACTTGGAAATCACCACGTCAAGCCAAGCCCAGAGTGTTTAACCCAGTGCCTAGAGGGTCCCAACCCAACAGAAACACCAAAGTGGAACTGCTTCCACAGCTTCCACACGTCACCAACAGCCACAAGGGGTCACTTATGGCTCAGTGCCAATCAGGTTCAACATACGGGACTTTGTGCCCATCCCCAAAGCCTCCAGTTGTGCAGTCAAGGAAACCGAGTCTCATAGAAGCCAGAGGGATCGATCCCCTGAGATCACACCGCCTAAAGTGTTCACAGCGCTATTGTATTTCATTTTCTTCTTGCCTCCCGGCCCTCAGATCCTGCTGACCGTTTGCCGAGACCCTTTTGTAATTTTCCTAAGGTCCTTTGGGCGCACAGTCAACCAACTCTGAAGCCTCATCCACCCTGGATTCTCCTCACGTGCAGTGATGGAACGTCGTCCCTATGCAAGTCACTTTGAGTTGTGGCTTTAATTTGGATCCTGAGCATCCTGATAAATACAAAGGTCGCAGTCGCTGAGGGCGCTGATGTGGGCGGGAGAGAGCATCACCGATGGAGACGCAAAGCCAGAAGACAACGGGAGCACAGAGTGACTCCCACACTCACCTAATTGCCACCCCTTGTCCATGCTCCAAAGGCATGACTCTCTCCTCACACCGACCCCTCACACTAGGGATCAATCCAGCCCTTAGCACACAGAGAAACTGAAGTTCAGAGAGGTGAGCCCAGGTCGGTGAGCTGGAAGAGCAGATCCCAGAAGCCTCCAGGGCTTCCGGAGACCAAGCGCTCTGAGAGCGTTTTCCAGCACCAGGGTTCTCCTCCACACTGCAGGGATCAGTCTGTCACCACTGAGCTCTCCATCTGGGTTACGAAAACCTGGCTTCGTCACCACACTCGCTTTGCCAGCAGCTTGGTGGCAGACGTTGTCAATGGTGGGGGCAGGAAAGAGAGGGCAAGAGCTCTAGGGGATTAGGGTTCAGGCCTGGTCTTCAGAATAGGCTTTTCCACTTGGGGGCACTGTCTCCTGAAGCACCGCACAAGACCTCTGCAGCGGCTTCCTGGCCATTGGTGGGAGGTGTGTTCCCGGGATGGCCACGCCCTCCCAAAGAGACCCTGGAATTGGGCCCTGGGAAGGCATTCTCTCTGGCAGCTTCTGCTTCTCCGCTCAGCCTCTCAGCCTCAGTGGTCACAGGTACGCTGTATTTGCTCCCTCTGAGCCCTTCATTGTCCAGGTCCTTAATGAACTTAACAGTTAACCACGTCAAATTAAAACTTCCATGTTTGCCGGGCAGTGTTGGCACACGCCTTTAATCCCAGCACTTAGGAGGCAGAGGCAGGTGGATTTCTGAGTTCGAGGCCAGCCTGGTCTACAGAGTGAGTTCTAGGACAGCCAGGGCTACACAGAGAAACCCTGTGTCGAAAAACAAAAACAAAAAAAGCAAACAAAACAAAATACTTCCATGTTTAAACTTCCAAAGTGGCTTACGTCTCCTGGCTATACAGAGTTGACCCCAGGGTGATCCCAGGGGACAGACCCTTGACATTGATCTGTCACAGCCTTGGACTGGCGCCTAGTGAGGAGTCCTTCGAAGCAGGAAGTGGGATGCTGGTTATAAACGTCATCCAGTGGGATCACAAGTAATCAAGTCTTCTCGGGTGGCAGATGGCACTAAATGACCAGCCAAAGTAAGTGCCCTGGGGCAAAGGGGCCTTACACAAGGGCAAGAGGTGGTGACAATAACTTCATAACCTGTGGCATGTGACAGCTTCTCTCAAGGGTCCAGGGAGACACAATGACCTCGGCTCTGCCCACCACCTGCTGAGACTGCTCTGTGAGAACCTGAGAGTCCCTGGTTGCTGGAAAGAACACAGAAACGTATTTGTTCTTCCATCTCATGGGTTCGAGAATGACAGTGTCAGCTATATACTCAACAGTCTAGTCCCTTCTCATCCCTCGAAGAGGAGCCAATTATTGGCAGACACTAAGACACAAGCTTCCGGATCACATTGCCAAAACATTGGTGTCTCCTCCTCCAAGGGCTCGCCACTAGCTGCTAGTGAGACCTAAGGAAGAACGGGGCGGTGAGCCGTGGGCTATGCTAAGATGGAGTGGTCACTGGCCGCAAGTGTGCAGCCAACGGAGGCAATTCCCATGTCCTACACCCAGAAAAGAGGAGACTCTGAGAGCAGAGACAGGAGGCCGACAGAGTGTCTGCCAGGGTCCTGGGAGGGGCACACCCCTAGACCATGCCAGAGCAGGAGGGAGTGAATCCCCAAAAGGAGAAGCTCTTCATGTCTTTGTGCCCTGGAAGGATTCATCTTCCTTTTCTTGCCAAGACACAAACTACCAAACTGCATCCATAGAGACTCGCGGTGGTTAGGCAGGGGTGAGCTCAGCGAGGTTGATGGTGACTGGGGAAGGGCTGGGGCTGTCAAGGGTTGAGGTTCTCAGGCTCTGACCCTGAAGGCTGAAGGCCACCACGGCCAGCACCTTGCTCCGGATCATCTGGATTCTTGAGCTGCTGTGAGTCAGATGCTCACCCAAAGCCAGCCTTGTGGGACCCAGGAAAACACAACAGACTGTGAGGATCCACCATCCTCACCCGAGGTAACAGGTGCATCCCTGATGGGGACCCAGTGGCCTCCTGTAGTGAGAAATCTCTCCCTGGGGTGAAGAAGGGCTACCCTTTCCTCACAAGGTCCCAACAACAGACGGAAGTTCACTTCCATTCCACCAGTGTTCACCCCGGAGAACCAATGGGCTCATTAGTCTCCCTTACAAAGCACAGGTGGGTAGGGGTTTGCAAACAGGAATGTGGCCGACTCCGAAGCATCTGCCTGGAAGGTTAGCACCCAGCATGGGGAAGGCTTCCCACAGCTACATGGATGGAGCCTCTTCCTTCCCTAGAACATATATTCTACCCCTCCCTGAGACCCATGCAGTTAGGCTAGAACTGCATACAAGTGGCTGGTATCAGTGACTGGATACTCAGGGAAGGATCCAGTGACCCCCTCCCCCACCTTCTCCTTCTCTGAGGGAATGCCAACAGACAACAGCCCTGCGAGACGCTCTTTGGCAAGCGCCCCCTCTGGTCTTATGATTGTGGTTGCATGAGTCTCCAGAGCAGACGACGAGAAGGATGGGCCATCCTGAGACCACAGATGGGGATAAGAGCTAGGAGAAGCTCCGTTCCACAGCATGAGAGAGAGTCCAGGGCGGGTGAGCAGGAACCTCCTTTCTCTTACTGCAGGGCATTCTCCTGCTTTACCACCAAGTCTCATGGAGAGATCAAATCCATCCAACTTTTTACGTGAAAGAAGTCAATATGTTTCCCTGAGATTCGGTGATAATAAAAGAAGAGAAGGCCAGCTGGTTCGAGATAAGCACAGCAAAAGGCCTGATTATGCTGTCCTGACAGGATGCACAAGTCCCCATGCAGGCAACCCATCGGCCATATTGATGGCCGCATTCAGAAGCCTCCATACTCACCGCTCCTCTGAAGTCACTCCATAGAACACTACTTTGATTTTCGTCTAGATTACAGTGCTTCCCTGTCACCCTGAGTGGGGAGGTAGGTTCCATACCATGCAATGCAGCTGAATAGTGATGTGTCTTCCATTATCAATTAATTTAAGACAATGTTTGCAGGAACACCCCCTCCCCCCGCACGTTAGGGAGACAGTCCTAACGGACAGAAAATAAAACGAGCTTAATTTGACCAAAGAAATTGGGCAATGGTCTTTACTATCACTTGGTGGAATTAACACATATCCATGAGGAATTTTCTAGATTAGGTTCACAAAAGTGCAAAAATCCACACTGAATGTTAGTGGCACCATTCTATGGGCTAGAGCCATAAGAATGAGAATAAGAGGGAGATGCAAAACCTAGAAGAGAAATACCCCCCCCCGAAACATCTGGTTTCTGAGTTCCAGAGACTTCCATGACACCCTCTATTCATGTCCCAAAGTCAGCCTAGCCATTGGTGTCCCACCAGGAAAACAGAAAACCCTCCTGCCAACCTCTTCACCTCTTTAAAGCCTCCACTTCCTCATCTGTAAAGCCAAGCTGATCTCCTCCTCACTGCACTGACACAGGCATAACACCGAGGGAATAGACAGCGGGCGCTCAGAAAGTGGGCACTGACGTTACCCTACCTGGTATTCACTTCCATCTGAGCTCCGGCTGTTCTCCGTCTGGCTGTCTCAGCTCAGAACAGCCTCTGTGCCTAGCACATGGTGGACACTGGGGGTGACCTTGTTGGAGCAACACCTTCCCTGATGCTGCCCAGGCTGTTGTGTCTCAAACACTACTCTGCCTCACGGCCAATCCCTTCACTGCCCAGAGTGCTGAGGTCACCTTCTGACCCTGAACCTCAAACTGTGTCTGAGTCCTTTGCATCCGGCCGGCTTCCAGGCTGTGCTGCTGACCGCCACCTAGACGCACTAGAGTCGGAATCCCGCCTCTGCGAAGCCCCGGATCCAGCTTCCTTGTCTATTCATCTGGAGCCTCCAGGATAACGGGGCACAGAGCTCACCACACATCTGGCCTTTACCCAGCTGCTCAGCCTCCTGTCTGTCCTGTTTGCCTCCCACTGCCCCTACCCCAGGGTTCCTTTCTCCAAAGAGAAGGCAAAGGACGAGAAGAGAAACAGGCTCAAGGCAAAAGCCAGTGCTTGGCCCTCCTGACATCCTAGTTGTTCTGAAGCTGTTTCAAGGGACCAGAAGTCTCGAGAAGAGAAAGAGCCACAAACTTCACTGATCTAAAGCAAAACACGGATACACAGCTGCAGCACGAACAAGAAAACACTCAGCAATAAACTGACAAAGACAAAATCTGGATGCTGAAAAGTCCAGTCTTGGTGAACTCAATTAAAGGAGACTCGAACACGCAGAGAGAGTCACTTCCTAGTCACCACGTGCTAATAGATGCCACATTATCGCGGCTCTCTCCAATTGATCTACCTGTTTAAATTCAGCACCAACAATAGCCCAGAAAGGCTGGTTTTGTTTTCTTTAGAAATTGACAAAGTGACCCTAAAATTTATGTGGGAATGAAAGCAATTTTGAAAAAACGAGCGGAGCCAGAGGAGTAAGACTACCTGATATTAAAATGCTTCCTAGAAGGCAGCTCAGCGTTGGTGCAGAGACAAGTGGGTAGATCACATGCAAGAGCTCCAGGCCAGGCAAACTGTGTGTTTATGGTCAATTGATTCTCAGCAAGCACACAGCCAGGGCAACACAGTGGCAGGGCACAAAGGTTGTGTGCAAATGAACGGGGGATTTGCATATAAGAGCAGAAGCCTTGACATGTCTAGAAAAAAATAGAGGAGTCAATTTTCATGATCTTTTGCCAGGCAGCGTTCTTATAAATGTCATCAAAAGCGTGACCCATGACCACAAAGAAAGCACCAATGACCCTGTTGAAATTAAAACCTTTTGTCCAGGGCCTGGGGCTGTGTGTAGCTCAGCAGTACAGGGCTTGCCTCATATGTCCAAGGCCATGGTTAATACCCAGCACCCAAACTGATGGTTAATATTAATCGTTAGCTTGACAGGGTCTAATATCATCTTGGAGACGAGCCTGTGGGCATATGATAGACCTGTCGGACTCCATTTAAGGATGGAAGCCATTTTGTTATAAGGCCAGAACAAGGTCATTTCTATTTGCTGAAAAATTCCAAGTTGACCATACTTTAACCTGTTTCTAGAATTTGACGTACTCCCTACGGAGTCTGGCACTCCTTGAATATACTCTGGTAAGAAAAGATGTTCTGGCGAATAACTTTGAAATGTTCAGCCAAGTTTCTATGTACCCAAAATTCCTCCCGAAATCTCCAACCCTTGAAAAGCCCCTAGTCTTGCAGTTTGTAGCAGGGTGCTATATAAGTCCCACTTTTTCCTAAGTTCAATGCTTGTTTCTCAACCCCCACTTTAGGACAGATAGTCCTGTCTGACAGAAAATAAAGCTTGCCTAATTTGACCAAAGAATTTGGGGAATGGTGAAATTAACACACATCCATGAGGAAGTTTCCAGATTAGCTTCACAAGAGTAAAAAGATCCACCCTGAATGTGAGTGGCACCATTCTGTGGGCTAAGGTCCCAGATAGATTAAGAGGGAGAAGCAAACTGAGCATCTACTCATCTCTCTGCCTACTGACTTCGGACACAAGGTAACCCTGGTTACCTTGTTATTCGCCAGAACATCTTTTCTTATCAGAGTATATTCAAGGAGTGCCAGACTCCGTAGAGAGCACGTCAAATTCTAGAAACAGGTTAAAGTATGGTCAACTTGGAATTTTTCAGCAAATAGAAATGACCTTGTTCTGGCCTTATAACAAAATGGCTTCCATCCTTAAATGGAGTCTGACAGGTCTATCATATGCCCACAGGCTCGTCTCCAAGATGATATTAGACCCTGTCAAGCTAACGATTAATATTAACCATCAGTTTGGGTGCTGGGTATTAACCATGGCCTTGGACATATGAGGCAAGCCCTGTACTGCTGAGCTACACACAGCCCCAGTTAGTTAACAAGGAGGCCTTCAGTTCCTTCCATCATGATGAACCATACCCTTAACTTGTAGAAGCAGAATAAACCCTTCTGTGATGGCTACCTTTAATTGACACATCTTGACATACCCTAGAATGACCAAGAAGAGAGGCTTAATGAGGAATTTCCTACAACGGTTTGGCCTGTGCGCATTGCCTTAAGTCAGGCGATAACAGAAGACTCAGCCTACTATGGGCAGCAACATTCCCTAGGCAGGGGTTCCTGAACTGTAAAGAGGATAGAAATGACACTGAGTGCACACAAGCAGCTCACTAGTATCTACTTCTCTCTTCTCTTCATGTGAGTGTCATGTGACCAGCATTCCTGCCACTGTGACTCCCCAAAGTAATAGACTGTGACCTGGGATTGCGAGTTGCTTTGTTTGGGCATTGGAGGTAATTCTACAACCAAAATGAAACTGGAACACCTTGGCTTCTTGAGTTGCTTTTGCCTGGCTTTTGTCATAGCTAGAAAAGCAACTAATAACACCTCCCTCCAGAGTGGGCGAAAAAGAATCTTCTTTTGTTCCACAGGGAACTTCAAGAAAATAAAAAGACGCCAGGCGTTGGTGGCGCACGCCTTTAATCCCAACACTTAGGAGGCAGAGGCAGGCGGATTTCTGAGTTCGAGGTCAGCCTGGTCTACAGAGTGAGGTCCAGGACAGCCCGAACTACACAGAGAAACCCTGTCTCGAAAAAACAACAACAACAAAAAAAAACAAAAGAAAGAAAGAAAGAAAGAAAGAAAGAAAGAAAGAAAAGAAAAGAAAAGAAAAGAAAAATAAGAAAAGAAAAGAAAAGAAAAGAAAAGAAAAGAAAAGAAAAGAAAAGAAAAGAAAAGCCAAGCCACAAGCTTGGGATATCCTTAGACAAAGCATTGCAGGCAACTAAGGGCTGCTGGAAGCAGGAGAAGCCTTCCCCAGGGATGAACTGGTTATCTAACACCAAGTGCTCAGCCCTCAAATCATGCCAACACTAAGTGGACTGAGTGGGGTGACAATTAAAGAAAAAAGGGGCCAAGAATTAGAGAGGGACCAGGGGGAGGATGGGAGGAGTTAGAAAGGTAGAATGATGTAATTACATTTTAATTACAAAAATGAAAATGAACTTGAAACAAAACAAAAAGTTCCCGAAACTTGGGAGGTACTACACAGAAGCAAACATGCAGTCGCTAAGTAGCCGCAGAACCTGCTTGAGTGACATCCGTGAGGCTCGCCACACCACAGTGAGACACAGTGATACACTTAAAGCCACGGCACCAAGGGCTGTGAAGAGTTGTGGACAAGCAGGTCCTGCTGTCCAAGGAAGGGATGGAAATCACACAGCTACCCTGGCACAACGGCACGACAGCTTTCTTTGTGTTGATATTGGTTTGGTTTGCTTTGGAGACAGGGTCAGGTGTGGTCCAAGCTGTCCTTGAACTCTAGAGTAGACCTTGAACTTCCAATCTTATGGCCTCTGCCATGCCTGGGATTGTAGGCGTGCATCTCTCACACACACACACACACACACACACACACACACACACATTTCGTATGGTGCTGGGAATAAAAGCCAAGGCCTCGTGCATGCTGGCCAGCCAAGCAGTCTGCTCACTGGGCTATACCTCCAGCCGTGGTATGGCAGTTTCTCCAAAAGACAAATAATGTTTTTACTGTAAGACTCAGCAGCTCCCATGGCCAGCAGTCAGTCTGAGAGAACTAGAAATGCATGTGAACAAAGATTCATAACCAACCCTGTAGCAGCACGATTCAAACCCTGAAACGACCTCAGCGTCCATCCATGCAACAATACATATGACTTGTGTCTAAGTCGGCGTTCTGTCGCTGTGAAGAGGCACCATGCCCAAAGTACCTCTTACCAAAGAAAGCATTAAATGGGGCTGGCTTAGAGCTTTGGAGGTTTGGGCCATTATCATCATGGTGGGGGAGCGTGGCGGCATGCAGGCAGACATGGTGCTGGAGAGTAGCTGAGAGTTCTAATCTGGATTTGTGGGCAGCAGGCAGAGAAAGCGTAAGTGGGCCTAGCCTGAACCTCTGAAACCCCAATACCCACCTCCAGGGACACATTTTCTCTAAAAATCACACTCCTACTCCAACAAGGTCCCACATGTAATCCCTGTCAAGTATCAACACTCCCTAATGACCAAACATTCATGCATATGAACCTACAGGGGACAATTCCTATTGAAACCACCATAGTCTGTCCATGCAAGATGCCTCAGCCTTAGAAAGGAGTGGAACGCTGTCGTGACTCTCACACGAGCATATCTGCAGGAAGTTATGCCAGGAGGCCAGACACTAAAGACTTCCTTTATGTGATCTGTCCTCCAGAAAGCAAATGTGTAGGGGCAGACATCAATCCAATGAGCTCCGGGTGTTGGAGCGGATAACTGTGCCAATAGCTGTGCAACGTAAATCTCCCTGTTTGTCCAAAAACAACCAAGCTTGCAGTTTCTGTCTGCGTGGAGCGTCTTTAATTGCTGGAGCTGTGTGGGATCTGGAGGAGAATTGCAGATGGAAGCATATGCAGAAACACGACGTTATGTCTCAAACCTGTGCGACCTGCAGACAGTCTTTATTCGGGCCTGGTCTCTCCTTGGGCACTCACTAGCCAGAACTGGACACTCACTATCATTTAAGAGGTTTTATCATGCTATCTCCCGAGAGCTTTGAGTAAATTCTCATGGTGGTGCTGCCTCTTGACATAACATCAGGAGACTGACGATGAAGGCGCAAAATAGTACCCACAGGTGTAGAAAGTGCATTTCACAAAATCCAATGCCCAGAAATTAGGGAAAAAATGAACCCCGCTCTCAGAAATCTGGGACTCAGGATACATTTCTCCCTACTTAATCAGAACGGTTTAGAAAGGAAGAGAGTCCACAGCTAACATGTGAGACTGACATGAAGAATAAGCCAAGTACAGCCTCGTCACCATGAGTGTTCTACTCCACACAGGAAGTCCTTCCCAGGACAGTGAGACAAAGACACACGCTGTATGTGTCCTCAGAAAGAGGAAGGAAGCTGTCCTTGCTAGAGGTGACATCATGGCCTAGAAGGTCCTAAGAAGTCATGCAAAACAAAAGAACCAAACAAACTAAAGTCCTTCTAGAACTAGGATGTCAGTACAGCGATGTCACAGAATACAAGGTTCATATAGAAAACAATTATTTTCAGTATGACAGGAATGAATTAGTTGGAATTTTAAAGACACACACACATGTATGTATGTATACTTAAGTATCATTTTTAGTAGCAACAAAATTGAAATACTCAGATATAACTCTAACAAAACATCTATAGCAACCACATGTAGAAAAATACAAAACATGAGGGAAATTCTCAATTATCTAAATGGAAAACATTCCCTATTTGTAGATTGAAAGATTCAATATGGCTAGGCACTATTTTCTCCCAACTTGAGATATAGATTTCACGCCACCCCAAAGTCTCTGTAAAATACTGTGTAGCTATCGACCAACTGATTTTAAAATTTATGTGGAAGGGCAGAGGACCTAGAGTGGCCAGCACAGAGACAAAAAAAAAAGCCAGAAAAGGAAAATGAAATAGAGGATGGGGCTGAGCCAATCTCAAGGCTGACTATAAAGCTACAGTAATCAAGACAGCAAAGTTAGACACACAGATCGATGAACCAGGACAGAGAGCCCAGAAATAGACACACAAATAGAGTCGGCGCATTGTGGTTTTTTTAAACAGAGGAGCGAGGCAATTTAACAGAGGAAAGATGGTCTTCTCAACCGACTGCTGGGAGAGCTGGACCCCGGTGTAAATAGGACAGTAGAGAGCCTAGGTCTAAAGTTTAGATCTTTCACAGAAATTAATCAAAACTGAGCGCAGAACTAAACATCTTAAGTGCAAAATGCAAAACTATAAGAGTTTTAAATGGAAATGTGGAAGAGAGGTCAAGGTGATCTTGGATCTAGTATTATATTTATAGATACAACGTTCAAAATGGGGCAAAGTGGAGCATGATCGGGGGCTGGGCAAGGTGAAACCTATCTAACTGAAAAGCTTCTGGCTGGGAGCACAGCTCGGGGCAGAGCACTTAGCTGGGATCACATGTCCACGGCCCCAGTCCCATCCTCAGCAGTGGGAATTAACAAACAAAACCGCTGTGCAAAGATGGTTAAAAAATCAACATCAGCTGGGCATGCTGGGGCTCGCCTTTAATTTCAGCAATCAGAAGGCAGAGACAGGAGGATCTCTGTGAGTTCCAGGCCAGCCTCTACGTAGTGAGTTCCAATGCCACCCAGGGCTACATACATAGTGAGACCCTGTCTCAAAAACAGAGAAAGGGAAAAAAAAATCTGGAATAACAGAAAAAGATATTGTAAAAATATTTGCAAACTATAGATTCAGTATAAGGCATCCGTAGCCAAAATATACAAAGAATCCTTCAAATTCAATGGTAAGAAAACAACTCAGTTGAAGTTTGTTTATTAAGTAACTTATTCAGTTGTGTTTGCATGTGTGATCATGGCTGCATGCATGCCACCACACTTGTGTGGCGGTCAGAGGTCAACTCTCAGGAGTCAGTTTTCCCCTGCTACCTGGTAGGATCTGGGAATCAAACTCAGGTCACCAGAGTTGTGTTCAAGTACCTTTCCCTTCTGTGCCCTTTTGCCTGCCCTGCCCCTGCCCCTGCCCTGCCCCTGCCCCAGAAAGGAATTGAAAAGATGTGAACAAACTCTTCACCAGATGTTGATGGCCAGCAAGGCTTTTTTCCCCAGAGCTAACACAGAACATTACAACAGGACTAGGTAGTCGAGCTGTTATGAAGCAAATTCTTTAAGGCTCAAGGATCCTGAAGAGTCAGGAATCTCTAAAGGGATTTCCATAAAACTCAGGATATGAGTTAGGTGTGGTAACACAAAGCCTTTAATCCCAGCACTCAGGATTCTAAAGCAGGTGAATCTCTATGTGTTCTGCATTACCCTGATCTACAGAGTAAGTTCCAAGACAGCCAGAGCTACATAATAGAGAACCTGTATTTAAAAAAAAAAAAAAAAGACTCAGGATGTTCTAAAAGGAGATTTCTTAGGATTCAGGAAGTAAACAACTCAGAAGGCTCAGGAAGTTCCTTGAACTGACCAGATGCACAGGGCTTCCTCTTCCCCAAAGTTAGTAATTAAGGACAGCCGAGTCACTCTCGAACCAGTGGAGCACTCTAACCTGTTAAGCTGCTTGAAAGTTGTGCACTGAACTCCAGAATTCCCAGCTATGTGAGCTGCCAGCCACGCTGGGGCAGGCTTGGGTGACACAGCTGTCTCTGAGTCCTCTCTGCTCCTGTGAGCGACCCCCTACCATAGTCCCATAAGTAACCCCAATAAAATTCATTGGTGATATGCGTACTCGCCTATCTGAGGCGAGCAGGCATTTGTTCACATGTCCCAGGAAAAGAGTCACACAATATATACTCGGGGGTGTTTACCTGACTGACCTCAAAACAGATGTCTGTACAAAAACGTTCATGCAAATGTCAGTAGCCACTTATTCATAATTTTCCAAATGGCAAGCCCTTAAGATGGACAATGGGGCACCTATACAATGGAGTATTAATAATAAATATATACGTGTGGGCGTGGTATAAAGCTCTGTGAGAGCACTGGTGCATTTTAATACATGTTTGAAGAAATAAAAAGGAAAGTCAAGCTCATCACTGGTCCTGGATTTTGGCAGCAAATGAAAAGAGGAAAGAAAAAGAAAGGAGAGAAAAGGAAAGGAGCATGGCTGGTCCTAGGTATGGCGGAGGAGAAAGTGTATTGTAGAATGTGGGAGAGCATAGCCACAGGCAGGAACATCTGGGGGAGTCCAGGGTGGACATGCACAAACTGAGCTGTGCCTTATGAGTGGGGGAGGGGTGGAGTTAAACAGAGGGGAGAGCAGAGAACCAGGTACAGCAACCCTGGGAAGCAAAGTTACAAAGAGGGTGGGTACCAGAAATGGTTGAATTATATAGGGAAGAGCAGCCGAGCCTCCCAAGCTGGAGAATTCAAGAAGGCGGGCAGGGTACACCAGACAGAAGGGTTCTGTAACAGGCAGGGACAGAGGGATGCAAGGAGAGCCTGCTGGCCAGATCTGCTTCGGTATGTTCAATAGGTCCCTCAGCCATTTGTCCCAGGTTTGAAACCTTAACAGCACTGCTAAGAGGAAGAGGAACAGTGTACTCTCTGATTCTGTTTTCGAGATGTTCTGGAACACATGAGACCATAGAGATGGTAAACAGCTCGTCTTCCTGATCAGACACACCTGTGCATCTCAAAGGCATGCCAGACTCACCCAGACGAGGGTGCGGTGTCCCGACTTCACACCTGCTCCTCTGTTAGCACCGTGTCCTTAGATGGCTCTGCTGGTCTCCATTCAGTGACCCAAACTGGAATCGGGCTATCTTCACCTCGACACTTCTCTCCCATTCACACAGGACACTTGGCCTTGTTAACAAAGCGCGCCAACACAGAGGCAGTCCCGAAGTGTCTCTCCTGCCTGTCCCCTGCTGTGCTTTGGTGTCCACTTGCCAGGAAGCTTCATAATCTCCTGCCATGTCATAACTGCAGTCTCTCTGCCCACCCCCTCCATGTGTTTCTGTTTCCAGCCGTCCCGAAGGTAAGAAATTGTCTCTAATCATGACATCCCCAATACCAGCATCCCACATTCCCTGTGCTGGAAAAAGAGCTCCTGGCATCTGGAACCTCACAGTGCCCAGCCCAGGACTGTCTAGGTCCTCGCTAGCCACAGTGACCTACCTTCTGTTACTTGACCATGCTGTATGCTGTATCACTCCATAGCCTTTGTGCCTGGAGTTTCCTCTTCCGTGGCTAGCTGTCTCTAAGTCCCCACCAAGCACAGCTTGTGTTCAGAAAAATAAAAGAAGCCAGCAGCTGGAACATTGCAGCTCTTCCCCCAAGGATCCTACTCCATACTAGACACAGCTTCCAAACCGAGGAGGACAGGGCTGGGGACCAAGCTCCGTTGGTAGAGTACTTGTCTGGCATACAGAAAGCCCTGGGTTCAAGCCTAGTGCCACACAAAAACCAGGCAAGGTGCCACACATCTGTAATCCTACACTTGGGAGGTAGAGCCAGAAGATACACAACTTCACGGTTCTAATCCCCGCTTCATGGTGGATTGAAAGCCAGCCAGGGGGACAGGAGACCCTATCTCAATGAATTAGTTAATTAATTAGGGAGAACGACCTTGGGTGAAATAAACGTTGTGAGGAAAATCAGTGTCCTCTCTCTTCCAGTTATTGGTCTTGTTAACAAGAGAATTTAAGAATGGGCTCCAAAGGAAACTTCAAGGACAATTTAGTAGAGTTTTAAAGAAAAGCCAGAGCAAGTAAGCCGTCGTCTCAGTAGCTGCTGGAGAGGAAGATGGAGAAGAGGAAGAGAGAAAGCAGTGGCGTTTGAGTTAGGTCAGGATGCTTCCACCGTGGAAATCAGCTGGGTGATGGACATGGAAAGGTGAGGGACTTCAGAGAAGAGTAAGGAAACCCAGCGTGTCTGGGGAACCATGATTACAAAAGAGATAGGCGAAGAGAAAGGAAACGCTATGGCTTTATGAATAAGGGCTAAGAAGCAAATGTGGGCAGACTTAGCACAGCTACTCACCCGGGTTCGTAAGCAAACGCCCCAAGGACAGATGCCTGGGAGGAGAATACAATATCTCACTCAATATCTCAATATCTCAAGTGATCAAGCAATAACCACTCCGCTCTTCCCTTTAGCAGGGCGGTTCTGAGGGGCGGGCCCGCGGCCTGTGATTGGCTGAGCGCAACAGGAATGCTAATAGGTCTCCATCCCCGGGTAGGTTTTGACTAGGAGCAAATAGCTTTGCCCAAAGGGCCTTCAGTGCTGTGTGTTGGAGTGGCGTTGGGCGCCTCCTGGGGCTACCGAAAACTGTCACATGCGGTCACACTGCCCTCTCTTTGCCTGCGGTCTCTGGATGCACCTGTAACTTGTTTCCATTTGTGTGTTTTACGGGCTGTAGTTTCAAAGGCCAACATATCCACGTGTTACCCAACAGTGCCCACACAGCTCTGTTCTGTGGGGTATGTCCAGTGGTAGAGGAAGTTGTCCAGAACGGCTGGGCTACCCCCATCTCTTAGCACCCTGTTTCTGTGCCCTTGCTTCAGGGACCTGTCAGATCTTCTCAGGGGGTGTAGCTGTTCCTCACACTGCACAAGGCATCAGGCTACGCTCTGGAAGACTGGCTCTCTGGGAGAGCCTGTGGTTTCTTTCCTTCCGAGCCGGCCCCTTGTCTTCGTTTGTCCCCACAGCACCAAGCTTCTTACAGAAACTTGGAAAATGCTCACGGGATTGTGCAGAGCCTGGAAGGAAAACAGAGGCTGTTTTGAAGAGTTGCATTGGAGCATGAAAGAAAAGTGTTTATAAATCAAAATCAACTGCCCAGGCACTGGAGAGCACTGCATTTCGGGGAAGAGGCTGCAGGCTGTGATTTTAGGGGTCTTTCCCACATCACAAATAGTTCTTATTTGCAGGTTGTTTCACACACACCCCTATGTGTGAATAAGGGCTGGATATGATATGGGTCGACAGGAGGGGAAAGAGGAAGGGAAGGGGGGAGAGAAAAGAAGCCGGAGACAGAGAGAGACAGGTGTGAGGGGGGAGGGAGAGGTGTGGGGGGAAGGGAGAGAGGGAGGGAGGGAGGAAGGGAGGGGGCAGGGAGGGAGGGAGGGAGGGTAGCAATTGGAAGTCAGAATCAGGTTAGGGTTTGGATGAGATGTAATTTTGGGTTTTGTTTGTTTTATTCTGCGGTTTGCCCCCTCCCCTGCCCCTCGAAAGCACCCACCATGCAGGGGGCGGGGGGGCTCCTCCATGGGTTTTATCCACAGCTCCGCCCCTTCTCCTCCTTCCTTTCTTTCCTCCTTACCTCCCTTGTCTCTTTTCTCCTTTCTGTCTCTCCCCCAGCTTCTCTTTCTGACAGGAGTTCTCCCCAACCTTTCCACTCGCTGGTGTCACAGCCCAGCACCGCCAAAGCCCAGTCTGAGCCCTAAATTTGAGAGTTGCAAACAGGGGAAAGAAGAGAAGCCGCAGGTCTGGGGAAACTCCGGGGGAACCTCGGTTCCTCCAAGGCCGGCAGGCCCGCAGATGGGGGAGCCAGAAGGAGGGAGGAGGAGGGATGTGTGGGGGACACAGGACACTGGAAGGTCTAGGTGGTGAGAGGGGAACAGACCTCAGACTGGAGGGATGAGATGCCATGCCAAGTGCTAGCAGGGCCACATGTCACTAAATGTCACCAAATGCCAAGATTGTTGGTGACCTTGCAGAGGTAAGGAGTGAGAAAAAGGGGAGAGGGAGACATTAGAAGGGGCAGCAGGATGGTGCTTTTGTTTTGTTGGCAAAGGAAGCCAGGGAGCCTTGCGGTTTGCTATGGATTTTCTTGGAGTAAATGATTAGAGCTTTAACAGTGTCCCTGGTTACCAATGGAAACAATTCAGGAAGGAAGGAACATTGTTCACCAGGCATGAAGGGACAGGGCCCTATGTCCACGTGGCCTTGGACAAGGACCTGGGAAATCCATGAGGGCGGAGGGACTCCGCCCTTGAAACATGTCCCTGAGCATCTCCCAGTCCAAGTGTCCATTTTCCCAGGATTCATTTCTGTACAAACAGTACCACGGGCATCTTTATTGTGCTGTCCGTATCCTCCCAAGAGCGGCTTCCGTTATTTAAAAACACATCACGGGCATCCTCCCAAGACTGAGCCTAGAGGCCAGACTCAATCATTCTAATGGCTGCTTAGTATGAGATAGTTCAGATGTGCCAACATTTAGGCAACTAATCTAAATGATGGACATGTAGACAGGTCGGGTTTCAAGCTGCTAGTAACACGAGACGAAGGTCCCTGGGGAATTGTATACAGTATTTTTGAATGATCGACTATTACAACAAGCTAGGACATGCATTGCTCACAGTTTGTATTTGGATAGAATGTCCTCTACCAAGGTCACCCTAATGAGCATCCCAGAAGCCAGAAGCCAGAGAGGAAAGGGAAGCAGGAGGAGGGGTGGCCGGACCGGGGACTTCTGACAGGAGGCTTGGCTGAAGCAGGTCTGTCCGAAACACAAGGATCCCACCTGCCCTCCTCGTGTTGCTAGGGTGTGTTCATCCAGCCGGACTGGGCACCAGAAAGGCAGACAGGGGACGTGGAAGAGAGAGGGGACAGGGGGACATATGGGGGGACCTGTGGGTGTGTGGAACACCTCCCCCCCTCCCCCCGCACCCCCACCCCCACATTCAGGTGCTGGAGAGGTGAGGTAAACTGTATGCTTCCGGGTCCTGGGCAAGGGCTCAGTCTTGTTACTTCCTGGTCTCAACAGGAAATGTGTTCTTGTGCAGATCTGAGGGCACAAGGGAAACAGGGAAATAAGACTGGAAATGATGGACCGAGGCTGGTGGTGCCCTGCTGACAGTTACCGCCCTGTTTTATAACCAATGAACCCCTATTTTGTTGACGATAGCACTTTTTTTTTTCTGCTTTAAAATGTTTTGTCCCTTGCTCCTCTACAGGCAGTCATGTGACACAGTGTAACCAGTGAGATGTGAGAACACTAGATAGCCCAACCCTATGTCTCCAGCCACGGAAGTGGGAGCAGGCCATTCTGGAAAAGCCCAGTTGGACTGGATGGTGGGTGAGCTACTGCTCATACTGACCTGGGACAGGGTGCTCAGTGCGGGTATGGCTATGGGACCCCAGAACGGTCCACACACACTGAAGGTACAGAGGGATGGAGGAAGGACAGACGGACGTGACCCTAACCATTTGAAATGAAAGCCTCTGTCCTGTGTGGAAAGAGGCCTGATCTCCAGGGAGTCAGCACCACGACCCTGGAGGAGCCCTGGCCACTCTCTGACAACTGCCAGTGCCTCGGGGTTAAGTAGGAGAGCAAATTCACCCAGTACAGGACAACTCTGTTCAAGGGAGGGGCTCTTACTGTGTGATTATTGGGTTTCAGGATGTTAATGGTCCTGCCCAGGATGCCTCACAGGAAGGCTGCTCAGGGATCCGTAGCCAGCAAGACCCATGGTGTGGTTGGGGGAACTTAGGCTAGGAGTCAGCAGCCCTCCCACCCTGCTGTCTGCCCTGGAAGGCCCAGCTGGGCCTCGCTCTCTAACCATACAATGCATGGCTTCATCTTCATAGACCTAAGATTTGCTTTCCTGACATCAGAGACCAGGAAGAAGGCTTGTAGCTAAAGGGGGCAGAGGTTGGGACCACCTATAAACCAGCAATATGAAGAGCAAAGAGACATAAGACTCTCCAGGAGACATCTTCAGCTCTGCTAGACAGTTACTGAGATGACATCTACCCATACACAGAAGTCAGTGGAAAAGCCCAGGGAGGGGGCCAGGTAACTCATGCCAAGGAGGACTCCAGTAACACAGGCTCTCCTGCCTGAGTCCAGCAACAGACCTCCTTGCATTTTTTTTTCTAAATCTGCAAAGGCTCTAGACAGACAGACATCCACTGGAATGGGCTTTGGGAAGACATGAGTCTTCCAGTAATGGGCTTTGTGACCACAAGCTAGTTGCTTAAGGCCCCTGGGTCTCTGGGTTCTTGTGTATAATCATGATGGCTTTGGACCACGTGCCTGGGAAGGTCCCTCCTGCTCAGCAGTGCAGGCTTCTGGAACTAAGAGCGTGCCGGCTAGCATCTCATCGAACGACGAGGGAGATAAAACAGCCAGGCACTTTAGATCTCAGTTTCATTTCAAGGGCTTGTTTTTCTTCTTCCTTATAAAAAAGAGAGAGAGAGAGAAGAAGAAGAAGAAGAAGATCTTTTATTTAATCTTTTGAGAATTTCACACCTGCAAACAATTTATCTCAGTCATAATCATCCCCCCAACATCTCCCTCCCACTCCCCCCAGGGACCCTCAACACACACCCCCTCCACCCACCTGTCTTTCTTTCTTTCTTCCCTCCTTCCTTCCTTTCTGAACTCTCTGACTCTATCACTGCTGCGGGCTGGAATGTTGGCTTGATTTTGTGTACAGGTAGCTTCATTTGCAGTGAGTTCATGAGTGCAAACAACCACATCATATCCCAATGTTTCACAGTGTTTCACAATACACGTGCGCACGTGTACACACACACACACACACACACACACACACAGGCACTTACCTTCTTCCTAACATCTCTTCTGCTAATACCCCTCAACACTGGGGCTTAGGGGGTTGATATAGGGATATCACTTATTCCTAGACCTTTGACCAGTTGTGAATCTCTGACTTAACTCCTGCCCACTGCAAAACCAAGCTTCTCTGACCAAAACCGAGAGCATCCCTGATCTGTAAGTATAAACATGAATATTTCCGAGGTAATCTGGCAACATGTCATTTAGCAAAACAACCATAAGACACTCCCCTCTAGAGCCTTTGACCTTCTGAGCCTTGGGGTTTTTTGGGTCACAAATCTAATCTCAAAAGCAGTTGAGTGTTTGCGTAACCTTCATGCCACTGTCACAACCGTGGGCACATCCTGCCTGGCAGGTCAGCATTGTAGCGTGCCACTGGGAAAGACCAGAGATGGCTTTTCTGACCCAGCAGCCTGTATAGAACCTTCCAGCTCTTTGCTGGCTATCCAGCGAAAGTGAAGTTTACAGATCAGTTCTAGCTTAATTTCTCTGTGTCCTAGAGTCAAAGCATACTGTGTCCTCACAGTAGGGTCTGACCATCTCGAAGGCATTGGTATACCTGATGCAGTTGTCTGGGGGCTTCTGGGGCTTCATTGGCCAATAACTGCTATGGAGGAATTACACACCTACCACTGAGATTTTCATTCAGTAACACGGGGCTTCTGAGAGAGGTATTGTCTGCCCATGTGGAGCACCTGTATAGAGAGAATATCTGGTGTGTTGTAGGGATGCATCACCTGTCAATTAAAAAGCCTACGGCCTATGGTTTGAGCAGGAAATAGAAGGTGGCATATTTGGGAAGAGAAAGAATTTTTGGATAGAATGAGGCATGAAAGAATGGCCCAGGAAGATGTGAGCACAGATAGCCAGCCAGCCATGTGCCAGGATGCACGCTAGAATAAATGGAATATTTTAAGCTATATCTAGTCAGAGAAGACCCTAGCTGCATGGCAAAGGTATTTGTAAATATATTTTGAGGCTGAGTCTTATTTCTAGGAGCATGGGGCTGGGAGGAAGGACCGGGCCTAACTTCTACACATCTGTGTTCAAACTCCTTTTTAATATATAATATATATTTAATATATGGCACATATAAAATATATATTATATAGCTAATGAATATATTATATGCCTACTAAATATATTATATATCTAATGAATATATTATATACTTAATGAGTATATTATATACCTAATGAATATATAAAATAAATATATATTTAATATAATATATATACTTTTGAAAATTAGCTTCTGAAGTAGTAGATATCCATAAGTTCCTCGTGCATCTTGTCTTTGGTAACCCACCGGCACACTTTTCTTCCCTTATTCCTTATCCCCATTCTTTCTTCCACCTTTAACCCAAAAGAGGCTGTCTGTGGCTTTTGTCTCCCAGAACCTTAACGTAGAACTTTCTCTCTCCTTTTCTCAGCCTGCTCTGCTCAGGCATGGTGAACCCTGAGCTCCCAGGATGGCCTAGGATTGCCTTATTTATCCGTCTCTCTTTAGTCACCCATATTGTCTCAAGGGGACATGGCCAGTGGGAGTTGGTATAGCAGCTTTGGTCTCTCTACTCATCCCTGAGCCTTGAAATACAGGAAGAGCGAACTCTCCCGGAACTACCCCATCCACCTCACAAGGTGGAGACAACTCCCTTGAAGGTGAGTCTGTTCATTGATTAACTTAACAACGTTATCAGTCCACCCTGTAGGACAGGCCTGAGCTGATACCATCATGGGCCCACGTTGGTGGGACCACATCTGAACCAGGTCTGCTCAGGCACTTGTACCTCTTGCCCCTATTTAAACACATACCCTGAAGATGAACTCAGTTTCCCTTCATCTGTCCCCCTTCCCACTGAAGCTGAGTAGAACTCTTTCTGCTTTTCACTGTCTCTTTAACGGGACAGGTGTGGGAGTCTGGCCTGTCGGGGCAGCCAGGGCCTTAAAACTGTGCTAAAAACTCTGGTCCTTGATCACGAGCTGAGCCCAGCACAAAACTTTGCTGTCTCAGCCTCTCCTCTCATCCGTGGGTCAGGGTCACATCCTGTTACCCGTTTTCTTCCCACAGGAGAAGCTGCTGGAACCACCCGTAATGACACCTCCCAGGGCAAGGGCACATTAGTGCCAGACTCTAATGGACCAAGCAGCCCTGTCACCACCAGAGCCAGGATAACGAGGGCTCCGGAAGACTGCTGAGTCAGCTCTGGGGCTCCTGCTGCTGCCCTGCCTTTCTCAGGCAGAAGGAGGCGGAGCTGGAGGGCCACTGGCTCCCTTTAAAGGGGACCAGGCGATGAAGCAGCAAGTGTCACACAGAATGATTTAGAGTCCAAGCGGAAGGTAGAGAGGTTTTTTAAGTAGACCTTGTTCTGATGATGTACAGATTAAGAAAGTAGGTGACTCAGCCAGGATTATACAGCACTTTAGAGGGTGTTAGACTCAGTATCTCCAAGGCTGAGTTCAGTGGCTCCCTCTCCCTTGTCAGCCTGGCCTCCAGGTCTTTCCTCAGAGAGCCTTTGACTTTCTCTCAGCCTTCCCAGCCGTTCTTAGTCAGTCATGGTCACGCCATCCCACAGACTCTCTGTTGTCTCCAATCTGATCATGCTGAGGTCCGAGTTACCAGTACAGGTATGAGTTACAGCCAGTACCTGTCACTTTTCCACCATTGGCCTGTCCCTCGGCTGCAGACACAGAGGACATGTAGGTTGGGCATTGAGGCATCCACCACTGCACTCTGATGCCCAGGACCCTCTGAGCCCTGCAGTTGATACTGTCCCTGTCCCTCTACTCAGGACTAAGAGACTCATCTATACCCCACTCAAGATCTCACCCCCCCACACCTCCACCAGCCTACCAGACACATCTATCTCCCTCTGTTTGGTTGATGGAATCATGGACTAATCTGTCTGTCACCCACCTGTTACCAGTGTCTATAAAGTAGAGTCCAATCTCCTCTCATCTCCAGCAGGGCTAGCACCACAGCCATCTGGTCTACCCACCATGTTGCTGCCTCATGGGCCCAAGGCATCTTCTGAAATGAATAGCAACAGGGAGGCTGGAAGTTTAGGGTATCAAATCATCACTCACCTCCGGCTCACCCCCACTTCTGAGCCCCCAGCTGAAGTCACTAACAGCTGGCTGATACAAGCATCTGACAAGCATAAGACAGACATATGCTGCCAGTCCTCTGGGGGCATCCTGGACCCTCGGGTCATCATCTCTGTCTTCCAGGTGGGAGTAGAGCAGCTATCAGATGCGGGTATTCCCATCTCCCTAGGAAACCCAAGCATCTCCCTAGAGATGCCCTATAAAAAGGCCTCTACGCTCTCCATCTCCTGCTCAGATCCCAGCCACTAAAGAGCAGAAGACACAATATACCAACCCCCACATCCTGTCTGCAGAGACATGGATGGATTTCCATGACCCTCCAGCCACATCCACATCAATCCTCATCAGCTCTCGTGGTCCACATCTACCTAACCCATACCATTGGTCCCACCACATAAACATCAGAGATTATCTCCTGGAACCAGAGGCCATAGTGGCCACACGCAGACATTCTGTGGTAGCCCAGCCCTGTTCTCTAAGGGGCTTGTCTGGACACAAGCTCTGGGGCAGAGTCTGCAGAGAGCCCTGTCCACTTGGAGCAGTCGAGCTATCAAATATGGCTGGTTACAAAGAATCCTTTACAGAGGCTGGCGTGCCTTGGGCTCTCCACACAAGGGTTGCTGGGTGCAGGCAAAAACACATGACCACCAGTTAGCAATTTGGATAACATACCATGACTGTCGGGAGAATTTAATTAAACACTTACTTTGGTTAGTAATTGTGCATGGAATTCAAGTGAGCATGCTTCCTGGACCGCCTAGGAAGAGCGGCTGCTGAACGTGGAGGGAGTCTGGTCCATGCCCCGCCTACCCAGATGGAGGTGGCCCACCTCTGCGCACCAGCACGACTTCTGATAGCCTGTTATGTTTGGGATATGAATCTTGTCCTGCAAAATGCTCACGTGGACGATGGACAGGCACCAATGGCAGCCTCAGGGAACTTGTTAGCGGCATGAATCTGAAGCTTCTAGATCTTTCAGATTACCCTCAGCACCTGCCTGAGTCTCTGGCCGCACCGCCAGGTCCCACATACTCTGTAATCTGGACCTCCCTCTACCTGTCTGTTGATTGGCCTCCACCCTCCCAGAGACATCAGCACCCAGGTGGCATTGCGGCTTGCCACACAGACTCTCTTGAGATGCGCTTTGCACAGCCACTAAACGGTGTACTAGAGCAGCTGACCTTTTCTACCTATACTGTGCTCCTTTCCAGAGGACTTCCGGGACCCCTGAGTACATCCTTCTAGGCATTCCCTGTGAGAAAGATCTACTCCTTGCTGCCAAGGTGCCATATCCAACTCTGTCCCTGCTACCACCAGCCCACACTGTCTCCCTAGAACCCTCCTCGGCCTTGGGCTTCTCTGTGGTCTGGGCCTGTGGAGCTACCGACCAAACTGTGAGGCAGGCAGTGCTGATGCCGGGGGTCTGTGGTGATGGTCTTTCTTCTGTGGCTGCCCGCAATCCTCAGCTTGTGGTATCCATCCATCTTCCGTTTACCCACTTCCATTCCCGTCTTAGAGTGTGCTAGTCTACCAAGACAATGCCCACAGAGAGAGAGAGAGCCGAGGGTCATGATGGTGACAAAGTGACAGAAGCCCCTGCCCAGCTCATTCTCCACCCACAGATGAGGGCTCCGGTGGATGGTGGCCATGCTGGGTCCTTGAGGCTTCTTATGCTGTGGAAACATATCTGCCTCTGTCAGAGCCGAATTGATGTCTCAGTCAGGACATAGCTGGGAAAGGCAGGGCAAGCCCTTTCCTTGGGAGCTGACTCTCTGGGGGAAATAGAGACTGATACCCAGGCTTATGCTGAGAACCCATAGAAGTGACTTGTCACAACATGGCCTCGCTAGTCATGGGACGAGGGTGGGGTCCAGATATCGCCCTTTTCATATGTCCAGCCATCCGTAGAGGGAGTACAGCTAGCAAACATAGATGGATAGGGCCCCGGGTCAATGGAGCCTTCCTTGGGTTTGTGGGTAACTGGGATGTGAGTTTGGGAGGAGGCAACTCAGTTCCATAGCCATGTCTCATGAGACATGTGAAATAGCCACATCCCCTGCCGATCGGGGTCCCTGCACCCTCTTGAACGCACCATCTCCTCTCTGGGTCAGTTTCTCTGCAGATGCGTGAAGGGAAGTGTGAACACAGCGTGGAAGCTGAGCCCTTTCTCCAAGAAAGGAGCTGAACAGGAGTAAGGAGAGGTGCAAGGAGTGCCACATCAGCATGGCACAGCGAGGACAGAGGTCCAGGACGTCACACTGCCCTGGAGAATGAAGAGGCAGAAGCCGGTAAGATGGCAGCCGGAGGCACAGGGCGCACGCCTCCTCCTCAGGCTAGGCAGAGCCTGGTTCTTTCATGGTCGTGTTGCTTCTCTGCTTGATAACCCACATTTCAGTTGAGGCTCTCTGGTGGTTGTGTCTGGTCTCCAAAGAGTGCTTTTCGCAGGAAGATCCATTCCAAGAAAGTACTTAAAGTCTGTACAACACAAAGCCATTAACTAGAACTAAGTGGCCCTTTGTTCACAGAGAGGCCTTTACCTGTGACCCAGAAATGATATGATACTGCCTGGCCACCCTGTGGGGAGCCCTGCAGACACACACACACACACACACACACACACATACACACACACACACACACACACACACACACACACACACACACAGCAAGAAGCCTTTACAGGGGTTTCTCTGGTTGAAAGTCAAATTCATTTTGGAGTCTAAAAGGTCAAGGGTGGCAGGTCACCCCGGGTGCACTGAACAGAAGACACACTGCCCACAGATCACCCACTGGAGAAGGGTGCCGCCTCCTTAAAACGTGACTGTGCTGGGGCACCGAGCACCCCCGATCCTCCTATGGTGCGACTCAGTAGTCTTCACAAGCGCGAGTAAGGAAGCCTGGGATGTCACTGCGTGCCACAGGTCTCTGGTAAAGGCAAGTCAGGAGGGGACTGAGGTGTGGCAGAGAGCCCCAGGGGAGAGCAAGGGGAGGGGCTGAGTCACTCACCCTGAGATGAATGGCAGGGAGAGGATTCCAAGACTTGAAAGTGCTGGCGGAGTACGACTGCCAAGGCCCCATCTTATAGCAATGCTCTCAACACATACAATGACACCAGCCCCTTCCCCCGGGGCGTCATCTGTGCCTAGCACTATGCTAGCACGCTGTGTGTATTACTTCATTTATGCTCTACAAACTCAGTGAGTTGGTGTTGGGGTCAGCTTAGGCTGTCAACCTAGGGTTATCTGTGACGAGAGAACCCCAACTGAAGAACTGCCTGGCTCTGATGGTCCTATGGGCACATATTGGGAAAGTGTCCTGATGGCTGATTGATATAGGAGGACCCAGACCACGGTGGGTGATACCATTCTTAGGCAGGTGGGCCTGGGTTATATAAGAAAAGTAGCTGAGCAAGCCAGAGGAAGCCAGCTTCTCTTCATGGTTCCTGCCTCTGTTTCTGCTTCAGTTCCTGCTCTATCTTTCCTCAAAGGTAGACGGTTATCTGGGAGTGTAAGATCATGGTCATGGTGTGTACCATAGTAATGCAAAGCAAACTAGAACAATGAAACTACAACCATTTCACAGATAGGTAAACTGAGACTCTGAAAGGAGACATATTTTACTCTGCCATACCCACCTTGCAATTCAAATCCAAGTCCCTTTGATGACAGAGTCTTAGTCCAGCACAATTGTGACTCCCTCTGTCTAGTCTTGAACACCTCCCAGGATGGAGAATCCAAGACCTCTCAGGGCACCTGAGGCCCACTGCCCATTTCAGGCAGCTTTGACCATTGGAAAGCCCCTCCCTCCTTAAGCTATAGTAAGCCTAGTTTTAAAAGAATCTGTACTTTTCAGAGGAAAAAATCAAAAAAACCTATTGAGATTCAGAGTTTGGATGAGTTGAGGTTACATACCGATTGAGGAAAGGCTGGTCTCTTCTCAGTATTACACCACTGACTTGTGAGTGATGTCCACCCCTCTCTGGTGGTTTGCATGAGAAAGTACACCAGAAGCTTAGATATTTGAATATTTAGTCTCCAGGTAGTGGCACTATTTGCGAAGGTTTAGGAGGTGTGGCCTCACAACAGGAAGTATGTCACTAGGGACAGGCTTTGAGCTTTTAAAGCCTCAAGTCGTTTCCAATGCGCTCTCTTCTGTTTCCTGAGTGCAGTTCAGGATGGGAGCTCTCAGCTCGCTGCTCCCACTGCCTAGTGCTTTGCCATCATGGGCTCTAACCGTCTGACACAGGAAGGCCAAATAAACCCTTTCTTCTGTAAGCTGCCTTGTTCAGAAAGTTTCACTACAACAATAGGAAAGTAACTACAATGTACTCCTAGATGTATCTCTAGAATCTTTCTTTTGGACACAGTTGGAAACACTTCCCTGCAATGCTGGCTGTTCTTTAGTCATGTAGAGAAACACAGCTTTCCCCTGTTACATTGCAGCCTCCAACCTTCCTAAGCTACCTTAAGTCTAGTAACTCACAGACTGCATTGGATTTTCAACACAGACAATCACTTTCCCAGAGGCTGCATGTTTGGCTATGCTTTCCTTCTTTAAAAACACCTCTTTATACTTATTTCCTATGCCTAGATGTTTTGCCTGTGTCTATGTCTGTGCACCACATACATGCCTGATGCCTATGGAGGCCAGAAGAGAGCATCAGGCCCCCTGGAACTAGAGTTACACGTGGTGGTTAGCTGCCATGTGGGTGCTGGGAATTGATCCTGGGACCTCTGGAAGAACAGCCAACATTCTTAACCACTGAGTCCCTATTTTCCAGCCACTTGCTCTGACTTTTCCGGACTATTCAGCTCATAGCACGAGCTAGAACCTTAAGCACAAGGTTGAAGAGAAGTAGATATAGCAAAGGTTAGGATGTAGCAAAGGCTGGGATGTAGCAAAGGCTGGGGGGTGTAGCTCAGTGGTGGAACATGTACAAGGCCCTGGTTTTGATCCACAGAACTCATTGTAGGGAAAATAAAGTATATATACTTATCTTGTTCCTTGTTTTTATTTTAACTATGTTTATATGGGGTGGGGGCATGATGTGCATGTGAGCTCAGGTGCCGGCCAATGCTGGAAGCAAGCAACAGTTCCCTTGGAGACAGAGATACAGGCAGTTGTGAGCTAGCCACTCAATGCGGATACTGGAACCTGAACTTGGCCCCTCTGAAACAGTGGGAACCAGGGATCTATCTCTCCAGCCACTTGCTCTGACTTTTCCGGACTATTAAGTGTTATGTAGCCACTGATTCATTTTGTGGGGTCCTTTATCAGTTGGCGGAGTCTCTCTCTCCCCTGCCTGGTTTGTTGAGAGGTTTTATGAGTGATCTAAATGGTGAATCACCACTTTAACATTATAGCCCTTCCTGATCTCTATCTGCGCCCAACCCTTTGGAAGAGGGCCTTGTTGCTTTTCTCCTAGGAGGCCAAAGGGCCTCGTTCCACAACCCTTAAGCCCGATGTGGCTCTGTGGTTTGCTCTGGCCCATAAAACAGAAGCAATGTGCCAATTCTTAGTCATTTTTAAATATGCTCAATAGTTGCTTGAAGTATGGTAATTGATAGAAATGATTGGCATGGAGTAGGAAGTGAACACAAGCACAGATCTTAGGGGACAGCCTGGTACGTCCCACGGGCCCACAGGTGAAGCACTGGGATGGGGAGGGGTGACAGTGTGGAGGGGAGGAATTGGCCCTGAGCCCTTACTAAGGTTTCCATGGGGAGGACAGGACAACGTGGGTATCTATGATAAGTAAGCTTACTTAGAATCAGATGGAGAAAGTTCCATGCCTTTGCCTCAGAGGGCTGGTCTCTAGACATTGAGTGCCCAGCCCCAGCGAGAGGGGTTAGGACAAGAGAGATGTTGGCTTGATGTGTCAGAGTCAGATGAGGGAGGCCACTGCTGTCTGGGCTCTCAGCTGGCTGTTTTATGTATCGAAGATGGGCTCATGGTGAGCCATGTGCTGTTTGTGAATTAGCTAACCCTGGGAGGAGCTGTTTCCCCAGAACAGAGCTCCTGAATTCTAGAGCGCCACTGGGCCCCATGGCACAGCACTCACCTGGCCTGCCTGGGGCCCCAGGTTCAATCCCCAGCACTGCAGGAAAAAATAAATACACGGACTGGAGAGATGACTCAGTGGTAAGACTCATGCAAGCAGGAGGGCCTGGTTATAAATTCTAAGAGTCTCTAACCTCAGCACTCCAATAAAGCTAGAAGATGGAGACAGGAGACTCCCTGGAAGCGCCTGGGCTAGCCTGGAGTACACAGCAGCAATCGACAAAGAGACTCTGCCCCAAACAAGGTGGAAGGTTATCTAACCCTGACACGCACACACATACACACACACCACACACACATACACACACACACACACACACACACGCATACACACACACACATACACACACGCGCGCATACATACACCCAGATATATCCAGAAACACACACAGAGACACACAGATACACACACACAGATGCATACATACACACAGATACAAAGATATACACAGAGACACACACAGAGATGCATACAAATACACACACATAGACACACAGAAATATACACATACACACAGAACACACAGACACAGATATATCAACACACACACACACACATATACACATACAGAACACACACATGCCAACCTCCACACATACACATACTAACACACAGACACACAGAGAGAACACACAGAGACACACACAGACACATAGACACACACTAGCACACGTGCACACACACACACACACACACACACACACACACTATAGAAAGAACAATTACCCGCTTGGCTTCAGCGCTCATATTTCCCCATCTGAAGGAACTTTGGGAAGATGGCAGGGGAGACTTTTAGAGATTAGGGCACAAATCGCCTCAAGCATTGTAGAAAACTTATTATGTTTGAAAGAATAACACAAATAGAAATATAAGGAGTTCTTGGAAGTCAGCCCACCCCTAGGTTTTCCATTTATACAGCATTAGCCAAGAAAATAGATAAAAACAGTGGAGGTCTCCTAACAATAGCTCAGCACCAATGAGAGTTTTACAGAAACATGTTGTTGTGTTTGTCTGGTCGAGGTGGCAGACTCCGGCGCAGCTGGGCTGGAGGGGGATGCGCTGCTGATTTGGTGAAGTCTACCTGAGGGTTAGGGACACTTGTCTCAGACAGAGGGAAGGAGTTACTAGAGTAGGTAGTATTGGAGCTTTGAGGTGGGAGATCCTGGGGAGAGGCAGGTGAGCAGGAGACATGGGTGGTCTTTTCCCTGTGGGTGGATAGAGCGTTCACTGCGATGCGATGCGGCAGATACCTCTCAGATGGAGCAAGAATCTTCGCCCACCTTTCGGTTGTTACCGATTGCAGTAACCTCTAACAGACTGTCCCACGAGTGTGGGAGTGTAGGGGTGGACTTCTGGGCAGAGAGGAAGCAATACACCAGAATCCCGGACCAAGCAGATGGCAAGCAGAGAAACGGAATCCAATCTCTAATAGGAAAGAAAGAAAAACAAAACTGCCCCAGTCCTGTTAGAGCGTCTGGTGAATCGGGCTGCGGGCTTGGCTGGCAGGGGGTGGGGGTGGGGAGTGGATAAAGACATCGCAGATGGTGAAGTTGGGATGACATCATAGCTCCTGAGCTGGGGCAGAGTTATCTGAAATATACTAGTTTAAGAAAATCTTTTTTGTTGTTTAGTTGCTTGGTTTTGGGTTTGTTTTGGTTTTTTTTTGGGGGGGTTGTTTGTTTTGAGACAGGGTCTTACTATGTAGTCTGAGCTAGCCTAGAACTCACAGACAGCCTCCTGCCTCTGCTTCAGTGCTGCTGGGATTAAAGGCAAACACCACCATACCAGCTTCAGAGAATCCTTTTGGAGTAGAAGCCTGTTCTGGTTACTGTAGGTCTCAGTGCTTGCCATGTTTGATTAAAACAGTGACTCACGTGGAGGATTTGAACCTGCCGTTTCTATGAACTAACACAAAAGCCAGATGTGGTTGCTCACATCTCTGAGAGACTGAGGCAGGAGGACCGCCATGTGTTTTAGGCCAGTCTGAATTCCATTGATGAGTTCCTTGACCTTCCTAGCTTGAGCTAGGGACTGAGACTGGCTCAAACACTGAAATAAAATAAATTTAGATGTAAATAAATAAAACGATGACATCATTCAGACCAACAGTTGACGGAAGGCATGCAGCTACACTTGACACTCTTGGTTTCATGGAAGCTTGGTAGCCTGCTGAACGACCCCTGGATGACACTGCGTATCATCCTTCCAGCCTTGACGAGACTGTGGCGGAGGGGGAGGGGGAGGGGGATGGGGGACTGAAATGTGTATGGGTGGGTTGAGGCCTGTTACAGAACACTCTGGGCTCTGGAAGTTACTTAAAAGGTTGTGTCTCTCAATGAAACAGGTGATCTGACAGGAACCTGACAGTAGAGTGCTAGGGCTTATTTGGAAAGCTAAGTGTATGTCTTAGATTCCACCAGCAGAATCTCTCTGCTCCTTAGGAGGAAAGGAACATTATCTTAAGATCTGGCATAGTGATGTCAGCAAACACCAAATAAAATCTGATTTTTGATCTGTATTTTGAAAGCTCACGGGGCATTTAACTCCCAGATTGTTTTTTCCTTGAAGGAGACAATTTTTAGGCAGTGACCCAGTGGTTTATAATACATTAGCGATGGGACTGTTCGTTGGCCTCGGCATGCGGTGCTAAGGTGGCCATCTGATGTTTGGTCAACATGTGTGATTTGTCCAGTGTTGTCCTGCATCGGGGATGACCTGGCTAAGACAGAGGGAAACTAGAACATTCTGCAGGGCTCCCTCAGTCAGGACAGTGACCGTCACACAATCTGAATCCTCCATGGCTGTTCACTAGGTAACCCCAAGGAGGCCCCCAGGTAGCTTAGGATCCTGGGGCAGTGCCTGGCATCTGACTAAGGATGGACTGACACTGGATGTCCCCCAACCACTACCAGTAGAATCCAGATGTGACGCCCTGCCTTATGAAGAAGGCCTCAGTAGCTATGAACAGCTGTGAGTGCTGTCCCCATGGTCAGAGCCTCTTGAACACTTGTTCCGTGAAGACTCCACCCAGTCAGCCAGTTGCTATTTCAATGTTGTGCAAGAAGGCTAAGAGGGACCAGGAACTCTGGCAGCAGAAAAAGAGGTGGCCCAAGTCTCTAATGAGGCAGGCCACAAGAGTCTGTTGACTTTAACTTGGAAGCCATACTTGTAATACGAGGCACCTCCCACACCGGCATCCTCACAGGACTGGGATGTTGGCGCTGTGCCCTTAAAACGAGTCTCCTTAAAGGAAAGTGTCCTCCATACACTGTGCCTGTGCCTCCTCAGGACAGGTACAGCCAATAAAGAGCCCTTCTGTAAAGACAGGGAGCAGTGAGAGATGCCAAGACCGCCCATGGACATCCTGGAAGAGGTGTACCGTGTCACTTCAGAGGTGAAGGCCACAGTCACATGGCTGTTATCCTCAGAACCTGGCAGAACGCAGCAGCAGCAGCAGGAGCAGCAGCAGCAGCAGCAGCAGCAGCAGGAGGATCCCAGAGTTTCCTCTGAATGACAGTGTGAGCCATTGACTGTGACAATGACAGCTGTTGGCTGGGACCCCTAATGGATGGACAAAAGCTTCAGATTATAATAATCCTCTGTGAGGGGCTCTTTATTTTTTCCATGACTAAAAATAGGCAAAATTAACTGAGATGGGGGACCACTGGAAACAGTCCCTAACTTATAAATTAGCATTTATGCAGATGTTTTCATCATGAAAGGACCTCTACTAACTTACCTTGGGCCACATTAACTATTTTAATTGGGTGAGTGGGGTTTGTGGGATCTATTTATATCAAGTCAGCCTGTAAATGCCAAAGCCTTATTTATTTACCCTTATTTATTTTTTTCTATTTTTTTTTCCTGTTTACCACACTGAGGATTGGACCGAGGGCCTCACGCACTCAAGGCGTGTTCCGTACATGTTCCGTACCATGGAGCCCTATCCGCACACTTCTTTCTACATGTTCTTTTGAAACAGTATTTTACAGTAATGCCTGGGCTGGCCTCAAACTCATTCCATTGCCCAAGGAGGCGTGTAACTTTCAATCCTCCTGCCTCTACTACTGAGTAACTGAGCTTCTGGGCCCTGAGTCATACCTGTCTCTATGAGTAGAGTCATATTGACTAAGTCACGTGGTGTGGAACTGCCAATCCCCCACCACTAACAAAACCCAGGCTATGTCTTTGTCTGGGGGGTTTCCTGGGGGCTCCTCTGTGGAGTCCCCATCATCCTGTCTATCCTGGCTATATCACTTTTTAACTTCAAGCTGTCTCTCTTAATGAACTTTCTCTTTGGGCTTAAAGGGAAGTCAGTCTCTCTCTCTCTCTCTCTCTCTCTCTCTCTCTCTCTCTCTCTCTCTCTCTCTCTCTCTCTCTCCCCCTTTAAGGCCCACCGTGCTGCCTTTGCTATGATGTATGGCTCCTTCTAATATTCTCCTACCTCAAGGCCCAATTGTGTGCCCCCCGTATGGTTACCACGAGACTCTCTCTCTCCTAAAAAAGCTTACCCTAAAGAGTTACTTCATAGCATTTCCTTTCCCAAAACCACCACTCTGGTTCTAACATAGTATACACAATTCTTAAATATTCTAATTTTATCCATGCATCTTAGTTCAGTCTCTCCCTGTGTTGATATTACTTCTTTTTTTTCCTTCCTGTTTTAGTCTTTAGCTATGTTAGTTTCTAACACTGACTAAGCCGAGGGAAAAGACTGAGGATAAGAGGCCTCCGGGCTTCTTTGGGACAGCACTCGCTCCACAAGATGTCCCTGTGCTCAGCATGATGGGCATCCCATGCACATGCTCTGCCTCATACATTCCCATCTGCCCATCACACATACCACATACACACACACACCACCACATATATACTGTATATATACCACACACATACACACACCACACACTACATACAAATACTACACACTACACACACACCGCACTACATACACACACATCATATACACTATATACCACACACACATACCAGACATACCACATACACACAGCACACAAGACATAACACATAATACATACACATACACACTGAACATGCCACATACACAACACACAAAACACACACACCATATACACATACCACACATCACACACACACATATACCACAGAACACACACACTACATAAACACATACCACATACACACCATACACACTTACACACACCATACCACACACACAAACACATATACCAAATACACATGTGCACACCACACACCACATATACACACACCATATCACACCACACCCCACATATACACACATCCCATATATACACACCATACCACACACACCACACACACACACCACTCATGCACACACACACACCACTCACATACAAACACATGCACACACACACACAAACGCACACACACCCTCCCTCCACACTCATACAACTATTTCAACCTTAAACAGAATCTCAATTCTCCTCTTATCTAAAATATGCCTTATATCTGTGGGTAAGTAAATGTGTAAATATCTTTCCTTTTTTCTTTCCCTACCTGTCCCCATATCTGCCTATCACTGAAGATACCTTAAACGCATTCATCATCATCTTTGGGACCTGTCCCAGACTCGTTGCTGTTGGTATGATAAAACACCCTGACAAGCTTAGGAGGAGAGTGGGTATGTCTGCACTCACAGTTCCAGGTCACAGTCCATCCCTAGGGGACCTCACAGAGACAGACGTTTAAGGTGGCTGCCCCATCACACACTAGCCACGAGCAGAGTGCGGATGCTTGCCCGCTTCTCTGAGCAGAGTGTGCACACTGCTCTGCTTGCTCTCCTGTGCTCAGCCTGATTCCTGTGTTTCCACACAGTCCAGGACCCATGGCCTGGGAGATGCTGCTGCCCACAGTAGCCGGGGGCTCTCCATATCGAGTAACCTCGTTAAGATAGTGAGGTTCCCCCACACGGCTGGAATGGTAATAGCTCAAGAGTCAGGAGTCCATACTGCTCATGTAAATGACCTGAGTTCTGTTCCCAGCATCAAGGCTGGGCAGTTCAAAACCACACAGAACTCCAGCTCCAGGGGACGGCACGCCTTCTCCTGGCTTCTCTTGGTAACTGCAACCATGAGCACATAGCACAGACACACACGCATCCACACACACATCCACATAATTAAAGATAAATATTTGATTTAACAGAAAGGTAATTCCCCATCAATATGCCCAGAGGCCAACCCAAGATAAACAATCTCTCAGTGGCTCTCCTCCCAAGTGATTCTAGGTTGTATCAAATTGACAATTAAAGCTAGCCTTCCCGGGGCCTTTATCTTTGCCCACGAAGACATGTCAGGGCTGGCTGCTGTCTATTGAGTGCACATGAGAGAGAAGGGAACCAACTCAGCTGGGGCCATGCTCAGCCAGCCAGCTCCACAAGCTGACGGCAGATCCCTGTGTAGACCCAGCCAAGTCCAAACAAACCTACCACAGGCGAATGGCGCTAGGCTTACCTACGGACTCCCAAGCTAAATAAAGGCATATGGTTTTAAGTAGTGAGTGGGCAACCTGAGGATCCAGAGCCATTTCCCAGCATGCTCTATGGATAGGTTTGTTATGTACCAGCAGCTAACAAATTCATTCTCTCTCTTTCTCTCATGTGTCTATCTGTCTGTCTCTGTCTCTTCTCTTTCTCTCGTGTGTGTGTGTGTGTGTGTGTGTGTGTGTGTGTGTGTGTGTGTGTGTCTCCAAAACTGGACTGGTAGCTCTGCCGTTTTCATAGAACATAGAGTACCTCGGCTCTCCCAAGTCTCTCTTCACCCCCACCTTTTATCCTAAAATTCCACAGCCATTGCTTAAACTTTACTCTGTTCTCTAAGGACAGAGGGATGCAGCACACCAATGAAGCAAGCCCAGGACCTGCCATCAGAGACCTTACAGGTGCTTTGAGAATTAATTCGTTGGCTGGCCGACTGGTTGACCGATTGGTTAATGGCCACAAGGGAATGCACCATTCAGCAGATGAACTACCCAGCCTGCAACTGGCCTACAGCCTCCACACACAGCCCGAATACACGGAGCCCACGCTGCAAAAGAACAGGTGCTTCTCAGCCAGGAGTGAACAGCCAGGCTCGTGCCACAGGTAGGGACATCACCTCTGAGTCACAGAAACTGTCACAGAGCTGTGCCCAGTCCTCGGGGGGGGGGGGGGCTTGCGCTAGCATGCAGTGTTGCAGGACCTGACTTTCTGCAGACTAGGCTCAGGGTGAGGCCATGGGTCCTAGGTCTCTCACCCACTACAGGCTCCTTGCCCGAGAGGCAGGGCAGGACAGAGGCTGGCAGCAGATAGCTTCCGGGCACCTACAGTCTGCTGGGGAGCCTACACTACCCTGCCTGTTGCCTTGCTAAGCACTACGGCCAGTGGGGTTATCCTGGTCCAATCCTGTTATGAACCCTGACCTTAGGGAGCTGGGTGACCCCAGCTGCCCTGGGTTTCAGTTTGGTCACCTGACAAGTTCATAAATAATACATCTCTCAGAGTAACAGACACCAGGGGGAAAGTCTGCATAAACTTTCTTAATTCAACTTAGAACAACCCATTAGAATGCTGGACTTGTTGGCATGGCCCTCCGCTTCTGTCCCTAGGAGGAGGTTGGTGCTCCCTCCACGCTGGTCTCAGACTCCCTCCTGGGATCTCTCTAGCGATACCCTGCCCTTATCCCTGTCCTTCCCACCCTTCTCTGCAACCTTCCCATCCCCGACTCTTCAGAGCTGTGGTATCATTTCAAACTGGGTGTTGTGTTTTATAGAAAGATAAGGAGAGAAGGAATATGTTTGGTGGATGGGTGGTAAGGTGTGGGGGAAGGGGTGCCTCTGTGGGAGTATAGTACAGAACAGAGTCTATTCAGGGCATGGGGAGGAGAGCTGAGAGGGTAGTAGACACACACACACACACACACACAGAGAGAGAGAGAGAGAGAGAGAGAGAGAGAGAGAGAGAGAGAGAGAAGAGGAAGAGGAGGAGAAGGAGAGGCCAGCCATGAGCCCATGAGCCCATGGAGAGAAAGGGGAGAGAGAAATGGAGAGAGGGGGAACACGTGAGAGGAGAGAGCAATAGCAGGAAAGGGAGAGAGAGAGAGAGGAGGGGCAAGTAGCCCCTTTTATGGTGAGGCAGGCACACCTGGCTGTTGCCAGGTAACTGTAGGGCAGAACCTAGAGAAAATACTAACACTGGGTATGAGGGTTGGAGAAAAAGTTCCAAGATACAGCACTCCATTAGCTGATGGAGGTCCTAGGCTCAATCTACACACACACACACACACACACACACACACACACACAGAGAGAGAGAGAGAGAGAGAGAGAGAGAGAGAGAGAGACAGAGACAGAGACAGAGACAGAGACAGAGACAGAGAGACAGAGATAGAGACAGAGAGACAGAAACAGAGAGATAGATGGACGGAAAGACAAAAAGACAGAGAGACCCCATTGCTGTCCTTTCATGGGTCTGGGAGTTCACCTACCTGCCGGGCTGAACTTGAGAAGAGTGGTCTACACCTCATCCCACCTGGGGCCCCCAAGGCTAAGTCCTGCTGGACAGAGCTGAAACCCTGGGCCTCCTATACCACTGCTGTGGAGACTCTATCATCTCATTTGAACAGCACAAAGGAAGAAAGTGAAACCTAGTGGTGACAGCCAGGGCTCCTGGCCAGAGTGTCCTGAGGCAGCTTAGCTCTCTCTACAGCTCCTGATGTGTTTGAATCTAAACATGTCCCCCGAGGGGTCATTGTTAAAGGCTCAGCAGCCAGCTGATGGGCTTTTGGAAGGCAACTGACTGTTGGGGGGAGGGGAGCTCTAACTCCATCACTGAGTTCACCCTCTGGGACCTCATTTGAGGAAGTATTTCTCAGGGTGAAATGAAGAAGGCAGTCACCCACTGTGGCCAGGTTATCTATCCCACAGGATCACAGACAGGCCACTGTCCTGAGTCTATGCACAGCATGGGGGCCGGGGATTGGGGGGTAGGCAGCCAGATCATAAAGGATAGAAAAAGCCCCTGGATCAGACATGTTGCTTGGAGCAAGGTGAAGAAAGACAGGATCAGTAGAGGAAAGGTGGGGCTGAGGAGGGGTATACCTCATTCCTAGTCTCTTTACTCTCTACTTCCAGATGGCCACGAGGTGAGCGGGGTCACTTCATCATGGCTTCCTGCAGCCACGAGGCTCTGTCCCACCACAGACCCAATAGATCCAGCGGGGCTGGCCATGATCTGAATCCTGAAGCGAGAATAGACCTCTTCTCCTTGTAAGCTCTTTCCTCCAGCGCTTTGTCATCGCACAGAAAAGTGAGGAGCACAACCAAGCCTGTGGCTGCCTTGCACCGTGTTGCTCCCGGAAATGGACGGAGCTCTCCCTGCAAGGCGTTTATGATTCGAGGGATTCCTCGAGGAAGGGCTCCTTGGACTCTGAGGATAGAGCATCAGGCGGTAGAGGTGTGTTGCAGCGTGTAATTTTAATAAACAAACAAAAACCACGGTCCTGCCTTTGCTCCCAGCTTAGCTGCCGCTGGCACCACTTCCCAGCATGCCCCGGAGCTGCTGCGCTCCACGGCTCGCTCTCTTTTGTTCCTCCTGGCTTAGCTCCACCAAGCCGCCATCACCGACCAGCTTCTTTCTCTACCCACCTTTGCTCCGAGGATGAAAAACACTCAGACAGTTTCATTACTTTAGAACTTGCCAGCTAGCACAATTGCTGAGCACAGAATCTCCTGCCCTAAACTTAGCAGCTAGTCTGTATGAGCTAGCCTGTATAAGCTAACCTGTATGAGCTAGCCTCTAACAACCTCCTTTGGGTATCCGCAGATGGCAGAGGCCGCTGGTTCTAGCATCCCCCGAGATCTTACATGATTGTTGTGTGATTCTTCTTCCAAAGCCTAGCCCAAAAAGCCCCTTCTCTTTTCCTGTGTCTTCTTTTCCGTCCGGGACCCGGAAGTCCCACCTGTCTCTTCCGCCCAGCAATTGGCTCCCGGCCTCCTTTATTGACCAAATCAAGAACCAATTAGGGAACCAGGCCTTAATATCAGCACCTCCTCCTACGGTGTATGAAGCCGAGGAGCCTCCACCTGGGCCAGCAGCCTGTCTTGCTGCTGCTATCCCCATAAGCTGATGGTCTCAGGGAAGTCACCTCCCCCTAGCCCTCAGTTTCCCCACGTGTAAAGCCTGGGCTGGAAACACCCACCTGCCCGGGTTTCCATGTATTGATGAGCTCCGTGTTCTCAAAAGTGGCAGGTGTGAGTCTCGGTGTGGTGGGAGAGCCTGGGCTAGACACCGTCTACTGGGATATGGAGAGGTCTGACTCTGGACCCCGAGTTCTAAGGCCAGGCTCAACCCTCCTTTACCCATCAGGGAGTGCATCACACACAGCTCCTCCCTCGGCAGCACATTCTTCACAAACATTCAAAGACCCTGTGTTGACCAGGGTGCTCACCACGGGGAAGACTGTGACCTTGACTCTGGACAAGGACTCCTCCCATCTCCCTCTCCACCACCCCCACCCCCAAAAGAAATGCCACCTCGATCCTACATCAGCCAATGCATTTTCAGAGCCGCTGATGGTGGGCCGGGTCCCTCTAAGGACTATTGTGCCTTCTCTATAACGACATTCATTATGCTGTCTGACATCAATACTGCTCTCGGGTTAATCTGTTTAACTTAATGAGGCATTTGTTCTCAGTTAGAAAACTCCTGAAGAAGCATGTTTGCTCCTGATGGGCTGAGCCCGTGAATAGATTAACTCGAGGCTTGAAAAGGCAACCAGGAAAATGAATCTAACTGGTCCCTTTTTCTATTTCAGGTGTGGGCTAAGGCTGGGCTTACTTTCCGTTCAGATGATCATTTCTTGGAAGAAGTAATCGGTCGACCAAGTGACTTCTCCACACTGGCTTGTCAGCCCCCTGCTTCTGACTTTCAGTTATGAAAAAAAAAATATGTGTATTCAGGAGGAAATGTTCCCAGAACTGAGCAGCAAGGGAACAGAGTGTGAGCTGGAAGTTCCTGTATGACAGCCGGACAGTCCCTGGTTCGCTGTCAGAGCCCTCACGCTCAGCACCCAGTGGGTGTCCGTGGATGTTCTCTGAAGGTGTGAAGAAGGTGTGAAGGTGTGGGATCAGCCATCGCAGACCCTGTCACCCAAGGAGTCTCTTGGGGTACAAAGGCAGATGATACTTGATATCCTGGACACATCTGGAAATAAAATGTGGTCCCTGAAAAAAAGATGTCCCATGAGCCGATTCCCTCTAATGACTTAGCCTATGGATCCTCACAAATCAGTCTCCCCACAAGCACTTAGAGCCACTGCTGGCTAGGAGTCTGGCCAGCCCACCCTGTGTCCTCCAGGAGCGTCCTGTAGGCTGTCTCAGGTCAGGGAAGTCAGGCAGTGGAAGAGACTCCTCCCCACCTCCACTGGTTCTGCTTGCCAGTGACCAAAGCTCACTCAGCACAAGCTGGGTTCATGCTGCCCTCCGAGTCCGGGGAGGCAGCTTCTGCGGAGTGGGCGAGCATCTTACAGGCAGGCAGCTTCTTCAAACCTTACTCCTGTCCTCTGCCAGCTGCCGGAGTTTGCAGAAGTCCCTCCACCACGCTGGGACAACATTTACTTAGTTGTAAAATAAATGACAACGATGTCATATTCTTTACAAAGACATTAGAATGAATCAAGGAAAGCTGGACGTGGTGGTGCTGCTGCCACCGCAGTGCACGGAAGGATTACAAGTTTAAACCCGGCCTGTGCTGCATGAGCAGTGTGAGGCCAGTTGGCTGTCTCTGTAAAATTTAAATTGCAAACTCTGTTTGTAAACTGCACAGTGGGCATGTGTGCGGGATCTTACCCAGTGTGTGTGCAGTGACTTACAGAAGGATCTGCAGGGTGCCCTCCTCGGGTCTGTGTGGGTTTTATCCTCTAGCTTCTTCAGCTCTACTTTCCCAGATGCTCATCCTGTTTCCAGACCAACTCATTCTGCGAGACACTTATGAGCCTGGAGGCTCGCCTGTCCTCCCTCGCCCAGCCCCTCCCACCCTGTGCATGTACGGAGTTATGACAATGATCTGACAATGAATTCCTACAAATTGTTCTCTGAGCTCTTCATGAACACTGTGACACACATGTATGCATGTGCATAAACACACACATATACACACATACATACATACCCACATATACAAGCACATACACACAAAATTCAAACATACATACATACACATATACACACACATTCACACATGCACATATACACATACATTCACACACACAAACACACATCATACATACACACACATATACACATACATTCACACACATAAACACATGCATACACACAGACATACATACACAAACACACACACCATAAATAACATTTTAAGGGAGTGTGGTGCTGTGTGTCTGTAATCTCAGCACTCATGAGGTGGACGGAAGTAGGGGGTCAGAAGCTCAAGGTCATCCTCTATAATCGAGTGAATCCGAGTCCATCCTGGAGCTCATTAGACACTGACAGAGGAAGCCGGGTAGATGGTGTGGTTCGGAAATCCTCTCTGCTAGCAGCTCAAGACCACAGCAGCACATCTTAGTGACGAAGCCCTCCACGGAACTGTCCTTTCCCCAACGGTTCATGTCATATGTAGTTTCCAAAGTGGGAGGCACCAGGAGCCTGGCACCCTGATGATTCTGTGATGGATATAACGTGGCCCTGGAGACAGTGTGCCCTCTGTTACTTGGCTATGAGGTCTAGAGATGGTCACCAATCACTCCTCTTCTTCAGCACCTCGGACAGCGGGCTTTCCCCTTAAGATCCAGTGCTAGCTTCTGTGTTTCCAGTACTTGGGAGCTGTGTGTGCTTTCATGCAGTGGGAAAGCACCTCTGCATCCGTCTCTGTTAACGGCCTTCCTCTTCATTTTACAAGCCAGAAATGTCAGAAGAGTTGAACCGAATAGCGACACCATCTAATAAAAATGTCACTGGACGAGAAATCTTGAATCTTGTCTCAGCCGTGTGTTCCTTCCAGTAAAATGACTCCCTCCTCTCCGTGAGCCTTAGAACTTATGGCCCCTGTCTTTAGGATGCCTTCTGAGAAATAATGCTTCGGATTTCGTTCCCCAATTCTGCCCCCATTTATGGGAGAGAAACCCACAAACTTGGGAGGCTCCTTACTCTCCACCAACGTCTGCTTTTCAAGTATTCTGTCATTTCTTCCTTCCTAGGCAGAAGATTCTTGATGAGTAGATATCAGTGTGGCCAAATTTATGAGCAATAAACTAATTAAAAGTAGTCTAGAAGCTAGTAAAAAAAATCAAGAAACACTAGGATGGGGTTAGGTTAAAAACCTAACTCCCAATTTTAGATGACATTCTACAAGAATGTTACACACACACACACACACACACACACACACACACACACCTGCCCTGTCTGACCTCCTCACCTTGTAGATGAGGAAGCTGGGGCCTGGAGACAGGGCCTTTGAGGGTCTGCTTAGAGAATAGCAGAGTTAGCACCATCTATCTCCAGCAAGTCACCATCTACATATGTTCACCCGAAACCTTCCAGACACCTCTCTGGGCTGTAGATCAGGAGTCATCACTGCCTGAGGTGACATCTGACAGCAGCAGTGGCTGTTAACTGAGCACCACCACGCACTGGCTGCCCAGCACTCGGTCACTGTTCCCCTGACTCTTCATCATCACTCCATGAAGTGCAGCACCCCCAACACACACACACACACACACACACACACACACACACCTTATCAGATCTGTGTTAAAGGTGAAGAAACAGAAAGAGGGAGAGAAGAAAAGAAAACAGATCAAAAATAGATGGCTGGTGGCACTCACCTGCCAAGGCTGTCATAGAGAGAGATCAAGGTGTGATGAAGATCACATCCCCAGCTTCACTGAGTGATATGAGTCTGAGTAATTTTAAGGAGACAGTAACCTTTAAAATGGATTTTCTGTCTGTAGTTTTTAAAGGACCTTAAAATTTTGGGAGAAAGAGATGGGTAAGAAAAGGGAGGAGGAGAAGGAGGAGGAAGAAGAAAAAGAACCAGAAGAAGAAGAACAAGAACAAGAAGAAAAACAAGAAGAACAAGAACAAGAAGAACAAGGACAAGAAGAAAAACAAGAAGAACAAGAAGAAAAGGGAAAGGAAGGAAGGGAAGAAGGAAGGAAGGAGAGAGAAACTTGAGATTTACCAAATCAAACCCCTCCTTCAGTAAACATTTCCAGTGGAATTTGTAAGTTGGAGGTAATTACGTTTCCCTGAGCAATAGATCAGCAGGCTTTATTCTGAGTGAAACTGAAAATCACTTTGGATCTAGAAAACTAGCTTTGGCAGAATCCAGAGACAACTCAGCCTGAGATGAGTTGCAGAGTTGATGCCTGTTGGCTTTTGCTCTTGCTGAGAACATCAGGAAGAAGGCCCCAGATGTGGTGGCTCCTCTCAACCAAGCACAATGTGGAGCCCCAGTCAAGCCAGGCCATCGTTCTGGAGCCGAAGGTCCTGAGAGCTAGCTGCATGGCTTTGAGCCCACTGCTGCCCTGCTCTGTAACTCAGCTTCCTCCGTGTGCAAGGCGATTGTCCAGTCTCCCTGGATCTAAGACAGTAAATGAAAACGAAGCTGGGAAATGAAAAGGCAGATGAGGATGAGAGCCCGGGAGAACACAGGGAGCATCTCCACAAAGCTGTGATGCTCAGCCCTGGTGGCAGAGGCTCAGAGCCTGAGACCTTCACCTCCACCAGTTCCATCTACCCTGGAGTCCCAGGACATGAGCACCATTATCCCTGTCTCATGAATGTAGTACCCGAGAGTCCCAAGAGACAGGGTCTGCCCGAGGTCACACTGTGAGTCAGAGAAGGAAAACATGTTAAAATGGACTCCAGTCGCTGCACACCACAATGGGACATAGAGCTGAGGCTTCTCCCAAGTGTCCACTCTACCTCTGGGTCTTTCCCAGCAGCCTTTGTTTCTAACAATTTGCTGGATGTGTGCATATACATGTTCATTGTCTTGATGTGTCCTATTCATGGAAATTGGGCTAGTAACCTCCAGCCACTAAACTGTCTGCTGCCACATCACCCCTGAATGTTCATCTTTGTTTTCTCCTCCGCATGTCCTCCATCTTTCCTCTCGAGTCCCACTGCCCTTACTTCATTCCTCAGAATTAAAAAGCCCCACTCACTCTCTGTCTCCAACATTAGTCTATGAACCCCACAAGGGTAGTACCCTGATTCATCAAAGACTGCAGCTCTCTGAAGAATTCCTGACAGAGGGACAAGGTCCACAGTAAGTAGTTCACATGCATGAGCAACTCTTCTGGCAAGGAAGGCCCCACATGGGGCAGCAATTCAACGCTGGGCCCTGACGACATCACAGGGTAGCTTGAGTGTGCATCTCCGAGGCCAGGCCCTGAAAGGACCCAAAGTCAGCACTCGGGAACAAGGTATGCTACATCAGTGTTCCAGGGATGAGGACTCAAAGAGCTGAGCATCTGGACTAGAAGGAGCAGATACAGCCCAACAGGCAGACGAGGATGTGAAGTAGGCAATCTGGGAGCAAAGTGTGGGTCTAAACTCTGCTGGTGGGAGTGTAAACTGCAAAGGCAACTCTACAGACCATTGGCAGCATCTGCTGGTGATCCTATGTGTGAGCTGGACACAATGTCACAATTCCACATGTGGAAGATCCTGTATGTGGCAGGGATACAATATAACGATTCCACATCAGCTCCCATGCCAGTGCTTACACCGGCCCAGCCCTGGAATGCACAGGATGGCAAATGATTTGCATATTCATCAAATACACAAGAACCGCACAGGAACAGGAATGAACAAGGTCGTGTTCTGCATGGCAGCCTGTGAACAGTGCCAGGTGTAATGCTGGAGCCACAGGAAATGGGACGCATAGGAACTCAGGACAGTGTGTTTGTATGACACTCAGGTATCACAGTGCTAAAAGCCAGGAAAGTGATTACTGCCCTGGCTTGAGAGCAGAATTAGTGACACTCAGGAGATGAAGACACTTCCAGGGGACTGGAGACAGTCTCATTATTGACCTGTGTGCACTTAGCGCTGCAGATATGCTCACTTTCAGAAAATTCTAAGATCCCCACAAGGACTTATGTACTTTCTTCTGGGTAAGTCCTCTGTTACATTATGGTGCCACAAAAAGTAGGCTTTTAAAATAAAACCCACATACCCAGGGATAGAGCAATGGCTTGGTGGTTAAGAGCACTTACTGCTCTTCCAGAGGACCTGAGGTTATTCCTAACACCGTGTTGAGCTGTTCACAATCACCTGGAAATCCAGTTCCAGGGATACAATACCCTCTTCTGGACTCTGTGACCACCTATCACACATACACGTGCGAGTGTGTGCAAGCACGCACACACACGTATTTTTTTCTTAAAGGACCAATAAAGAGCTGAAATGGTGGCCAGCAAGATGGATCAGCTGGTAAATGTGCTTTGCCGCCAAGGCTGATTCTTGAAACCAACATGGTGAAAGGAAAGAATCTACTTCCTTAAGTTGTCCTCTGGTCTCCAGTCACACAGAAGGTGTGGCATCCACTCACCCACTCACAAACTGGCAAGGGATTGAGACACCGAGCAAATGAATGGGCCAAGGAATAAAGAATGTGTGAGCAAAGGAAAAGATGAATGAATGCACGCTGAAGCGTGAATGAGCCAGTGACTGAAAGGATGCAGGGGTGAAGCAGCCACTGGTCCATCGAAGAACCGAGACTGTAAAGGAGCACAGGAAGAAGGAATGAAGGTCCGCGGAAGAGGGAATGGCCAGGCCAAGGTGTGGAGTAGGGAATGAGCTAACATGGAGGAGCGTGAGAAAGAAAACCACACTGCCCAAGAGACAAACGGATGGAGATAGGGTGTGAGCCTCCATGTCTCGCTGCTTTCCTGTTGTTGTAATAAATACCCTGACAAAGGCAGCTTAAGGGAGAAAGAGTTTACTTTAGCTCAGAGACTCAGAGGAAGGCACAGCAGCAGCATGAGGATGTGTAGTAGAAGAAGCCAGGGTGTGCTCGTCAGGCCTTATTGTCAACCTGATACAACCGGGGGTGATCTGGGAAGCAGGAACCTCCTCTGAGGACTTGCCTAGGTCAGATTGCCTGGAGCCATTTCTGTTACAGTTCATCTTGATGATGATTGAGGTGGGAGGTCCCCGCCCACTGTGGGCGCCACCATTCCCAGGCAGCCAGGTCTGGAGTGCATCAACAAGCTAGCCCAGCATGAGTCAATGCGAGGGCCAGTAGGCAGAATTCCTCCCGTCTGCTTCAAGTCTGTTTGAGTTTCTGCACAGACTTCCGTCAACAGTGGCCTGTGGTCTGAACATGTCAGCTGAAATGAACCCTTTCCTGCCTGAAGTGAAAAGGTATGGTTTCTTTGGAAAGCCAGTGTGTCGTACAGTGTTTTGCTGGGGCAGACACGTGAAGGAGTGTTTTCCTGAAGCAGACACAGGTGAAAGGACGTTTGGTAAAGCAGACACATGAAAGGACGTGTGAGGAAGGATTCTTCCTGCCAATACACATGGATTGGCTCAGCTTACACTGCATAGCTGAGCTCCATTTGTCATGACTGGATATAGAGAAATGCACCAAAAACCTTCTGGTGGTGTGCTGGCGACTTCTCAACAGTGCCACAGACTCGGGCTGATTGTCAGAGGGATGTCAGCTGATACAGACCCATACAAAGTTTTGTTAAAACAACTCGTGTTAAGGCACGACCTATCGCCTTGAGTTTTCCTTCCTCCCCTTTGAGGGCAGTGGGTGAGAAGGCACAGAATCAGGGGCTCAGACTCTGGGAGCAGGTGAGAATGTGGTAGCAAGCTCATTTATTAATTCTCTGGAAGCCCTATATACCCTCCGCCCACATTCCATTGGTCCCAAGCAAGCATGTCCTCCAAGTGGCAGTTCCTGATTGGCTGTCGCTGTCTGCATCACCAATCTCTAGGCTCTCAGGCAGGCTTCAGTTTGGCCCTCATGCAGAAGTTGCATGGACCCCACTGTTGATCAATGTTTATGTGGAAGCACCACTGCACTGGCAGCAGGGCCTTTCTGTTCCTCCTACAAAGACCCGTGGTAGACCCATGATGTTTGGAGGAAGTATAAGTAGAACCAATGGACAGTGACGGAGGCAGGCTTGCATAGCTAGTTTTGCAACACTTCTTGGTCTCGAATCCTCACTGATCTTTCCTTCATTGAAAGAGGCGTGGCAAAGAACTTCTCCTGGCATCCCTGGTGGTCTTGCTCTCTCCTGCTGACAAGTGCCGATTTGGCTGAGGCCTGGCAGTTTCGTCAGGTCTGCCACCACTCGGTCGTGCCACCGCTGCTAATTCGTGTTTGCTATCCTGACACTACTTAACTGAAACTCTGGTATATCCGTAAAGTGTTTGCGAATGGATCGAGCTGCCGCTACTGACGCCTGTGAACTGAGCTGCTGATTTCCTGACAACATAGATGGGATTTGCTCCAAAGAATAATTTCTAAACGGGTCCACTTCCCCCTTATCCTAATAATCTTTCTTTTCCACTCCCTCCAGGGGGTGGTGGGCTAGAAGGAAGGTTAAAGCATTTAAGAACCCCATAGTAAAAGTTTAAAAAAAATCAAAGCTTACACCTGCCTTCAGTTTTGCTTTTTTGTTTTTAATCACAGCAACAGAAAAGCAAACTGGAACAAGCGGGCTGGCTAATCACAGGAGAAAGAGAAGTAACAGGAAGTAGACTAAGGTCTGCATCCGCCACCCAGGAACTCACTTCCTCCCGCAAGGCTCCACTTCCTGAAGGTGCCACAACCTTCCCAAACAGGGCCACCGGCAAAGGACCGAGTGTTCGAACAAGTGAGCCTGAGCCTTTGGGGGGGGCGGGGGACATTCCACCCACAAACCACGGCACACAGGAAGCAGGTGGATTTCCGTACAAATCAATGGAGGACAAATGGCGCCGCGTATCCTGAGAGGATGTGAGGAAAGGGAGGGCATGCGCAGGAAGCCCTGCTTCTTGCCAAAGGAGCATTAGCCAGCCAATCAGAGAAGGTCTCTCCAGGGATAGCACCTTGGAGATAAGAATGTGACTGAACAAATACCACAGGGACAAGGAGGGCACCGCCCGCTCCTCAGGATTAACTCTGAAACTAAACAGAACCAAACGTATTGTTTTCCCAATTAGGTCGCAGATAATTAGCTACTATGTAGCAACCCCTCAGCACAGATTTTAATAATCGCTATTTAAACAACACACTTCCACTGTCTCCTCGCAAATTAACTTCAGAGGGATGCAATGAATACAGACATCGGAAGGCTTGTTGGGTGGCCTGGGATGGAAAAGAGCTGGATGCTCTCTCTGTGGTCAATCAGGAAGAGCCCAAGGTTGGAGACAGAGCTCAGGCTGGGAGAATTCAGGTTGGGGAAGACTGGGGTCCAGGAGACCAGGAAAATCCTTCTCCACTTGGTCACCACCACCACCCCCCCCTTAATAAAGTAGGATACTCCCCATGATGTGAGGGACGGGAGTCAGGATCACCCCAGATGGAGGTGAGGAATCATCAAGGCTCCCGCTCTGAACCTTCTTGTGTCTTTGGTGCGGCATCGGGTTAAGGGATTTTCAGAGTAGGTACCAGGAGAACATGGTTGGGTGTGTCTGGATCCAAGGCTCAGGGAACACCATGGAAGGATGAGCAGAAAGAATTTAGGAGCTGGAGCCGGACAGTCGGGAGGCAGAGGCAGGCAGATCTGAGTTCAAGGCTAGCCTGGTCTACATAGTGAATTCCAGGACAGCCAGGGCTACACAGAGAAACCCTGTCTCAAACCCTGCCCCCCTCCATAGGAAGAATAGAGGCACAGGTGACTGACTATAGGAGAGCTGTGGAACACTGCTTCCTGGCAGTGGCGTGGCTGGCACACTCATCAGCTGCCCGAAGCTCCAGTTACCTGCATAAGATCAAGCCCAAGGGCCAGTTACCTGCATAAGATCAGGAGGTTGTAACCCCAGCATGGGTGGGAGAAGGGCACTTGGCAGGTTTCACCCCTATCTGAGGCACTCTTGATAGTTGATGGTTGCTGAGAGAAGGAGTCTCATTTTCTCTGGAGAATGTGACCACTGGGGAGTCGCCAGAGCCCCAGTGAATGACCTCAGGCCCATTTGCACAGGGCCATCCCTGGCTGCACTTAGTAGGTAGATCCGTGAATCCTCAGTGGGGGTGGGGGGGTGAGGGGGAGGAGCTACAGTGAGGCAGTTGGGAGTGGATAAGACCAATAAATATGGTATACATGCATGGGATTTTCAAAACATAAATACAAATAGTATTTTTAATAAAACACTCATTGAGGGAGTGGAGTTCATTCCTGTCTTGTGTAGTTTTTTATTTGTTTTGTTTTGGTTTTGGTTTTGGTTTTGGTTTTTGGTTTGTTTTTTTGTTTTGTTTTGTTTTTGTTTTTTTTTGGGGGGGGTTGGTTTTTGGTTTTTCGAGACAGGGTTTCTCTGTGTAGCCCTGGCTGTCCTGGAACTCACCCTGTAGACCAAACTGGCCTTGAACTCAGAAATCTGCCTGCCTCTGCCTCCCAAGTGCTGGGATTAAAAGCATGCGCCACCACTGCTCGGCTTCTTGTGTGCTTCTTAAACTTCCTTTAAGCTCGGCTTCGCTTGAGAGACAAGCCACACATCCCTCCGGCACCCGACCGTCTGGCATCCATGGCCGCTCTACCTGTCTGGCTCATGGGCAGCTTAGTTCCATTGTACCCTCATGTCTGCCTGACTTTCTGTCTCCACTTGATACGTAAGACTATAGAAAACTACTACCCTGTGCAGAATAGGACTTGGTGGGCTCCTGGAGGCAATATACTGCTAAATCAGACCCTGAAGAAACGGCACCTCCATTTGGACCCAAGTTCCCACTGCAAGAAGGTCATGAGGAGGTTAACCGTGTTCCCTGCCAGGACCTGGTCTCACGGACACCTGACTGCTGAGTTTCCTTCCAGCAGTGACTGCAGAGGGAAATACCTGGGGCTTCCAGAGACAGGGCAGGCTGGGGAGAGGCTGGCGCCTGGCAGGGGGGAGGGAAGTCCTCCTCTTGTCTTGGCTGTGTGCTTCAAAGCGGCCTTGATCTGCACAAATCGCTCTTAAAGCAAAGAGTTCTAAAGACCAATGAGAAAGGCATGGAGTTGGCGTCTCTGACATGTGAGCCAGCTCCCTTTAAAAGGAGAGTGTGGGTAGGCGTCATGCATGGTCTGCCATGGTCTGCCGTGGTCTGCCGTGGTCTGCCGTGGTCTGCCGTGGTCTGCCGTGGTCTGCTGGGGTACATGGTGCACTTTTCCCGCTGGCAGAGAGGAAACCCCAGTTAAGGGATTGGAGGCTTGAGATAATCACCATGGCGCCAGAAGCTTGGGTTTGCAGAGGTCTGTCCCCAGAAGGGTGTGACCTTCAGGGGGTCTGGACACAAAGCCTCACTCAGTGTCACAGAGTCCCTTTCATGGATAGAGCCTAGACAGAGCATGGGCTAACTACACAGGAGGAGACAGCTGGTCTCATGAAAAGGAGAGATGAAGACGACCTAATATTTCGTTATTTATGAACTGAGCTGATCAGTTTGGTGAATGTGACAACTAATAGAGTTGTGAGAGTTCTTTTCTTTCTGTCCTTCCTTCCCCTTCCCTTTCGTCTTCCCTTTCTTCCTCTTCTTCCTCTTCTGCCTCCTCCTCTTCTTCCTCCTCCTCCTCCTCTGCCCCTCCTCTTCTTCCTCCTCTTCTTCCTCCTCCTCCTCTTCTGCCCCCTCCTCTTCTTCTTCCTCCTCTTCCTCCTCTTCTTCTTCCTCCTCCTCTTCCTCCTCTTCCTCTTCTTCCTCCTCTTCTTCCTCCTCCTCTTCCTCCTCCCCTTCCTCCTCCTCTTCCTCCTCTTTGAACTAGTGATAGCTACGTAACCAGGACTGACTCTGAGGTTTTTTCTCTCATTCTGAGATCACAGGCCTGCAGCACCACACCTGCTTTCTGCAACACCAAGGACCAAACTCCAGGCTTCATGCATGATAGGCCATGACTCCGCCGACACAGCCATGCTCCAGCTGGAGATTTCAATCTCACAGCCCCAGCCCTGCCCATTATCTCACTTCACCCTCACGGTGGTTGATGAAAGGGTAGAAAACTCGAGGCACATGAAGGCAGGTGCCTGGTCTCTTGGGGATCTCCCCAGTCTTCACCATACACTGTGTTCCCAGAAACATCACGTGTCATAGTTGAAATTGTCAGCTGGACAGGACCTAAAATCTCCTAGAAGACCAGGCTCCATTCGTGCCTGGGAGGGGTGATCCAGATGGGGTTAACTGAGCAGGAAACCCTTCCTTAGCTGCTGGGGAGACTCAGTGTATGGAAAGGAAGGAGCCATCTGGGCTCTAGTCTTTACCTCTGTCTGTTCACTAACAATGAATACAATGTGGCAGTCACCCTATGCCTTTGCCACCATGACGTCCCTGCCATGATGAACTGCACCCCTGAACTGTGAGTCAGAATAAACTTGTCCTCTCCTAAGTTGTTTTGGTCAGGTGTTCCACCCAGAAACAGGAAAAGTAACTAAGGCACCACTTGACGGTTCAGTCTGTGTCCTCGCCAGTACTTGTTATCTTTAGTCTTTCTAATTTTAGCCTTGTAGCAGGGACCTGATGGCATCACCTGGTGGCTCTCATCACATTCCTTTGATGACGAAGGGTGTGGAGAGCCTCCTCCAGCACTCTTGGGCCATTCATACATCTTCTTCCTTGATGACTTTTTAATGAAAAACACATTTGCATCCAAACTGAAATTATATTGTCAGCGGTTAATTATCACTTGTCAAACAAGCGTGCGCCCAGATTGCAGGTTTAATTTCCACACAGCTTTGCAAACGCCTCGCTCCTCTCATTTGACAAGGCCTCTCCAAGCAGACACGCTCATTGTTGAAAAGGGTGCTTTTTTAAAAAGTGGTTTTAAAAATAAATAGGTTTCCTGGGTGTCTGAGTCAGAACTCAGCAAGTAGCGGAGACCCCCCTCATTCCAGCATGGCAAAGGGAGACTGCACATGGAGAGAGAGGTGTTTCAGTGGGGCTGGGGGAGTGACCCATGAAACTTCTAGAAGACTAGGGCTTCTGCAAATCTGGACCCTCCTCAGGTATCCCAGAGAGCCCCTCATCTGTCTCCCTACCCTGAGCTTAAGGCATTCTTTCTGTATATCTCTTCTTCTGGTTGTTCACACACACACACCTGCCCCCTTGCTGGTAAGACTTGTAACTGACCTGGAAGGAAAGAATATATTCTAAAGAAACACTCAAAACAGAGAACCTTAAGAAACTGGAATCTCCCCAGGAATCTCATGCTGAAATCTCAAGTCCGGGTCAGCCACAACTTCTCCCTAGAACCCTTGTCTGGAGGAAAGAGATTCACAACTTTAGGAAGGCAATCACTTGACAATAACAGGTCTGGGGCCACTCCTTGACCAAGACTGCTTGGTTACCTCCTTATTCCTCTGGTTAAACCTTAAACTCACACAGGACTCTGAAGATGGACTTAGGAGGGTCAATGGATCTCTGTGGGCTCCTTCCCAATTTGACCAAGTTGCAAAAATCTTTAAAAAAAAAAAAATGACTACCATTGTCAAGGACAGGAGGCTAAACCTGGCTTCTCGGGGTTCAGACTGTGGCCCCAGGTGAGGCAAGGGAGTGAGAGACGCCCCTCCATCGCACTCACACATGCTCAGAGACGGGGCTGCCTGGTGGGCTCTCTTCTTGGTCTCTTAACTGGCCCCTGCCCTGGCAAATCCTTCATCACCCAGATCCCGGCCTGCCGCAGAAGCTGAGTTCTCTGCCAAAGGTTGTGGTCAAGTGATGTCACAGGCAGAGCCCTTTGCTCTTGGACTATGGGCATAGGGCCATCGGGGGAAGGAGAGGGACAGAGATGAGGAAGGGCGGTGTGGGCAGGGCCTAGAACATTATATTTCAGGTTTCTGGAAGGACTGAACACCAGGCTCTGAAGGTGATGATCTAAGGTGACAATGGTCTTGGCCTGCAGGGGACCTGGCTAACTTTACCTCCTGAGGGACAAGAGGACGTGCCAGGGTTGCTCTGCTCTCCCTCATGGATTACCTGCTGCTTCTCCTGGCCACTGGCCGTCCTCACCCACCCTCTCTCAGAACAGGACATAGGTGACTTTTCTTACCTTTACTCTTGTTTTCAACCTAGAAGTCCTACACGAATAATTTCCCCCAACATCCACCCTGACCTGCCAGACATCTGGAAATCAAGTGTAACGTTAGGAAGGACCCAGCTCCTTTCCTGTGTCCCCAAAAGCTGCCAGTACATGGGGTGAATGGATGCCTACCTTGTCTCTCTGTCATGCTGCCTCCTGCCTCAGCCTTGTGGATGGGGTTGCCCTGGTAACAGAGTCACGCCCACACCTCCCAGTGCTGCTCACTGATGACTGAGTAGAATGAGGTCATCTTTCCACTTTCCACAAGGGTGAGATTGTGACCAAGAAGGGAGGACCCATATACCAACACACCCATGCCGGGTGTCCCTGACCCCAGACCTAGCCGTCATTGCTTAGTCTTCTTATGGACGCACCTGTGACCCCAGTGACTGTGCCGAGTGACCAGTGACCCGGTCATTCACAACTGCTCCTCCACCAACCACAGTTACTCACTGTACAAACTCCAGGGGTGAGCAGCCTTTAGGACTCGGTGCTCTCTCTCCCAATGTCTCCCTGGAGACAATTCTAACAAGAATAGAAACCTGGAAGACAATTACAGAATAAAACAGTAATCGTGGTATTACTTACAACAGCAAAAAAGCAAAGCCATTTGAATTGTATCAATAGAACATTCATTAAATAAATAAATTAGAAGCCATTAATGAAATGGATAATTCCCAAAGGACGGCAGGAAACAGGGCTGGTCACAGTCCAGTGTGAGGTTGGAAGTCTCAAGTCTGAACCTGCACAGGTGCAAGACCAGGGTCCAGTTCTCCTTCAGGCACATGAGAGGACATGAGAGGACATGAGAGGACACGCCTCTCCTGGGCCTTTGTCTCAAGGGCAGCCAGGAACTCTGCATTGGCCAATGATATGGAGGTGAGTGGAGGTGGGGTGTCCCTCCCAGGAGCACCTGGGAGTCAGAGCTCAAGACTTCTGTCCCCCCTTCCCCATGACATACTTTTTACACACTGAGATGGTGACCCCCCCAAGCACCTCCCTCAGGGAGAGCTTCAGTGCTGCTGAGAAGCCAGCGCCCCCTCCCCCTGTGACTGCAGGGACTGAGGACAGGCCATGCATCTTCTTAGGGGGAGGGCTATTTGTCTCTGCAGCTCATCCATGCCCTTACTGACTATCGCATCCACATGAAAGTCATGGGGAGACTGTGCTTCTCCTGAATGGAGAGAGAGGTAGTTACAGGCAGACCTCCTGTCTGGGGACCCAGTGGGTCAGACACTGTTTCACATCTGTGTTTACCTCCTGTGGTCACTTCCTGATACAGATGTGTCATTCCCATTGAGATTGGAGGCCTTCCAGCCTCCCTCCCCCTCCTTGCCTCCTGGGACACTCCCCCCCTGTCCCGCCCCATTAGCTCTTTATTATACATCGTTTCTTCCCTAATGGTCCGCCCTGCATAATTTAGTACAGCCATGAATTATCTTGTTCCCAAATGCCTCATACAATCATGTCTTTGGCCAGCTTCAGCTGCAAAGGAGGCGGTGGCAGAAAGGGTGCCTTCAAGAGGCGCTCTGTGGCCGGGCTTTCACAGGTGCCGGACACGAGGCTAGGCATATCATACGTGGCGTTTGCTTCCATATACGTATATATCCCAAGGACAGAGTTCCCGGCCTGCCCATCATGTCCCAGCAAAGGAATGGAAGAGCTGGGGCTGAAAGCAGGGTCATTCCGGCATCCCTGGGAAGCAGGTGCTACAGCCGCCGCCTCTCCCGTGTTATTGACAATGTTTGAGGTTCAGAAGGGTTGGTGCGCTCATTGGCAGTCATGCAGCTCACAAGTGGAGGTGGTTTCTAATGCAGACAGCGTGTTGCCAAGTTCCTGTTCACTTTGCTCAATCCAGTGTGAGCCCTCCACAGTGCCTGGACCCATGCTGGGGACTGGACCCACGCTGAGGACCGAACCCTTGCTGGGCCCTGGACCTGAGGACTGGACCGGTGCTGTGGACTCAATGAGCTAACACAGGACACAGGGTTGTCCCCCATCAGAAAAAAACAGCAGCAAGAGCAAGCATGCCAGTTTGCCATTCCCGTGCGCCCACAGCTCACCGTGCCTAGACGGTTCATACTCGGCAGGTCCTGGAGTCCACACAGCATCCTGCACGGTAGAGGTTGTCACCGCCTCCCTAAAGCACCACCCCATCGGAGGCACATGGTGACTATGCTTTGTCAAGTTCCTGCCACAGTTCAGAGTTCACAGTTCACTTCCATGTGAGCAGGAGGGTTTGGGGAGGCTCGCGGAGACAATGCCACCGGCTTGTGTCAGTACAGATGGCTGCAGAACTCAGGCTGCTCCTGGCTCATGGGAGTAAGAAGTTGTGGTGTGGCGCCACCTACCCAGGTACTCCTTAGACAGAGAAACCACTGGGCCCAACGGAGACAATAGTAGCTAACTTAATCCCTCTTCCAACTTACAACACACAGAGCTTCCCACATTAAACCCTTGGCCCTGCCCCCCATAGAAATCTTCAACTCACATGTAAGGGACTAAGATCAGAGAAGTTAAGCAACCTTCTCAAGGTGTCCCAGCAAAAAAAGTGGATGAATCAGACAGAGTTACCAAAGTCTGTGGTCTAACCATTGGGTCACACTGCCTTCCTCCATTATGCCTGGGACTTGGAGACTATAAGCTAGGGCTTGCAAGGCCTCTGTTCCTATTCTAAATCAGATTAGAAAACAAGGCAGGAGAGGCCAGAGGTCAAGTGCTGTCCTGAGAGCATGAACAGGGAGAGCTGGAGACTCATGGGAAGAAGGGGTGGGTGGATTTGATTCCCAAATAGCAGCCTCCTCACTGGGCAGGGCCCTGCTTCACTGTGTCAAGAAAGAGTTTCTCACCCATGTAACTGTTCAGCCTCCTACCATCCCGGCTGACAACACTATGATACTGTAGTCTCAGAGAATCCACGGCAAGCGCCCCCCCCCAGTAGGTGTTGCCTACTTATGGTTTAGAAAGGAAGTACTGGGATAAGTGACCCACAAATTAACAGATACATAGGATGTGGACTTGGATCTTGTAGCTCCCAGCGGGTCGCACACATGCACACACCCGCCCAAGAACTATCTGGATTCATGAATGAAAGATATGCACACACAAAAAAACACACGCGTGTGCATGCATGTACGCGCACGCATGCACACACACACACACACACACACACACACACACGCACGCACACATGCACACACACTCCAGCTAATAGTGGTGAGTTTATCTAAGCAACTTTGTACTCCTTGCAGGTTGCACGCCCAGCTCTCGACAGAGCCCTATGGATTCATGAATGAATGATACACCCATGCCAGTTGATTTTAATATGCCTTGACTGGCTCAAAGCCTGGGCAACTTTCATCCTTCCCACTCCTAGCAAACACTCCCCTCTGGTACTTCTGAGTTAACATCTTTTAAAATCTATATTTCATCTCTGCCACACCAAACGGAATTGGCGAGGTGGTCCGCGTGGCCACTGTCCCTGATTCTCACATGTGGACAGGTCTTTCTTCTTCCTTGTCACGGTGATCTCTCCCTCCTTCCTCTCTTCCAGTCCCTAGCCTGCACAAATCCAAAGGTCCCGCCTCAGTCTACCTGCCCAACCATTGGTTGTTGGGTCTTTATTGATCAACCAAAAACCAACTGGGGACAAGGACCTTCAGTGTTTGGACAGATTCCAAACTTGGGGGTCCAGACTGATTCAAGCATCAGAACCAATCCCCAACAGATCTCTATGCTGATATGGGGGGTATGCTGTGTGGGGGGAGTTGGGGGGGTCACAGCTTTAGCCTAAGGGGTTAAACAAAGCTGGATACAAGATGCTACCACCCTGAAGTGGCAGAAAACCAGCCAGAAAGATAGTCTGTGGTCTGAAGAAAGCTTTCTCCCCTCAAGGTCTTTGGGTTTGTTTGTTTGTTTGTTTATTTGTTTTGCTGGTAGTGGTTTTGGGGTTTTGGTTTTGGTTTTGGTTTCAAGACAGCATTTCTCGGTGTATCCTTGGCTGTCCTGGAACTCACTCTGTAGACCAGGCTGGTCTGGAATTCAGAGGTTCACTTGCACCTCTCTGCTGGGATTAGAGGAGTGAGCCGCCGCCACCACCCAGCAAGTTGTTTTACATAAATACTTGGTCACGTCCACGTAAAACTAACACAAGAAATTGGTAACAGGAGTGGGGTTGCTGAGAGCAAAGTTGACCATGTGGTTCATAAGCCTTTGGAACTAGTTTGGGAGAAACTTGGAACAGTTTGAAGACCCAGACCAGAGTTGTCCCAGGATGCTATAAGCAAAATGTGGTGGGTGAGTCTGTTGGTCGCTCAGAAGACCAGAATACGCTGAGAGGGGTGGGCAGTGAGGAAGTGGCCGTGGGACTTCCGGTAGAAATGAGTGCAAGCAGCGGCCATTCACGCTACACTGGGGCAAAGAGCCCATCTAACTCTGTCTGTGCCCTAAGACTTCACATGGGGTTGACTTTAAAGATGAAAAACTGATTTGGTAGAGAAAAGGTGAAGGAAACTCAGCAGGATTCTGACTTTGGTATGGTTATTGCTGGCTAGTTTTAGCAACGTTTACAGGGAGAATTTAGAGCAAAAAGTAGAAAAGAAATATTTGAGAAAGTACAATTTGGTCAGAAAAGAAATGTATTGAAGCTGTGGACAGTAGGGCATGATCTCTAAAAATGTTAGATCCATGCATGATGGTGCACACTGGAGGCTGGGGCCAGAGGAGCTAGCCTGGGCTACCATAGAGACCTGCCAAGAAAATAAGCCAAAAATTTTGCACAGGGACAGAATGATGTCTTAAGAACACCCCAGAAGCCGGGCAGTGGTGGTGCATGCTTGTAATCCCAGCACTTGGGAGGCAGAGGCAGGAGGATTTTGAGTTTGAGGCCAGCCTGGTCTACAGAGTGAGTTCCAGGAAAGCCAGAGCAACACAGAGAAACCCTGTCTCAAAAAAAAAAGAAAGAAAGAAAGGAAGGAAGGAAGGAAGGAAGGAAGGAAGGAAGAAAGGAAGAAAGGAAGAAAGGAAGAAAGAAAGAGAAAGAAAGAAAGAAAGAAAGAAAGAAAGAAAGAAAGAAGGAAGAAAGAAAGGAAGAAAGGAAGAAAGGAAGGAAGGAAGAAAGAAAGAAAGAAAGAAAGAAAGAAAGAAAGAAAGAAAGAAAGAACACCTCAGGAATCTGTGACACTCTACTCCCTGCAGGTTGAGGGGGAAAGAACCGTGGGAATGTGTTTAATGGGTTTTCCTTTAGACACAATACCCAATGGCGAACGCAGCTTCTTTTTCCTGGATTTGCTTCCCTGTGCTCACTGCCTGCTTAGAGGCTTCTCCAACCACAGGCCAAGGAGGCTCGGCTTATGCTCAAGCTAGCGCAGACCTTAGCATCAACACCCACTTGATGCTCATTTTGCAAGCGTCAGGGAGGTTTCCACCGGGATTTCAAGGGACAGCCTGGGAATACAGACAATGTCTGCAAGATCGGGAATCTCTGTAGGGAAACCCCGAGAGGGATTTGCATGAAGCTATGAAAATAGAATAAAAATATGATCGAGATCCCAGGAAACAGAAGACACCAGGAACACGGAACACCCTGAGTCCTGTGGAATCCACACCATGCACACTTTCCACGAGTGCCCCACACGGAGCTCAGGGGTTGATGCTTTTAGTCTCACTTTGGTCCCATCCCTGCCTTCCGTGTCTCACCACTGGCCTTCGTAATGGGAATGTTTACTCTATGCCACCGGGTATGGGAAGTGAGAGACTTCTTTTGTGCTTCCCAGGGTCTCGTGGCTGAGAGATGGCTAAGACAAGGCTTGGACTTGGACTCTGGAACAATGCTCGAAGTGTCCAGACTCCAGGAAATCTTGGAGATGGACCAAATGAATTCTGAGTTACAGGGTGGACAGAAGCCATAACTCTGTTATAGTTTCAGATGTGTTTGGGGGTTTGGACAGGGATGAACTTGTGATGGTTCATCTTGATGGTCAACTTGATTATACAGAGAAGTTCTGAGGATGTGAGCAAGAAGAAACCCCCTCGTGTGCCTCTGAGAGCCTTTGCAGAGAGGATAAGCTAAGGGGGGAGGGAAACGACGAGAGGGATGCTAGCCTATAGGACATGGGGGTGAGTGGGGCAAAGCGGTAAAGCTTACTAGAGCTCTATCTCTCTTTGTCTCTCTCTTTCTGTCTCTCTCCATCTCTCCCTCAGACTCTCTACCCCTCCCTCTCATTACCTCTCTCTCCCTCCCTATCCCTCTCTCTCACCTCTTTCCTTCTCTCTCCCTCTCCGTCTCTGACTCCCTCTCCCTCTCACCTTCCCTTTCTTTGTCCCTCTTCTTCTCTCTCCCTGTCTCTTGTCTGTGTTTCTGTGTCTCTGTGTTTCTCTCTCTCTCTCTCTCTCTCTCTCTCTCTCTCTCTCCCCTCCCCTTTCCCCTCCCCCCTCCCCTCCATCTCTCTCTCTCTCTCTCTCTCTCTCTCTCTCTCTCTCTCTTTCTCTTCCTGCTTCCTGGCCATCATGAGGTGAGCTGCTGTGAACTGCCACACCCATCTTCACTTTGATTGACAGATGTCCGGGGAACCTAAGCCAAACCATAAGTCTTCCTTTCCCCTCTGTTGTTTTGATAGGGTAATTGGTCATCAATGTAAATCTGGTAGACACAGGTAGCTCACCATGGACCAAGCAGGTGGGTCAGGCCTTTGTCTGGAATGAGCCTCTCCCGCCAACCCTGGAACCCTGGAGGGCAGTTGTGCTGTGTGATGGGCTGTGCGGGGAGCTCACAGGCGGCACAGCGCAGGGTCAGACGCTGTGCCCACTGAGTGTGCCCTGAGCAGAGCACTCAGGAGAGCACATCACGAGAGTGCGCACAACGGCCGAGCGAGTAGACCGTCTGCGGGCAGGTGGAGAGCAGGGCCTTGAAAGCTGCAGGGCATCAGGTGGAGACGCAGCACTGAACTCCAGGCCGTGGACTGGGCCGCTAGGAATTCAGCAGTGGGGGCGGAGACCAGGAACCAGGTCTCCAGGAAGAGCAGGAACCAGAAGCACCCCTCCCCGAATCCAGCTCCAGCCACGCCCTCCACAATCCACCTCTGAGCTTCAGCAGGAAGCAGGACCCTCGTCCTCCCAGACATCCCTCCTGTCATACATATGCAAGGTCTACCCTGTCCCAAGCCCACCCTCTCCTCTTCCTGTGCTGACAGTCAGCAGCTCTCTCCTCCCCAGACACTGGAAGGTGAGGCTGTGCTCTCTCGCTCTCTCTCTCTCTCTCTCTCTCTCTCTCTCTCTCTCTCTCTCTCTCTCATCTTCCTCCAAACAGGTGTGAGGAATGGGAACACTTATCACTGCCCCAGCCGTGATTCTCTGTGGAATATTTTGTAAGAGGATAAGGAGCCAGGAGAGGGGCCATTGGGTGAGGAGTGAGTGCCGGGGACAAAGGGCCTCCCAGGGGTCAGACCCCAGTGTTAAACCAGATTACATAAGAACTGCCGCCTCCGTGAAGGCACAGAATTGCTGAGCCTCCGTGAAGTCCTTCACACTGACAGTTGGCTTCAGAACGTTTGACAGGCTCATTTTATAGGCAGATGGAATGAAGGCGGGAAACCAGCCCGGGACTCTGAGAACTCTGTTAGCCCCTTGTCAGAGCTGTATCGCGATTACACTCCGGTTTGCAGGGAACCTACACAGCCCTCTTCTTCCCACAGACGTGTCACACAGAGGGAGGTCAAAGTGGAGGTGGTCAGGACCCCTGCCCTGCCTCTCCTCCATTGCTTTCCAACCCCTGGAGTCCCCAGGGAAGGTGACTATAGCCCATGAAAGCCCTGAGACTGGCTCGGCTACCCTGGAACCTACATATCCCCAACCCCCATCTCTGGGCCACAAGGGTCAGAACACCCCGGCTCCAGTTCCGCTTCCCTAAGCACACCATCCTTCTCCTCGACCATCCATGGCTCCCAGCATCAGCCTGATAGAAGTCAGACTGAGGTCTGCTGTGCTATGACCCCACCCACCATCCCGCCAACGTCCACTGGACCCCACAGTCCTCAGGCTTCAGCACCAGCCTGCCCGCCCTCAGGCAGACCATCCCCACCCTTCACAGTAATGCACTTCCTGCCATCCCCTCGCTTGGAAAGTCCCCCTGTCCCCCTCTGGAGCTCATGCTCCCTCCAGGCTCAGCTCAGGCTCCACCTTCTCCTCACGAGCATCCCTGACTCCATCGGTACCCCGCCCACAACCCACGCGCATGCGCACCTCTGTTCCTGTAAACAGCCGTGATCCCTGCAGAGCTGGCCTCAGTCTCTCACCAGGCTGCCCGCTATTGAGAGTGACAGGTGAGCTTGTTCTCGGATGCTGTGTGTGGCATGCACACACAGGTACTCAGAGAAGAGACAATAAATAGATGAACACGAGGAGAATGACTGGTGTAGCCTCTGGACCTGTACCCAGTTGATCATTTTATAGAAACCAATTCATTTGATACACTAGCAAACTGAAGATGGGGAAACTGAGGCCCTGGGAGCCTGGGTCCCTTGCCTCACGTTACCAGTGAGGAAGGAGAAGCCCCAGAACCTTCCTTGCCTCCCTCTCTGCTTCTCCTCTAAGCTAAGCTCACATGTGCCCGGGATGTGCCTGCTGGTCCCGTCACTCACTGGGGACTGCTAGGGCCAGTGACCAGGAAGGCACAACCACAGACAGCATGAAGGGCCCACCCCAGGGTGTATTCAGACCCATCCAGCCCTCTCTTTCATCCAAGGAGATGCCTCCTGGATACTCTCAGAAGCCGGCCATCGCTGGCCCAGATGACGAGGCTTAGCCAGCACAGGGTCAGGCTGCACAGTGAGGGCCACTGCCCATTCAGATCCCAGAGTCAGCGGAGGGAGGGCTGATCTCAGACCTTTCCCTCGGGAGAAGGAAGGAGATGACAGGAGATGAATCTGCCTCTCGGACTGAGAGAAATATGTTTAATTGTTCTTGGTCACATTTTGTTCAAACGTGTGTATGGACATAGCCGCCTGCAAGCGTCAGATTGCAGGACGGAAAGCCCAACAGGAGGCCAGGCAATGAGAGCAGTCTGGAGCCTTCCCCAAAATGGGGAGCTCTGAGAGAGGAACAGAGCCAAGCTTGGGACAAAAGCTTCTCCCTCCCACACCTCCAGTGGCACCGAGGCTGGCCCAGCGCTGACGCCAGACTCCAGCCACACTACATCCCAGCACTCAGTGCCAGCCAGCCCAGCTGTCCTGGAGGCCGCAGCCCAGGGAGAGTCCTAGACCACACCTAGGACTCCACTGTGCTGGAGAGTCACCTGCTTATGTAGAGAGAGGCACCAGAGCACCTGAGGTGGGCAAAGTGTGGAGGGGCAGGGAGTGCGGCAGAATGGACGGGGGGGAGGGTAGGGGGGGCTGACATCCACCCTGCAGCCTGGCAGGTGCAGCTGGGAAAGATGCCAACGAGAAGCTCCTCCTTTCAGCACCTTCCCCCCTGCCCCACCCCCACCCCACCCGAACCCTGCTCTGACAGCTTCTCTGGGAAGGCTCTGGAAGACCTGCTCACTTCAACTATCTAGATGTAGGGAAAGGGCCGTATAGAGAATAGGGCTTCTCAGAGGGAGCAGGGAAGGTGCACAGGGCGGAGCCCAGGAAGGGGTCTCTACTCAGCATCCAGCTTCGGGGTGTGCCTATTAGCATGCGAGTGCTTATACATGTGCATGCATGTGTATATGTGTGTGCATGTGTTTATGTATATGTGTATGTGCATGTGTATATATGTGAAGGAGAGGGAGGGGAGAGAGAGAGACAGAGAGAGAAACAGAGACAGACAGACAGACAGACAGCAATGAGTTCTCTGCCAGAGACTGATCTTGCTCCACAGAATCCACTCAGTCCCACCCAGGCTGGGTTCAAGCCCTCAGTTCCTGCTGTGTAGCCACAGACAAGTTGCTGCACCCCTGACTACAGCGTGGTCCCTGAGACGGGGCTGCACCTCTGGAGGGAGTGTGAAGTGGAGCGAAGTGGAACTGCGCAGGCTCGTGGAGCTTGGAGGCTCATCTGCAGAGGCGCGCGCAGGTCACAGGCGCCATTCCTGCCTTCGTGCCGTGGAGCTTGGAGGCTCGTCTGCAGAGGCGCGCGCAGGTCACAGGCGCCATTCCTGCCTTCGTGCCGTGGAGCTTGGAGGCTCCTCTCAGAGGCGCGCGCAGGTCACAGGCGCCATTCCTGCCTTCATGCCGTGGAGCTTGGAGGCTCGTCTCAGAGGCGCGCGCAGGTCACAGGCGCCGTTCCTGCCGTCTTGGCCATCAGCTGTTTACCTTGAAGGAGCCCTGGAGGTCTGCAAAGCTGGTAACTGCAGACCTTGGCCAATCCCTGGAGTCCTGAGGAGGGAGGCTGGGAAGCCCTGTCCCTCCCTGCCAACCCCAAGCACCTCAATTGGCCTTTCATGGGCTCTGAGGGTGGGCGGAAGGGCGATGGGGACCTTCCTAGGCGCAGACTGCAAACAGACAGTCCTGGGTCTGATTCTATGGGTCTCTTTCTGTTCTGGGCGATGGGGAGCTTGGGAGACACCCATGCTCACCTGTACACAAGACCCACACACTGCACTCTGGGAGGTGAATATTTCCCTCCAGGGACTCACTGGGACTTTGATGAGGTGGGTGCAAAACAGGGCACATGTCACTCAGTACGTGTTTAGGAATGTGAGGCCTACACAGGGACAGATGCCATGCGATGAGCTGTGTGTGATTCAGAGTCATCTATGGGGCCGCAGGCACTGGCCTCTGCCCGTCCCCCCAAAGGCCCCAGATTGCTCCTGAGAGCAGTGGGAATGACCTGGTCTCGGGATTAACTGCATCAGCCCCGTAAGGTCAGGGCTGGGCTCACTGAATGCTTTTCCATCCTCCCAGAGGAGATGTCACGATGGCAGAGGCTGTGAGCCCTCCCTGCCCTCAGGATCTTGAGCCAGGCTCCTCACACCCATGCCCCTCGGCTGGGAGACAGAGCACCCTCATGGCTGTGCTGGGAAGAAGGAGCCACGGCACTGTATCTGGATCCCAGCCCGGCAGCTCACCGGCCTTCTCTTCTCCTCAACTTCTTCTCTAAGGGCAAGGAAGATGCAGAGCTCTTAACTGGTGGAGGGATTTCTTCTTACGCTCTTTATGCCTTATAATAACCCCATAGGAGAATAGAGCCAGTCCCATTTTATAGGTAAGGAAACTGAGGCACACACGGACTATACCAGTCCCAGAGTCAACTAGGAAACAGCGGAGGTGAGATTTGACCTTAGGGATCCTCAAGAACCTGCCCATTAGGTGGTTCTAGGGGATTCTATAAGGTCCTGCAAATTGCCATGGTCACCTGCTATCCGAGAGAAAACAGAAACCTAGCAGGCCTAACTAAGCTCTGTAATCTGCTAAGATACATTTCTTTTTCTGGGGCCAGTGCTATCTTTGGAAGAACCTGAGGTCAAAGTTCTGGAACTGTGGGGCCTATGTTGAGCAGGACAGACCTCCTGGAGTGAGTGGACCTGTCAAAGAGGGTGGAAGGGGTAGGTAGCGTTGACAACCTCTGTGGGTCTGTATTTTGCCCCATCACTGGGGCCACTGGGCAGGTGAAATGCACACACTAGATGGGGTTTACCCTGCACCGCCATCAGGTGCTGGGCTTTGGGGAAGTGCCAATGCAGGACCCAGGGGTTGGGAAAATGCAGCCTTAGATGTGGGGGACCAAAGCTGGGGTTCTCTGACTCCGGGACATCCAGTCCACACTGGAAAACTGCACAGAGGAGTCAAGAATGGAAGGTCAGGGGTCCTGGGGCCTGTGATGAGGAGCCTGCGGCCAGGGACTCTCAAGACTCCTGGACATCCAGACAGCACTGGAAGTTGTAGAGGAGGCAAGAATGAAGGAGTCCCTCGGGCTGAGGGCCTTCTGTGGGAGACTGAGGCAGTGGCTTTCCAGGTGGAGGTCTTCTCCATGCTCCCCCATGGTGGTTCTCGGTGAAAGAGACTGTCCACGTTTATCCATACAGTTTATTGACTGTTCGTCATGGAAATGGGTGCATACCACCTTTTCAGGTGGACCTTTTGCAGGGAGGAATGCCCAGAAAGGAAAGCTTATTGGCTAAACCCTCAAGATACCTCCTTAGCATGGAGAACTCTGGGCTATGTGACCTACGTCGGGATTTGTAGTCACATGTTCTGGGCCAGGAATCTAGTAAGGAGCAGGGAGACCATCAGGTGGGTGCCTGAGTGTGGGGTCTCAGAACCCACTCAAACTTACCAAGTTTCCTGGCACAATCCACTGTCCCACAAACTTCTGAGCTGGAAAATGTGCCCAGGAACCTGTGAGGGTCCAGCCCAAGGCTCATTAGGAACACTATGGAGCCTCCAGAGCAGCGTTTCCAAACCTGTGGGTTGCAACCCCTTTGGGGAATCAAATGAGCCTTTCACAGGGGTCACCTAAGAGAATCAGAAAGCACAGATATTTACTTACAATTCATAACAGTAGCAAAATTATAGTTATAGAGTAACAATGAAACTAATTTTTTTTGCTGGGGGTCACCACAACATGAGGAACTGAATTAAAGAGCCATGCACTGGGCATTGGGAAGGCTGGGGACCGTTGCTCCAGAGTCACTAGAGTGATGAGAAAAACATGCAGTCCAGGAAGCCTGTCTGTCATCACCTCGGCTGGCTCTTGCCTCCCTTGTTAGGAAGTCGTGTGTTTTCTCGCTGTTCTGTGTTACTGTGTTATTTTCCCTGGCATCTCCGTTCCTCTAATCAGGGGTGAGCTGCGGCTACTTCTCCATGGTTCACTCGGGTCTATCGACCCAGCAGCCCTCACCATTTAGCTGGTCATTCTTTCCAGGGACTTCCATCGATTTCCACGGGGACCTTTTCCCCCTGCCTGCTGTGGGCTGAGAGTCCTGCTCAGCAGGAATGAGAACCAGGTTAGCGATCTCCATCCTGGGGTCTATGAAGTCAGTGTTAGCAATCTCCATCCTGGCGTCTATGAAGCCAGCGTCAGTCTCACTCCCGAGACATTTGTGTACCTACCTGCCTTGTGCATGCTGGGGATGCCTTGTGCATGCTCCTGGCCCTTGCTGAGGGCACATGAACTAGCCTGTGAGAAGCCCCCAAACCCCCGCCCCCAGCACAGCAGCAGCTGCACAGACACCATTTCATCCTGCATAGACAATGAGCCCCAGGACCGGTATCAGAGTCTCTCCCTTCCCTCATGTGACATCATTGCCAGCAAGTATTCTGTATGCCAGCACCATGCTAAACACGGTCTGAGCTCACAGAGTGTGCTGGTCATGTCCTCCCTTCCTGATGCTTCCATGGCTTTTCCTTGACCCACGGTCTCACGCAATGTCCTCTTCCTGAACACAGGCCAGGGCAGGCTATTCTTTGTCTGCCTCTACCCAAATGTTCATTGCACCCCCTGCCCCCTGCTTTCTTCTGCTTTTCCTGTTGATCTTGTCAAGATTCTTCCTACTTCAGAGCTTTCTGTGTACAGCTCCAAGGAACTAAAATATCTTCATTCACTTAGAGGGTCCCTCTCTTTGGAGATTTCCACTTCAATGTGAGTCCTCCCCAGCTGTCCTCCCCTGTTATGGTTGGAACCCAAGGGACCCACACAGACCCCTGCTGTGAATACTTGTTCCCCAGGTGGTGGTGCCATTCTAGGGGCTATGACACCTTTAGGAGGTGAGGTCCATCTGGAAAAAGTGAATTCCTAGAGACTTTGATGGCTACAGCCTAGCTTTGGGGTGTAGCATTCTCTGCTTCCTAGCCCACTCAGATGTGCAGGGCCCCCAGCACATGCCTCTTCTACTCCCGACTAACAGGGAGCTCCAGCAATGATGCTTTCCACGCCGGGGTGCATTCTGAGTGTTGCAACTGCCTTTGAGTCAGCCACGCCACCGCTCACCAGTGTCTGTCAATCAACCCCCAAACCCCTTGGTGCTCCAAGTTGGATTGTGGTAGCATCCTACTTTTCCCCGTCACTGGTGCCCTTCCCACCGGGGAAAGCAGATGTTCAATTGCAATCTCCCCAGGAAAAATTCACACAGCACAGCTGGACTGAGAATTCTCGAAAGAGGACCACAAATGGACAGTAAATATGTTTAAAAACTTGTTAAGCATCAAGAGCATTCAAATGAAAACTACACCGAGCCCCGACCTCACCCCTTCAGAATGGCTGTCATGAAGATGACAGCTAGAAGACTCTGGCAAGACTGTGCAGAAAGAGGAACTCATGGGGCAGAGGAGATAGGTCAGAGGGTGAAGTGCTTACTACAAAACCATGAGGGCCTGCTGTTCGGTCCCCAGCACCTACATCAAAGCCAGGCACAGCAGGGATGGGGAGATGGCTCGAGATTGCTGTTCTTGCAGAGACCCTGGGTCCAGTCCCCAGCGTTCACCACAGGTGGCTTAAAACCACATATAACTCAAGTTCCAGGGGACCCAATGCCCTCTTCTGATTTCCACAGGCACCTGCATGTATGTGGTGCACATACATACATGTAGATCCACACATGTACACATAGTATAATAACATAGCTTTAAATGAAGAAAACTGGGTACAGCAGCACATATGTGTAACTCCAGAGCTGGGAATATGGAGCAGGGACAAGAAGTGGTGTACTTCAGGCTCAGCAAGAGATGCTAGCACAAAGAAGGAGGAGGAGGAGGAGGAAGAAGAGGAGGAGGAGGAGGAGGAGGAGGAAGAAGACGAAGAAGAAGAACAAAAACAACAAGAAGAACATGAGAAAAACAAGAACAAGAATAAGAAAAAGGGTTTCTTCTGTATATATGTGTATATGTATATATGTGTGTATATGTGTATACACACATATATACATATACACATATATATGCACATGTATACATATACATGTACATACATACACACATACATATATACACATATACATACACATACGCACATGTACACATATATACATACACAACATAGGCATATACAGAGGAACCCTTCTTCGCTATTGGTGCACATGTAAACTAGGGCAGACATGGAAGCAACAATAGAAGTCTCTCAAGAAGCTAAAAGTAAAACTGCCGTGTGACCCACTTCTGGGCGTGTTCCCAAAGCGCACTGTGTATGCTGCTGCAGAGACATGTATCTGTTTGTGTTTATTGCTGCTCTCGTCACAGTAGCAAGGGCACAGATTCGGCCTGGATGTCCATCAACAGGCGGACAGGTAATGAAGCTGTGGTGTGTGCATGCAAACAGACGTTGTTCATCTAGAAGGGAAACTGAAATTTCCAGGCAAGTGGACAGAGATGGGAAATATTACGTGAAGTGAGATATCTCAGCCTCAGAAAGACAAGCTCGGCAGGTTCTCCCTCCCATGCCAATCTTAGATTCTCATTTTTATACACGCAGTCCCTTACGGGGGTTGGGAAGCATAGGTGCCAGGGAATAGGAGGGAGAGCCCACAAGAGAAGGAAAACACTGAGGACGATAATAAACACATGAAACATGACCGGGTTGGGGGAAATACTGTGGGAGGTTTAGGTGGGCGCGGGGGATGAAGAGGTGAAGGACCAGAGGAAGGAAGAGCCCGCTAAACCCAAGAAGCTTTGAAACCACACAAGGAGACCCACTACCTCATTGACTGAGATGAAAGTTAGCCGTCGGGGTGGGGGTGGGGGGATGAAGGGCGCATAAACAGAAAGATAAGCTTTAGGGGAGGGCGGGGGCGGGGCCAGGCAGGAAGAGGAGCATCTGAGGCTCCACCCAGTGCTGCCCTGGGTGGAGTGAGATGACCCTCCTGCAGGGTGGATCTAAGACAGTCACACTGGGAACTGTGTGATCTAGCAGCAATTGGAACCCCTTCCTCATGGCTCTGGAGGTTGGGAGGGGCATATTCTTAGGTGACACTTGCTGCTGTGTTCTCATACGGTGGAAGAGGACATAGGCCTCGCTCCCCCCCCACCCCCCCACAGGCTGAATGTCAGCTCGAGTGCTGCGCAGACATTGAGGTGCTACTGGCATTCAGCAGCCACAGCGTGAGAAGTGGGGCTCGTCCCCATCTTTCAGGAGTCTCTAGGCTGGCAACCAGGATGGCCGAGACTTAGAACAGTGACCCCGGGACAGGGGACATGGGCAGATGGGATGTTGTAGCAGAGGGATCACTACTGTCCTGTGAAAGGGTGAGATCCGGAAAGATCATGGTGCCCATTTCACAGATGAGGAAAGTGAGGGATCTAAGACTGCACAGTGATAAGCCTAGGCTGCTATGCTTGGAACCCCCTGCTCTAACCACTGGGCCACAGAGCAGAGCCTTGGCTCACAGAGAGAGGTCAGTGGGACAACAGGGCTCAGAGTCCCGGGGCAGGCTGGTGTTCTGACCAAACACCTGGCTGGGTGAGCGTGTTCAGGGTGTGTGGGCTGAACTGGGGGCCCATCTGGAAGCTTCCAATCCACAAAACCAAAGCCAGTGCCAGTAAATTACTCCAGATAATGAGTATGTTTGCTCAGGAAATCGAGGAGGCAGAGACAGTTGCCAGAGTCATTAAACACGAGGGTGGACGTGCCAGGCCTTGCAATGCCGCCAAGCAGCTCCTCGGTGCAGCCCCTCCCCTCGGCTGTGTCTGTGGAGCCGAGCAACTGGGCGACAGACAAATCAAAGAAACTCCAGAGAGGAGTGGGGCCTGAGACAGCACCTGCTATCAGCTTAGAGATAAGAAAAAGCAAGGCCCAGAGAAGGTGACAGGCCTGCCCGAGAACACACAGGAAGCAAAAGACCAAGATAGTCAGATTATTCCATTTATCTTAGTACAGTTGAGACATCATGGGTGGCTCAGAGTGAGTAGGTAACTTCCCCAAGAACTCCCAGCAAAGTTAGACAGGAATGTAAGCATTGAGCTCAGAGCCTTCTATCTGTGTTACCCTGGCTCCTCAGTTGACAGGTTAAAATCAACATGAGGGATTCAGGTGTGAGGAAAAGGAGGTGCCGGGAGAAAGGGGAACAATCTTGGTAGAGAAAAAGAGGAACAGGGCACAAAGTGTCCCTGACTCAGTCCTACCAGCCAGTCCTGTATGTGACAAATGACAAAGTCTCCGCTCACAGCTCCCACCTTCTGGGAGAGAGACTTCTGTGGATGAACAGTGGGAGGCGGGGTCAACCCTGGACACCTCCCAGTTTTCATCCAACTGAGCCCATCCCCCCACCCTCCAGTCCCACCCACCCCCAACCCCCCACCACCACCACCACACATAATGGATTTCACCAACACCTCCTCCAACCCAGACCTGAGAAGCACCAAAGAGTCCCTGGAGGGAGAGACAAATGAGGTATTGGTTGTCTCTCTCCCAGCAGAGTCAACAGGAACTGTCACCTGCGCTTGGCCCCATGGGAAGTTCTACCCTCTATGTACTTCTCTCTCCGTGGGAAGGCCTGCCCTCTTCACACCTGTCTCTTCAGGTTCTGTCATACCCATCGGAAGGGATGGGCCTCTGTAACCTGCTCCTGCAACACACCCTGCGATAACCCCTCCCTAGTGTCCTCTCTGACTGTCACGGTCTAAAAATTCACTTAAGGAAGTAACTTAAGTCTGTGACAAATGCAACTTTAAGGAAGAAAGGTTCTACTGTGGCTCACAGTTCAAGGTCAGGGTTTGAGGTTACAGAGGGACAGCCGGTCACATCGCAGTCACGGTCAACAGCACGGAGTGAGGAATGGATGCTCCTCTCACTGTCTCCATTTCCCAGCCTAGGGAATGGTGCCGCCCACGGTGGGTGGGTCTTCACACCTCGGTTAACCTACTCAAGATAATCTCCAACAGGCATGCCCAGGCACCTGGCTATAGGGCGTTGCAAGTTGAAACTTGAGATTAACTATCACATCTTTATAAACCAGTGGCTCTTTGCAAGTGTCTAGTCTTCTTCCCTGTGGGGATGCACAGGGCTCACTGGATGGACTGTGGATCTGGCTTGAGCTGGTGAGTTCAGATGGCAGCAACAGAGCCACAGGCTGTGACACCGGTAGATAATCTGTTCCAATCTCACAAAAGCAGAGCAGCAACCCCTGCCACACCCACCTCTCTGTGGCACCCCACCCACACTGTCCAAGTCCTGTCATATTCCCCAGCCTTTCTGGAGGCGGGAACCCTGAATGTAGAGCCCATGGTGCCACATGATATCAGGCTGGCTCGAGGCCATGTCTGACCCAACCCATCATGCTCCAGGGCTCACAGTGCTCAGGCCATCGAGATGCACTGTGGACCCTTTAGAGCTTCCCTGACCCAGACCACATGACTGAGAATGGAAGAACAGGCACAGGGAGGCTAGCTGTCTCGAAAGGGTGGCAGTGGTGGAGGGGCCCGGGCAGTGGTGCCAGGCAGCATTGGCAGGGCTGGGCCTGAGAGGCTGGGCACCGAGAGAATGAGAAAGGTGTGACTGTCAGTGGAGTATAGACATCACCCCTTCATTCATGGCCAAGGGAGGGGATGAATTCGAGTTGATACCTTACCCCTTCCCGCTTCAGGCCTTCCCGGTCCCTGTTGCTGTATAAACAGCAGCTGCAATAAGTCCAAGAACCACAGCTCAGCAGCCGCCCATAGCACAGGCCCAGCCAACTGAGGAGACGAAGCCACTGACTGAATAAAAAACGAAACACAGATGGTCCCAAGACAGAGAATGAACCTCTAGAGGAGAAAGACCAGCCGTTTTGTGGCATTAAGGAGAGGCCTGGACCCACCATGCTCATGGTATGCAACCCCAGGCAAATCCCTGATCTACTTAAGCCTGGAGTTCCTGCCAGGGCATGTGTTAAGGAACCATGGAAGAAGCCTCCTGCCCCAGCCTAGCGCCCAACCCTTGCTCACCGGGAAACAGGCACTTCAGGGACTGATTGGGTACCGGAACAACTGATTGGATCTAACGTGTAAATCAATGGGATCTGTGGAAAGGTGATCAGGAGATGTCCTGAGAGGCGGTCCATCAAAACCCCCAGGATCCCTGTCCTCAGGACTGTCTACCCCTCTGTTAGCTGTTGGCCAAAACCTCTGACCAAGGAGACAGTCCCCTAGCCAGTCCGCCCTCCACACTCATAAGGGAAATGGACTCTGATGCTAAGGGGTGCTGTGAAGGCCAAGCACCTCATGGTCCTCAGAAAGCCCTCACCCTTTGTCCAGAACACCACTCAGAAGCACCAAGCAGCACCAGGCACGCTAGGGGTTTTGGCTTCTCCTGGGCTGCCTTAGGTCGGCAGACAGCGCCGTCTGCCATGTTACAGCGGAGCCTGGTGCTCTGGAAGGCTATCGCTGGAGCATGGCAGGGCACTGAGAAGCCCACATCCGCTGTGCTCTCAAGATTCAGGAGACAGGTGACAGCAGCACCGGGCGGGGCACTGCTCTCCTGCCACGGTGACCCAGTCGGGTACAAGCATGGTGTTCCGACCAAACAGCCAAGAAAGACAGTGGCACCTGCCACCAGGACTTCCTGCTCCTATCATGGAGGAGAGGACCTCACCTGCTATCATGTCACAGTGTCTACAGAGATGGGGGAGGGGAGGTGGACACTCGGGCCTGCTTCCTCTGCTATCCTGCAACCACTGCTTGTGAAGCGTTCTGAGTCCACATGGGGATGGGGGTGGGGAGGGCAGGGCCTCCCTCTGTGTGTGTGTGTGTGTGTGTGTGTGTGTGTGTGTGTGAGAGAGAGAGAGAGAGAGAGAGAGAGAGAGAGAGAGAGAGAGAGATTGAGAGAGAACATGTATGTGCAGGTGGCCACAAAAGCCAGAAGGGGACCTTTTTCAACACCACATAGATGGAGGTGTGTGTGTGTGTGTGTGTGTGTGTGTGTGTGTGTTGGGACCCAAGCTTGAACTGCAAGCTCTCTTAATAAATGAGAGATCTTTCTAGCTTTGGACTTTCTTTAATTTTTATTTTCAAAGCAGGTGATTAGAGGGATGGCTCAGCAGTTACAAGTACCTGTTGCTCTTGCCAAGGACCCAGGACCTAGCACACACACACACACACACACACACACACACACACGGCAACTCACAACCGCCTGTAACTCCAGTTCTAAGGAATGCAGTACTTTCTTCCGACCTCCACTGGCACCAGGCACACACATGGTGCACATCCCTATATGCAGGCGAAACACTCAGACACTAAAATAAAATGAGTCTCGAAAAACATTTTAAGTGAGCATTTGGTCCCTGTTCCCTCCAGACTCCTGCCCACAAGGTCTGTTCAATCTCATTGATCCCTAAAAATCCTCAAAGAGTAAGCATAGGCTAAACCCTCTCAAGTCCCTTCTCTGGCATCCCTTAGACTCTGTCTTGGCGTTACCACACCAACCACTGTCCCAGACCTGATCAGCCTGTGCCAGCCAGCATGTCTCCACAGAGGGCTCTGTCTAAAATGCATTTCCCTGGTGCTGGGGGCGGGTCTGAGAAGCCATTTCCAGAGCATCTACACCCCCCCCCTGTGGCTCCCTGCCAACCTGGATGGGGCATGATTGGTTAGTGCAGAGAGAAGAAGGCTAAATGGTGTGGGGCTGAGCCAACCAGTGACCCAGGGCTCCTCTGACAGTTCTGTAGGCTTAGTTTTTCAAAGCCTACAATAATAAGGGTTCTCAAATGCTTTGACCCCCACTTCTAGCCCACTGTCCAAAAGTAGGGGAGAAAAGATGGTAAGTAGGACAAGGGCATGTGGACCTGTTTAGAAGTAGTTCTTCAGGACCATTCCAATCTCTGTTACACAGGATACCAGCCGTCCAGTTCAAAAGTGTCACCAAGCATGAATCAGCAATGGTGGCATGATCCAGCAGAAACCTCTAAGCCTCTGCTGAATCGTCACGAGTCAGAGGCAGTGACCAGGACCAGCCAGAATGCCAGGAGCTCTCTGCTGTGTCTCTCAACAAAGTAAAGATCAGCAAAGACACAAAACCAACAGAGAGTTACACAGCTAGCTATGCAAGCCCCCTGCCACTTCCCGTCCAGTCCCACTTACATTCCTTCCAAACACCACGTGTCCTCCCACAGGTCTTGCCTGAACAAACCCCCGTGTGAGTCTGCATCACATGACACAACCAAAAACTTCCACTTCACAGTTCTGCATGTACAACAGCTCAGGGTCCCCAGGAGCTGTCTGAAGTCATGGCTAACACACACACACACACACATACACACACACACACACACACACACACACACACATACACATACCACAGCTTTGGATAAGGAGACACTTTTCTGAGTTCACGGGGGTTTTTGTGCAGTGTAGGATCTACAGTCCTTGTCTACCTCTACTTTACATGGCTACCAACAAGACCCAGTTTGAAAACCTTCCTCCCTGCAGTTCTGTGCAAGGAGACACTGGGGGTGAATGGGATCTTATTGCAGGGGGTTCCCAGAGGTAAATGAATCAACCTAAATATCCTGCAGAAGAAGAAGGGAGGGAGGCGAGAGGGAAGGAGAGAGGGAGAGACAAGCAGCTGAAACCTGACAGAGCCTTGGAAACAACAATGTATTGGCTTTGAAAATACTGCCAAGATGCAAAGACGGTGATTTTAAACAAGAATCCTCATGTAAGCTTGATGTGATGGCACTAATCTGAAATGCTAGCACCTAGGAGCTGGAGTCAGGAGGTCGGAAGTTCAAAGCCATCCTCAGATACATAGTGATTGTGAGGCCAGCCTGGGAAACAAGCTCCGTCTTAAAAATGTTTATATATATATATATATATATATATACACACACACACACACACATACATACATATATATACACATATATGTATATATACATATATATACACATATATATGTATATATACATATATATGTTTATATATATATATATGAAGGGTACAAAACAATACAAATAAACAGTTAAGATAGCTCCATGTATGTGTGCATATGAGCATGTGAGCCTGTGTCATTCCATGCATGTATGTGTATGTCTGTATGCGCGTGTGTGTCTCTGTGTGTGCATGTGTGCCTGTTGTGTGTGCATGCATGTGTGAGTACGAGCGTGTGTATGTATGTGTTTGTGTGCTTGCAACATAGTCTGTAAGGATCCCACACCACACTGATAACTGTGTTCTGTGGGAGAAGCCCAAGCTTAGGGATGGCTGTAAAACAAGAGGGACGCACTTTTCTTTATCTGAATTCTTGCATATTAAACTCCGAGAGTGTCTGCACACAGCACATGTGTCATTAAAATTCATCCTGAATGAACAAAGGGATGGAGAATAGGCTCATCATAACCCTATTGTTGTCAAAAACAAAACAGAACAAAAGACAAACAAACAAACAAACAAAAACAACCCAAGTCTCCATCTACAGGGACCCTCCTACCTTGGTGCCTATGGCGACAGAATCCCAGATAGCCAGTGGAAGACAAAAGCTTGCCAGCCTGTGTGGAGAGAGTGATTTAGAAACTTGAAATCAGGGAGGTGGGGAGGATGCACCCTCTCGTTTTTATAAAAAGGAGGAGGATTTGGAATATAAATGAAAACGCAAGCCCTCCCATACAGTGTGGGCTTTGGGGTTACAGACTTGAGTTTGAATCTCTGATCCTAATAAGGTAGCCTTCAGTGGCTCAAAATCTTATTGCCCCATCTTTAAAAACCTGCAACAATAGTATCTATTCCAGGCTCTTGAGGGTAGACTGATCTAAAGAATCCACCCAAGCTAATAAACTTGGCTCGTGGTAGTTAATTTTCCAGTCATGTGCAGTGTTTACTCTGGGAAGTGGGTGTAGAGCAGAGGACGTGCTGTTTTTTCTGGTTTCTTTAAAGGCTCCTTCTGAGGTATAACTGAAATGCAATGAGATGTACCCAAAGTGTCAAATTGGATAAGTTTTCACTTAAGCCCACACCCGCTGCCTTAGTTACTTCTTTGTCCCTGTGATAACCAGCGGTGTATTTTGGCTCACAGTTCCAGGGAGATACAGTCCATCAAGTCTGGACAGACAGGGTAGCGGAAGCAGGAGGCAGAGGGAGAGCAGGAAGTGAGAGATGGGCTACAGTCTCAGGGTCTGCCTACTGTGACATATTTCCTTCAGGAAGGCTTCACCTCCTAAAGGTCTCACAACATCTCCCAACAGCGCCACCAGGTGGCGACTGGATGTTCAAACATGTGAGCCTATGGAGGACATTTCTCACTCAAACCATAACACTCATGAATGCATTTATGGACGATCATAATAGTGATCTATGACAGGAGAGTTGAGAGTTCAAGATCGTCCTCAGCAATATAGAGAGATGTAAGCACTGATCTCAAACAAACAAACCAACCAAGCCAGCAAAATGTCTCAGTGGGTTAAGGTACTTGCTATTAAGCCTTATTATGTTCTGAATTAAACCCCTGGAACCCACATGGTGAAAGAAAAGAACCAACTCTCACAAGTGTAACACCCATATGTGTGCTGTGGTTCACATACATGCACACACACACACACACACACACACACACACAACCAATAAATTAAAATTTAAAAATAAACTAACTTAGGCAAAGTGGCATGAGACCTTGGTCCCTGACATTGGTCCTCAGCTCTGCCAGCGCCTCCCGGGCATGTCAAGTCCAAGGAACTGAAGTAAAGTGAGAGACGGAGAAAGTAAGCAAAGAGTACAATGCAGGCTCATTTGAGAGACACGTGGTTCTGCTGTGTCATTTTGGCCCAGGAGACAATGAGCATGTCTCATAGAGTCTACCCAGTTGTGGAGAGGACACCCCTAGACCCCAGCAGAAAGGACAGCACTCACCTGGCCAGCAGGGTATCATTTGTACGCAGACACCCCAGAACACAGCTACCATGCAGGCCTCGCTGGCAGGACACAGATCGCCTCCTCATAAAACAAAAGAGCAGACTACTCAGCTGTGGCATAACATCTGAGTCCACACGCTGGGACCCTACTAAGTGTCCAGTAATGCCCTGTGTACCAATCACCATTGTGGTGGTTTGAATATGCTTGACCCAGGGAATGGTGCTATTTGGAGGTGCGGCCTTGTTGGAGTAGGTGTGACCTTGTTCGAGGAAGTGTGTTACTGTCGGGGTGGGCTTTAAGACCCTCCTCCTGATCACATGGGAACCAGTCTTCTCCTGGGTGCCTTCTGAACAAGAGGTGGAACTCTCAGCTCCTCCAGCTCCATGTCCACCTAGACGCTGTCATGCTCCCGCCTTGATGACAATGGACTGAACCTCTGAACCTATAAGCCAGCCCCAATTAAATGTTGTCCTTATAAGAGCTGCCTTGGTTATAGTGTCTGTTCACAGCAGTAAAACCCTAACTAACACAATCATCATCAGGGCTGGAGAGATAGATGGCTCAGCGGTTAAGAGCACCAACTACTCTTCCAGAGGTCCTGAGTTCAAATCCCAGCAACCACATGGTGGCTCACAACCATCTGTAATGGGATTTGATGCCCTCTTCTGGTGTGTCTGAAGACAGCGACAATGTATGCATATACATAAAATAAATAAATAAATCTTAAAAGAATAAGCAATTATACGTGTCCTGGATTATCTTTTATGTACTTCGTGCTTTTCATACTATTTTCATAGACTCAGACCATCCCCAAGCTAGGATTCTGTGGAAGGGGAAACTGAGGCCCAGAGAAGAGCATCACTCACCATCAGCAACTGTGTTAAAGGCAGCCCTGGGGTGCGGGCCCAGAGCTGGCTCGCCAGCATCCCACACACTGCACATCTCCTCCTCAAGATCTACACTGTGTGGCACCAGGTGAGCTCTTAAGTCTCATGCAATTAGCTAATCGCCCCTTCCCTGAACACATGCTGTGTGGTTTCCCACAGCTCATCAACTCAAGAGCAAGGTTCCTGCTTTTTCCTGTTCAGATCTCTGTTTACCTGTAAACCCAGCCTTTTCCACTGCTCCAAGTTCTCTTCCAACAACACTCCACATCCATCCAACTCTGGCCTAATCACCTGGGTCACAGGCCCTTGACCTTTGCACGGGCCCAAGGAAAGGAAGTAGCTCAGAAAGAAATGGACACCTATGTACAGTACCATCCCACCCGGCTTTGTTGTCTGACACCAAACAGACCAGGAACTGAGCTGAGGAGGTGTAGCCATAGAGGAAACTAGTGGGGAAAGGAGCTTTTCCAGGTCCCAGCTGGGCAGCCGGAGGCCTTGGTGTCCTGATCTGTCAAATGGGGATAGTAACCTGAATGTCTGTTTGCTAGTGAAGAGTGAAGTAATGACATGAGAAAAAGCATAAAGCCCACCGTCAGCCAACCCCCAATCCTGCCTCCAAAGATAAGCCACCATGGAGGCATTTGGAGTCATCTCCTGTCAAAGACAGGGAAATTCTAAGATGTAGGGTGAGGGTGGGGGTGGGGTGATCGGCGTCTCCGTGTGAGCATGGAGCATTACAAAACACTTAATGCAGACATTCATGTTAAGGATGTTTCATTCTAATCAGATGCTACAGTGGTTTAAATGAGAGTGTCCCACACAGGCTGACATTTGAAGCTCGGCCTCCAGTTGGTGGAACTGTTTGGACCGGATTAGGAGCTGTGGCTTTGACGGAGGAAGTATGTCACCGGAGGGAGAGCTTTGGGGTGGCAAAGCCTCATGTCATTCCCAGTGTACTGTCTCTACTTCCTGCTTGTGGTTGGAGATGTAAGCCCTGGAGATGCAGGATTTTCCTTGCTGCTATGCCCACTGCCCACTGCCTGCTGTCTGCCCGCTGCCTGCCCGTTGCTCGTTGCCCACTGCCTGCTGCCCGCTGCCACAATTGCCCACCATAATGGACCCACACAATGCACCCTTAGAACTGTAAGCCCCAGGAAACCCTTTCTCCTATTAAGCTGCATTGGTCATGGTTTTATCACAGTAATAGAAAGGTAACTGTGGCAGATTATTTTTCCATAAATAAGCAAAAGCATTCATGGGGGGTAGGATGACTTGATTGACAGCTACCAGACGCTTTCCTGATGCCCTGGCTCCCAGCAAAGAACTGTAGGTCTTAATCCCAGCATTTGGGAGGCAGAGGCAGGCGGATTTCTGAGTTCAAGGCCAATCTGGTCTACAGAGTGAGTTCCAGGATAGCCAGGGCTATACAGAGAAATCCTGTCTCAAAACAAAAACAAAAACAAATTAAAAAAAACAAAACAAAAAAACAAAAAAAGAACTGTAAGTCAGCTGGACTGCACTTAGACTAGCACCCGTGGCTTGAAACACTCTTCCGATACCTTGAGGGAGACACGCAACAGCTGTAGCTGCTTGCTGCTGATGCACAGTCCAGCTGCTGCCAAAGCGGCCATGCCACCGCTGCTTCAGATGGCTTGCCCTGGGCTCACTGCAACCGTTTCCACCTGCACTAATGGCAAAGCATGTCTCTTGGTGGCCCAGCAGGATGGACAGTTGCAACTACTCAAAAGAGGCAATGCTGTGCTTGGTGCAAAGACATCCTTCATTTGCATGAATGTGGAATGAGGTCAGGCAGACGCCCCCTTTCTGGCTCTAGAGGCAATCAGTTCTTGCTCTTGCTTCTCTGTACCATCTACCCAGGTTGCCACCACAGGCCCAGTGAAAGGTTCTTTCTCCAGGAATCTTTCCTTGCCTACATAGAGTAGAGAAGGCTGGGTTTGTGACATGAAGGAATCAGTGGTGACAAGCAGCAGACAAAAAGTGGAAATGCCATAGAAGAAGCAGAGTCCTGAAGAAGCCAGTTTGAGGAGCCAGCCTCAATACAGTAGTGATGGAGTCAGCCACCAGCAGTAGGGACAGCAGCAGGGTCTTAGCTATGGTGACTCTGGTGGCCTTAACAGTGGCAGAGATGGAGCCATAGAATGGTGACAGAGCAAGAGCTGAAGGTGCTGAGAAGCAGTGTTGATGGTGGCAGTGACAGCCAGCAGCAGAGCAGTGTCCACAGTGGCGGCAACAAAGTGTCAACGGTGTCTGTAAGAACGGAAAGTCTTGAACCCTTGTGCAGAAGCTGTAGGCTAAGCACTGTCAAGGGCTAGAGAATGCCAGTTTTGGAAGCCAATACAAAACGGGTGCACTTGCCACCATAAGGCCAAAGATCTCGCAAGAACAATAAACTGGAGGACACCACACTGCTGCTCTCAGCCCTCTGCTGCTGCTACACGTTCCAGTCAAAGGCCAAGGGTTACAAAGGCTTTTAAGGACCACACTGGAAAGGCATCTTCTTACCCACCATGGCTTCTATCCGGGTAGACCAGAAGGACCCCAGCCTGCTGCTCGGTGGCAGAGGCACCCACAGCAAAGTCCATAGAAGTTTAGGTTTTGGACATGGGCCTTATCCAATGGGATCCTGTGATCTCCCCAAAACCTGATTATTTTCACCATTTTTTTTGGCTTCCAGTTCCTCTGTTCTGGCTGTGTCTATAGACTTGTAAAGTCAAGAAGGCTGTCCGGTAATGAACATGCCCTGGGAGTCAGTAGTCTCCCCGGCAGGCCCAGCACAGACCAGGGGATCGCTGTGAAGTCTTTCCTGCCCTCTGTTACTTCATCCTTCCTTTTGAACTGGATCTTCTCCCCTTGCTGTCATTCTGAAGGTCACAGCTGTAACCATTGGTTTGAGATCTTCCTTCTTGTTAGGATAAAGCTATTTCGCATTGTGAGTGCTGCCGCAGTACCATCCCCCAAATTCACCTGTGCGCCTTCAAGTTATATTCAACTTAAGTGTCTTTCATACTTTTTCTTTAAAGATTTTTGACCCATGTATAACTTAGAAACATGTTTTAGTTCCTGAGTGTTTGATGGGTTGGCCAACGATCTTCCTCCTTTTACCACCTAACCCCATTGTGGTCACAATAGATTTATTTTTAATTTTAATTTTTTTTATTTTGAAAAAAATTGAAATCTTTCTAGGTCTGTTAAGTCTCTTTTCAGATCCAGCTAAACTCTGTTTTGGTAAATGTCCAGTGTGTACTGAGAATAACACACTGTAATCTGTTGTCCCGTAGAGTATTCTAAGTGTCCGTAGAGTGTATGTTAATAGTGTCCTTCAGTCCGTCTGTAGTCTCACAAATTTCCCTGCCTGCTTGTTTTAATCAGTCATTGGAGGGGAGGATTTGAAGTGGAAACCTTAAGGGTTCTTTGGAAAGTCAGTTAGATGGTGTTTCGCTGGGGCAAACTGTGAAGGAACACTTCATTAAAGCAGACACAGGTGAAAGGCTAAGGCAGACTCGTGAAGGAACGTTTCGCTGAAGCAGACACAGGAGAGAGGATGTTCTGCTAAAGCAAGCATGTGAAAGGACACGTGATGAAGGATTCTTTGCTAATGACACACACGCATTGGTCTGGAGCTGAGCTCCAGAGAAACACACCAAAAAATCTTCTGGTGGTGTGCTGCAGTTTGTCAGTGCTTCCGAGGACTGGGGCTGGTTGGATCAAAGAAGACTTGAGACCCACAAGCCTAGCACAGCGAGCTGTGCCAGCAAGCCAAACTCTGTGTCCATCACTCCGTGGAGTCCTATTTATACCCTCCACACATCACGTGTCTTCCACGTGCTGAGGTAAGACCGATGGTGAGGCTAGGCACGTTGTTTCCCGGAAAGAGGCACAGATGAGAACCTTTCCTGGTGTTCCTGTTGGCCCTGGTCTCTCCTGCTGACTCAAGCCCAGGCTGAGGCCTGGCTGTCTCTACTAGGTCATGTGACCGCTATTGCTAGCCTGACTCTGCAAGACTGAGCATGAGGTACTCATGTATCTGTGAGGTATTCACAAATGGACTGAGCTGCCGCCGCCTGCTCACCTGTGAACTAAACAGCCGATTTCCAGATAACACCGACGGGAGTTGCTCCAAAGAACCTTCCTAAACAGGTCCACTTCCCCCGTACCCTTTCTTTTCCACTACCTGTGGAGGGTGGTGGGCTACAAATAAAGTTACAGCATTTAAGAACCATTGTTAAAAATAAGATTAAAAAAATTAAAGTTACAGGGATTACAACAACCCTGGCTGCCAGTGTGGGCATTGGCTTCCTCCAAATGCTTCTATTCCTTTCTGCTTTGTATGACCTCAAACTCCGTCATCATAAAAGCTGAGGATCCTTACATCTTCTTGATGAATTATGACCACTTCATCAAGGTGAAATGCCCCCTTTCCCTGGCTACTGTCTATTCTTAAAGATCCGCTTTATCTGAAATTAACACGACCATGCCAGTTTTATTTTGACTGGCATTATCAAGACATATCTTTTAAACACCTTTTTACTTTTAAATTATTTACGGATTACATAGTGTGCGTGTGTGTGTGTGTGTGTGTGTGTGTGTGTGTGTGTATGAGGAGGGTACTGTCATGCCAGGTATGGAGGGAGGTTAGAGAACCACTCGCATCTTGTGGGTACAGTACCCATGGAGGCCAGAAGAGGGCACCAAATACCCTGGAACTGGAGTCACAGGCGGTTATGAGGTGCCATGTGGGTGCTGGGAACAGAACCTGAGGCCTCTGCAGGAGCAGCAAGAGTTCTTGATCCATAAGTCATCCCCCGCCCCTGTCTTTTATTTTTTAGTCTATAATATTTCCACATTGTCTCCAGGTCTCACAGTAGAGATCCACTACTCACAAATTTGTCTTGAAACTGGTTCCCAAAGAAACTGTACCCAGAAGCCCAGTTCCACAATTGCCCAGGAATGATGGCCTCCAAAACTTCAAGATGAACCCACACTTCCTGTCAACCCAGTGGGGGGACAGGAGGAAGACCAGAGATAAGTCTGAGACTCTTTGCATTGATATTTAGGTCTCTCCAGATGTGGCCCTGCCCCGTTCCCCCTCACCTGCTCTCACTCCTTTCGCTGGCCACCCCTGAGACCACCACCATCTTTGGAAACCGACCTGCACATCTTATTCCAAAAATTCCTTCCCCTGCCTTCATCCAATGGACCAACTCCTTTTCACTCACTGAATGCCTGCATAGAAACCCCCATTGCTTGAAAAACCTCTCCAGGGGGCTTCCTAACCCTGCAGAGTAACTCAGCTTGTAATGTATAACTTCCTATACAGCTAGGCATAGCATATATAACCAAGTAGATTGTGGTTTATTTACATGAATGTCTTTCCCAAGTACATGTGTGAAAGGCCATAAGCGTGCCAGTGCATGTGTGTCAAGACTCAAAACATCAGCACATCTGGGTGTCTGTCTCATCTGGATAAGAGGGGGGCTGGAGGAATAGTTGAGCCCCTCCATAACTCCCCCCCCCTCTCTTACAGCATTGTACACTCTTTGCCCCCTTCTGAGCCTTGTACAATTTTCCTGGTATATTCTACTTATGCACGTTCAAATCCTACCATACATTGTCAATACTTTTGCTTTATAATGAGTCAATTATCTTGTAAAGAGATTTAAATAAGGAAAAATGTATTTTTCATATGTACCCGTGCACTTGCAAATTGCAGTGATTTTCGTCCTTTGTGTAAGTCTGTATTCTCATCTGGCGGGGTTTTCCTCAAGCTGGAAGAGTGCCATTTCGCACACCTCCACCCCACCTTGAGCTTGAAATTCGTGCTTCCAAGAGATGCGGCCTCCCCGTTTTCTTTCCCTGTAGACAGGAGAGGGAGAGGCTCAAGCTTCCAATGGATCTCCTTGGGTGTGTAAAGGTCCCGGAGCCAGAGCGGGAAGGTAGAGCGCCGAGCCAGGTGGGAGCTTTCTCTGTGCGGGGCCCAGCTCTGCTCTAGTCACGAGAGAATGGCTGGAGGCGTGGGGCGTAAAGACTAAGCTCCTTAGTCCTGGGGTCTGTGTCCCTTAAGGTTCTCAAGGCCCCTCTGGGGCCACTCCCACATGGAAGGGGACCTTCTGGGCTCTGTCTGCTGATTGTAGCCAAGTTGTGATGCATGGCCTTTTATGAGATGGCCCAGGAATTTCTAGCCAGGGACTTCAACAAGGGAAAGCTGTCACACGGGGTGCGGATGTTCAGCTACCAAGGGCAGATCTTCTCACAGCCTCCCACGGGTCCCTGCAGAGCAGAGCTGGACAGGCAGCTCTGTCTGTCCATTTGGGTTGAGAGGCCCCATCTCATCTGAAGTCCTGAAGCCGTGAGAGTCATGAGCGGCACTGGCAGGCAGGGCTGGACATCCGCAGAGCCCACTGCCCTGGGCATTCCAGAGTTGTGCCCAAATCACAGGGAGCTCACGCCACACTGCCTCTTTGTTTTCTAATGAGTCAGGGTGGTTCTGCAGGCACAGAGCTGCACGGAGAGGGCGTCATGCACAGGCATGGAGCTTGGCACGTGACCTTTGACTCTGCACGATTAACAGTCCCCCTGGGTCCCCCACTTTCCAGCCTAGAGTCACCAGCCGCAGGCTGCTGCTCTCGAAGCTGTGGGCATCTGCCTAGGCCAGACTATAAAAGTCTATGGCTGTTTTCTCTGTGTGTGTCTCGCTCTTTGTCTCTGTCTCTCTCTTTATCTCTCTGTCTCTGTCTGTCTCTGTCTGTCTCTGTCTCTTTGTCTGTGTGTCTGTGTGATCCCCCACCCTATTGTCCTTGGACCTCCTTGGCCGCCCATCACTTCCTTAAGTAGAGAAATACACCCCAGAACACCTCCGCCCTCCTCTAATCTGGACCCAATCCCTCTGTCTCAGAACCCAACGCCAAAGCTTCTGAAGGAAGGAACACTGGCTGAAAATGCGGATCGAGTAGTGAACCCAGGTTTGTCACTACAGGCTCCTTCCACCCAGGCCCCGCCCTTCTTGTGTCCATCAAACACCTACACAGGAACGGGCCACAGCATGCAAACACTGTGCCCGGAGCTCCTCACGGAGCTAAGTGTTCTTACAGACACACTTTAAACCTCCGTCGCCCAGCCTGACAGAAAATGGAGCCATTCACGCTGGCAATTCAAAAGCCTCATTTCGAGCAGAATTAATAGCAAATAAAATACACCATTGCATGGCAAGACTTTTCAACCCTGAGGAGCACACTTCTTGCAGTCGGATGTTGGATGGCGTTTCCCATCCATGCCAGCTTTTACAACACGGGTCCCACGAATCCGTTTCTCACTGGGATGATGGCATAGCTGGTTCAGCCAGGAGAAGCAGGCTGATAGATACCATAGCTGGATCTGTGGGGAGAAGCAGGCGAGGTCTGGACTGAGGAAGCTCAAGGAAGCACTTAAGAGAGGAACTTCGGGAAACATGAGCCTGGAGGAAGTATTATTTATCTCTCCTCTGAAGATAAAGGCAGCGGCATTGAGGGGCAAAGGAAGTCCAGGTACAGGGACTCTGCACTGTCCCCTACTGTTCTAACCCCACCCACACTAAACAGTGCTTCCCCCCTGCTATATCCCTTCTTTCCTCCCCTACCCCTGCTGAGAAACTCCTATGTAACCTTCAAAGCCCTGACTTCACCATCTCTTTGATGAAGTCTCTTCCAGGCAAAACTAATCGATCCCTCAGCTCTGCCCCTGAGCAGCCAGCACAGAATGTTTTCTGAGCACAGCATGAGTGAGGCTCTGTCCTCAGTATCATCTTTGTCATCTCTCTTATACCTTACCCCCACGCTGACAAGAGAGACATCATTATCACTAATCCAAAAGAACTGGGCTCAGAGAGGTGACAGAAGTCCACTGGGACTTCACATAGGCCGAGTAGTGGAGCGCCTACAACCCCACGTTTTGCAATCACCCGTCTCCCTTTAACTAGATCAAACAACTGGCTCTGACATATTTCCCACCACCAGCCTCTGCTTCTGCAAGGCCCCGGAGCCCGCCCTTGTCTGCCGGCCAGCCTGGCCGTGCAGGATACCAAGAGCCCAGGACTGGCTTTATCTGGGTCTTCCACAAAGTGCCTCACATCATGCATCATATAAAAATGGCCAACGCCTAGCTGAAGGACATATGGACTCTGTCATCCAGGTCCAGCGCACGCCCCAATACCCAGCCAAGCTCTACCGTGTGTTGCAGGCCTGAGGCCAGGTAAGAGCAGGGATCAAAGGCAAGCAGTCTTGAGTTCAAATCCCCACCCGTCCTCTAATGCAGTAAGTGAGCAGAGATGAGTCAGCCTCCCCCCTGTCTTACTTGGTGTTTCTATTCCTGCACAAACATCATGACCAAGAAGCAAGTTGGGGAGGAAAGGGTTTATTCAACTTACACTTCCACATTGCTGTTCATCACCAAAGGAAGTCAGGACAGGAACTCAAATGGGGCAGGAACTTGGAGGCAGGAGCTGATGCAGAGGCCAAGAAGGGGTGCTGCTAACTGACTTGCTCCCCAAGATTTGTTCAGTTTGCTCTCTTGTAGAACCGGGGACCTCCAGCCCAGGGATGGCCCCGCCCACAATGGGCCCTCCCACCCTTGATCACTAATTAAGCAAATGCCTTACAGCTGGATCTCATGGAGGCATCTCCTCAACAGAGGCTCCTTCCTCTGTGATAACTCCAGCTTGTGTTAATTTGACACACAAAACCAGTCAGTGCGCGCGCGCGCGCACACACACACACACACACACACACACACACACGGGACTCAGAGCACAGTGCCTGATGAAGGTCAGCTTGGGGAGGGGTAGGGGAGAGGGGTCACAGAAGGCACAGGCTCGCTCTTAAAAAACTGAACGAGCATGAAATTCAGAAAAAAGGCCCTCCGAAAGCTTTTGGGGCTACATGCAGATATGCAAGTACTTGCATATACACATAAGAGTTAAAATTAAGTATTTTTAGAATAGCTTTTGAGTGAATTCTTCACAGGAATGGCTTCCGACTCCCCAGCCGTGTCCCTTGGCTACCATAGTTGCTGGCCCTCCTCGTCCCATCATCCCCTACAAGGCAAAGACACTAAAGTGGGCCAAAGGCATCTTTCCATCCACTCTCACACCATCCTATTCCAGATGCTAAGTCTCCAGTCGTTATAAACATGGAGTCACCTTGGATGGGGGTAGCCGCAGGACAAACCAAACAACTCCTGATGAGGACAGCTCTCTATGCCATAGGGCAGTGTTTCTCAATGTGTAGGTTTAGACACCTTTGGGGTTAGAGTGACCCTTTCACAGGAGACACCTAAGACCATCAGAAAACACAGATGTTTACATTATGATTCATAACCGCAGCAAAATGACAGTCATGAAGTAGCAGCAAAAATAATTTCATGGTTGGGGAGTCACCACAACATGAGGAGCCGTATTAAAGGGTCACGGCGCGAGGGAAGGCTGAAACCCTCTGCTCTAGAGTAAGGCTGCCTGGGCAGAAGTGACTGTCTCCTGGGAGCCGGTCTGCCCTGTCCAGCAGTAAAGACTTGCCTGGACCGGCTTGCAGGGCCAGGACTGAGACAACAGGCCAGTCAGCCAAGAGCTGTGACAGGCAAAGCCTGGCCCTAACAAGCAGGCTTCGTCACCTGTCCTCTAGCAGGAGAGGCGAGCCCTGGTGAGAAGCAGTGACAAGAGGTTTAGACAATGCAGCCACAATCAGAAGAGAGACAGGGGGGTTCAGCCTCACCCACAGTGCCATTTCAGAGCCCTGACTTAAAGGTTAGTGTGGTTGTTACTGTTATCTGAGAGAGGGCCGCGTGTAGCCCAAGCTGGCTTTGAACTCATTATGTATCCCCCAAACGACCTTGACTTTTTGACCCTCCTGGCTGCACCTCCCAAGAGCTGGGATTATAGGCATGGCCCACCACACCCAGGTTATGAGGTTCTGAGGGTCAAGACTCAGGCAAGCACTGAGCTACATCCCCAGAGGTTTGTGTCTAATTAGAAGTCAAGTTTTCACAACTAAGAAGTCATGGCATTGTGGCTCCACCCACTACTGGCCCACCATGGTCAGGGCTCCCAGTTAGTTACCTGGTAAGCCGAGTTGTCAGAGGGTGGGTCCACTGTCTGGGTAGTCCGACTGCCAAGGAGAGGCGCCCAGAGACACTCCCTCAGGATGCTTACGCCGTGGCCCAGGCTCAGCACAGACCCGCTCCCTTCCCCAGCTGACCTTTAAAGTGAATGTAATAAAATCCTTTGTTTGTGTGTCAGAAATAAAAGCGCTCCAGATCCCCTAAGACACCCTGACACTCTCCTGCTGGGTTTCAGATCAAATCTCTGCTTGTACTGATGACCACCAGGCTTTGGCTGAAAAGAAGCAACACTATCCTTCCTAGGATTTTTTTTTTTTATGTGTCTTGGCTTCCTCCAGCTTCCTGCCCCTCCCTGTCTGATGGGGTCTGTAGAGTCAGGGGGCTGCACTCTGCCTCTGGGAGAAAGGGGGAAGAGGTGTCTGCAGACGGATCCCCCAAGCCTGGCACCTTCACTCAGCACTGTCTCTTCCCTGCCTCCAGAGCACCCCACATCCAGACACCCTGGGGAACACGGTATGCTCCTCCCCTAACCCTCCTGCCTTCGCTAGCCTCTTACATGGAAGAGGAAATCAGAGAGAGATCAGATAACTTCTCTGTGTCTTACCACATGGGGGGGGCAGGTCTGACCTCCAGCCCACACCTTGGCAGTTCCCTGATATGTCCCTCCCTCCCCGTTCTGGACACCAAGCCTTGGTACGTGCTGTTCCCGTCATCTGGAAAACTTTAACACCTCTTTAAAAAAAAAAAAAAGTTTATTTATTTTATGTATATAAAGACTGTAGCTGTCTTCAGACACATCAGAAGGTGGCATCGGATCCCATCACAGATGGTTGTGAGCCATCATGTGGTTGCTGGGATTTGAACTCAGGACCTCTGGAAGAGCAGCCAGTGCTCTTAACCACTGAGCCATCTATCTCTCCAGCCCCACCTTCCCACCTCTTGACTGGAGAAACCCTGCCTCTTCCTGGGACCCCTGGGAAGGAAGAGGGAAGGTTGAGCCACAGTCGGTCCACGTGGGAGGTGTCTGACTTTCTTTCCTTGTTGCTGTGATAAAAGACTTTGACAAATGTAACTTAGGAGAAAATGAATCCCAGTGCAAGGGTACATACAGTCCATCACCGTGAGGAAGTCAAGGTGGTGGACATTTGAAGCAGCTGAAACAGTGACCACAGTCAGAAATCGAGGGGGTTGGGGGACGGGCTAAGATCCCAGCCAGGAAATGGTGTGGCTCTTCCCACCTCAAGAAACACAGTCGAGATAATCTCCCAAAGACATGCCTAGAGGCCCAGCTTCCGAGTGACTCTAGTCTGTCAGATTGACAATTACCACCCCAGAGGCCAAAATCATCCTGGGAAGAGTGCTCTAGGCAGTGAACTCCAATGTGGCCTATCACCAATCACAGAGGGCTTCTCCAACCCATTTTACAGATGGATAAACTCAGGCTCTAGGCATGGGGCAAGCTACCCAAGGACAATGGTCTGGGATAACTCACTGCCTGACTAACAGGCTAGCCTTGTGCCTCTTCTCCTCTATTCTGGGCCTCCTCTCAATCCGTGTCTCCTTCAAAAACGGGGGCATTTCTCCTTCCTTCCTTCCTGGCCTCCTGATAGAACATCCTGTCCCCTGGGCTATCTCTCATCTACCTGCCTCTCTAGCTGTCCCCTCTCCCAGGAGAACAACGGAAACAACCCCTGCTCACTTCAGTGAAGAGGGCCCAGGAGAGGCCCTGCCCATCGCATCCCCACGTCCTGGCTCTGCTCCCAGGGGATTCTGAGCCCTCGGGTCAATGGTCAAGCTATGTAAGCTTGGCCAGCCTGGGACTCTGGGCTGAGGCTCTGACCACTTCTTTACAAGGTGAGCTCCTTATTGGGAAAGGACCAAGACAAAGCTGAGTGGTCACATGAGACCAGTTAAGGCTCCGTGTCAGCATCAGTGGGACGGGTGACCCTGATTAGCAACTAAGGCCCAGCTCCATTCTATACCCTGTGACTCCTGGCCCTGAGCTCCGCCCCTCACACTCTCCTCCATTCCAGTCTTCATCCGGGGACAAAGGTCACATCCTCATTGCCTAGGTGAGCACCTCAGGCCTCCAAGCAGTCACGTGACCACAGACACTCAGCAGACCTGAGGCCCTGAGGCATTGCCAGTTCACAGCAGGGCTTGAGGCTTCAGTCAGAGGCCCACTCTGTCGGGGTCTCACAGACACCTCTGCTTGGATGTCACTAACGCCACCACCACCAGGCTGTAGAAAGTTTGGCTCAGAATAATACCCTGTGCCTGGAGACAAAAGATTCAGCCCACAGGGACAAGAGAGGCAAAGGAACAAAAGTCTTTCCTCTTGGGACACTCCTGGTATGCCAGTCGCAGGTGTACACTCCTGTCCCCGACTGCCAAAAGGTCTGAACGTACCCAAGCCAGAGAGGCTGACAAGACCCTTTCACTGGTGAAATTAGGGAAGACCCTGGAGCAAGGGCTAGGCTTCTGAGAGGAGACTGCACATTGGTTTATTCCATGGGAGAGGTTGTGGAATAAAGGGAGAAGGGTGTCAGATGTAATGTGCTAGGACGAAACCAGCTGTGTGGCCCGATCTGAGCTGACCTGATGCTGGGGACCAGAAGCCCACCTCCTGGACGTACTGCCTACACCCTCCAAGCAGCCCAGTCTCCTACACACACACACACACACACACACACACACATACATACATACATACGCACACACATACACACATACATACATATACATACATACACACATACACACATACATACACCTGCATACATACACATACACGCATACATACATACGCACATACACACATACATACACATACACACACAGACACACACATAAACATACATACACACATACATACATACATACGCACACACATACACACATACATACACACACATGCATACATACACATACACATATACATACATATGCACATACATACACATACACATACATACACACACAAACATACATACACACACACATACGCACGCACGCACATGCACACACACGCACACACACACACACACCAGCCCCATGGCACTTGTGCTGGTTTTATGCCAACTTGACACAGGCTAAAGTCATCAGAGCCTCCCTTAAGGAAATGCCTCCATAAGATCCAACTTCTTAATTTGTGAGCAATGGGGGAGGGCCCACAGCCCATGGAGGCTGGTACCATCCCTGGGCTGGTTGTCCTGGGTTCCATAAGAGAGCAGGCTGGGCCAGCCATGAGAAGCCAGTCAGTATACTTGTTCCTCCAGGGTATCTCCATCAGCTCCTGCCTCCAGGTTTCTTCCCAGTTTGAGTTCCTCTCCTGGTTTCCTTTGATGATAGATTATAATGTGAAAAAATGTAAGCCAAAAAAAAACCCTTTCCTCTCCAGCTTGCTTTTTGTCATGGTGTTTTGTCACCAAGCCAGCAATCTTCTGCTCATTCTGTGTGGAGTCTGGGCCCATTTCACAGCCAAGGCAACTGAGGACCAGAAAGACCCAGCAGGGAGCAGCAGCGAGAGAGTGGAAATGATGTAACATTTGAGCTCAGGTATCTCTTCTGTGTCCCCCTTTCCTCCACGGCTGCACAGTATTCAATACCTACTCCCTTCCTCTAGTCTAGGGTTTTACACACAGGTGTCTGCCTCAACTCTTCTGTCTGTAAAGTGGGTCTAAAAACAGATCACAATGAAGGTGAAACTGGAAAAGTCTCTAACAGAGGTGTCTAACCTTTGACACTGCAGCATGAGAATGTCATCTACAAACGTACTGGGCCATCTTTACAGCCATCCAGGGGTAGAATATACCTGCTAGTCCCTGGAAGGTATCCAAGAAATACTGTTTCTAGAGACCCCAGGGCTGTCCTGACCTTAGTCCCAGGTTACTGAGTGTGGTGATCAGAGCAGCCCCTCCCATGCTGACACACCTGGGGACCCTGGAGTTCAGTCACCAAGCCTCCTAGCCTATGGGCAGCTGGAGAGGAGGGGCATGGTCTGGAGGAGCAGGAAGGGCCTGTACAGCGCCCGTCTTCTGCCACGTTAATCGAATTGCTGCCCAGAACAGATGGGGTGTTAGGGCTCCCCCACACCCATTTTTCACAGAGCTTTGGTCTGGGAGATAAGTGTGTAATTAAAATGAAAAATGCAAACAATCCTCTTAGTAAGACTTAGCCACCTTCCCTCCCTTGTAAATCTATTAATGAACCGTAATTGCAAAAACAGATCCTTTATTGGAACATGGTAACCAATTCACTGTGGGGCGATGAGGGCCCCAAGACCTTCCGACAGAAAGAAGCATATATTAATTAGCTTAAGTCTTTATCTATATAAAAATCAAGAAAACAAAAACATTGGTTGCAAAGCAATTTTCCATCTGCCGATAGACCGGGGCTGCTCAGGGGAGACGCCGGGTTTCCTGGTTTCTGGGATTTGTTTATAACCTTTGGTTAATCAAACCTGGAGCAGAGAGAGACGTGGTAATTATACGGAGAGGGTAGATGTCAGGGGAACCTGCAGCAGATGTGGGGAGAATCTGAACGAGTTAGCGCAGAGTTTGGGGGGCCTGGAGGAAGCAGCCCTGCCTCCCTCGGAGCGGGAGGCTGTGTCTTTTCAGGACTGCCCCCGTGGGGGTCACTGTGAGCCTGAGCCGGACTGTGGGAACTGGCTTACCCAAGCGGAGATTCAGTGTAGGAGAGGCTGCCTAGAAGCCAAACCCAAGGATGGCACGGGTCACTGAAGGGTGTAAGGGGGCAACACGGAGCAGACAAGGCGCAGGCTCAGCTGGGATGCACTGCACCCTGCATCCACGGGGCACTCCGGGGCTCACGGGCTCTCTGGAGCCCACAGTCTCTAGTGGCCATCCCGCCTCAGACACAGATGGCTCTGTCAGTCATTAGCCAAAAGCCATCCCACGGCGTGCCTTTCCAGCCTTTGTGGGTCTGCCAAAGGTCACACTGTAGCTTGAGAGTGGACTCACTGGCCCCTTCAGGAGGACTGTGTGGACACCCCGCCTGTTGTGAGGGAGCTGTGACCCTCACAGATGCCTGTGGTGACGTGTTAGCACTTCCTATGTCTGTGCCAACCTCACTTGAAGGCGAGCTTTACACAGGAGTGACCGAGTTAAAACGGGGCCATGGTTGGGAGAGCGGGTGGGGACGATTCAGTGCAACCTTGGCGGTTGTAAAGAGGGAAAATTTGACACCGAGTCGTGTGTGTGTGTGTGTGTGTGTGTGTGTGTGTGTGTGTGTCACAAGAACAGTAGCAAAGATGGAGGGACCACAGGGATAATGTATCAGTTAGCCAAGGTGTGCCCGGGATTGGCAGCTGCCAGGGAAACTAGAGAGAGGAGTCTGGAGCCGTTTTCCTCACAGCTCTCGGGAGGAACTGAAACTTCTAGCGCCCCATCGCAGGCCCCTGCCGTCTGGTGCTCTGCCGTCCCCGCATCCCAGCCTTGCTTCTACCATCCTCCGAAAGCCCTCTCAGTCTTATACCTGCCGCCATGGTGATTGGTTCAGAAATGAGCACATGACTCAATCTGAGCCAATGGGGTTGAACTCTGAGACTGTGTGATGATGACTTGAGGGGGCGGGGTGGGGGGGGAAATATGGGCAATGAGGTGGAGGGTCCTAGTAACAGATCCCAAGACAGGGGAACAGGGCAGGCTGTGGGTCTCACTCCAAGGCTTGCTTTTTTGCTTTTAAACAGACTCTGCATCAAATGTACAGGAGAAACTGCATCAGATCAACTTTGGACCTTGGACATTTAAAACCCACAAAATACAAAGAGGCTTCGATCCAGACTGGCGATGAATTAGGAAGTAAGGCTGATTAATAAGAATTAAAGCCATCGTTGATAGAAGGCAAATATCTACTATATGTACTTCAGGGTGTTTGTGACATGGGTATGACCTTGAACTCACAGCCCGCTCTGTTGTGGAGACCACTATGCTATTTCCTCTTTTTTCTTTCCCCAGCTGAAAACACTTGGCTTCATTTTAAACCGGCTTCTATCCAGTGAGAGAGACGGCTGTAGGCATTGTTATGCATAGTAATTTCTCATCTGGGATTTCAATTTTCACCAACGCCCTGAAGTCCAAAAATATTAAACAAAAGAAAAGACCAGAGTAGTTAATAAGTCTTAGATCATATGCAATTCGGCGTTTTGTGGTGAGGTTTGTGCTATCCTACCCCAGCCCACCCTGAGCATGCTGTACCACAGGGTCTATGGTGTATACGCTACGCTACACACCCATTCGTTACTTAGCATCCTCTCGGTTACCAGATGGGGAGTTTCAGCATCACAGGGCTTAGTGCAGGCTTCAACATTGCCCAAAGATACCTGCATACCACGGACGAGCTGTGTTTTGTATTTGGCACCATCCAATGACTCTAAAATTTTCTGATCCAGCCACCAAATGTGATTTAAGACACTCAGAGAAGCCAAAGATGATGACCTTGGCTCTTTTTAACCCTTCCCATCCCGATCCTCTCCCACTCCTGGAGTTCCAAGCCCTCATCCACTGTGCACTTCTTTTCCTTTGAAGACCTTCCATGCTTTGGAATTCTATGTGTCTGCTGGTAACAAATTCTGTCTTAGGATTGTTTTATTTTCCTTTTACTCTGGACAGGTTCTCTTTACCATGTAGAGACTCTGTCATCGGCAGATCTCTGTGTGTGCTTGAAAGCTGTTGGGCCACTTCATGTCAGCCCTGTTGGCTTCGAGAGAGACACCTGCAGTCGTTCAAATTGAGGCTTACAAACACCTCGCGGCTTCTCTCTGACAGCTTTCAAGCCGTCACTGCTGTCTTTCATTTTCAGGGTTTAATTCCGGTGTGATTTGACATGAATTTCCCTGGGGTTGTGTTTGAGCTTCCTGGCTCTGCAGGTTTATGTTTTGATTGAGTTAAAAAAAAAAATGTAACCCGTATTCATTCAAGTACCTTTCCAGTCTCTCTTCTCCCTTTCTGAGACTCCAGTAATGTGACTGTTGACTCTTGCTATCATCCCACGGGGCTCTGAGAGGCTGATGTTTGTTTTCAATATGTTTTCTCTGTTGTTCATAACGAGTCAAATCTTTTGGCTTATCCTAATTGATTCTGTCCACTCCGCTCCACCCCCACCCCATCCCCACTGAATCAGCCACCTTGGTCATTGTACAAAGAAAGGGGGGGTACAGAGAAGTCGGGGGTTCTTATCTGACCACACCCTAATGTCTCAGGATACGCAGAGAGGCCCCTTCTCCGGCTGGGAGCCCCACCAGGCCAGCCCCCTGTTTCTCCCCCAGTCTCCCCAACAGAGCTCAGTGTGTTTGGAGTAGGGTACTCTGTGGTGGTTTGAATGAAAACATTTACCATAGACTGAGGTTTGGGTGCTTAGTCCCCAGTTAGTGTTAATGTTTGAGAGGTTTGGGAAGTGTGGCTTTGGTGAAGAAAGCATATCACTGTGATGCAGACTTTGAGAGTTTAAAGACTCTTGTCATTTCTAGCTCACAGTGTTTCATGCCTGGCAATTCAAAATGTGAGCCCTCGGCTCCCTGCTGTAGCTATCCCGCCTGTCACTTGCTGCCGACAAGTACTCTCAAGCCCCACGGAACTCTAAGCCCCAAACAAACCCTTCCTTCTGTCAGTTTCCTTGGTCCAGGTGTTTTATCACAGCAACAGGGGCAAACTAAGACATGACCTAAGCAGGCAGAGAGCCTACAACCAGCTCCTTCTCTGAAGACATGGGTGTCCGATCACAATAATATCGGAGTGTCCACGTGGGAGAGGTGACCAGCAAAGCTTGTCCAGCAGATAGATGCATACTCAGACACTTACAGAAATGGGGAAGTCACTGCATTGCTGCAGAGTGTCCTGCCCAGGGAGACATGGGCGTCACAGAGGGCCAGAGCAGCAGCCAGGGGGGCCGTCACTCCAGAATGGCCAAGGGTTTGCCCTTGCTTCTTCTACTTCCTATAGCTGTTGATGGCATCGTGGGGGCTGCTGATCACAAAGAGACAGGAGGCTCTCCAGGGGAGAGCCCAGGTGCACCAAGAGGTTCACGGGGGCCGTGGATGTCTGGGAGTATGTGAGCACCTGTGTGATCATGTGAGGTGAGTACCTTAGCCTGTTCGTGCTGCTATGACAAATACCGTAGATTAGGTGGCTCAATTGGCACATGTTTTTCAATTCTGACGGGTGGGAATACCATGATCAAGTTTGCGGGCAGCTATGCATCTGGTGAGGCCCCACACACACACCTGATTGTAAGTAGCTGTCTTCTTGCTGTGTCATTGTGTGACAGAGATCGTTCCTCTTGTGTCTTTTCTATGAAGGTGCCAATCTCCCTCTAGCTCCTCCCACATTCCTTTATTTCTTCTTCCCGAAGGCCCCCTCCAACGTGCTCCAAATACCAACAGGGAAATTCACTTATTCATAAGCATTCAGACTACAACAGTGTGTGAAAAAGATTTTGTGCATGAGATAGTGTTTGTGTGAAACTGGGTGTAAGACGTGTAAGTGATTGTGTAAGGGATTGTCTTAGTTAGGGTTTTGTGGCCGTGAAGAGACACCATGACCAAGACAACTTTCATAAATGAAAACATTTCATTGGGACTGGCTTACAGTTTAAGAGGTTTATTCTATTATCATCATGGCAGAAAGCACGGCAGCATGCAGGCAGATATGGCGCTAGAGAGGGAGCTGAGTGTTCTACATCTTGATCCAAAGGCAGCCTGGGGGAGGGTGTCTTTTCTACACTGGGCAGAGTTTGCACTTAGGACCTCAAGGCCTACCCCCACCTCCAACAAGACTATACCTACTCCAACAAAGCCACACCTCCTAATAGTGCCATTTCCCACGGGCCAAGTGTATTCAAACCACCACAGGGATATTGTGAGCATATGCTTGTAATGTTGTATGTGCATGATTGTGTTCTGAGGTTGGATGCGATTGTAAGTTCAAGGTGATACCTGTAGAGTTGAATGCATGGGAATGGGGGGTATGTATGAAGTTCAGTGTCTGTGTGACATTTTGCCTGTGGTTGTGTGGGAGCCACAGGAGGGAAGAGTCAGGACATGCCACTTTCTCTGATGCTCAGGGAGCCCTATGGATCACTGTCTTCTTATCCATTATAGGGTGTACTGGCTAGTTTTGTGTGTCAACTTGACACAGGCTGGAGTTATCATAGGAAAAGAAACTTCAGTTGAGGAAGTGCCTCCATGAGATCCAGCTGTGGGGCATTTTCTCAATTAGTGATCAACTGGGGCAGGGCCCCTTGTGGGTGGTACCATCTCTGGGCTGGTATTCTTGGGTTCTATAAGAGAGCAGGCTGAGCAAGTCAGGGGAAGCAAGCCAGTAAGGAACATCCCTCCATGGCCTCTGCATCAGCTCCTGCTTCTTGCCCTGCTTGAGTTCCAGTCCTGACTTACTTTGGTGATGAACAGCTGTGTGGAAGTGTAAGCTCAATAAACCCTTTCCTCCCCAACTTGCTTCTTGGTCATGATGTTTGTGCAGGAATAGAAACCCTGACTAAGACATAGGGGATCATTCTACCTGGACTAGTGTGAATTACTGTCATCTCCTAGAGGGACTTTGGGCTCGAGGAATCCAGACTGAGAGAGGCCTAGATGGTGCTCATATCTCTTTAGTGACAGGCAGGGGGATAGACGAAGCCTTGCAGAGGGGACAAAGACTCCTGCCTCCTAGGGCGGAGGTGGCATGCAGAGCCATCCCTATGCATAGAGGCTGACTTGGAAATATTGAGATTCCTTGGGCTTTACGCATTACACAGCTGATTTGAAGGAGCCTCCAGCCAAAGCCACTTCAGCAAGAGGCTAAAACAGACAGAAACCAACAGTCAAGAGCAGAAACACTGATCAGAGTGGCCAGGCCAAACACTGTGCATCTGAGAACCAATTTGTAGACAAGAGCCTGAAGGGAGCTCAGAGGCGCCTGCGATAGGTCAGAGGCAGATCCTGGGAGCCTCGGGCACTGCAAGAGTCTGGCCTTGCCTCTGAAGGGGCTCTGGTCACAGATGCCATTGTCTCAGAGACTTTGGAGCCTCTGTAATTCCCGAAGCAATGCAGGGGACAGACACCAGGCCTGTTGTCCCCTTGTCAATCAGGGTCAGTCTCTGCAGAGCCTTTCTGAATCCCGGAGTTCAGATTGTTTTTCTTTTTCCATTTTCATGGATATGTGTATGTGTGGTGTGCATGTGTCAGGGCATGTATGCATGTAGAGACTCCAGATCTATTTCTTTTTCCACCTTATTCACAGAGGCAGGGTCTGTCCTGCTCCCCAGCCTGTTCAGGGGATCCCCTGTCTCTGCTTTGCAAAGCTAGGAATATGCACCTATCCTACCCAGCTTTTATATGGGTTCTGGGGATTCGAACTCAGGTCCCCCTGTTTATGCAGCAAGTGCTTCAACTGCTGGGCCATCTCTCCAGCGCTAGTGTCGTGGGGCTTCTACACCATGATCACAATAACTCGTATAAGGGAAAACATTTCATTGGAGCTGCCTTACAAGTCAGAGGTTCAGTCCATCATCAGCACAGTGGAAAACATGGCAGTGTGCAGACAGACATGGCGCTAGAGAGGGAGCCACAAGTTCTACATCTGGATCGACAAGCAGCAGGGAGAGAGAGAGAGTGACACTGGGCCTAGCTTGAACATTTTAAACCTCTGTGCCCACCCACGGTGGCACACTTCCTCCAACAGGTCCACACCTACTCCAACAAAGCCACCCCTCCTAATACAGTCACTCCCTGGTGACCCAGCATTCAGATACATGAGTCTATGAAGCCATTCCTACTCAAACCACCACAGCTAAGGTTCATGTTTTTAACACTGGATACTGTTTCTCTTCCCAGACTGAGTCCTCTTCAACATGGAAAGGTCTGGGGTCTTCAGTCATGGGGCGACCAGGACAACATAAGCCTGGAATCTCTGCCTTCAGATATCTGGCAGCAGGTGACAGAAACATGAACCCATGGCGAGTCCCAGAGTCACCTAGATGAGTGGCCCCAAATGGAAAGGGCAGGAGCTACTTCCTCAGCCTCAGGCCAGATTCCCAGAGCCAGAGCCAGATGTCCTTAGGGTGCTGTGACCACCAGGACCAGGTAGAGCTGGCTCTGTCTGAGGGAAGGCATGTAGGGGGTGCACTGGTGCTGTGAGCCTCTCTGCCCCTTGGCTGGGCTGCACAGACTGACAGGGGAGAAGCTGGCAGCGCAGGAGAGATGCTTCTATTCAGGTGTCTCGTGCGTTTCTGTGCGGAGGCGGCTGCGCTAGCTAACTGTGATTCACTGTCTCTGAATGGGGGGTAATTGCTAGGCGTTGCCAATATTCCATATTATTCTCTGGAAGACAGGGAGAAAGAGGGGGGCTGCCAGACACCACCCCGACAGTTGGGGAGGGGTGAGAATATCTGGGAGTCACCAAGTAATAGGGCAACCGAGTCCCCTGGGCAACCTGGTCAGTTTCTCTCTATTTATTTTGCATCACATATGATAATCACCGCTGCTTCTGGGGATCTTTACCGCACAACTACATGTCAGGATCAGCCCGAGGCCGTCGACATATCCTTCACCTCAAAACTCTGTGCTGGAAACAATTGAAAGTGTCTAGCCTGAACTGTTAACTACTGTAGGCATAGTCATCTCCATGGCCTGGGAGCAGGCATCCAGAACCCTTCCTCCTGTCCGGGTGTGCCCTCGAACCCACTAAACATCCTCTCCACTCCCCACCCCACCTTCCCCAGCTTGAGTAACCATCTGTGGTGGTTTGGATAGCCATGGCCTCCCTAGGCACAGATATTTGAATGCTTGTTCTCCAGTTGGTGGTATTTGGTTTCAATGGGTACAAGGGACTGAGGTGCTTATTTTACATACCAAAGCAGAACTTGGAGAGGTTCTCCCAGCATCCCTCAGTCCCCCCTGGTGTACCCTGTCCCTAACCCTGAACCTTCCAGCCCTGGAGGCTGGGCTGCCCATCCCCCAGAGGCTCTTCCCTATATAATCCAGTTTGGCCTCTCTCTTCTCGTCTCTTTTCTATCTGCACATGTGCCCCCTTCTCTCCTTTTCTCTCCCTCCCCTACCCCTGCTTCTCCATGGAAACTTCCCTGGCTTTGGTCCTTAGGGCCAGTGAACTCACCCACTGGAGAGCAACTTCCCATTAAACCTGCCTTCAATACAATCGAATCTGATTTAAATTGGCTCACTTCACAGGGTGGAACTGTTTGGGAAGGATTAGGAGGTGTGGCCTTGTTGGAGAAGGTATTTTCACTGGGATAGGCTTTGAGGTTTCAAAAGTGCACACCACTCCCAGTTAGCTTTCTCTGCCTTGTGCTTGTGATAGAGGATCAAAATATAAGCTCTCAGCTACCCCTCCAATGCCATGTCTAGCTGCCTGCCGCCATGTTCCCCACCACACACAGACTAACCCTCTGAAGCTGTAATTCCCCCCTCAATAACCTGTTCTATAGGCTGACTTGGTCATGGTATATTATCCCAGCAATAAACGCCATAACTAAGACACCATGAGTCTATTTCTCTCGGATCAACTTTTGGGGCTTCCACATGTGACAATGGAGAATATCTGCTGTCCCATGCCTAACTTACTGAACTTGACATGTCGTCCCCCAAGCTCATGTATGTGACTAAATAACAAGCCTCCATTCTCCCCACAGCTCAGTACCATCCCCTGCATCCCTGCACTGCACCGTCATGATCCACACCCCAGGCCCTGCTTCTTGCTCTGTATCTTTAGAGGCGACATCTCACTAAGTTTCCTAGTCTATCCTTGAACTTAGCACCATCCCCCTGCTTCCAAAGCCTAAATAACTTAGGTTGTAGACCTGGATGAGCCTAAGATCTTTGAAGGGTTAAATATTCGTTTTGCTTTCATATAAGTCTGCACATCGCAAATTACTTTGAACATTTGTTCTCTAGCTGGGGTACTATTTAGGAGGACTTTAGGAGGTTTACCTGGACAATAGAGTTAGGACACCAGGACTGAGCCTTTGAATGCTAGAGTCTTGATTTTGGTTGATCTCTCTGCTTCCTGGGCTCTGTGACATGAGGCGCCTCTGTCACACGCTCCCTACTATAATGGACTGAGATCTCTGAAACCATGAAATTACTATCATCTGTTTCTGTCAGGTATTCTATTCACAGGGATTCATCTAAGCCCCCCCATTCTTTGTTTGCCAGCCATAGTGACATAGAACTTGTGCCTGACACTTACCTCATGGTTACACGGTGGCTTCTGGGAGTCTAGCCCAAGACAACTACATGTGAAACAGAATAAAGAGGGGAGAGAAACAGAACTACCAGTAGAAGCCAGCCCTTGAACTGGAAATTTCTGGTTTCTTTGGAGATTCGGTTGTGTCATGTGAGGTTTTTCTAGAAACTGCCATATGAGAGAATGTTTTGCTGAGACAGACACAAGGGAAGATGCTTTGCTGAGAACAGACACATGGTGTTTTCTGGAATCTGCCTGGAAAGGGGGCATGTGGTGTTTTGCTAGAGTGGACATTAAGAGAATACGTGCTGTCTGGAAAGGGTATAGGTATAACCCAGCAGACAGGGCACAAGGCTGTGTGGTATCGGTTCTCCTTGCCACTCTTTGTTGGTCTCCATTGGGCTTTGCTGACTCTGGTCTTCGGCTTCTTGCCACTTCCGCAGACTCGGGCTAATTGGCAGAGCCTCACCATTTCTTCTGGATCAACTGATGTTGCTGTTTCGTGAATGGTGTTTGCAAGTAGATCACTCTACCACTGCTGACATATGTGATCTGCTGATATCCTGACAACACAGATTGGATTCGCTCGGAAGAACTATTTCTACCCAGCTCCACATCCACCTTTGCCCTACTAACCTTTCCTTTCTACAATCTCTGGTAGGTGTTGGGTGAAAAGGAAGGGTAAAGCATTTAAGTACACTTATTAAAGAAGATTTAGAAAAATATCAGCCTCCAAGCCCTCTCCCTCCACTGAGTTTCATTGGCCGTTGTCCCCATCCTTCCTGGAAGGACTGGGACATGTGGCCATGCACAACAGTATCGATTTTTTCTTACTAAAAAAGGATAGAAATCTGGATTCTGGCAGACCTATTGACCCTCCTACAGCAACCAGAAGTTCAGATGTGTACAGAAAGAGCCCGACATTAGAGGCTCTCCTGGGGAGGTGAGTCTCTTAGTATTTAAATCTGTGTCAGAACACTGAATCTTAGAAACACAGTAATTGATGTTTGTTGCAGAAAATAAAGTTTTAATGAAAAAAATAGAAAAGTGAAAATCCCTTTAATCCTACCCTCTACAGACTCAGAGACTGTGACATTTTTCACATTCTTGCTTCAGGGATTTCCCTTCCTAAGACTACCCACAATGCACTTCATAACCAAATGGGAGGTTTTGGCGTAAGATTCCTCCCCAGGGCTCTTTCGAATGCTTAGTCTTCAGCTGGTGGCATGCTGTTGGGGAGACTGTGGGACTTTTTGGAGGTGGGAAGTGGTCTGAGGGGAGCAGGCCTTGAGGTTTATAGCCTGGCCTGCTTCCAGCCCTTTCTCTCTGCTTCCTGCTCGCCTGAGATGTGTGCAAGCAGTTTTGAGTGTCTGTGCTCACAGCCCTGTCTCTCTCACATAGAGCGGAAGCCTCACCCTCACAATGGACTGCACCCTTGTACCATGAGCCAAAAGACATCCTTCCAACCTCAAGCTGTTTCTCATCAGGGATTTGGGCACAGCAATGAGAAAAGAAAACATGGCACCAGTTATGTTATTGGGTTTTTTCCTCTTGTCAGCATTTCCCTAAGGATAAGTTGCTCTGTAAACTGCCTTCTTCATAGCTGCATAGCATTCTATCCCCTGGCTGTTGGTGTCTGTAGTTAATCCCCCAATGTCTGGCAGGTAGATAGCTGTCAGCTACATTTGGTCATGGTTGATGGCGTGCAGACAACTGACCCCACATAGATCTTTGTCTCCATCTCTGAGTATTCCTTCTGATAGGCTTGTGGACTCAGGACACTAGGTGCAGACATTTCTAAAGAACTAAATTGTTGGCCGGTTATCTGTTTGTTTCCCATTCTCCACACAGAGTGAGGAGCTCACCCCACCATCACCACCACCAGCAGTCTTCAGTTACAAGGAGCGTCTGTCTCTGCCTCAGCTTCCCCCCTCCTCCCCTCCGTAGAGAACACAATGGAAAAGTTGATATTCGGAAATAGCTAAGCTTGTATTTAGCTCTAGGCAGTTTAAAGAGTCAACGTAATTACTCGAGTCCCATTACGTTTAATTTGCAGCCAATCTCGCATTTAGCAGGAGTCAGGGTGCTGTGTGGGATGGAGTTGCTTAAAGTCAAAGCAGCCATGGCGTAGGTTGACGAGGCAGCTCTGGTCCTTCTCAGAGCAGGGCTGCCTCTTCCAGGAAGGAAGCTGGTGCTGTGGACCCCACTAGCCCTCCTTTACACTGTTCAAGCCACTGTCTGTGCGTGACCGCCTCTCTGTCCAACTCTTCCTCCCTTTTCCACCATGGGGTACTGTCCAGTGTCTAGAAGGTGGCCAGGGGACAGGTAAGCCCTGAATTCAGGCAGCCCTCACCAGGAGGATGGAAAGGGGTGGATCAGAACTGTGATGGTCATGGACTCCAAGATGGCCTGCAGTGCTGGGCCTGCAGGGGCTTCTCTGGGGGGTAAGGCGTTGTGAGCCCTTGGAGCTCAGACTTCTGACGTCCCTTCACCTCCTGGCATCCCCACAAGCTATAGAGCTGCCCACCACAGAGAATGAAGGCTCAGTCAAGACCAGCAGCAAGAGATCGGCTTTCAGATGATCACGACACACAGTGGGGAGGCTCCAGGTGGACTTGCAAGAAGAGAGGAGGCAGACAGGATAGGTAACCATGCTGATTCCAGCTGCCCTGTGTGGCATCCAATGAAAACCTGTCCCTTCCCAGAATCCTTCTTTACCTTTTAGAGGTTGGTTAGTCCTGATAGTAATTCTCCCCACAGATATTTTAGGATCTGGGACTTTTTCTTTCTTTATGTATGTTTGTTTGTTTGTTTTGTTTTGTTTTGTTTTGTTTTGTTTTGTTTTGTTTTGTTTTGTTGAGACAGAGTCTCTCTGTGTAGCCCTGGCTGTCCTGGATCTTTCTCTGTAGACCAAGCTGGCCTTGAACTGAAAAATCTAGTTTGTTGTTGTGATTGTTGTTTTGTTGTTGTTGTTGTTGTTGTTGATGATGATGATGATGATGATGATGATGATCAAGGAAGAATAGCAAGATTTAGACCCTAAGGTTGCCTACCATCACTGAGTGTGGATAGACCTGCCACTGCCATGATTCTCATGGGAAGGATGGTAGGTGTAAGTTCCTGTCATAGTAGTGCACACCAGGAAGAGGCCCTATAGCCTATGGGGAAGGACACAAGGAACTGTGACATGATAATAAGAAGCCAGTGAGAACTGCCTCCTTCATTCCCTCCCACAGTTGGCTCTAGGGAGTGAAGCCTTGCTGTTCACCCAAGGAGCTCAAAGTCACCTAGGTACTGCCACCAATCTAATCCTAATCAGAGGCCACATTCTTGCCCATGCAAACCAGGTGCTAACAAAAGCCTGTTTCAGTAAGCCACGGGACTTATATAGTTTTGTTCTGTAATATCAGAAGCTAATATGTAAAAAGAAAGCACTTTGGGTGGGTTCAAGGAGCCCCTACCTTACACCATATTGTTAATCAGGTCCTGTCGAGGAAGAGACCCAATAGAATGGATCTATATTAAGATGGGGAAGGGGCATCTGTTTGGCTTTCACAATCCTGTCTGAGTTATCCAGCAATGGCTCTCTGCAGACCAACAACCAATAACCGTTCAGTCCATGAAACTGGATGCCCCAGCCATCCTGGTCTGGTGTTAAAGGCTTAGAGGAAGCTGAGTCTACATGGCGGTGGTGGCGGTGGCGGTGGTGGTGGCAGCAGCAGCAGCAGCAGCAGCATCACTGGAGTAGATCAACTTGTCAACAAGATGAGACAGGAAGAAGCAAAAGTTTTGCCTCTTATATTTCCAAGTATCTGGGTCGGCACCAGAAAATGTTGCTGATGTTCAGGGCAGATCATCTCAAGCCAGGTAACCTAATCAGGAAAGTCAAGGCTACACAGAGAAACCCTGTCTCAAAAAAAGAACAGGGAGAGAGAGAGAGAGAGAGAGAGAGAGAGAGAGAGAGAGAGAGGCGAGAGAGAAGAAAGAAAAAAGGAAAGGAAAAGAAAAAGAAAAAGAAAAAGAAAAAGAAAAGGACAATCCTCCACACATGTGACCAGAGGTTTGCCTCTTGATTAAAACCTAGTCAAGTTAACAACCCAAGTTTAACCACAGCATACATGACAGCTTAAAATGGGTCACAGACCTAAGAATATGAACAGAAACTGCCAAGTTTTAGAAGAACATCTAGAAGAAAATCTTACATTAGATAAGTATTTCAAAGATTTGACAAATTTTCAAAATATTTTTTAAAAACCATGGAAAAACCATGATAAGCTGAACTCTAATGAAGCACTTGGTTGGCACATCTGATGTTCAAGGCTAGCACATCTGAGATTCAAGGCTAGCACATCAGATGCTTAGGGCTAGCACATCTGATGTTCAGGGCTCAACAAAAATAAGGAAAAAGAGAGGGGGCAGGAAGACAGAGAAGGGTGTAGAAAAGAGAAGGGAAAGGAAGGGAAAGAGAGGCGAGAATCCACAGCTGAAAGAGAATATTTTCAAATTACAGATCTCTGGACTAATGCCAGAATATGTAAAGAGCTCTTACAATTCAATAAGAAAATGATTTAAAAATAGGCCAAAGATTTGGATAGACATTTTGCTAAAGAAGACAACACTCATGTGGCCAATAAACTTTACACAGGAAGATTCTCAGCATTCTTAACCCTTACAGAAGCAGGAGCCAGCATTTTCCACACTAGAAGAGCTGCCATCAAGGAGGCAAGAACTGCAAGAACAGAGAAAAGCAAAGCCTCACAGTCACCCGAAGGTTCCATCAAATGGTATAGCCCAGTTGTTCTCAACCTCCATAATGCTGCAGCCCTTCAGCACTCATGCTGTGGTGAACCCCCCACACACACCATAAAATCATTTTTGTTGCTACTTCATAACTGTGGTCTTGTTAGTGTTACGAATTGTAATGTAACCTTCTGATGTGTTGCACCTACCCAAGGGGTCGCGACCCACAGGTTGAGAACCAATACCATATGTAGGGAAAACAAGTGGATGGGGCCCACATACCTGGCTGGGGGGCGGTCCTTGTTCAGAAGGTGGAGCCATTCTGGCACGAGTCCCGTGTTCTTGTAGAGGAAGCCTGGCTAGGCAGAAGAGTCTTTGGTCCTTTCTGGTGCCTGGAGACACTGAGGCCTGTTCCATGCTCCTCCACAGCGGGGGGGGGGGGGGGGGGGGGGTTGAGGAGAGGAGACAGCCCATGGTTTCAAAGCTTTATTATAAAGAAGTAGGAAAAGAAAAATAGATAGAGAAGTAAAGAAAGAAAAGATAGAGGGGTGAGAGCTGGCCATGACCCTGTGGAAAGAGGGGAGAAGAATGGGGAGAGAGGGGGAACAGGGGGACAAGAGAGAGACAAGAGAAAGGGCCAAGAGAGAAGGGGCCAGAGAAAAGCAAGAGAGCGAGAAGGGGCCAAACAGCCCCTCTTATAGTGGGCTGGGTTACCTGGCTGTTGCCAGGTAACTGTGGGGCAGGAAAAACCTGGCTGTAGCCCAGTGACCGTGGGGGTGGAGTCCAGCCAGAACACTAGGGGCCTGGGGGGTGGTGGGGCGTGGTCATATGTGACTGATGGCCACAGGGTTATGGAGTTGAGGAGTCAGGAGTATGGAGTTGGTGTCAGGAGCCTAGGTATCTGGGAATGCGGCTCACTGGTTCCATCCCTTGTAGAATATTCTACTGGGTCTCCAGAGTAAGCCTCGCTCAACCAGGTCACAGACTGCCTTTCATAGTCCCACAGCCGTAGACAGTTAGAAAACAAGTTTGGCCCTTCCTTAAAGATGCCAAACAACCTAGCCAAACAGCTGGATAGGAGTTAAAGCCCCAGGAAGGGCCTGAAAAGACCGAGATTCACAAACCCCTCCCCAACATTACAAAAGCAGGAAATAGCTACCTGGAGAGGCTCTGACCACCCAGGACCTGGAAGACACTCTCCAAGCTGTCCAGCTGCCCATGTAGTGTGTAGAGAACTCAGGCTGAGGGCAGCTCATCCTGATGCAGCCGACTTTGTCCTCACCCATACTCCTGCAAGGGACCCTGATAAACCCACGGGCTCACCAAGGTGGACTTTGATGGAGTCACTTTGCTCTGCCATTGGTTCCCTGTCTGAAATGATCAGATGACTGTCCGTTCCTCCCTGGGAAAAGTCCTAAAGCAACTGTACATACTGTGGTGGTTTAAATAACTACACACACACACACACACACACACACACACACACACACCCATAGACTTAGTGTTTGAATGCTTGGCCTAGAAGGAGTTGTACAGTTGGAAGGTGTGGCCTCGTTGCAGTAGATGTGGCCTTGTTGCAGTAGGTATGGCCTTATTGGAGGAAGTATGTCACAGTCAGGTGTGGGCTTTGAGGTCTCCTAAGCTCAAGCTACATCCAGTGACATAGTCTCCTCTGGCTGCCAGTGGATTAAGATGTCAAATTCTCATCTCAGTCTCCAGCGCCATGTCTGCCTGGACGGACGCTTCCATGCTTCCTGCCATGAAGATAATGGACTAAACCCCTGGAACTGTAAGCCAGCCTGTTGGCTTATACTTTTCAAAACCTATTTTTAATAAGGGTTCTTAAGTGCTTTCACCTCCCTTCTAGCCCACCACCCACCAGAGGTTGTGAAAAAGAAAGGTTATTAGGATACCGGGGAGGTGGACCCGTTTAGAAATGGTTCTTTGGAGCAAATACAATCTGCCTTATTGGGCTATCAGCAATGGCAGCTCAAGCCGCTCACAATCACCATTTGTGAGTCACTGAGTCCTATTTACACTCCCTCTAAACATCTCGTGTCCTCCTATAGGTCTTACCTTGGCAAAATATCACGTGAATCTTTCTTAGCAACACTCCACATGAGTCGGCATCAGCTGATGTATCCAGAAAGTTCCTCTTCACTTTACCAATCAGCTCAAGTTCATAGAAACAGCAAGAAGCCACCAGAACACCACCAGAAGTTTTTTGCTGCATTTCTTTCCATGGAAGGGCACACCAATACCATTCAGCTCCTTCAACAGTCTGTAGGTTATATCTACGTTCCTTCCTAACATCAGGTGTTCTTTCACATGCCTGCTTTAGCAAAACATCCTCTCACCTGTGTCTGCTTTAGCAAAACATCCTCTCACCTGTGTCTGCTTCAGCAAAACATCCTTTCACCTGTGTCTGCTTCAGCAAAACATCCTTTGACATAACTGACTTTCCAAAGAAACCAGAGGCTTCCACTTCACCAGCTTCTATTAAATATTTTCCTTTATAAGGGTTGCCACAGTCATGGTGTCTCTTCACAGGAATGAAACCCTAAGACTCATATATACATACATACATACATACATACATACATACACACAACTTATACAGATTCATAATGCTATAATGTGTACTAGTCCAAAATCAGTAAATGAACTGACAGAGTATTCAGTGGAACACTACTCAGTCATAAAAATGAACAAAGTACTAGACACATCACAACCTGAGTAGGCCTCAGAAACACTAAGATAGTTGATTTTTTTTTAAGCAAGACACAAATGACCGCTGTCTTAATTACTTTCCTAAAGCTGTGATGAGACACCATGACCAAGGCAACCTATAAAAGAAAGCAAGCATTTAATTGGGAGCTTGCTCACGGGTGCGAGAGGGTGATTCCATGACCGTCACCACAGGGAGCACGGCAGCAGGCAGGCAGGCATGGCGCTGGAGCAGTAGCTGAGAGCTCACATCTTGGGACGACACAGCTTTGAACCTCAAAGCCCACCCCCAGTGACACCCTTCCTCCAAGTCCACACCTCTTACCTAACCCTTCCCAAACATCCAAATATATGAGCTAATGAGAGCCATCCTCAACCAACCCACCACAACCACATACGTCACTCTGTTTGTATAAAAAGTGGAGAAGAAACAAAGCCATAGAGACAGAAAACAGATGTGTGATTGCCTCGAGGTGGAAGTGGGGCTGGGGGCGGGGGGATCGCTATAAAACAACTCCAGGTCTCTCTCTGAGACTGGCGGTTTGTGACGGTCACCCACTCTGTAAATGGTGTGAACATCTGTGTTGAGTTAACCCCTGGAAGTGGCTTCTCTCTGTGCTGGGATGCTGTACTGACAGAAAATGACTGGATGCGGATGGACCCCATGCTTGGAGCATGTCTTACAAGGAAAACCCACAGAGTGTAGTAGGATCCTGCAGGGGAGATTTGAGAACCTGGATCCAGCCAGACCTGACCTGGTCACTTTGGTTTCATAAGAGTGTCCACTACTTTTCATCTCCTGACAGTTTCAGGTTCTTCCACTTGTATACCTCCTGTTATCCCTGGGGAAGGAACAGCAGCCAGCACTGGGCCATCAGAATCAATATCATCATTATCAGTTGCCATAACAGGAAGCAAGAGTGGGAAGGCAGAAGCATTAATTCTGAAAACTTCAGGCTTCCAAATGCACTGACAGATTGAAAAGTAACCCACACATAAGAGAAAGTATCTGCTGTTAATGTCCCTGACCAAGGGCTAGCTTCCACAGGGCAGACGGGATTCCCACAGTCCTTTACAGGTGACTTAAATGGATTCAAGATTCTTGCAGATGCAGGCCAGGCAAGGGCAGGGAAAGGAACTGGACGAACCTTTTATTATTGGCAAAGCACAGGTGAGTCCACACAAGAGGCTCCTACACACCTGCCCTGTTGACAAAGGCTGTGCTCGAGATTTTTGTCACTGAGACAAATGCCTGAGAGATTGATTTAGTAAAAACGGACTTCTTTGGGCTCCTGGTTTCAAGGTCATGGGCCATAGCCAATCATTTGTGCTGTTTCTGTGGTGAGGTAGAGCTTCCCAGTGGAAGGAAGGTCGTGGTCAGACGTAACTCCACAGGCTTACCTCAGCCCAGTCAGGAAACAAAAAGGAGTAACAGAAAGGGTCAGGAAGAAGATATTCCCTTCAAAGATCCCTTTGTGACCTCCTTCCTCAGCTTCCCATAATCTATTATGATTTTTATTCCATTGATGAATTAAACCATTCAGTATGTCAGAGCCCACAGACACATCCAAAGATTCACTTCACTGACCCTCCAGTCACCTCTCTGTCACATTAGCAATTGTGACCATTGGAGAGGGCGTGGCATGGGTGTGCTCACATACAATGCAGGGAAACCCTACCTGCCACATCCCTGTCCCCGTAGGGAACAATGGAGCTGTTCTGAAACATGCAGACCACCACATGACTACCCCCTCCATACCCACATATTTATTTTCCTGCAGGGGTTAAGTGTTCATAGCACCTTTGTTCATAACATTAAAAAATGGGGAACAGGCCTAGGAAGGCAGCTCAGATGATGAGAGCTTGCACAAAACCCAGGACTCGATCCCCAGTGCAGTCCTGCATACCCAGAATCTCAACGCTCAAAGCTGGGGAAAAGGGTATCTGGCCATCCTTGGCTACATAGCAAGTTCAAAGCCACCCTGGGCTATGTAAGGGACCTTGCTCAAATCATCAAAATAACTGGGAACGACCCAAATATCCACCAGTTCAGAAATGAACTAGCAAATTATGTCTCTGCAATCAGTTGCCACTTGGCCAACAAAAAGCTAAGCGTTGCTGTGGAGAGCAAAGTGGATGAAAATTAAAACAGGCCGAGTAAGGAAATCAGACAAAGGGGGATACTTTATAATTCTGAGTGTATACAGTTCTAAAATTGCAAATTACTCTGTAGAACAGAAAAGCAGATCTGCGACTGCCTGGAAAAAAGAGGAGGTGAGGACAGGTTGAGGGAAAGAGTGACAACGGTGCTCGCTGAGGTGGATGGCCGTCAGCCTGCCGTCTTCCGGGACCAGGAGGTCTCTAATGCTGAGCAGAGCATTGGCTTGTCTATGTGTCTCCCCGGTGTCCTCCCAGACTGTCCAAGCAGAGCGTCAGAGGGACCAGGCATGATTTGCTGATGGCAGGGTTGAGAGCACCCTTTCCTCTTACACACAGTCCTGGGAAAGTTATTCCAGCTGCCAGGCCAGACAATTCTGGATAATGGATGGCCGCTCTTTAATGCTGCTGGGGAGGCGCGCCCCTCCTTCATCTGCCGCAGTGTCATTAGGAGAGAAAATGTTTGCTCGGGGAGCTCCTGAGACCTTTGGAAAACGCAAGTTCAACACTAACATCCTGGGCAGCTCTGCCCTTAACTCTCCCCTGCCCAGCCCTGGCCCAGGCCTTCCTTGAGGAGGGAATTCTATGGGGCACTGGAGGTCTGGGTCCTGTTTTGCAGTACCTTGTGGACTGGAGAGTCATTGGATTTGAGAGCAGAGTGCTGTAGTGGAGAAGCCACAGCCACAGGCGTGGGAGGCAGCTGTTCATGCCGTATCCACAGTCAGGAGGCGGGGCAGGTGCAAGGAATGCTGATACTAAGTTGACTTCCTTGTTTTTATTCAGTATAGAACCGCAAGTCCTTAAGATGGAGGCCCTCACAGAGCATGGACCCAGCTCCGAGGTGTGTCTCCTAGGTGATTCCAAAGTTGTCAAATGGTTAACCATTTATACTTCCCCTCCCCTGAGCTGTGCAAGCCTGCTGGCCCTACCTGTGCCCCTCCCCTGAGCTGTGCAAGCCTGCTGGCCCTACCTGGGCCCCTCCCCTGAGCTGTGCAAGCCTGCTGGCCCTACCTGGGCCCCTCCCCTGAGCTGTGCAAGCCTGCTGGCCCTACCTGGGCCCCTCCCCTGAGCTGTGCAAGCCTGCTGGCCCTACCTGTTCTTTAGCCACACTGCATCACTGATCTGATGGGTTGTGAGAGAGAGACAGAGACAGAGACAGAGACAGAGACAGACAGAAACAAACAAAAACAGACAGAAACAGGCAGAGATAGAAACAGAGGAGACAGAGACAAAGAGAAAGAGGAGAGAGATAGAGAGACAGACAGAGACAGAGAGACATAGACAAATGGCAGGTAGGAGATGGGCATGTTGGGAGATGTCCAGGGAGAGTGGGGGTGGGGGAGGAGCTGTGGGTGGATACGATCTAGATTCATTGTATGAGTGTATGAGAGTGTCTAAAGAATAAATTTAAGAGACCACAGTCTTCTGCTCTTATAGAAACATAATGGTTTAATGTAGTTCATTTAGTTCTCAGACTTTTCATTTCCCACAGTCATTCTTGAGCATGTATGTATCAGGCTGGCATCTTTGGATTGTATGGCATTAGAATATTGGATTTTAAAAATTATCATTTGAGTTGCTGACTTGATTCTCTCTCTCTCTCTCTCTCTCTCTCTCTCTCTCACACACACACACACACACACACACACACACACATTATTCTATGAATTTTGGCTTAGGATTGGGATAGAATTTTCAGTCATTTCTGAAATGGCCCTTAGCAGTCTTCTGCTACTGTGCACTAGGAGTTTCTACGATGCTGTGTTCTCGGTGTTGACAGGAGATTGAGGTTATAAAATCAAAATAGCAATCAACTCTGGAAAATGTTGGAGATGCTTGGCGTCGTGCAATCTCAAACATTCAGCCAAGGCTGAATTCTTTATGGAAAAAAAAAATCCAGCCTGTCTGTCTTATTAGTATGCAAATTTCCTTTTGTCCTTTAATAAAATATACAATTGTATCCATAGCAAAGAATTGTTTTAACATAAATGTCTTGATAATTTATTACCAATAAATGTTTGATTTGTATACCCATTTTATATGCCTATAAACCCAGGGTGGTATACGAGTTTCTTGGGTAGGGAGGAGTTGTGAATGGAAAATGTTTAAAAAACTTTAGGCTAGGGGCTGGAAAGATGGAAGGGGGTGAATAGGTAAATCAGTGCTGCGTGAGCATGAGAGCCTTCGAGAACACACGTGAAGATGGAGGGTGGGAGCTGACTCCACAGACTTGCCTCCTGGATTAGGGTTAGGGTTAGGGTTAGGGTTAGGGTTCACACGGTGGTGTGTGCAGGTCCCGCCTTTCCCCGCCCCGCCCCGCCCCCTTCTCCCCTCCCCCCTCCTCATGGATACACACAGTCCTAAATAAAGAAGCCCAGGGCTGCTGGAGCCCGTGGGTTCAGCACGCGGGACAACTTCCAGGCGCTAAATGGCGTTTCTCTTCAGACTCCTGGCTTGATGTACTTCCTGTTGTCTTCGAAATGGAATTCTCAAGTTGACAAAGGATATTTGTACAACATGACTGTGACCAAGAATGAAAATAGGCACTCGGCCTATTTTCTGAATTTGAATCCGAGGCCCACCCCTAGCTAAGTTATGTAATCTTAGTCATCTTTCTCGGCCAGTCTCAGGTCAAATCAGATGAGTGTTACAGAGGACTGCGCCAGAAGAGTGTGGACAGAGAGCTTTTAGGAAGTGAGTTATAGCTATCTCGGTCTCCATATATCTCCGTAAAACATGGGATTCTTGGACCCCATCGCTGGCCTCTACAATTAAACCATTTGTTTTATTAATATTATTAGGCTTTTTTTTTGTACTGTGATAGTGTGTTTTATAGTACTTAGTCAATTATTTAAAATATAACAAAGTGAAGATATCAAGCTAAGTGGTGTTTGCATCCCATAACTATGTCGTCGTGTGCTGTAATTACACCAGTGTCTGTGATTTATGAGAGGGAAAAAGTCTATATGAGGTGTAACGGGGGTGGGGTGGGGTGCTTGAACAGGACGTGGGGTGTGCAGACTGTTCAGTCAGCTCCTGTTCACATCTCTGTGTCTCCCTCCTCTCCACGTGCACTCAAGTTTCTTGGTAGACACACTTAGAGCTGTCCCCTCACAGACCATACCTCAGTCCTGCCTTCTTTCTGTGAGCTTCCGTAAGAACCCACAGACTTTCTCTCCTGTGTCCTTTGCCACATATGTAAAGTGACATCTAGACTCCTCCCGCTGCAAGTGGCAAAAATAAATAAATAAACCCAATTCAATGCAGATTAAACAAAATGTTGCAATGAAATTAACAGGCGGGGCCTGGACTTGCCCCGCCCACCTCCTGCTCCTAGCCTCTGGTCATTGGCCAGGCCTCAGTAGCTCTGCTCTGTCACTGAGTCCAGCTGATTGGAGGAGGCAGGTCTCTTATGCAAATGAAGCTGTTTCTTTCCCCTTCTTTTCTTTTTTTCTCCCCCCTCTTCTACAAGGTTCCACACTCTGGATTAGTCCTCCCCAGTTGGAGCGGAGTCGGTGACACACTGACTTGTCATCTAAATGACCTAAAGCCCTGGCTTCTCCCCCTGAGCCCTTCCGCCTAATCCTGTGACAAGCCCTTCCAGGCCTACTCTGACCAGCTGTGTGCCTTTAAGTGAGTCAGCCCACATCTCTGAGCCTTAGTCTGCCCTTCTGTTAAGTGGGGAGAAGGCTCCCCCTGGATGGGTTCTGTGCCTTTTTACAGGCTCGTGATCTTGAACAGTCATTTGGGGGCAGCTTCTGATGCCAGACCGGCGTTGGGTACTACGGCTGCCCTGCCACGCCCCTGAGGGAATCTCCCTCTTCTCCTAGCCCCCATCTACCCTGCCCCTTCCCAACTCTCCTCAAACCTGTACTTGACCTCAGTCCTTGATGCTGCCATCCTCTTGATCCAACAGCAACTTGGCTAATTTCTTGGGCCCATGAACGGCCCAGTGGGGAGGCCGGGAGGGTGGCCGCTTCTGCTCCATCACCCGCCCTAATGCGTCGTCTGACACTTTCAATTTATTTTTCAATTCCTTCACCCTCAGAAATGACGATTAAATTCCCAGCGTAAATGCTGCTTTACCAAACTGAATTAATCACAGGGAGGAGGGGCAGGCTCCGCAGCCGGGCTGAGAAGCAGGCAATGAGCACGTGACCTCACAGGCGCCCCGTGTACTCACGGCGATGGGGGGCAGGCTAAAGGTCCTCTCTGGATGCCCCCATGGAACCTCACTGGAGGTTGCCTGTTGTGGATAGCCCTGGGCTCTTATTTGAATGTTAATTCCACTCCTCAGAGGGGCTGCAGATGAGGAGTTGCCTTGTGAACCATCTCCCCACCTTGACTTTTCAAATAAAGGCTTGAGCCAATGATTGGGCAGGAGGAAAGTGGGAGGAGCAGAGTCTAGGGGAGGAGCTACAGGGTATAAAACAGGAGGAGGAGGAGCAACGGGAGGAGAGAAGAAGAAGAGAAGAAACCGGGAGAGAGAAACGGTTAAAGAGAACGGGAGAGGCGGCCGGGAGAGAAGCTCGGGGCCTAGAGAAACTGCAAGTTGTATGGAATAAAATAGATTGAAACAGAGTAGTAGAGTGGGAGGCCTGCCCAGTCTAGGCTTGTAGCTTGTTTTGTTAACCGCTGAGCTGAGCTTTCTTTTACCGGGGAACTGGGTTGGATACATAGTAGCAACAGTCGCCCTCTCTACATCCCCGTGTCCCTGCAGCCTCGCTCTCGTCCTGGGTCTGAAGAAGAAGGCAGCCTAAGATCACTGCCTGTCAGGCAAAATCAGAGACAGGGGCCTACTCCTTTTGACTAATTCTCAACTTGGAGAGCATCTAACCCAGAGTTTCATAGTTTCTGGTCTGCATGTGGGACCAAAGCTCTGCAGACTTAAGGCTTCTGAGCTGGGCGGACAGGGGTGCTGGACCCCTCCCCAACAAGGCCCCCCAGAACCCAGGACCATACAGCAGCTAAGACCACCTCTCTGCCCTCCTTCCCCTCCCCACCAGCTACACTCAGTGCCCCTGACTGTCACAGCTTCTCTACTCACAACCACACCCAGCCCCCCACACCCACACCCAGCCCACACACCCACACCCAGCACAGACACGAACATGGCCACAGAGCAGCCCTTCTCTCAGCCCTGACCCCACGAGGCCTCAGATGACCCAGGGCTGCTGTGACCCCTCGCACCGTCCCACCAGACTTCACCTCCCAGGCTCCAAGACGCTCTGCCCTTCCCCCTCAAATTGTTCCCGTTCCCCAACTGAAGGGCCTACCCTGTCTTGACATCAGATTATTAGAGAATCTTCTCTGGCCTCTGGCCTGCAGCCTAAATCAGCTTCCTCCCCACGGGATTCTCTCTCCCGTCCATTTCCTCTCCATCAGAGCACTTACCAAGAGTTAGAACTATCTTTATTCATGGGTTTATTTACCAAACATATCAGTAACCAGTGAAGGGATTGTTGACTCAGGTCTGGAATGTGGTACCCAGGTGTTAAGGCAGACAATGAGGGAATGAATGAATGAATGAATGAGGAATGAATGGATAATGAATGAATGGATAGATGGATGGATGAATAGTGAATGAATGAATTACCAATTGAATGAATAGATAGATGGATGACTGAATAGTGAATGAAGGAATTACCAATTGAATGATGAATGAATGAATGATGAATTGGTGATTGAATGTATGATGAATGAATGATTGAATGAAAGCATGTATGCATGATGAATGAATGAATGAATGAATGATGAATGATTGATTGATTGAATGAATGAATAACAAATTCTTCCAGGTACCAGGCTAGACTCTAGATCCAGGAACTAAAATTGGACACAGCCTGGGCTCCTGCAGTGCCTTAGTCTTGCAGGCTGACAAACACAGTGGCAGCTGGGCTGCAGCACACGGAGCAGGGCAGAGGACACAGTGGTGACAAGGTGACAGAGGGACAGTCAAGATGGAAAGAGAAGTGGCTGCCCCAGTGCTCTGGACAGTGACGTAGTCGGGTTCCAGGTAGTGACTCGACTCCAAACGCTGCTTGAAGCTAGGCATCCCTAGCCACAGCGGGAGAGCCGTTCCTCCACCATCACCCAAAGTGCGTCTCAGCAGCGTGGGCAGATCTGCTCTAGAGACTGCAGGAGCCCAGGCCTTAAGCCAGGCTGGCCAGATGGGAAGCCTGGTTCTCCATCCATGCTGTGACCTTGTGCTGATCACTCTGGTCCAGCCTGGGATAATAACTCAAATGAACATACCTAAACCCATGGTGGCCAACAGGACCAGCTGCAGGGAAGGCCAGAAGGACAAACCCTGGAGCTCAACTGTCAGGCAGGCTCAGGGACCCTGGAGGCCACACCCATATCCTTGGGAGCAGGGAAGGCAGAAGAAAGACGTCAGCACACGTGTCCCAGGGGAGCACTGAGAGCCAAGTATGACTCTCCTGAAGATCAAGATCTGGCCAGATGGACACGGGCCCTGCCCAGCCACTGCAGCATGGCAGGTAGGCTTCCGGGAGGTGGTGACAACCCTCCATCTCTGTCTCTGTGTCCTACACAGGGTGTTGAGTTTGGTGGAAGTAGGGCTGGAGGGGGGACGCCCCATGCAGGTCATGTTTATCTGTGATAAACATGTTGAGCCCCTTGGTGCTCAACAGCTGAATTAGTCCTTCGCTTAGCAACACACTGCAGACCAAGTACTGCAGCCCCTCCTCCGCGTGGCAAACCAGCCAGAGCTGGGAAGATGGCTCACTGGTTAAGAGCACCGGCGATTCTTTCAGAGGATCCACATTCCATCCCCAGCACCCACAAAACACCACAACCATCTTAACTCCAGTTTTGGGGGACCCGATGGCATCTCCTGACCTCCTTGGACACTGCACACATGTGGCACAGGTTTAAGACACTCTCACATAAAATTAAAATTTAAAAATACAAAACAGCCATGCTTGGTCCCTACCGTGTGCCAGGCGCAGGCTGAGCATCTTCTAGGCAAGCTCTCATTTGTCGACCACAATGTCGAACCACTTAAGGGTCATAGTGTGGAGAGAGGAGGGACCCATCCAAGGCCCTCTTCAGCTTCTGGGGACAGAGACTCAGTGCTCTGGGGACAGATAAACCTCAGAACATGTCCCCCAACCTCTGAAGCACCGGGTGGGAAGGAAAAAGACCACCCAAGTCACGGTGGCAGGGGCGCCTCACACCACCCCACTACCAGAAAGGAAGAAAACGTTGACATGGGGTCAGTTCAGAGGCCCCTCCACCCTTCTCAGGCTTTAGACCAACAAGGACAGTGACTGCCATCAGAAACAGTGAGTGTTTGGCTCCCTCCTGGATGCTTCCGGCCCCGATGGGACTTGATTCACTATTCACGACTCTCGACTCTCGTGGGAACCTTGAGCACAGGCTGGGGCCATTCTACAGATGAAGAAACTGAAGCCCAAGTAGGGGGCGGGGGGATAACAGACACCCTGTGGGCATCCTCGGAACCAAAACATGGCATGCCCATGGGCTCTCCAGGTGATTCTGATGTGTCCCAGGTTGGGAGCTCTGTCAGAAGGACCAGCAAAGCTGGGCAGTGGTGGCGCACGCCTGTAATCCCAGCACTCTGGGAGGCAGAGGCAGGCAGATTTCTGAGTTCGAGGCCAGCCTAGTCTACAGAGTGAGTTCCAGGACAGCCAGGGCTATACAGAGAAACCCTGTCTTCGAAAAAACCAAATCCCAAAAACCAAAAAAAAAAAAAAAAAAAAAAAGAAGAAGAAGAAGAAGAAGGACCAGTAAATCCCAGGCACCATTTCTGCTGGGTCATGACCTTGGAAAGCAACTTCATGCCTCTGAGCCTGTTTATACCTTTGGTACAATAAGTGGTTTAAGTTTTCCCAGAACACTGGTAAAGTGGAAACTTAAGGGTTCTTTGGAAAGTCAGTTGGCTGGTGTTTTTGTTGGGGTGAAAATGTGAAGGAATGTTTTGTTAAAGTGGACACAGGTGAAAGGTTAAGGCAGACCGGTGAAGGAACATTTCGCTGAAGCAGACACAGGAGAGAGGACGTCCTGATAAAGCAAGCACGTGAAAGGACACGACGGATTCTTTGCTAACAACACACACGCATTGGTCTGCCTTACACTGCCTAGTTGAGCTGCATTTGTTGGGACTCCATAAAGAGAAACACACCGGAAAACTTCTGGTGGTGTGCTGCAGTTTCTTGCCGCCTCCAAGGACTTGAGCTGATTAGATGCACACGCTAAGATATGTGGAGGACACATGGTGTGTGGAGGGTATAAAGAGAACTCCACAGAGTGGCAGACACAGAGCTTGGCTCGCTGGTGCAGCCAGCTGTGCAAGGCTTGTGGGTTTCATGCCTTAGCTGATCTCCATTTCCCTGAGAGAGGCGCAGCTGAGAACTTCTCCTGGTGTCCCTCTGGGCCCCTCCTGCTGACTCGAGCTGAGGCTGAGCCCTGGCTGTCTCTGCTAGGTCATGTGACCACTGTTGCTAACCTGACTCTATGGAACTGGACTGCTGGTGTATCCGTGAGGTGTTTGCGAGTGGATCGAGCTGCCTCTGCCTGCTGACCTGTGAACTGAACTGCAGGTTTGCAGACAGCACAGACAGGAGTTGCTCCAAAGAACCTTCCTAAGCAGGTCCACTCCCTAACACCCTTTCTTTTCCTCTACCTCTGGTGGGTGGTGGGCTACAAGAGAGGTTAACGCATTTAAGAACCATCATTTAAAAGTAAGGTTTGAAAACAATCCAAGTTACACACTGGTGCAAAGGGCTGGGGTTTCACTGACATCTTTCCCTTGCTAGACTCTGGCCTCAAGATGGCTGTGGCTCTGCCACTTCCCTGTGCGCAGTAACCGGTGTCACCAGATGGCAGTTGAATGAGTGAAGTAGATGTTGAGGCAAATAGATACATTTGTTTCAGAAGATGAGCTTTGGGGGGTGCCCAGCAGGGAGGCAGTGTGACTACCCGCATTCTGGTGCCCGTCCGGGTTCCTGTACGCCCACCTGCCCCTGCTGAGCCACTCACCATGGTGCAGAAGATATTAACTGCACAGATGTGGCTCCTGGCTTCTCACAGCCTGTCTGTTGACTTGCAGTCTTCTGTCAGGTCTGTGAAGGAGGCCGGTCTTGGAAGAGTCTGCAGGAGGCCCGTCACCCGGCCTGCAGTGAGACAGTGTGGACAGGTGTTAGCGTTCCTGCAGCTCACACCTCCCTGTCCACTCCTTCAGCTGTGGCCCCAGCCTCTCACCGTTACCTGGATACAGCAACGGAGAGAAGAAACAACATCCCCTCTGCAGAGCCTACACAGGGACGGGCAATAATGACAGTGACAGAAATAACGCCACGAGAGTGGGACAAGCAAATCAAACATTTGTTGATAATTAGTTAAAAGAAATATATTTCTTATGATAAAAGTATTCTTAATGCACCTATAATTTCCATCTACTTGGCGACAAAGGCGGGCTCTCATAACAGTGAGATGGGTGTGCACATTCCTTGTGTAACGAATTACATCTTGGCCAAATATTTGATGCTGCAGGACACGGAGCATGTTCCGAATTGATCGATATTTTGATTCTATCATAGTCATTGCTAGGAACATTTCCTATCATAAATACATAGTACAAAATGGTATTTTGTACTATTTAGAGCCATTTCAGAAACAGTTGGAAATTCTGTCCTAATCTCAAGCCAAAATTTATTTGATGACTTTTTCTTTTTGTAATAAAACCTAAGTCAGTGCCCCCCCCCGCCCAACAGTGATTATTAGCATGGGCATTCTAGTACAATCCAATCGAGAAAACACTCGTGTGCTGTTTGTGGGCTGAGAATGGGCGGCAGGGCAATATGGTCTTTGTTTTCTGGAATTGAACAATATGTTTCTGTACAAGCAGATGGCTTTGTGTGGATGGCAGGACACACTGCCATCAATAGCAGAATGGCCTCAGATCCGCACTGGGTGATGTGTGCTCACTGGTGTCGCACGGTGAGATGGTGCATGCAGCCCAGAGCGCCCACGTTGGGTGTTCATCAAGGCTGCAGCGAAGTCACGCAAGGCAACATGGGAAAGCACCGCAGAAACGTCTGGCTCGCCACGCACCTGAACTTGAATTAAGGTTTGGTTGTCGCATATTCAGAATCCCTTTCCCCACACTGGGCTAACTAACCTCACGTGGGGCTGTGACCCATGTCTCAGAAGCTGTGAGTGACAGGATGACCACGGAGAAGACAGGTGAGCCACTGGGTGGCAGGCAGCGAAGTGGGGACACTGTGCGTAAGGACGCTGGGCAGAAGTGATATCTGAGCCGAGGCGGAGGAGCAAAGCTGTCCTGAGAGCTAGATGGGGTCAGAGTGCTGTGCCGTCACCCTCCGAAGGACTCCAGGGGGGATAACTAGTCACAGGGTTGTTTGTGTTAAAGATGTTGTCTGGGTTCATGGGAATAAAATCTTAAATCAGATTACTCAGTGCATGAGAGATACCACCACCACCACCATCATTACCACCACCACCATCACCACCACCGCCACCACCGCCACCACCACCACCACCGCCACCACCACCACCACCATCATTCCCACCATCACCACCATCACCACCACCACCATCACCATCACCACCACCATCACCACCATCACCACCACCACCACCATCATTCCCAACATCACCACCGCCACCATCACCACCACCACCACCACCATCATTTCCACCATCATTACTGTTTCCAGCGGTGGCAGTAACCGCAGCAGCGGCAGCACTACACTGATAGCTGCCATTCTGAGCACAAGTGTCTCCCACTCACCTCTTCCCAGGACTCAGAACTTTCACTGAGAGGCGTAGGGATGACCAGTGCTCCCAAAATGGGGCTGCCCACATGAGGATTCCAGGACCGAGAAGCACCTGATCTCTCCGTGGAGTCGGGGGCATTAAACTACAACAACTATGACCACCAGCACAATATGGCGTCCACCCTTCCCCCAAAACCTTCCTCCCACCCTTTACCAAAACTCCGCGTGTGCCCCTGAAAGGACTTGGCAGCTCCTGCTGACTGACCGTGTGTCAGGAACCTGAGGAAGGTCTAATTAATTGTAATTGTCCCCCTTGCAGATGTCTGCCATATGATGCCAACTCTGGTGACAAAAGGCTCTAGTAATTCTGCTGGAACAGCCCTTTCCGAGCATATGTCTGTCACTTGAGTCACTAGGAAAACAGTTCATTTCTGAGGCCACTGTGTGGAGCGGACTGGCCGGGCTCAGACAGAGCCAGAGTGAGGGACACAACACGGAATCCATCTTAAAAAGGACACGGCCTGGGATCAGGGAGCAGACCAGGGTGTCTGCCCAGAGCCAGCTCTCAGAGCCTGGGGGCACTTCACCTCACAGCCCTCCCCACTGTGCCCGGATTTCCTCAGGCTCTGTGAATTAATGTCACTATCACTGGTGAGAACCTTCACCAGAATTCAGTCCCACCCACCCCGCTCCTTGTGCCCCACGCCTCAGCCACACTCAGATCACAGACCATTTTGTTCCGGATGTGACTCAAGCTGAGCCCTTCCTAAACAGGGTGAAACTCGGGTTTCTGCTTAGCAGTCACACCTAAGCCCAGCAAGCCACTAAGATGGTCGCCAGCATCTCCCAGCCAGATTCACTCACTCCTCACACAGCCCAGACAGACGGACGCTCGGCTTGAGCCCCATCTTACAGATGAGGGAACTCCCTGACCAAGGCTCTGACCCGGAGCCAGGCTGGCACAGTTCGGACTGACTGGAGGTTGTGCCATGGAGCACGGCTTGCATCTCAGGGTTACGCTTGCACCGGAGGCTGCAGAGCTGCGGGCAGCGGGTGCACAGCCTCCGGGCTCTCTGTTGCCTGGCTCCTCAGGTCTTCCCTCCCTCCCCTCCAGAGCTTCGCTGTCCAAGCCGCTTCCCCTACTCACATGGAGGCCCCTGGGCTGGCAGAGCTTGGGTGATGGGCGTCTCACTGACTGAGAAGTTTCTCCTCAGGCTCTTCCCAGCTGGACACCCTGGCGATGGCCCAGAGTGACGTTCCCAGAGACAGGGAAGAGCATCTCCGAGTTTCTCTCTATTGCTGTAATAAATGTCAGGGCCAAAAGCAACTTGGAAAGGAAAAAGTTTGTCTCATCTTACAGTTCCCAGGTCCCAGTCTGTCATGAGGGAGATCAGGGCAGGAACCGAGGCAGGAACTTGGAGGCAGGAGCTGAGGCAGAGGAGTGCTGCTGACTGGCTTGCTCTAGTGACTTGCTCAGCCTGCTTTCCTGTATACTTCAGGGCCACCTGCCCAAGGGTGGCACTGCCCATCAGCAGTCATTTTTTTCCATTAATTTATTTATTCACTTTACATCCTAATCACAGCACCTGTCTCCTTCCAACCCCCCTCACACAGCCCCCTCCCCTTAGCTTTCCCCCCTTCTCCTCTGAGAAGGGGGAGGCCTCCCCTGGGCACCAACCCACCCTGGCATGTCAAGTCACTACAGGACTAGGCACATCCTTTCCCACTAAGGCCAGACAAGGCAGCCCAGTTAGGGGAACCGGATCCACAGGCAGGCAAGAGTCAGGGACAGTGCCTGCTCCCGCTGAGGGAAGGCTCACATGAAGACCAAGCTGCACTTCTGCTACATATGGGGGGGAGCCAGGTCCAGCCCACCTTTGCTATTTGGTTGGTGGCTCAGTCTCTGAGGACCCCCATGGGCCCGTGGGAATTGGCTCTGCTGGTCTTCTGTGAAGTCCCTATTCCCTCTGGGTCCCACGAGGATTGAGGGACCCGTAAGTAGTCATTAACCAATAAAATGCCTCAGACTTCCCTATGTGTCAATGTGACAGAAGAATTCAAGTCAACAACAACAACAACAAAATCTAGCCTGGTCAAGGAGGCTGCTGGGAAGGGAGGCCTCAGCAGCACTTCCGGCACACTCGATTGGTAAATTCGGCACAGACCCCTCCCCACCCATCCTGGAGGGGACCAATCACACCAAGCTACCCAATATAAAACATCTGCGAATGAAGGCATTATCCGGAAATCGGTTTCCCCACATGGCCCTGCTCTGCCCTCTTGGTAGAAGTCATTTCTCCAAGGATTCCGGGCCTTCCCCGCTCCCACCCTCACTATCACCTCCTGGACACTTGGCCCACAGGGTCACACACATACACTCCAGCCTTCATCGGTCCCCTACTCTGTCCCCCCTGCTGAGACCCTGAGAGGACGATGCCTCAGGATACCCCAAGAAGGGTCAGCAGCCACACAGCAGCAGAGTAGGGGGAGGGGCTTCCTAATAGGCAGACTGTCACCTCTCCCAGAGCAGGGGCTTGTGTGAGTCACTTTTCTCTACTCTGTGATGACAGCGACTTCAGGAAGGATTTACTCTGTTCCGTTTCAGGTGGTCTCAGTCCATCATGGCTGAAGGCAGGCGAGGTGGCAGGACAGCTCGGTCCATGTCATGGGGGTGGGGCTTAAGGGCGACTGGCTTACAGGGAAGCCCACGGGGAGTACAGAGTTCCCATCAAAACCAGAAGTTGGAACGAAGCTTCAAAAACCCTTTACCCATGGCCCATTTCCTCCATCCAGGCCCCACCTCCAAAAGACACCTCTTTTGGCCTTCAAAGCGGTGCCCCAGCTGGGACCAGAAAATTCAGGACAAGTGCCAGAGTGAGACCCTTCCCCGAAGCCATCACAGGGAAGGGGGCAGGGAATTGGACTCTAACGTCTCCCTGGGCCACTCTGACCTGTTCCAACAGGTCACTCCTCTGCTGGTCTCTTGCCCTGCTTCCCCAGGCCTTCACCTAGAATCTCCCATCTCTTCAAGGCTCTGACCACACCCTCACAGTAGATGGCCTCGGCCCCATCTATGGAAGGCCAGTGGCACTCCAGGGCTCTGTTCTGGGCTCCCATCCACGGCTCCATGTCTCTCTCCCTGGACTCCATCCACGGCCAAGGACAGATAGCACAACCCCTGACGGGTCCGATGGCCCTGCCAAATCTCTCACACAGCTGCCCAGATTACCTAGAAGTACCTAGAAACTCGCTGTGAGGCCCTAGCCTTGGCTTTGGGGAAATTTCCTAGTCCTGATGTTTGTTGACTACAACAGAGATCTGCCTCTCTGTCCACAGCCTCTGTTCCATCCTCAACAGGGTTTGATTCCAGTCACGTGACTCAACTCCCTTCCATTACTCCTGCCCCGACAGGTCCTGTGTGTGGCTCAGTGAGAGGCAGAAACTTGTTGTTAATTTGTCTCCTTCCTTTTCATTACCAGAAGATTAGAGTCGGTTGGAAAGGTCCAGAACCCTTGAGCGCAGGGTCTCTGAGTAATGGTGTTTCTTGAAAGCTGACCCTGTGCCAGGCACACACCCGCCATCTCCTCATCAGACTTAACCCTCAAAGCAGCCCCATGGGCATGTTGCTATCCTCACTCACCAGTGTGGAAACTGAGGCAGAAATTCAGCTTTGCCCACAAGGCAAAAGGTGGGCTCCGATCCGCCTACCCCAGGTCTGGTTCTGCCCAGCTCCTCAGCCACCTGTGGCAGAGACCTCCACCAGGGCAGTGCTAACAGTGAGCCCAGGAAGGGAAATCAGGCCCGGTCCGTCATGCACCTGCCTGCAGTGTGGGCACTGCTCTGTAGATGCCCGGCTCTGAAGGAGCCAATCACTGACCAGAGCCGCTCGTCCTGTGGGAACCCGGCAGTGCACTCTAAGGATCCTGGAGTACCTACTCTTTGCTCTGCAAATCTCCAAGGGGCCTCTGGCCAAAGCAATAACATTCCGACCCGAAAAGTTAAAAGGACTTTAAAATTATAAGCCCCGAGCCTGGCTCGAGCTCCGTCTGAGGACCAGAGACCACGGTCGTCGCAGAGCAGAAAATACAGAGAGGGGAGCCAAGCAATTTCCCTTCCACCACAGCCTCGGGATTCCATTAACCTGCCTGCCCAGAGCCTGACACGCTGAGAAGGAGCAGGTAGGAGGGGCTTCACGGACTCCATGGTCACCGCGCCCTTGCTGAGTCCCAGCTTCGCCCAGCAGGGTCTCCTATAGTGTCCGGCTCAAGGGTGCCCGACAGCCCTGCCAAGGATAAAATGATTCACACTCTTTGGGGTTCACAGTACACCGGAAATTTTGATGGCACTCTCAAAGGTATTCGAAGACTCAGCACCTGATCCAGGCAGTCAAGGCTTAGATCTCAGATCTCAAAGAACAAAGCCTACATTGCGGGGAGGGGGGTACTTCAGGGAGGGGCTTCGCCAGCGCAGAGAGGAGAGTTGAGTCTTTGCTGACCAGGCAGATAAGGCGTTGGCAAGGGGACCGAGTGGGCCAGATGCAAAGGTCAGGGGAATCTCCCAGCCTGACTTGCTCGCAATCAGGCCGCTTCTGTGACTCTGACTCAACCGGGTGCTTCTTTATTTCAACAAGTTTCATAGAACAAAGACAGACTAATGATTATCTAGGTGGGATGGAATATATGTTTGACTTTTCATTACCCGTCCGGGGTTACAAGCTCAGTCACAATTAGCAAATACAAACAGAACGGATTATTCTTATTATTAGTCCTACAACTCCAACTTAAAGAATTTAAAGGATGTCGCCTCCACAGCAAACACATTTAATACACGGCGGTCTGCTTTCAGGCCGTCAATGTTTGTTGTTTGAAAGCATCCCATACAAACAGAAAATATCTGAACTAGTCTTTTTATGACCGGCTCATACTAATACCTAATTTCTTTTACTATGTTTTATCAACTATGCTATAAAGTAGGAAAGGTTTATTTTAGTCAATCTGTCTTACTGAGTTTTATACTTCCAGGGGTACACCCTGTATGACACACACCCCCATCTTTAAACTACAATTTTAGAGACCTCTAAGTCTATAGTAAAAAGAAACCTTGAATCTGTAACCTAGTCCCCTGGCCAGAGTTTATCAATTGCCTCAGTTTACCCTGCACCGATTATTCTGTTTGAGTTAACTCTGGAGCAGATACTCCAAGAAGATCCGTAGAGTAATGGCTTCATCTAACTATAGGCTTATCTGTGCTTAACAATCTCCTGGGCATAAGGAAGACTTCCAAATGGTGGCCAGATAAAGTTAATTTTAGGGTTTTCCTCAAAAGACTCAGATGTAATTTTTCCTCCATAAAAGGCATAAAATAAGTCATAATGCAGAAAGTCCCCAGGAATGCAGCATGCAGAGACCAAACCCCAAAAGTTAGAGACATTAGGACGGCGACCCTAGCAATCGCTCAGCTTTGCTGGGACCGAGTCGAGCCGCTAAGCTGGCTTCTTGACTCTCGCTGTTTCCAGCGGACTTGGCTGTGCCACTCGGTGGACCCGTCCACCCTGTTCCAGGCAGGTTTGAACAGAGCAGAGGGTCATCTGTGCCCGGCCACAGCAGGAAGGGCGTGGGAAGAGCAAAAAGTGGGAGCCACGGGGCTGGGCTGGCGCCAGGAGCCCAGCCCACCCAGCCGGCAGGTGGACTGCGGTGGGAAAGAGGAGGGGGCTCCTTGCATGTATCTCTCCATCCACCATACGGCAGTGTGCTGGCTTCAGGTCACCTCGACACAAGCTAAAGTCATCTGAGAGGAGGGAGTCTCGACTAAGCAAATTCCTCCTCAAGATGGGTTTGTCAACAGGCCTGAAGTGCATTTCCTTCATTAGTGATTGATAGGGGGACCCAGCCCATTGTGGGCGGGGCCATCCCTGCGTTGGTGGTCCTGGGCTCTCTGAGAAAGCAGCCTCTGTGCATACATATTACAGCTATTAGCTTAGTGTTCTTGTGGACTCCTGACTAGGAGACCAAGCGGGCCTCTGACCGTTCTGTCTGCTCTTGGTACTCTTTCCCTCCTATTGGGTTTCTGTGCCCAACTTCAATATGGAAGTTTCTGCTTCATCTTATATTTCATTTTTGTCATTGTACTGGCTGGTTTCGTGTGTCAACTTGACACTGGCTGGAGTTATCACAGAGAAAGGAGTTTCAGTTGGGGAAGTGCCTCCATGAGATTCAACTATGAGGTGTTTTCTGGGTTGGTGATTATGGGGGAAGGGCCCCTTGTGGGTGGTACCATCCCTGGGTTGGTAGTCTTGGGTTCTATAAGAAAGCAAGCTGAGCAAGTCAGGAGAAACAAGCCAGTAAGAAACATCCCTCCATGGCCTTTACATCAGCTCCTGCTTCCTGACTTGCTTGAGTTCCAGTCCTGACTTCCTTTGGTGATGAACAGCAGTGTGGAAGTGTAAGCTGAATAAACCCTTTCCTCCACAGCTTGCTTCGTGGACATGAGGTTTGTGAAGGAATAGAAACCCTGACTAAGACAGTCATGTTAGGTTATTATCTCTTAGAAATCTGCTCTTTAAAAGGAGGAAGAAGATGAAGAGAAAAGGAAGGAAAGAAGGATGGAAGGAAGGGAGGGAGGGAGGGAGGGAGGGAGGAGGGAGGGAAGGAGGGAAGAAGAAAAGGAGGCTCTGAGCAAATCATGGGGACTAGGCCAGTCAGCAGCGCTCCTCCATGGCTGCAGCACCAGCTCCTGCCTCCAGGTTCCTGCCCTGTTTGAGTTCCTGTGCTGACTTCCTTCAATGGTGAACAGTGCTGAGGAAGTGTAAGCCAAATAGTAAAAACCCTTTCCTCCCCAATTTTCTTTTATGGTCATGGTGTTTAGTTGTAGCAATAGTAACCCTAACTAAGACAGGCAGTGTCAGCAACCGGAAGAGAAGGGTGTGTGGGGCCCTCCCTGGCTTTGTGGCTCAGTGGCTTCAGAACTCAGTGGCCTGGTCAATCACCCACAGGGACTCACGCCCATTGCTCCTCCCCTCCCCCACGGTGCCCTGTCAATCTCATACAACAGCAGACCCATCTGCACCCCTCAGCGACTCCATCCCAGTCTCTCTACCCTTGGCTTTCCCTCTCCAGATGCCCTAACCTGCCAGCCAGGAAAACAGGCAAGCCAGGCCAGCACAGAGGAGACCCAGAGGAGGCACCCCACGCCCAGCCTGCTGTAGACAACTGTCTCTGTGCCCCCTAGCGGCCCACATTCACAGCCTGTCCAGCAGTGGGTCTGCAGAGACACCTGAGCCTTTCTTGTGCGTGGTCTCAGGTAGCCTCACCTCGCAGCTGGCAGGAGGGACCTGTGACAGCAGGCCTAAGGGCTCGGCCAGCTCTGCGGCCCAGAGCAGGTGCTTCGGCTGAGCTGTCGTTCCAGCAGACGTCAGGTCTTTGCCTCCCCAGTGCCCCTGACTTCTTTAAACCATAACCCTGATGTGGACAGATCAGCCTTCCCCTCACTGCTGACTGGGGCCGGGCTGTCTAGACGGCAACGAAACCCTGCAACGAAAAGATCTGCAGCAGTACCCTGGCTGGGGACTGGAGAGATGGCTCAGAACCGTCTCTTCTGTGGTTAAGTGTCTACTGCTCTCCCAGAGGACCTAAACTTGGCTCCCAGTGCCCATACCTGTTGGTTCCCAGCTGCCTGAAATTCAAGTTCTCTGGAAAATCCAATGCTTCTAGTGCCCACAGACAGACAGACAGACAGACAGACACACACACACACACACACACACACACACACACACAGAGAGAGAGAGAGAGAGAGAGAGAGAGAGAGAGAGAGAGAAATAGACACAGAGTTACACACAGAGATACACAGTCTCTCACACACAGATAAAAGACACAACACAACCACACACATATTCTCTCTCTCTCTCTCTCTCTCTCTCTCTCTCTCACACACACACACACACACACACACACACACACACACACATACACACATACACACACACACACACACACACATACACACACACACTTCAAAATAATAAAAGTAAAACTGGATTAAAAGTAACACTGGCTGGGGGTGACTAGAGGATGAAACACGTACTCTCTGCCTCTGACACTGAACCCAAGGGGACAAAGCGGCTGCTTCAGACATCTTCCACCACAGCGTCTAAGGGCAGAACCAGGGGAGCAGAGCCAGAGATGATCCCAATGGCATCATTTGAGCCTTGATCAAGCCATCCCTGAAGCCACACTCTGAACCTTCAGTTCCCTGTGTCTATCTCTCCCTTCGTGCTAAGTTAGTTTGATGTGGATTTTCTTCCCAATATCTGTAATAATACTGGCACGTGGCCTTCGTGACAAACATCATGACATTATGTCCCCTTGGGCCTCAGTTTACCATCTTCACTGAAAGGCATTTTCTTTCCCTTGGTGATGCAGATACAGGTCATGTTAGACGAGATTAAAAACAGATAAAGGCAAGTTTATAAGGAGACAGCTCGTGCGGGCAGGTTCACCGGCGTGAGGTCGGTGGAGCTGAGCATCCAGGCTTGAGCAAGGGCGTTTATAGAACTTAGGCGAGGAGTGATGAGGTGGCAGCTAGGAGCTGGGATTGTGCCCATACTTAGTCAAAACTGAGCCCGTGGGCGCGCACTCTTCAGTGGGTTGCCGGAAACAAGAGAAGTGATGATAGGGTAGCCGGGGCTTTTCTCTGTGGGGCAGGGTGGAGGGGGAAAGGAGCAGACAGGGTTTCCTGGTTTGTGCAGGGGACAGCAGGGGTTCAGCCTTCCATGAAAGGATCCAGCCAAAGGATGCCCCTAAGTGTCGCCCTCACAGCCCTCAGGAGGCCCGGCTGTCTCTAAAGCAGGATGGGGGTTTTCTTGCCCAGAATTGGGAGATGCTGACGCACGGAACTATGGGAAGAATGCCGAGAGAAGCCCGTTAATTATCAAAGCAGCTCCTCACCTGAGGGAAATTTAATGGGAGAGAATGTGCCAGAGGAGGGATAAGTACTTCCCGTTTGGCTCAGACTGCTTGAGAAAAGAAGGCCCTCGGCACACAGACACCAGAATCTTTCTCCTCTCTGTAAAATCTGTCTGTCTACCTGATTCTGGTGCCTACAGGCAGAAAGCCTGGCCAGGAGAAGAGGACAGCTCAGAGAGGGCAGGTGATTCACCTAAGGTCACACTATCATTACACAGCTGAACCTATCTCCAGTTGCTCGGTCCCCAAGTCCCCACAGGCCAGGTTTCCCCAGTGTAAGTGTAAGACCTGAAAGAAAAATGAGGGTACCCCCAGCACCCCACGCCTCAGAAGGCGACACCCCAGATCACTCACGAGAAACGGTCTTGATACAACAGCAAGAGGATTTTTATTCCAGAGGCTCTGGGGTTCACAGTCATACACCACGCAGGGGGAGAGGACCGTGAGCCAGGAGTGCAGAATTGGGGCAGCTTTTATAGGTTTTCAACAAGACCTGCGTAACACAAACCAATCATTCCTTAGCATCGAGAGCCCGCGCAGTGCGAGCCAATTGATTTGTACCACTCCATAGCTTCTAAGCCAATCAGCTTAAATTATCCAAGCCCCACACACAGGGTCACTTACGCATTTCCTATTATGGGGCCAGGGTCACGCACAGGGTCACTTGCGTATTTCCTGTTACGGGGCTGGGATTATGTAGTAGACACTTGGGGACCTGAGCATGAGCCCCGTAGCCCGGTGACCCCACCAGCCCAGCTGCACTCGCCCTCGCCCCCCCCCAGCTGCTCCACGGAGGCGAGGGGGGGTAGGGGGGAAATACACCGGGGGATTCTTAGCCTGTTCTCATCCTTTCATTAGGACAAGGCAAAGAAAGAGACAAGACAGTTGGGAAAGATGCTCAGGGCCTTGGTCTTTGATACTAAGCCCAATTCACCAACTGGGAAACCCTGTGACCTTAGGCAAGAAACCCAACCTCTCTGTTAGGCTGAGAGCAAGAGGGTATTAGGGAAGAGGTTAGGCAATGTAACTGAATCAGCAGAGAAATGCGGGAGAAAAGCCAGGTGGGATGGGCGGAGCCAAGTAGCTGGAAAGAGCCTGGTGGAGTAGGAGGAGCCACTTGGGGTAGGAAAAACCAGATGGGTAGGAGGAGCCAGGCAGATGGAGAGGCCAAGTGGTGTCAAAGTCCGGTGGGCCAGTAGGAGGAGCAAGGCGGGTGGGAGGGGCCCCATTTCCGTGGGTAGCACCTAGAGAAGCTGTATCATCAGCCATGTCCAGTCACAGCCAGGCTGGCTGAGTTGGAGGTGGGGATTGCTGATGCAGGGCGGGCCTGGATCTGAGCACTTTCATGCTCAGAATTGAAAGGACACACTGGTTGTTATGAACGGAGATCGCCTCTCATGGTACTCCTCCCCCAGCTGTGCCCACCGTTCAAGGCTGGCTTGTTCTGAGCTAACCCCTGCTATCCGGGGGCCTCTGAGGAGGCCATGGCTGCTACATCAGATGCTGTTGAAAACTTAGCATTTCAGGAAGTACCTGAGCCGCAGAACAGGAGTGCGGAGATGCTAATGGGAGAGGCAGACAGCACAGGTCTCAGAACCAGGGCTCGCCACCTGAGCCCAGAATGACTGACAGCTCTGGCCCCACCCCTTATGTGACCTGGAGACTGAAGGTGAGATATTAGACAGGGTTTCAGGGCGTTGGTCTACTGCTTTCTCAGACTGCCGTGCTCTGAACAAAATGCAGTTTAAAGATTCACTCCTTCGTTAGGCAGTGGTGGTGCACATCTTTAATCCCCAGGGCGCAGAGACAGGCAGATCCCTGAGTTTAAAGCCATCCTGGTCTACAGAGCACGTTCCAGGACAACCAGGACTGCACAGAGAAGCCCTCTCTCAAAAGAGCAAACAACAACAACAAATTCAATCCTGCGTTGACCACTGGCAAATGACCGGGAACCATACACTCTGGCATTCAGCTGTAAGAGCCCTGATTCCCAAGGCTGCGCTGCAGATCATAACCTACACCCTAAGCATTGACTATCAACCGGCAGCACCCAGAACACCTCATCTCAGCCTTTCTCCCTGTGCCTTCTCATCTCAGAGAATGAGTTCAAGACCACTGTTAGCATTCTGTCTAAACTCCACCCCCACAGTTACCTGGCAACAGTCAGGTATGCTCCTCCCCAGTTACCTGGCAACAATCAGGTAGGCCTGACCCACTAATAAAAGGGGCTGCTTGCCCCCTCCTCCCTCTCTTGTTCTCTTGCTTGCTATCTTGTCTCTCTCTTGCTGTCTTCCCTTCCTCCCTTCTCCCCTCCCCTCTTCCCATCCCCCCTCCACATGTTCATGGCCGGCCTCTACTTCTCTATTCTCTCCCTTTCTCTCCCTCTCTCTGCCTCTACTACCCTCTTAACTGCCCTTCCCATGCCCTGAATAAACTCTATTCTATACTATATCCCATCGTGTGGCTGGTCCCTCAGAGGGAAGGGATGCCTGGGCCTGCTGAGACACCCCCTTCCCCCATACCTCACTCTACATCCATAGAACATAACCCCTACCTCTTTATCTTTTTATAAACACATCAATCACCATGACAGGGAGCACGGCAGCAGGCAGGCATGGCGCTGGAACAGTAGCCAAGAGCTCACATCTTGAGCTGACAACCACAAGCCAAAGACAGAGCTAAGGGGGCTTTTGTTTTGAATGCTGTTGGCACACCTCTTCTGACAAGGCTACACTTCCTAACCCTTCCCAACAGTTTCACCACCTGAGACCAAGATTTCAAACATATGAGCCTATACTGGCCGTTCTCATTCAAACCCCACATTCTCTTACCTTTCTACATCTTTCTGTTGTTCTTGTTGTTGTTCTTGTTATATTTTTATTTACTTCCTGTGTATATGCACATGTATGTGCATGTGCATTTGTGTGTGTGTGTGTGTGTGTGTGTGTGTACTCATGTCATGACACATAAGTAGCAATCAGAAGACAACTTTCAGGAATTGGTTCTCTTCTTCTACAATGTTTGTCCTGGGGATCAAATCCAGCTCATCTGGCGTGGCAGTAAGCACCTTCAGCTACTGAGCCATTGTCTCAGTCAGGGTTTCTATTCCTGCACAAACACCATGACCAAGAAACAAGTTGGGGAGGAAAGGGTTTATTCGGCTTACACTTCCACATTGCTGTTCATCACCAAAGGAAGTCAGGGCAGGAACCCAAGCAGATCAAGAAGCAGGAGCTGATGCAGGGACCATGGAGGGATGTTACTTACTGGCTTGCTTCCCCTGGCTTGCTCAGCTTGCTTTCTCATAGGACCCAAGACTACCAGCCCAAAGATGGCACCACCCACAGTGGGCCCTCCCCCACTTGATCGCTAATTGAGAAAATGCCTCACAGCTGGATCTCACGGAAGCATTTCCTCAACTGAAACTCATTTCTCTGTGATAACTCCAGCCAGTATCAAGTAGACAGACAAAACCAGCCGGTACAGCCATCTTCCCAGGCCTTCTCCTACGCCATGTGCAACAGTGTCTCCCAGCACCCCACTCTGTCGAACACCAACTTTAATTTTTTTTCTGAACAAGGATCAATCTGACCAAAATTTTTGAAAAGAATAAATGTTGATGTTAATAATGCAAAAGTAAAATAACATATTTAAACAGTAATAAATAATTACCCCAAAAAGGCACTCTGCATGTATTCAGGAGGCAATCGATAAAAAAAATGAAATTACACACGCCATTCCTCATTTTAAACTACAAGATATAATTTACTCCACTCAACATAACAAATGAAAATTGAGGTGAAACAAATATTAACTCCAGATAAACAATATTTCATATTTTTTTTCTAAAATTACCTTCACAATAAGGAAGAAAGATAATTAATCTAGGCATGGTAGCACATGTCTACAATGCCAGGATCCTGGGGGGCTGAGACAGGAGCTCTCATAAGGAATTGCAAGCCAGCCTTGGTATACAGACAGCCTGAGGCCAGCTATGGATACCTAGCCAAACACTGTCTCCAAAAATCTCAAAACAAAGCCAAATGCACTTGTGATGAATAATCTTAGTTGTCAACTTGACTGAATCTGGAATCAATGAAGACGCAAGCCCCTGAGCACACCCATGAGGGATCGTCGCCATCAGGTTAATCGAAGTGGGAAGGTCCCGCCCTGAATGTGAGCACCCACTTCCGGTGGCAGCACAGGTAGGAGTTGGTCTTAGGGGAAAACTTTCACATTTTGCCTGCTTGATTTGCATCTCCCTGAGGAGTTAACCTACGCTGCTGCTGCTGCTGCTGCTGCTGCTGCTGCTGCTGCTGCTGCTGCATCCAAAACCAGCTTCTTTGACCTTCCAATGTGAACTAAAGAGACCAGCAATCCTCCAGACCTTCAGCACCAGACTGAGGCAACAGGAGCATCCAGCCCTGTGGGCTGAGCAAGCTACTGTGTGGGAACCGGAACCAGGAAGTGGGGGGGGGGGGGTAAATGGAGACGGAGCCCATGATGCCCCGGCTCAGACTCCAGAGATCAGCATCAGAATACAGATCTAACTTTATTGTTTATTACATAAGCTTATATATAAAGCTTTTTAGCCAACTAGGTTATGTTTATATAGTCAAGGGCAAACCGGGATGCAACCGGTGTTGTTTAGCAGAATCTGGCTCAGCTGTCCAGGAACCTATACGGAATGGAGATAGCCCAGAAGAAAGGGGAAGCAGCCACGGCCCGGCCTCGGGTCCTTTGTGTTGTCTCACTGGTATCACAGGAGCCGTGTCAAGATACTGTACAGTGGATCGAGACTCTTCAAGTTGTCCCAGGAGCTTGTGATACCTCTCTCCCTCTCCCTCTCCCTCTCCCTCTCCCTCTCCCTCTCCCTCTCCCTCTCCCTCTCCCTCTCCCTCTCCCTCTCCCTCTCCCTCTCCCTCTCCCTCTCCCTCTCCCTCTCCCTCTCCCCTCCCCCTCCTCCTCCCTCCCCCTCCTCTTCCCTCTCCCCCTCCCCCCTCCTCCTCTCCCTCCCCCCTCCCCCTCCCCCTCCCCCACCTCTCTCTCTCTCTCTCTCTCCTGCATCTTCCTCCACCCCTCCACCAGGTTCATCTCTACATCCCCCACACTACATGTCCTCCCCTTCTCCAATGTGAAGATGGCCATTGTTAGACCACCCACATGGTGCTGTGCGATCCAACCTAATCAACCCTTCTTTTATAAGATGTGTTTTTATTTTATATGCACGAGTGTTTTACCTGCATGCGTGTCTGTACAACATGTGCATGCCTGATACCTATAGAGACCAGAAGAAGGGGTCGGATCCCCAGAAACTGGAGTTACAGATGGTGTGAGCTGCCATTAGGTGCTGAGAATTGAAGCTAGGTCCTCTGTAAAAGGAGGGCCTCTGTGTTCTTAACCGCTGAGCCACCCGTCCAGCGCCTGATAAATCTCCCTTTTAATGTGTATGCGTCTAGTGTTCTATTTGTCTGGAGAGCCCTGACAACACAGTACTGACTCCCTGGAAGTAAAGCTGAGAGGTTAGACAAACACTGTAGCCTTATAATTACCAGGTCAGCGTTGGAGGCATCCCCTAGTGGCCTGGGAACACAAACATAACGGCACGATTCTGCAGATGCTGCAGTTACATAGAAACGGTCTGAGCCACTCACCTGCGGTCCTCCCAATCCCCCTCCTCTCCTTCCATCTCCTGTTAAGACATGAAGATGTCTGGATGGATGCACCTAACTTTCTCCATGTGATGGCTGTGTGTGTGTGTGTGTGTGTGTGTGTGTGTGTGTAATACACGAGTCCATGTGTGTGCAAGGCATATGAAAGTGGAGGTTAACCATGGAGTCATTTTAAGGAGCCATCCACCTTCGGTTTCTGTTTGGTTTGTTTGGTTTTCTCTTAACAGTGATTTAACCAAGCTTGTGACTGCCACTGTGTTTTTTATTTATTTGTGTGAGCGTGTGTATGCATACACATGTGAGTACAGGTACCATCACACGTGTGTGAAGGGCAGAGAACTTGTCGGGGTTGGTTCTACTGTTTCATCACGAGAGTCCTGGGGATTGAACTCTGGTCCTTGGGCTTGATGACAAGCACAAGCTGCTGTCTTGGTGTTGATTTGTTTTGTTGTTTTGTTTTGTTTTGTTTTGTTTTGTTTTGTTTTGTTGAAACAGGGTCTCTCCTTGGGCTGGAATTCACAAGAAAGATCAGCGTGGCTAGGATCCTTCTGTCTGCGCCCCACAGTGGGGGTTATGAGTCCTACCACTGCACAGGCATATCTAACGGGAACAGCACAGGTCACAAAGCCAGTGGCCCAGCTGCTCCACAAAGGTCCCGCAAAGCCGAGCCACATGAAGAGCTCCATGCTGCCCTTCACCCTGGGTCGTGACCACCACATGATGCATTCCGGGGGTGGGGGTGGGGGGAGGGGTGTTAATATTTGCACAACTTTGGGATATTGGATTGATGGGAAATGTCTTAGGAATCATTTATGCCTTTTCCCAGGAGTAGCGCTTCCAAGCTTCTCCAAGAAAGTCCTGAGCATACTACCCCCTCTGCTTCTAGGAAAATATTCTTATCTGGCCCTACTTGAAGGTCATCTTGTGCCCTGGAGGTTGTGACTCATATGAAAATGTCAGAGCTCTCCTTATGAGTTTCCTGTTCCAAGACACTCGGAATATCTGCCCCATACTTACTCAGGAATAAGATAATCAGAACAAAGTAAACTTTAAAAGGTAAACAAGGGCTAGAGGAGTTGGCAGCCGATCAGACCAAAGACCTCTTCCTTCTGTAAGCTCAGGCGATTATGTGGCGTATAAGATGGGAGGGGGACACATATGGTATACCCCTCGAGAAAAGACACAGCAACAAAGTTAGACTGGCTGGAGTTATCTCTGCCTTACACACGGGCTTAGACTGATGGGCAAAGAACAGTGTGGAGAAATGATAAAAGAAGGAGAAATCAGGGCCTCCCGCAGAAAAGTGAGCTCACGCAGAGCCACTGTAGTGTGTGGCATGACCAAGGAACAAAAGAATGCCAAGATCAGACATACAAATAAATTCTACAAAGATAGAAAATGTAAACATTGTTTTATGCCAGAAATTGAATAGTAACTGCAGCAGCTTTGGCCTGAAGATTTTTCTTCAGCCCAATAACAATTAACGCTCTGACCATTGAAAGGTGATAATACAGTACTCAGGACATGGCAATCTTCCCAGGCTGGCTTGGAAATTTTCTTTCTGTCTAGTACCCTTGAAACTTCACGATTCTTAAAGTTCGGTTATGGGGTTAATGAGAGAAAATGAGTATAAAAAGATAAACTCTGTTTCATCAAGGTTCATCCATGATGACTAAACTTAGGACCAAAAGGAAATTAAAACACATGCCCAGAGACAATGACATGATCTGCGTTTTGGAACAATGTGAATCTGTCCCTGCCTACTGTGTTCTGTATAAATAAGAAGCACTCTGACTTCCGGTCAGTCAGGAGGCAAGATTCTCCTGACCACCATGCCTGACTCATTCCTCCCTCACTGGCTCCTTACCTCCTCTGTGGAACCAACGCTAGCCCCTGGCACCACTGTGCTTGGCTTTTTCCATGTGGCCTTTAGGACTTAAACTCAGGTTGTACTTACAGGGCAAGCATAGAACCAACTAAGCTCTGTGATATGACTCTTTTACCTAGACTATCAGACATATTTTAGTTTAATTATTTCTTTCCCTTTGCAATGATGAGGATTAAGCCTGAGGCCTATGAATATTAAGGTGACCCCTCGCCCCTAGCCCTATTTTATGTTTTAATTTCTTCCAGCCTTGTCTTAGACTACACACACACACACACACACACACACACACACAAACACACACACACACACACACACACACACACACACACATTGTGTGCATTCTTTTATCCACAGATCCATGTCTTTATTGCGAAACTTTTCTTTTAGTGTATCTTTTAGTATCTTCACACCTGTGTTCTCATGGAATGTTTAGCTATTATCCATCTCAGCCTTCCTAATGCTGAGACCCATTGGCACAGTTCATGTCGTGCTGACCCCCAACCATAAATTACTTTGTTGCTACTTCATAACTGTAATTTTGTTACTGTTATAAATTGTAATGTATATATCACTATACCCAGTCCCAAAGGAATGAGGTACAACCCACAGGATGAGACCCAATAATCTACTCTATAACTCTGACTGATCTACTCTATAACCTTGTCTGATCTATTGTATAACTTTGGCTGTCTTTTGTGCCTCTCATTTGTCATCTTGCTTGAAAAGCAACATTCTTTTCTGTTTAATATCAGGTAACAGTCTATAGCTTTTCCCTTCAATATAACTGCATCTGTTTTGCTTGCTGTTTTTTGTTTTGTTTTTTGAAATCTTGAGGATTGAATCTGGGGCCTCAGGCATGCTAGACAAACCCTCTACCAATGAGCTACATTCCCAGCCTTTCTTTTTAATTAACTTTGATAACAGCTCTCCCTAAGTTCTCAGGCCTGGTTCTAAATTCACTCTGTAGTCCAGGCAAACCTTGACTTTTCGTTCCACCCAACTCATCATCTTGAGTAGCTATATGGCAGGCCTGCGCTACTCAGGCCCAGCGTGGGGTGGTGTAGTTTATATAGTTTGGATTGCTTCTCTTTCCTCCTCCTCCCCCAATATGCTTTATTTTTATTCCTAAGAACAACCTCTGAACACCCACTGTGAGCTGTGATTTTTAGACTCATTTTCTATCCCCATATCTCCTGGCACTATTTGTTTTGTTTTGTTTGTTTATTATTTGTTTTCATTCTGGGTTTGATTTTAGATTGCTTGACACATCTCACTTATATCTATCTCCAGACCGGCCTCAAACTCATGAACTCCGTCCCTTAGCCTCCTGTCTGCTGGGATGACAGACACAAACCACAGTGCCTAGTTTCTTGGGCCTTTTTAAAGAGTTGTGTGGACTGACATCAACTGTGAAAATACTACTCCCGAGTCCTCAGGGACTTCCTGTCTTTGCCATGTCTCCTTCCTCTGTAGAGACCTACATGCTTCCTTAGGACACATTTGTTACCCAGTCAACTCCTTGAAGTAGAGCTGTGTGGGAAGGGTAGGGGCAACACCCTTGGGCGGTGTACAGCTCCCATCTGGCTTTTGTTGCCCTGCTAATTACGTCTCCCATGGTCCAGAAAGCCTTTACCAGCAGGGCTTCTCCCTTCTCTGACCTTGTCTGGGGAGCCCAAAACTCTGATACCTTCTACCTGTGAGATTTCACATAACCTTAGTGAGATTATAGGTTCAGCAAGCACCCGAGTGTTGATTGAAATATTAAAAGAGTAGACCTTGTACCTCTAACTCTCTGCCCAGGCAGCCTGGCCAGCCATGTACTGGAGATTCGTAGAGATTCACTGACCCGGAGTTCCTGAATCGTCTCCACCCAGCTCGCTAGATTCCCAGTGGTGGGTCACTACCACACCAACCCTGTGCTTCAAATCCCCCGTGGCCTTGGTGGTGCACACCTGGCAAACCCATGCTTGGCCGCCATATCTTTCTCTCTTGAACCCAGATGAGCCACGGCGTGAAGGAAAACAAAACACAAACTTAGTTCAGAATCAATGATAACTCAATCTCTGGGCACAACTAAAACCTAATCTTGATAAGTCTTATTAAAATCTGATCCCTCCGGTGGCAAATCCTCAAGGATCTACCATGATACTAGGAAACTCTAGCAGCTACACCATACCCCTCTGCTGTCCCGGGTCCAAATAGAAATCACTCTCTCCTGCTTCCTCTCTTCCTCAGTCCAACCTGGAAGTCCCGCCTACTTGCCCAGTGATTGGCCCCTTTATTCATTAGGGAATTGGTTCAAAAGAATAGCACCATGGCTGGAGAGATGGCTCAGTGGTTAAGAGCACTGACTGCTCTTCCAAAGGTCCTGAGTTCAAATCCCAGCAACCACATGGTGGCTCACAACCATCTGTAATGAGATCTAACTCCCTCTTCTGGTGTGTCTGAAGACAGTCACAGTGTACTTCCATATAATAAATAAATAAATAAATAAATAAATAAATAAATAAATCTAAAAACAAAAAACAAAAAGGATAGCACCAGGCCCATCCACAACACCTGAGAGTCCCTGGAGTGCCTCCCTATGCTAATGAGGCATCTCAGTACCTTAGTCTTCAGCCAATGATCTTTGCCCACCCTGGATATCCTTACCTCCATCCCCAAAACCATATAACCCTTGATTGACCCTGAGAACAGCTGACCCCGCCCCCCCAAGCTAGTCCCCATGTGTGGTCATTACTGTTCTTACTCACAGGCTGTCTGCAACCCTGCTGATCGGCTCTGCTCCCTTCGTCCTCCTGGGCCAGTGGCCAACCACCCGAGGGAGAAGGGACACCCACAGCTTTGTCATCCTGGACCTTCTCTACAGTGTGAGGTTTGCTGTCCCTACAGCCAGAGGGACCAGCAATAGCTCTGGGGAAGTCAGGTGAGTCCCAGAGCTCTGAGCAGAGGATTATCAGATGAAGTCTTCAGGTCTAGGGTATCTACTTTAAGCTATATCTGTAAAACCTCAGCTTTCCTATATGGAAAACATCTTGGGATGTCTGCATGGATTCAATTTCCTCTGGTTCTGGGCTACATTCCATAGTTTGGGGAGGAAGCGTTCAGGGTCTGTGGTTTGGAGTTGTGCTCATTTCTGTTTTCAATAAAAATGAAGGGGAAAAAACCCAAAACAAAATTCTCTGTTATGTTCTGTTTCTTGTCCTTACCACCTTTACCTTCAGAGAACAGAACCCAAGCAGCCAATGCCATCATTCCTAATCAGGAAGTAAATGCCCTCTCATCCTTCTCTAACAAACTTCTCCTAAGTGAGCTAGGCTGTCACAGGGGTGGGACAGGGTGGGAGCATGGCTGACTAGACTCAGCACCTAAGGACAATGCAGGCAACCTTGCTGGCACCCTCCTGTACCTCAGAGACAAATCCTGATATGTTACCCAAAATCCTCTCTTTGAGCTTTGGTGTTTTTAAGAAGTGCCTGCTAAATGCATAGCACAGGGCTCACACCACCCTGTCTGCAGCGCCACCCGTGGCAGACATTACTAATCTATCAAAGAGTTGCTTCCCACACCCCCTCACACCACCCTGTGTGCAGCACCACCCGTGGCAGACATTACTAATCTATCAAAGAGTTGCTTCCCACCCACCCCCACCCCTGCTCCCTGAATCTTTCAGTATTACTTTGTGAGAAGACTTAAGCAATAAAATTCAAATCTGTCTACCATTTCAGTGTTAGGGATTCTTTGATTGTATTGAACCCTCACAGAGAAGAGAGAAAAGCCTGGGCTGAACTTTGGGTCTTTGGTTATAGGCAGGATGATTTCAGCCAAGACGCCATCAAGTCTCAACCGAACCTCTAAAAACAAGGATTGTTGCTACTGCATAAAGTTACTGAAGGGAAAAATACATGGGACGGGGTGGATTAGCCAGGCCTGCTGTATGGGGTGAGGGTATCCTCTCATTCTCCATATGTCACCCCAGGCTTGATTCCAGGGCAACAGGGGGATTCAAAGAGATCGGATAGGAGAATGCTGGTCTTTGGGGACTCAGAGCCTTAGTCTACCACATTGTCTCTCTATCTCATCTTGCTGCCTAAAATGAGTCCCTAGCTGACCAATGAGGTAGGGGAAGAAACTCAAGGATTGATGAAAGGGGCTCCAAAGTATCGGTCTATGGGGAGATGTATAGAACAGGGCCCACTTTGTGCAGAGTCTAGCATGATATGTCACACACTAATAGTTATGGTGGGGACACAAGATTGTGTCCTAGAAAAACAGAAGATTCCAAAGAGCCTTTTTCTTTTTGTGTGGATAAAGTTGAAAGATTTGTTTTTATTGCTTGTGAACATACACGCACACACACACACTTGAATGCAGGTCACCATGACGACCAGAAGAGACAGTTAGACCCTTGCAGGCAGTTGTGAGCTACCTGACATAGGGGCTGGGATCCAAGCTTGAGTCCTCAGCGGGAGTGGTACCCATGTGCATCCACTGGGACAGCCATCCAGCCCTGTCGATGGAGTTTGTACTGTCTGGGTAGGGCAAGATTTCAACTTGTGCATTAACCTAGCAAAGGTCTGTGGTCTGGGATGCTGTGATCAGCCCTTCCGGTCACTGCACAAGATCGGAGGGAGTGATTCGGGTGATGTGCCTGGCCAGCTCTGCCGACAGTGAGGTCAGAGCTCCGCCCGGCTCTCCCTGATATTTTTTGTGGGTCACATGGATATCCAGGAAGAAGGCTCTTTTTGTTGACATTTTCTGTCTACCTGACAACAGTTTGGTAGCCCACACTTTGTCACCAAATCTGAAAGGTTCAGGGTTAATTGGTGTCCTGTGAAGGCCACTGGGCACAGCATCCATGTGACCTCGAGCATCTGTCTTGCTTCCTGGGGATGGAGGGTTGAAGGAGGATTGTTTCTAAGCCGATGGACTCTGAGATATAGATCAGAGTTCTTCAGACAGTTTGGCAGAAAGTCACCACACTCACACTTCCCTATACTCTCTACCCTTCCCAGTCCCCGAGAGCCAACCTTCTAGAAGGTCACTGGCCCCATGAGGTTCACGGGCTGCCTCTGCAGCTCATTCGTGCAAGTGTGACTCTCATTGTTCGGGGAGTTTCTGTTTCTTTGAGCTGCTGAGTAACACAGTGAACCTTGTTCCCAGTCTCATTTCCAATCCTGCAATTTCCACGGTGCCAACAGTTACGGCAACAGAATAAAACACGGATATTCCGCAAATTACACGCGGCAGAGCATACTAGGTTTATCTTGTGGGTACTGGGAAGGCAGACTGACTTCAGCTCCAGACAGAAGGACAGGGTGGGGAAGTGAGTCCCAGGGTAGCAGGGCTGTACTCCGGGAGGAAGTATTCCCAAAGGGTCAGGGAGTGGCTACAGGGCTCAGGGGGACGCCCCACAGGCACAGGCCTGCTGGGGTGACTTTCATGGTGTGACAAGCAAGGACTTTGGGTTGTACTTGAGTTCCTAGGGGTTAAGGCAAGTGGGTTAACTTTTGAATGCCTCAGTTTCCCCTGGCTAGGGTGATGATCACCACGTGTGGTGCTGTTGCTCTTCTTTATTTAGGGTGCAGGGAAGACTCCCCCAATTTCTAGCTTCCCTAGAGGAATCTCCAAACACCCCTCACCCACAAAGATGCCAGTCCCAGGAACAGCAAGACACACAACCAATGTCCCCTCCTGATCCGGAGCCTGTGCACACACACAACTGCCCTCTACCCTACTCTTGCATAGCAGCCTCCAGACCTGCTCTAGCAAGTCTCTTAGGAGCCCCCACCCTCCCGGGCCAGTCCTGAGGTCCACAGGGGTCCACATTCTCCCCGGCATTAGCATGCCCATGCACCAATCAAGAACCTCGGCTCTACAGGTGAAGGAAGGAGTGTGACTCTCTGTCCCTGCATCCAAATCATCTGGAATTGGGAAGAAAGCAGGGGGTCTCTTAAGCCCCAGGCTTCACTGTCATTGTCTCAGAGTTTGACCAGTACCAGGCCATGTGGGGAAGAGGGAGTCCCAGGCCTGTGGTATAAGATGGGGAGGAGCATGAACAGCCTCCCAGGATGTCGCTGATGTCCTTGGGGTCAGGTGGCTGATGTCTGTTGAGGGGCTGAGCTGCTACAGAAGCAGGTTGAAAGGGAAAGACAGGGGACAAAGGAGAGGAGGGCGGTATAGCTCAGACACGGACACAGTAGAAACACAAACTCGGTACCACTCAACCTAGGTGTGCCATCCTGGATCCATCCCTCACAAGCCACCAGCCTGGCGCACACCCGTCAGCCTTCCAGACCACACTGTCCATGTCTGGAAAATGGTATAGGGTGGAGTATGCATGCTGTGGGGCTTTGATGGTACAACTGGACCACAGTGCTCCAAGTGTGAGCTGCCACCTTGTTTAAGTGGGCACGCGCTTTGTCCACTGCTGCGCGTGCAGGTTCCACTTTGACCTCAGTCAGTGTTCCTGCCCTGCATAGTGTTGCCTCCTGCCTCTGTCCAAATTTACTGCCTGTGTCTGCCCACATCTCCAAGGAAGCAGGGGCGCTCCCTTCTCCCTCTCTCCAATGCTTGATGTGGGATGGGTGCTTGATAAACATTGTGGGATGGAATAATTATATCATCAAATCACATGACAGATGTCAGGGCATGTATTACATCCCCTCCGCCTCCCCCCACCCCGTTACACATGCTCAAGTCCTAATGCCCTAATGCCCAGGAACTCAGAATATTCCCACATCCAGAGATAAGTTCTTTCTTTCTTTCTTTCTTTTAAGATTTATTTATTTTATGTGAGTACACTGTAGCTGTCTTCAGCCACTCCAGAAGAGGACGTCAGATCTTATTACGGATGGCTGTGAGCCACCATGTGGTTGCTGGGATTTGAACTCAGGACCTTCAGTAGAGCAGTCAGTGCTCTTAACTGCTGAGCCATCTCTCCAGCCCCCAGCGATAAGTTCTCAAAGGGTGAAGACAGACTTTATGTGAGCAGGAGACTCTTTTGTGAGAAGAGGAAAATCAGGAGCTGGGAATGTGGCGCAGCACACATGATACCCTAGGTTCAATTCCAAGCACGACTTATAACTGGATATGGTGGGCCGCAACTGTAATCTCAGCCACTGAAAAGTCCAAGCAGGAAGATCAGGAGTTCAAGGCCGGCATCAGCTACGTAGCAAGTTCAAGGCCAGCGTGGGCTGCGTGGGACTTTGTCTCAAACAACCAACAAAAAAAGAAAGAAAAAGGGAAAAGAGGAAATTCAAACACAGACGGGTGGAGTAGAGGGCAGACGGGAAGGAGAAGAGACCTCGGAGGAAAGCAGCCCCACTGGTCCTGGATTTCCAGCCTTCAGACCCACGAGATGTGTCGCCGCTGTCCATAGCAGCCCGCCTGCGGGGTTTTGTCATGACAGCACACTTAGAGGATTCCAGCTGTCGTGGCCTCCAGAGTGGCGCAGGGATAAGAGTCCAGGTAGAGGGACAGAGAGAGCAGGGGTGTGGGGGACCAGCTGGGGAAATCAAGTCTGGGAGCATCAGAGGGTGGGAACTAATCAGAGGTCCTGGGGAAAGGCCTCTGACGCCATGTTGGACAGACATTGGCCTGGCAGCTCCTAGTCTGAGATCTGGAACCATTCTCCCGGAACGTGATCACTGTTTAAACTGTCCCATCTAGTCCTTCAGGAAGCAGGGCGGGAGGAGGTGTTACCATCTCCATGAAACTGGGCCACAGAGAGGCGACGTCCGTGGGCCTGAGGAATGGGTGAAGGATTCAAACCATCAACACCTGGGGACTGTGTGCACAGCCACGTGCTACCAGGACACAGTCAGGCCGGATCCTGAAAGGCTCTTCCAGTGGCCAACCTAGAAGACTAAATTGGGAACAAAGCGGGAGCCCAGTGACAGGTTTGGAAGTACACAGCCTGCTGGAGAAGGGGACGGTGCCACAGGACCATAGCCAAGACTCTAGAGCCCCAATTCAGCCAGAGCGGAAAGACAGTCCTGCAGAGGATGCCACCTTCACGAGGCCACCCTCTCGCCCAACTGACAGATCGCTGCGTACCCACCTTTCTCTGGCTATAACAGAAGGGCAAATAGGGACAGACCAGAGTGGGGGGGTTGGAGCCCTGAGGCAGCCTAATTAGAGGGAAGGAGCCAGGTGTGAGCCCTGAGAGACGTGTGGGACTACAGGGACAGCGTTGCCAGGCGAGAAGCCACATTCAGTGTGACAACGGAGAAATCTTGCCTTTCCTCTCCTGAAGGATGTCATGTCTCAGGGTGACCAGGGCCACCTTCCCAGGGGGATTCAGGTGCCAGGAGACCAAAGGCAGAGTCCTGAGCCAGGAAAGGACCTTGAGTGGAGCAGCCCAGCTCCTACTTAACCAGCCTGGTTTCACATCCCAATATCACCATGCTGCTCAGAGCCTGTGTACGCTGGAGCTGGGAAGGAAGTCGACGCTGTCCTGTGTGTGGTGAGAAAACCCAGCCACAGAGAGGGCCATGCCTGGACTGAGGTCGCACAGCTGGGCTGTGGAGGGTGGGAATGTTCTCCACAGCTCTCTTCGCTCTGCTCATCTCCAGACAGCCAGAGAAGCAAGACGGGACACTGAGTGCGGTGAGCGACACAGCCACGCCACCCTCAAGAGACGCTGTTCTGCAGTGACACCGAGGGTTTCTCCAGACACTCTGTTGGGTGGCAAGGCCAGCAGTCTCCCCATCAGCAGTTTGTCACTTGTGTCCACTGGGTTCAGCGGAGGCTCTACCAGTGTGCTCTACTGTAAGGAAGCCAAGCGATGGTCTGGCCAGTCCCTGGAGCCATTGCTGTCCCTGCCATGGAAGGACAGGGAATTCTGGGGGAGGGGGGGTCTTGTGGCAATCCTCTCTCCACGGCGAGCAGGAAGTCCACCTTGCCTTGGCAAACACAGGAACAGGGTCAGCAGCCCTCGGAACTCCCTCCAGGACTGCCACAGAGCAACCGCTCGCAAAGGCTGGGGCTGGGGGAGACACAACTGGCCGGAAAGAAAAAGATAAAACACATTTCACAGAGACAGACTCACGGGTTCCTCCACAGCAGCATTAGGGCCAGTAACACACACGCGGGTATCCACGCACCTGTGTCTATTACACGCATACATGAATATGGAACCCACTACACATATACATGGAGCACGCATGTGTGTGTTGTCCAACTTACGCATTACAACCCATGTCCATAGTAGATAGAATGTCCTGTTTGCAGCTGGATAAGCAGAGTGCCTTTGCCTCTCAGGCTGTGCTCCAGACACCAGGGGGGAACGTCACATGATGACAGGTGGTAACAGCACACACAGGGACAAGACTCAGCAGAGGTGGGGGGGGGGGGCAGCACAGGCAGGAGCGTGCCGGGCCCTCGGTGGGGGGCCTCAGAGTGTGGAGTCTGTGAGGCCAAGAATCAAGAAGAGTCAGGGGGTCTTGGGTGGGAAGAGCAGAGGGGGGGTCACTGAAGAGCCAAAGGCCAGTGTGGTAAGACACGGTGTAAGCAGAAAGGCAGAGAGAAGGTCACAGAAACAGGGAGGTGGCCATGCCAAGGCCTTGCAGCCTTTAGAGGGAGTTCTTCTCGGGGTGGGAGTGACCTGGAGGGGTGATCTGGGACTGGGGTGACCTGGAGGGACGAGTGGGAACTGGGGTGGCATGGAGGGCTGACCTGGGACTGGGGTGACCTGGAGGGCTGACCCGGGACTGGGGTGACTTCAGGTGCTCTTGACCAGGTGACCTCTACTCTGTGCCTCAGTTCCCTTATCCTCGGGGATGACAGCTGCACCTGTAACACTCAACCGAAGACAGAGATACCCAGCCCAGGACCAGCACATCATAGGCTCTCGGGACAGAACACCACTGGGCAAACTCTCCAGAGCCATCAAGCAGCCGAAAGAGTCAGATGCAGATATTTGCACCCAACCAATGGACAGAAGCGGCTGACCCCTGGGGTTGAATTAGGGAAGGCTGAAAGAAGCTGAGAAGGGCAATCCTGTAGGAGCACCACAGTCTCAATCTGGACCCCTGAGATCTCTCAGTGGACCACCAAACAGGCAGCATACACCAGCTGATATGAGGCCCCCAGCACACATACAGTAGAGGGCTGCCGGGTCTGTGTTCATTCAGAGAAGATGCACCTAACCTTCAAGAGACTGGAGGCCCCAGGGAGGTTAGAGGTCAGGTGGAGTGGGGGGTGGGGACATCCATATGAAGACAGGGGGTGGAGAGGAGGTATGGGAATTGGAACAGTCGGAGGGGGGATGAGGGCGGGGAAAGGAATAAAATATGGAGTGTAAAAAATTAATTAAAATAAATAAAAATAAAAGATATGGAATGAGAAAAAATATACTGGAGAAAAGGAGGTAAGCCCGAGTCTGCTGGCGGCGCTGTGTATACCTGGACCCGGGCAGCAAGTTCTGGGTCTACGCAGAGCAACGGCGCCAGGGAAGATGCTCCCGCCCCAGGGAAGGTGCTCCTGCACCAGGGAAGGTGCTCCTGCCCCAGGGAAGGTGCTCCAGGACTTGTTGGGACAGCCAGAGCAGGAGAGAAACTACAGCAGACATTTATTTCATAGTTGTGTGAATTGCACGCTGGTCACACTGCCCCTCTCCCAACGCCATGCGCAGTCCACAGTGTAAAAAGGAAACTTTCAAACCGCTCTCCTGACCCGGAGCGTCCCTTTTGATTGCTCAGTGTTTGAATCTCACTCTTACTACTTTGTGTGGGTGTACACTTGTGTTTTCAGGTATACACACATGGTGTGTGTGTGTGTGTGTGTGTGTGTGCACACGCGTGCGCACATGTGCGTTTGAAGCTGGAGAACAAACCTTAAGTATTATTCCTCAGACATCACCTGCCATTTTCTTTTTTGTTTTTGGTTTTTGTTTTGTTTTGTTTTGTTTTGTTTTTTTGTTTTTTCGAGACAGCGTTTCTCTGTGTAGCCCTGGCTGTCCTGGAACTCACTCTGTAGACCAGGCAGGCCACGAACTCAGAAATCTGTCTGCCTCTGCCTCCCAAGTGCTGGGATTAAAGGCACCTGCCACCACCGCCCAGCCACCTGCCATTTTCTGAGAGGAGCTGCTTACTGGCCTAGAGCTTGCGCAGTGAACTACCCAGCAAGCCCCGGGGATGCTCCTGTCTCATCCTGTTCAGTACTGGGATCACTGTGTTTACCACCATGCCCAGAGGGTTTACATGGGCTGTGGGGAATCAAACCCGGGTCTAAGCGCTCGGCACTTTACAGACTAAGCCATCCAGGACGCCCTCTAGTGGTCTGCGGGGAAAGCTACAAGAAACACAAACAGCCCAAGGTCCAGATGTGATTGGTAGATTCTTTTTTTTTTTTATTTTCTATATTCTATGTTTACATTCCAAAGGCTTTCCCCTTTCCCAGTTCCCACCCACCATAGTTCCCATAGTTCCTCTCCCCCCCCAACTGTTCCCCAATCATTCCCCCTCCCCCCCTCGGTTTCTTTACTAAACTGGATGCAATCTTTACAGGCCCAGGGTCCTCTCCTTTCTTCTTCTTGGGAATCATTTGACTTGCTATTTGTGTCTTGAGTATTTAGGGCTTCTGGGCTCATTAATATCCACTTATCAGTGATTGCATTTCATGTGCATTCTTTTGTGATTGGGTTAATTCACTCAGGATGATATTTTCCAGGTCTAACCATTTACCTACAAATTGCATGAATTCATTATTTTTAATTGCTGAGTAGTATTCCATTGTATAAATATACCACATTTTCTGTATCCATTCCTCCTTTGAGGGATATTTGGGCTCCTTCCAATTTCTGGCTACTATAAACAAGGCTGCTATAAACATAGTGGAGCATGTGTCCTTATTGCATGCAGGGGAATCCTCTGGGTATATGCCCAGGAGTGGTATGCCAGGGTCCTCTGGAAGTGACATGCCCAATTTTCTGAGGAACCACCAAACTGATTTCCAGAGCGGTTTTACCATTTTGCAATCCCACCAACAGTGGAGGAGTGTTCCTCTTTCTCCACATCCTCGCCAGCACTTGTTGTCTCTTGAGTTTTTAATCTTAGCCATTCTGACTGGTGTGAGGTGGAATCTCAGGGTTGTTTTGATTTGCATTTCCCTGATGACTAATGATGTTGAACATCTTTTAAGGTGTTTCTCGGCCATCTGAATTTCTTCTGGTGAAAATTCTTTGTTTAGATCTGTGCCCCATATTTTGATAGGGGAATTTGGTTCTTTGCGGTCTAACTTCTTGAGTTCTTTGTATATATTGGATATTAGCCCTCTATCGGATGTGGAGTTGGTGAAGATCTTTTCCCACTTTGTTGGTTGCCGTTTTGTCCTTCTGACAGTGTCCTTTGCTTTGCAGAAACTGTAATTTTATGAGGTCCCATTTGTCGATTCTTGATCTTAGAGCATAAGCTATTGGTGTTCTGTTCAGGAACTTTTCCCCTGTGCCCAAGTCCTCCAGGGTCTTCCCAAGTTTGTTTTCTAATAGTTTCAGTGTGTCTGGTTTTATGTGGAGGTCCTTGATCCACTTGGAGTTGATCTTAGTGCAAAGAGATAAGAGTGGGTCAATTTGCATTCTTCTGCATGTTGACCTCCAGTTGAACCAGCACCATTTGTTGAAAAGGCTATCTTTATTCCACCGGATGGTTGTGGCTCCTTTATCAAAGATCAAGTGACCATAAGTCTGTGGGTTAATTTCTGGGTCTTCAATCCTGTTCCATTGATCTGCTTGCCTGTTGCTATACCAATACCATGCAGTTTTTAACACAATTGCTCTGTAGTACTGCTTGAGGTCAGGGATATTGATTCCCCCAGAAGCCCTTTTATTGTTGAGAATAGTTTTAGCTATCCTGGGTTTTTTGTTGCTCCAGATGAATTTGAGAATTGCTCTTTCTAGATCTATGAAGAATTGAGTTGGGATTTTGATGGGGATCGCATTGAATCTGTATATTGCTTTTGGCAAGATGGCCATTTTTACTATATTGATCCTGCCAATCCAGGAGCAAGAAATATTTTTCCATCTTCTGAGGTCTTCTTCGATTTCTTTCTTCAAGGACTTGAAGTTCCTGTTGTACAGATCTTTCGCTTGTTTGGTTAGAGTTACACCAAGATACTTTATGTTGTTTGTGGCTATTGTGAAGGGTGTTATTTCCCTAATTTCTTTCTCTGCCTGCTTGTCCTTTGAGTACAAGAAGGCCACTGACTTGCTTGAGTTAATTTTATAACCTGCCACTTTGCTGAAGTTGTTTATCAGCTGTAGAAGTTCTCTGGTGGAGTTTTTTGGGTCGCTTAGGTAAACTATCATATCGTCTGCAAATAATGATAGTTTCACTTCTTCCTTTCCAATGCTGGGCCAACCTAATTTGAGGTACCCAAATTGCCCAAATCTTGGCAATTTCTTGGAATCCCTATCATTCCCCTCCCAGGACAGCTCTCTTATCCGGCTTGGGAGGGCACAGCCTAAGCAAGAGGCAAGGAATGGAAGGTAACTTTAGTCCCTCCTGCTTCCTAGAAAGCAGGCCTTCAGCCGCCGCCGCGCCACCGGGGCTGTGAGGTGGGGCATCGTCAGGGCCCACAGCTCCAATCAAACCTGCCAAAGTCATCTTCCCCAGAGCAGCAGCAAAGTGTGGTTAGAAATCTCCACCGGAGAGAAAATGGTCTTCTTCTCAGTATCCCCCCCGCCCCCCCCCATGCTAGCCTAGAAGCCGCTGGGACCTGCAAAGGTATGAGAAGGCCTATCAGACTGTGGGGTCCCCTGTCCATTACAGCCGTGCTCCATTCTCTGAGTGGCCTTTCAGACTCACCTTTGCTTGTGGGTCGAGGGTCAAAGGTTCAGATGAAGAAAAGACCATGCCTGGTAACCTGGAGCATGACCCTCCGGTCCTTCACTGTGAACTCCTTGAAGATAGGACACACGTGTCAGGGCCAAGAGAAACTGTCTATGTTCACGTTAAAAGATTAAATAAGTAAAAACTAACTAACTGTTCTGGGTGGTACACACCTGCCATCCCAGTACTCAGGACCTGCAGGCAAATAGGACCAGGTCCTGAGTGCTGGGACTGTAGTCATCCTTAGCTATATATTAATTTCAAGGCTAGCCCGCGAGTGATCTGAGACCCTGACCCAAAGAAGAAAAATTATTAGAAACCGTCGCTCCCCAAGTATGGAAACTGAGGCAGAGAAGAGAGCCCATGTATAGTCTAGTGTTTGGGACCACCTCTACCAGTCACGGAGTAACGAAGCTGACCATGTGTCCCAGTTCCCCGAGACTAATCAGTCAGAGCCTGCCGTGCTGCAGAAGCCATCTGAAGTGCCTCTCTTTGGTGTCTGCTTGGACAGTAATTCCGGGGCCACCTAGAAGTGTGGGATCTAGAAAGGACAGATTGAATTAAACACCAGAAGCTTGCTTTGAGTTGCCCTGCACAGCCCCCTGCAACCTGGATGGCCTCCCCACTCCGCAGGCAGTGAGATGCTCACACTCACAGATCCTTCAGGGCAGGGGTTCTCAACCTTCCCAATGCCGCGACCCTTTAATACAGTTCCTCGTGTTATGGTGACCCCTCAACCATAAAATTATTTCATTGCTACTTCATAACTGTAATCTTGCTACTGTTATGAATCATAATGTAAATATCTGATACGCGGGATGTCTGATATACAACCCCTGGGAAAATGTCAGTCAACCCACAAGGTTGAGAAGCAGTGCTCCGGGTGAAAGGCACATCATAATGGTCACGGAAGAAGGAAGGAGTTGGTGCGGGGTGAATCTTCGAACTATTTATCTTGAGTATGCTCTTTTACTAACCAGGTAGTTTACACCACCTCTGAGCCTGGCTGAGCTAAAGCCATGTCTGGGGTGGGGCGGAGACTCCGCACAGCATTTTATAACGCTACGGAGTAGAAGCAGCTCAAAATAGATGACTCCTGCTCGGTCAAGCAAGGCAGATGTTTTGATTATGTAAACAGAAGTCCTAAGCTCCGTGTGGGGGTGGCCGGAGCTGGGGAGAGCAGCGCAGGCATGAAGAGGTGATGGGCAAAATGAAACAGGAAATAAAAACCGCAGTCTGATCCCACCCCTCACGCCAGGCCCGCTCTACCACGTGACCTTGCCTCTGGGTTCCATCCTGCCCTGCCGATGATGATACACTTGGCTACAAAACCTGCCATAACCAAACTGAGTCCTGGGGACGTAAAGGAGACCTTGGGAGCCAGAGTGTTGGTGAGAACCGGGCGGGAGGACGCTGAGGAGCCTGCCTGTCGGCTAAGAGTGAGGACAGGAGCAGCCTGACATCGGATAGAGGCTCAGAGTGCGCAATCCCGGTGCAGTGTGTTCTGGGACACACTTTACAACTCCGCAGCGTCACCACTAAGACCCTGAAAACTGAACAGAAACTAAAGCCACAGCCCACAGAGGCCGTGCCAGAGCTCACAGCCTGGAAATTACAGGGTCGGATGCTTGCTGAGGGGGGAGGGGGGAAGCAAACGCATTCTTCACAAAATATTAACAGAACCCAATGTTTCAAAATGTCCAGAGTAGAATCCAAAACTGTTCAATATGAAAAAAACAACAGGAAATGTCAACATGTGACAGAAAAGATAACCAGATAACAGAAGCATTGAAATTGTCAAAAAATATATATATTTAATGTTCCAAGAGATGAAGGCAAATGTTCTTAAAACAAGTAGAAATTTTCAACAAAGCAGCACATGCCGTTAGCAAAGAAACAAATGAAAGCTGGAGAACTGAACTAAAAAAAAAAATCTGAAATTTAAATTTTCACCACATAGACTCAGTAAAGAATCACACAACAGAGGGATGAGTCAGAGAGCTCTGAGATAAATAGAAATTATCCAATTTGAACAAGAGATGAAAAATAGTACATGGGACTTCAGGAGACTGCGGGCAGTGTTGAGAAGTCTAGCACTGGGCCTGGAGAGCTGGCTGGGGTTGAGAATGCATGCTGTCTTGTGGAGGACCAGAGTCCAGTTCTCAGTGCCCACATGGCAACTCACAGCTACTATAACTCCAGCTCCGGTGATCTGATGTCCCCTTCTGACCTCCATGGACACACACACATGTGTGCACGCATGCATGCATGCACGCACACACACACACACACACACACGTGCGTAAGATCAAAATAAAATATTTTAACCCTTTGAAAAAAATCTAACATTGTCCCATTCATGACAGTACATATCTGCAATTCCCCCACTCAGAACACCAGGGCAGGAGGTTTTATAGTTTATGTAATGAGTTCAAACCCAGCCTAGGACACATACCACAACCTTGTTTCAAACAAACAGAAAGAATGAGCCTTCTATTTGTGCTTTGGGGACTCTCAGGAGGATAACAGACTGACACAAAAGCTCATTTGAAGACCTGATGGTTAAAAACTCCTTAAATTTGGGGAAAGAAGTCATTTTAAGGATTTGAAAGCTAAGCATCCTCGATTTAAAAAAAAATCGAAGAAAATAAGAAAATCGTTCCTGGACATTATGATCAAAGTGCTTAAGATCAAACGTTTAAAAAAAAATCTTTAAAACAGCCAAAAGAAAAGAACAGCATGTTCCATTCACTGGGGAAACGATTGTGAAATTCTAACCAGAACCCAGAACCCAGAGAGCCAGAAGACGGCGGAAGATTTTTTTTAAGGCATGGAAAGAAAATAACTGTCAGCACAGAACGTCTAGAATAATTTGTTCCTGAAGGGTGAGAAGCATTCTTCGGGAGTGAAGGCAAAATAAACACAGGCTCAGAAGGAGCTCTGGGGGAGCTTGTCACAGGCCTCCTGAAAACCAGGGCCAGAGGGAGCTCTTCAGCTGGAAGGAACTCTGCCGAGTGCGAAACTCAGAGCCTCGGAGACTCTGCCTGTTTTTCATCACTTCAGTGAAATACTCCAGGCAAGGTAACTTTATAAACAAAATGGGTATGTTCCGCTCACAGTTTTAGAAGTTGTAAGTTCAAAGAGTGGGGTAGAGGCTCCTTTAAGGGCCCCACCGTGGCTGACAGTTCATGCAGGACGGTCATACCAAGAACATGTGACAGGAAGACACGGGAAAGCCAGAGTGGGACCCGGAGGTCAGCTCTAAGCATGGGAGAGCTTACTCCAGAAGACAAGCATTCCTTTCCCAGCATAACGCCCCCGTGACCAAGGGACTCCCTATTGGTAGACTGTGCATCTTTAAGAGCCCAGCAACAGCTGGTCACAATGGCCATGCCTGTAAGCCCAGCAGCATTCATGAAACTGAGGCAGGAGGATTGCATGATCAAGCGTAACTGAGTTACAAGAATCCAATGACCTCCTTTATTGCCAGTAGGAACAACATACCCATCTTTGAGGTGATACCCTAAGTGTTTGCAACCTACAACAGGAAAGAATAAAGACAGGCAGATAAACGGCTGTGTGAAAAATCATAAGCATTTTAAATATAGGTAAGAGTTCAAAGTATAACTTCGATATCCAGTAGATTGTCAATATACAAATTTATAGACCATTTGACAGCCTTGCCACAGATGGAGGAAAGGAAAGAACTTGTGCGATTGTAAAGCTTTCAGGTTTTAATTAAGGAATAAAATACTGATTTTAAATAGACTGGTGATAGTCTATATAAGTATCACCTGGAATAAACTCTTCCTTTTTTCCCTGCTTTCTAGAAGATACTTTGTCACACTGGTGAGAAAATTAACTAATCTAATAGTCTTAAATCTGACTATGTCAATTATTCAATTAAGTTCAAAGACAGATCTGGAGAGATGGCTCAGCAGTTAAGAGCACGTGTTGCTCTCCCAGAGAACTGCGGTTCGATTCCCAGCACCTACATGGCGGCTCACAACAATCTGTAGCCCCAGTTCGGGGGGGATTAAACCCCATCTTCAGACTTTCATGGGCCCATCCATGCACATGGTGCACAGCCACATATGTAGGCAAAATAACACATACTGATAAAATAAAAAAGAAAGATATATATTTTTTAAGAAAACAGTCTAGATTATATTTTCTTTAAAAAATAAAAGAGCCCCAGGTTTGTGGGTACACACCTTTAATGCCAGTACTCAGGAGGTAGAGGCTGGAGAATCTAGTGAGTTTGAGGCCAGTTCTGCCTACATGGTGAGTTCAGGACAGCTAGGCTATGTATTATGTATTTGTTGATCAATAAATAAATAAACAAGCAAACAAATAAAAGTGAATCAATTATATGGTGTCTATAAGAAATGTATGTTTTATAATGGTATGTCGAAGTTTCTTATTACAGTATACACAAAAAACCAAAAGAAAGGCTGGGGCTAAGCTTGGTGGCCATGCCTTTGATCCCAACATTTGGGATGCAGAGACAGGAGGATTTCCATGAGTTTGAGCCAGCCAAAGCGCCAGAGTTGAGAACCTGTCTCAAATTTGAAGAAAAAAAAAAAGGAAAGAGAAAAGTAAGTTAGAGGTGCCGTTGATATCAGCAAAAGAAATGTCAGAAAAAAGTAAGACACCAGAAAGAAAGGAAAGTGCCAAGATAGTGAGCAGAGAACTAGTTTACTAGGAAGACTTGACAATCTTGGATGTGTGGGACCAACACAAGGCTTCAAATAGATGAGACAGATTTCTAGAACTGTAGGGGAAATCAACACCTCAGAACTAGAGATCTCAGTGCTCCTTTCTCTCTAATTGACAAAGCAAGCAAAAAAAAAAAATCTTCAAAGATAAACCTCTCCACCCACCAGCAGGACCTATCACTGTGCAGAGTAACACTGTGTCCAATAACAGCTGGAAATGTCACTTTAAATGCATAAGAACACTTGTCAGGAGACACTGTATCACAATGTATCCTGGATCACAAAGCAAAGGAGTATTCAGAATATGTTCTCTGACCATCATAGAACTAGGCTGAATTAGCAACACAGAGATATGTAGACAGGATAGAGAGATGGCTCAGTGGGGGAGAGTGCTTGCTACAGAAGCGTGGGAACCTGAGTTCAAATCCTCACCGTGACATATAAAGCCAAGTATGGCTACCTGCATCTTGACCCCGGTGCTATGGTAGACAGAGCTAGGAGGTACACTGGGCTTGCCAGTTACTGGCTTAGTTCTGGTTTCAGTGAGATGCCTGACCCAAGGGAATAAAGCCTCTGACTTTTAAGGTATGCACGTGTGCACTGAATATATATGTGTGCATACTGTGTACACACATACAGTCTCTCTCTCTCTCTCTCTCTCTCTCTCTCTCTCTCTCACACACACACACACACACACACACATTCAACAAAAACCATAAGAGAGTAGAGGGATAGCACAGCAGTTGAGAGCCCTGACAGAAGGCTCAGTTTTGGTTCCCAGCATCCACGTGACAACGAACAGCAGTGCAATTCCAGCCATGTGGGTTCTGACTTCCTATTCCAACCTTCACAGGCGCTACATGCACATGGTACACATACATACACTCAGGTATACACACACACACACACACACACAAATGGAATTAATTTTTTAAAATTAAAAATTAAGCCAGGCAGTGGTAGTGCATGCCCTTAATCCCAGCACTCTGGGAGGCAGAGGCAGGCAGATTTCTGATTTTAAGGCCATCCTGGTCTACAGAGTGAGTTCCAGAACAGCCAGGACTACACAGAGAAACCCTGTCTCGAAAAACCAAAAAAAGAAGAAAAATTAAAAAGAGCACCCATCAATCCTGCCAATCCAAAGCTGCAGGATCTCCATGACACTGGGCACCAGCAGGATACCTGAGAGGAGTCCCAGTGAGGATCCAGTGTTGACAGTGCAGAAGAAGCCAGTGGACTCGAATGAGACCAATTACTCACTGCAATGAACATTTGCAAGCAAAGCTGTGTGGACAAAGGGTGTAGACTGTGGGACATACCATGACACACCACAGCTCCCATGACAAGATGGTTTGTTTGGGTTTTTATTCCATCTTTTCTTTTGGGGGAGGAGGTCACAGGGCGCAGGGTGATTATGAAGGGGAGGGGGAGATTAGTGGGACTGGGTGCAGGATGTGAAACTCACAAAGAATCAATATAAAGTTAGAAGAAGAAGAAGAAGAAGAAGAAGAAGAAGAAGAGAAGAAGAAGAAGAAGAAGAAGAAGAAGAAGAAGAAGAAGAAGAAGAAGAAGAAGAAGAAGAAGGCCCATGAGATGGCTCAGCCAGTGTGGTGGTTTAAATGAGAATGATCACTACCAGCTTCTATGTGTTAGTGTTTGGTTCCCAGTTAGTTGAACTGCTTGGGAAGGATTATGAGGTGTGGCCTTGTTGGAGGAGGTGTGTCACAGGGACAGGCTTTGAGGTTTAAGAAGCCCATTCCAGGCTTTTCTCCTCTCCCCTCCTTCTCCCCCTCTGCTCCTCCTCCCCCTCCCTCCCAATCTCTTCCCCCCCCTCTCTGGAACCTGAGCATCAAATGTGACATCTCAGCTGCTTCTTCAGCCAACGCCTGTCTGTTTGCCTGCCGCCATGTTCCCCACCATAATGACTATGAACTGACCCTCTGAAACTGTAAAATAAAATTCCCCCAATTAACTGCTTTCTTGTAAATGTTGCCTTGGTTGTAGGGTTTCTTCACAGCAATAAACAGAAGCGAAGACAGAAGTTGGTACCAAGAGTGGGGTTTTTGCTATAACAGGCCTGATCATACGTATTGAAAAAATATGGGAGACTTGGGGTCTTTGGACTAGAAACGTGATTAACTGATTTAATCAGGGGTTAATGGACCAGCCTAGTAGAAGCATGGGAGACAGAAGTGCTGAGAGCAGTGTGGACTGGCTCAAGACACTTTGGAGAAAGAGAATATATGAAGACTCTTCTTGTGACATTTTGGCAAAGAGTGTGACTGCTTTCTGCCTTCGTCCTAAAAACCGACCTGAGACTAAACTGAAGAGCTTTGGATTAATGTTGTTAGCAGAGATTTCAAAGCAACAGAGCATTGACTGTCATGTGGTTGTTATCAGTGAACACTGTTATGCAGATCTATAATGGAGATGAGCAAGTAGGACAGAAAGAAATACAAAATGGAAACACAAAAAGTCTTGTGCTCAAGGAGATGGGAAGTTTAAAGAAAAGCCTGATGCTAAATGAAATAAAGAGAGTAGCACCCTCTGTGTAAAACCAGCCAATCCTGCAACTCCTAGAAAGGAAAACATATGCAGCAAAGGAAACCAACAAGCCAAAGCTTATGCAAATTTCAGTCTTGAATGGGGACCAGCTTCCAGCCTCAGCAGACAGCAGAACTCAGCAGCTTTGGCCACATGGTCTTAGAGTCAAGAAAGATACAGGAAAGGGGTTGTAGAATCTTTCTCCGTGGTTAAGGAGGGCCACTGAGGCCAGGTATATGGCAAGAGGTCCTTGCATGGAAAGGTCATTGTGTGAAGTCGTGAAGGTGAAGCCTGGGAGAGATGTCTCAGCAGTTAAGAGCACTGGCTGCTCTTCCAGAGGTCCTGAGTTCAAATCCAAGCAAACACACGGTGGGCCACAACCATCTGTAATGGGATCTGATGCCCTCTTCTGGTGTGTCTGAAGACAGCAACAGTGTGCTCATATGCATAAAATAAATAAATCGAGAAGGGGAAGGAGGAAGAGGAGGAAGAAGAAGAGGAGGAGATGAAGCCTGAATTGTTGTGAAGACCCTAAGATGTTGGGGATGCCAGAGACTTGGGATGCCTAACCAGAAAGTACACAGGGAGTGGAAACAGCCTGAGGGAGAAAAGACTGTTGCAGGTGACAAAGCTGGAAGGAACTGAAGAGTAGAAAAGCCATCTAAGACAGAACTTAGAGTTTGTCTTGCTGGTGTTTCAGTCTTCCTCCGGTCCAATATTTCCTTAGTATGCTTTCTTTTCTCACTTTTGAAATGGTAATATCTATTCTGGGCCATTTGTATGTTGGAAGTATGTGATCTGCTTTTTTATTTTATAGAGAGTTACAGATAAGAGATAGCCTTGAGTCTCAGAAGAGACTCAGACTTTAAAACAAGTGACACTCTGATAGCCTATGGGGACTTCTGAAGTTGGACTGAATGCATTCAGCATCATGACATGACTGCAAGCCTATGGGGTGGAATGTGGTGGTTTGAATGAAAATGAACAGCAAACGCTCATGTGTTTGAATGCTTGGTCCCCAGTTAGTGGAACTGTTTGGGAAGGATTAAAAGGCATGGCCTTATTGGAGGAGGTGCCACTGGGGGCTGGGATTTGAGATTTTTAAAAGCCAGCACCACACCCAGTCTCTCTCTGCCTATAACTTGTAGACCGGATGTGAGCTCTCAGCTATTTCTCCAGTCCCTGCCTGCCACCACAGGCCACCACAGAACCCCGCACTCCACACCATGATGATAATGAACTAACTCTCTAAAACTGTAACCAACCCCCAATAAAACGGTTTCTTTTATAAGTTACCTTGGCCATGGCATTCCTCAGAACATAGAACAGTGACTAAGACAGCAGGTAGAGGCGTTTGCTGCCTTCTGCCAAGCCTGAGGACCTGAGTTTGATCCGATCCCTAGAATTCACATGGTGAAAGGGGAGAACCAACGCCCACAAGCTGCCCCATGACCTCCATAAGGGAGTCATGACATGGTGTGGGAACACACACACACACACACACACACACACACACACATAAATAAATGCAATTTTTAATTCAAAAATATATGATGAGTTTCAAATATTGGGAAGGTTAGCCATATAGCTCTTAGCCTACAAATCGCCAAGGACCCCTAGCCAGGCATGGTGATGCTTGCCTCCAATCCTGGCTCACCGGCAGCAGAGGCAGGAGAATCCATTAGCTCCAGCTTAGTTTTTGGCCTTCACAATGAGATTCTGTCTCAAAACAAAATTATCAAAAGACAAGTTTTAAAAACATTTTTAATCTGGGGCTGGAGAGATGGCTCATCAGTTAAGAGAACTGACTGCTCTTTCAGAGGTCCTGAGTTCAATTCCCAGCCACCACATGGTGGCTCACAACCATCTGTAATGGGATCTGATGCCCTCTTCTGGTAGGTCTTAAGAGAGTGGCAGTGTACTCACATACATAAAATAAAATTTAAAAAAAGTTTTAATTTAACAAAAGTTTGTGTGTGTGTGTGTGTGTGTGTGTGTGTGTGTGTGTGTGTCTGTGTCTGTGGTCCTAGCACTCAGGAGATTGAGGCAGGAGGACTGCAAGTTTGAGACCAGCCAAGGCTATATAGCAAGGCCCTGTCTCAGAGAAAAGCAAAGTTTTAAAGATAAAGTAAAATTAAGCACAGAGTGTAGCTATGCTGTGTGTGTAGGGAATGCTGCATTATAAGGAGAAAAGCCTCAAACCATAGTCCAAAATTTTGCACAAGAAATGGAGGATAAAATAAAGTCAGTGAGTTCAGGAAGCTAGAGATGGTAAAGATAAGAGATGAAAACGAAAACACAAAAACCACAGGGAAAAAACACAACCGAGACTTTGCATATTGAAAATATCAATAAAATTGATATACCTCAGCCCAGGCTAACCTAGAAAAAAGAGACAACAGAATCAACACCATTATCAATGAAACTACTCTTGGCCCCGCAGATACTAAATGAGAACAAATGTGTACTATGAATAATTCCAAACCCATAAATCTGACAACTTCAATAAAACTGACCAAGTCCTTGAAAGACACAAAGTACCCAAGTTCACTCAAGAAGAAATTGATGACCCAAGTAGCCCTATAGCTATTAAGAAATTAAATTTAGAGTTGAAAAAGGTCTCCCCAAAAAAGAAAGTTCCAGGAACAAACAGTTTTACTGGCAAATTCTACCAACATTGAAGGAACAGAATAATACCAATTCCAGAATTTAGCAGGGAGTAAAGATTTCCTGGCATGCTTTATGGGGTCAATATTACCATGCGGGAATAAAACCATGAAAAATATATAAAGCCACACCAGGCATGGTGGTACAGGTCTCTAATCCCAGTACCTGGTACTCAGGAGGCTTGTGAATTCAAGGCTAAACATATGTGTATATGTATGTTATGTATATACGAGTCACATGTATATATGACAAAAAAGGAAAACAAAGGCACCCAAATATTAATATTCTTTGTGAACATTTTATAAACATATATATAAGTTCTCAACACTGAACTAAATGCAAGATCATACACTCATGGATACAGAAAAGACATTTGACAATCAATATTTTCCAGGGCTGAACTATAGACCAGTAGTAAAATGTTTGCCTCATACACACAAAGCCCAATTCAATACCCAGCTTAAAAACTCTGGAACAATACTACTAATTCATTAAATATTTGCTCGTATTCATTTTTAAAATTCTCAACAAACAACAAATGAATTTGGCAAAAGGTACCTCCAGAAAACTCAGAGCTGTGGCTGGCAAGATGGCGCAGCAGGCAAAGGTTCTTGCTGCCAGGCCCAGCAACCTGAGTTCCATCCAGAGAACTCACACTGTGGAAGGAGAGGGCCAACTGCTTCAGGTTGTACACACACACACACACACACACACACACACACACGCATGCATGAATGCACACACAATACAAGTAATTAGAAAAATTTGAGGTAACATTATTGTTTATCGAAAAACACTGAAGGTACTTCTGCCAAGCTGTGGAACTAAATAAGGAGTGCCCACCCTCATCACCTCCCATCATCTCACTACTCTTACCTATACAAAAGGTCCAGCTCTGTGTGTGTGTTTGCGAGTGTGTGCACGTGTGTGTGCATGCATGTGTGTGTATGTTTCTTCAGTGTTTTAAAGTTGGCATGACAGAGGTCTTTAAATCTTCAGTTAAATTTATTCCAAGGTTTTTCTTAGACTATTATGAATTGGAATACTTCCCTGATTTCTTTTTTCCTAGGAAGGCATGAGAAGATGGAAAGATCTCTCATGGCCCTAAGTAGCAGAATCAATATTGTAAAAATGGCCATCTACAGATTTGATTGTAGTCCCAATTAGAATCCCAGCGACAGTCTTCACATAAATAGAGAAAAAGATCGTCAAATTCATATGGAGGCACAAAAGCTCCCGGAATGCAGAGACAGTAAAGCTCGTACCAAGCAAATAAACTCCCTTATTGCCAGGTGACATATTTGCCCATCTAGGGAATGCCAATTGTCTATGAAAATGGCTCCCAAAACCAAGACATTCTCCCAGAGCCCTAGGTGACAGGCTCATCATACAGAACTCTCTGAGGACTACAATGACCACATGGAAGCCAAAATTTTGAAAGCAAGACAGATTAAAATATCTCTAAAAGTTAGAAACCCTTAGGCATCTTTCTTTTTTTTTTTTTTTTAATGTGTGTAGGATCCACAATGCAAGCACTGCAACAAAAGTAATGAAAGAATTCAAAGACCAGAGCCAGAAGAAAGGCATACCATGTTCATGGACTAGGAGTGCCAATAATGACAAAGGTGATTTCCCCACATAGATCTGCAGGCTTAACACAAGCCTGGAAGAAGAAATTAACAAGGACCAGGGACTTTAGCTGCTGCGGTAGTAGAGATGGAAAGAATCCTTCCATCCCTGTGCTTCTAGAACTTGCTCTTACACTAATTCCTTCTTCACTGTCAACTGAATAGATGGGGCAGTTACCAATGAGTCTGAGGCATGGGAAAGGCCATTTGAACTTTAGCATTTGTCTTTACAATTCATGTGATCTTGTGAGATCAAAGAGCTAAAGATTATATAGATTGTTGGGGTCCTAGAATCACTGAAGACCCAAGACTCAAATAGTATGCAAAGGCAAAAAGCATTTATTCTGCAGAAATTACCAGCATGTAGGGGTCAACCGTTCATCAAAATGGTGACTCCAGACAAAGGCATTCAAACCGTTTATAGGAAACTAGGGGAATTTTAGCAAAGGCTAGATAATCTACAACTTCACTGGTGGGTGCCTGGGGAGTTATTTGGGTCAGTTTCTGATTGTCTGCTATGTTAGTTTCACTATATTTGGTGAGGCTGTGAAGAAATTCCAGGAACTGACTTAGTTCTAAGCTTATCCTCCCTCAGTCAGAGCCTTCAATGATCAACAGCCCATTGTTAGTAACTCCCTCTGAGGAGCCCAATCTTCTTCTCTGGGAAACCAAAACACTTCAGTTCCTAAGGGTTTTATTTCTTAGGGGACCTCTCAAGATAAAGATTATAGAAGTAGTATAGGTATAGACAATATAGATATAAATTATACATGATGTAGAAACAGATAAGAGATATAGATATATAATTATAAATAGATCTTGGATCAATAAATTCTTTATATTTGCCATGGGGGAGGGCAATGTTATCATCCACTTGTCTTAATGCAGATACCAGGGGTAAGTATGCCCTAGACTGAGAGTCCCTGAATATCTCATACCACCTTTGAGGATGAGGGGAAAATATGCCAGACAGAAGAGATGAGGCTGATGGTCCTGATGTTACAGCTTCTGAAGAATTCAGCTTGAGGGAAGAGAGGGTGTCATGGAGTTCAACCTAGAAATCCAAAGAATACAGGCTAGATCCTGGTGCTTCCATTTTATAGATGGGGAAACAGAGGCACTAGGAAGCAAGGTGCTGTGCCCACAGTCATGTTGACAAATGAGAAGCTGCATCACATGGATTTGGACTCCTTATGCTTAGTCTGGGAATCTTCCTTCCATGGAATCCGGTGTGCAGAGGATACCCTCCTCCCTCCATCTCCCAGGTAGGCCTTGGTATTCTTGCTGGTAATGACCAGAATTGGGCAGTTATAGGCTCTGCTCCCAAGAACTCACAGGACAGGAGAGGTAGAGACAGTGGCAGCTCCATCCAGCCCCTCCCTCCCATGTGACAAAGGGCAGTGCCAACCTCTCTGAGCCTGGGTCTCCTTAGCTGCGTGGGTCACCCACATCTTACATGTGATTTTACTTGGGCCTGCTCGAAGCTTTAGAACCTACCAGACTTCATCTTGCTGATACCCAGCCTTTATGAAGGAGGCTACTGCTTTGGCCATGAAACACTCTAAGTGGGAGTTAAAACATGTCAGGCTGAGGGAAGAGGGATGCAGACAAGAAAGGTTTTGCTCTTCAATACCGCAGAGTGGGCCAGGTACAGCCAGGAAACTAGCAGAGAGGACGCCAAGTCCCAGGCTTGGGTCAGTCCTCGTTACCTGCGGACTATATCTCTGCTACTCACATGAGGAAACTGAAGCCCAGAGAGGGGAAGTCTCTATTTTATACAACTAAGCATAGGTCTGCTTACTTCTTCTTGGCTATGGTTCTTCAATGAGAAATTCTAAACTTTCTCCATTCTCAGAAACTGCAAGCCAGCAGCGTGAAGCGGGGCCTTGCTTCTGTGTGCTATGTTTGACACCTAGAGACTAATAAAACTTAGAAATTTAATTTAAAAAACTTTTAATTTCTATTAGAAAAGCATAAAACAGAAGCTATGCATGCTAAAAGTCCAAGAAGGCAACAGTCGCCCAGAATCCAGTTCATCTTCTAGAACAACACAGCAAGTGACATCACCCCACTGGCTCCTACCCCCCAGGGCTAGCCTGGCACTGAAGGAACTTAGTGTGTCTAAGGTGCTGCTATGGTTGCATTTCTGCTGCTGTGACAAGATGCCCTAACAAAAGCGACTGAAGAGAGAAAGGTTTATTTCAGCTTGCAATCCATCATTGTAGAGAAGTCAGGGTGGGAACGTCAGACCACTGGTCACATCACAGCCATGCCAAAGCCAGAGAGAAATTGATACAGTCACCATTCACGCTCCCTCATGTGTTTGCTTTCTTGTTCTGAGTTACATTTTTCCCATTCTTATACAGGTTGGTATCCCTGTCTAGGGAATGGTGCCACCCATAGTAGGGTGGATCGTCACACATCAATGACCTAATTAAGACACCTCCCTCAGACACACCCAGCGCCCAGCCCAATATGGACAAATCCTGCAAGTGGTTCTTGATCATGCCAACTTGACGATTAAAGGTACACACAGCTGTGTAGCTCACAGCAAGAATGTCATCTTGCTTGCTCCTTAAAGTGACCAGCACCCTCCAACTGCCCAGGTCCTTCCTCTGTCTTTCATGTCACTGTCTATACAAATGACCTGCTCATCCCTCCCCAGCCACTACAGTGAGTGATTCCTGTGCCCCCCCCTCCCAGGGCCACTTATCAGTCTGACATCAGGCTAAAAAGGGCCAGGGCTCAGATGGGAACAGAAGTGTGCAAGCCAGAATGTTCTCAGCCTGAGTTCTAAGATAGGTAGCTTCTCCCTAAATCTACCTGAAGCCACACATCCACAAACCAATGCTCTTGCACGCAGACATGTATTCACAGGAGCACCCCAGGGTCCCAGGGCAATGAGAATGGCGCGAAGGGGCAGAGGTCCTGAGAGCATATGTCCTATGTCCTGGCATCAATGTGATCAAGAGACTCACCTCCTGCATCCTTGCAAGCTCCGTGACTACAGCCCCCTCTGCCACTCTCTCCCCAGGCCCGGGGAAGAAGCTTTTAGCCTCACCTCCATGTCAGAAAGCCTCTGTAAGCACCGACCAGACTGTGGGAGCCATCCAACAGTGCCCATGGACGTTGTCAACCCAGATGAGCAGTGAGGCTGGCGAACTTGGAAAAAAAAAGAGAGAGCGAGAGAGAAAGATTGATCTTCTGATTATCTCCCAATCTATACTTGTCAAGCAAGAAAAAAGACCTAAAGAATCATGAAATTGGAGTAAATGAGCTTCGGGATGCCGAGTCTCTGTGGTGCCTCCCTCCCCCACCCTAGGGAGGGGGTAGGGAGGAGGTGTTTGTGTACAACCCCCTTCTCCCTGCCCCAGCGTGTGCATGTACACACCCACCCCTCCCTCCACCAGGGCAGGAAAACCAGACGCCTGTGAACAGTTTCTGCTCTGGGCCGGATCCCAGGGTTCCACTCTGTCCTCAGCCCAGGGTGTCCCCTGATCGGGTCGGTCCTGATACAGAGGCAGAGAGGAGAGGAACCCCGAGGTGGAAGTCACAGCTTCAGCACAACAGGTTCCTTACCCATCTCACTTTCCTCACTTGCAAAATGGGATGATGATAGTTACCGAGGAGTGGACCAATGAGAGAGAGGCGCGGCATACCGGTGGACCAATGAGAGAGAGGAGCGGCATACCGGTGGACCAATGAGAGAGGAGTAGCATACCAGTGGACCAATGAGAGAGAGGAGCATCATACCGGTGGACCAATGAGAGAGAGGGGCGGCATACCCAGTTCATCCAGTGTCCACAGAACTCCTACTTAGAGCCAGAGCCTGGACTCATGGTCCAGAACAAAGGAACTCTGGCAGATCTCAGATGCTGACTGAGGTACATAGTGCCAGACGCTGTGACATGGTGGTGGTGGTGGTGGTGTGTGTGTGTGTGTGTGTGTGTGTGTGTGTGTGTGAGAGAGAGAGAGAGAGAGAGAGAGAGAGAGAGAGAGAGAGAGATGTAAAAGCACGTGACCAAGGAGTGAGGCTGGGACCTAGTCTACCGCACTCCCGCTACTCTGCTTTTACGACCAAATTACACTATGGATGCTCATTGGCTAAGAACTCATTACAGAGCCCGGGCCAGCCTCTTTTCTCTCGGTCCCCCATGTGCTGGGATTACAAGAGTGAAGCAAAGACACCTGGGTGAAAGATGACATTTTTAGAGACAGTGGTCAGCTTCCTTGCGGCTCTAACAGTTGGGCAAAGATCTGGAGTGCACCAGCCGAAATGAGCTCTCTTCCCTCGCAACCTTCAGTATCGGGTACCTGGTTGAACCGCCTGATCCCTGCAGACCAAAACCCTGGCTCCACCCTCATTGGATATTGTCCTGGCCTAATGGCCTCCCCTTTGACATCGGTCTTCACCTGTACGTGGCCTCCCTGCCCTCCCTTCAGAGGCGTCCTAGTGATTGATGTAAGCCCATGCCAAACACAGCAGTGGTGGTGGAGACCAAGAGCTCCTCAGATCAAGCAGCCCCAAGGCAGCACACATTCAGGGCAATTTTCCAGAGGAAGAGTGCACTGGCTGCCCAGAAACACAGTTATTTTGCCCTTTCCAGGAAACGCCTCTCTAGAGACACAAGCTCTTAGTACTGGAGTCAAACTGCCCTGCAAAGGCCCCACCAATTTATCTTCCCAGCCCCCCAGCAACTGTGAAAGGCCAGTCCCAGCAATCAGGAGGAGGCCTCCAAGAGGTCTGGCTGTGCTGGGGGGCCTTTGGGGCACAGAGGAGCCAGGAGCCAGCCCGCACATACAGTCTGAATCCTGTATAGCTTGACTTCATCAAGCATTACTGACATCTGGGGAGATGATGATACAGGCAGATTTTCTAAGACTTGTCCATGTCTTCTGATATCACTCCCCAGTCCCCACCCCAGGTGGCAGCTACAGCCCCACAGCTAGAAACTTCTGCAACCAAGAGGGAAAGACTTAGAGCCTCAGAGGCCAGAGTGTAGTGATCAGGAGCCCGGGCTTAGAAGCTAGCAGGACCTGGCTGACCACAGGCCTGCCTCTCTCTGATTGGGCGCTCCCGGGAACAGAGCATGACTTGTGTAGAATGCTTACTTTCCACGGAGAGGAAAACTGACTCTCAGGGTATCCGGTTCCAAGTATTTTTGATACATGTGTACATTTATGATACATGTGTACATTTATGATACATGTGTACATTTATGATAACCATCATAGGCTGAAGAACAAGTCTATGGCCCCAGCAAACCCCATCCCTTGCTGACCTTACTTACAGCCTCTCCCACACCAAATTTCTAGTACCTGGTCGCCTGCTTCTAGGCAATTTAGTTTTGTCTTTTCAAAAATGAGCCCTGCCGGGCGGTGGTGACACATGTCTTTAATCCCAGCACTTGGGAGGCAGAGGCAGGCAGATGTCCGAGTTCGAGGCCAGCCTGGTCTACAGATTGAATACACAGAGAAACCATGTCTCAAAAACCAGAGAGACAGAGACAGAGACAGAGAGACAGAAGAAAAAGGAAAAGAAAAAGAAAAACTGAGCCCTAAAAGGAACCAGGTGAGCTCAGCCAGGCAATGCATTTCTAACCCCTCACTAAAGAAACCTGTTTTAAGGGGAGAAGGAGAATATTACAGAGATCCACGATTAGTCAAAACACAGAGTCAGTGACTGTGGACCAGCTGGAATATTAACAATGCAGCCACTGCCCCTAAGGCTCAGGAGCAACCTGGAAGAGGAAGACAGAGAAGGCTGTAAGAGCCAGAGGACCAGGATACCTGCTGCTAGACAGTGTCATCTAGACATGACAGGGAGCCGTAACAACAGAAGACCTCCAGAATGACCACGCCGGGTGACATGCCCATGTGGATGGGTGACACTGCACAGGGACCCATCCAAGGGGAAGAGCGACGTGAAACCAGTGGCTGCTGAGAGCGAGAATCCGCTTTCTCCGGAGTCCAGCCTCATAATAAGTTATTCAAAACCATGTGGCCGGCCTTAAACACATGTCAGCAACACTAAATGAACCGAGTGGTGTGTGTGTGTGTGTGTGTGTGTGTGTGTGTGTGTAAAACCATACATGAGGGAGGGGGAGGGTGGAAATGATGTAAATACATTACACACGTGCGATGTTCTCAAAACAATGTTTTTTAAAAAACCTTTAAGGAATCCTATAGCAACACTTTGAAACCAGGTCTCGGGTTAGCCTCGAGCCAGTGAGCTTCTTCTGCCTGTAACTCAGGCAGACCTTGCTTCTCAACTGCTTTCTTGCATGCTTGGCCTCATCCCCGTCAGACCCTAGGCATGAGATTTTTAGCACCCTGCACCCTAAAACGCTTGGACTCATGTGCACAAGACCTCATCAGAGCTCAAGTTCCCCTAAAAGGCCACCTCGGTGTTTAGGAATCTGTAGTGGCGATTACCTCTTCCGTGTAACCTCTTCCACAGTGGAATGTGTGACTTGGGACACCAACCCCTGTTCCCAGGCATGGACGGCCATATTTACCTCAAGGCAAACTGTGTCTTCTTCCCTTTGTGAAGAAAAACGCATAAATAACATGTTTCTTAAGATTACTGAGTAATGTGCCCTTGTATTGTTATCTGTTTATTCTTTAGAGCAAGCCTTTGCATTCAAGGCACTTGAGGTTAATTTTAACAATTAAGAACAGAGCTTGCGATCTGGAGGTCTGTGGTAGGCTATGCCTTTACTCCCAGCACTCAGGAGGCAGAAGCAGGTAGATCTCTCTGAGTATGAGGTCAGCCTGATCTACATCCAGAGCTACATAGTATGACCTGAGACTCTGCACCAAAAAGCAAAAGTAAATTAAAAAAATAAATAAATAAAGCTGGAACCTCAATAGCATTCAAGAGTGAAATCGCGGGCTGCCGTAGCGTGTCTAACACGTAAGGAGCAGCCGAAGCGAGCTGCAGAATGACAGTCCCCTCTCCCTTCCCCCTCCACAGTGACTGAGGGCGGCTCATACATCCTCCACAGTTGCTCCACGTCCTCGACAGCACATGGTATTGTCGGGAGCTCTGACCAGCACCCGTTGAAGCTTCACCACTCCTGTCCCTGGCGAGCGCGGGTTTGTATTTACCGTTTACCGACCACTCTTTTGTATTCCGCTGTGTTTCTTTGAGTTCGTATTTTCTAGTTATATTTTTTCCCTGATGGTTTTTTTTTTTTGAAATCTCTTTGCATATTTTAGACAGAAATCCTTTACTGGATATGTAATCTCAGACATTTTATCCCAGTTCTTCGCTTATCTCCCTGTTCCCTTAATAATGCTTTCTGTGCAGAAAAAGAAATCATTTTGAAGTATAATTTATCATTGTTTTATTTCATTGTGTTTTATGGATCTTGTTTGCTTGGTGCTGTGCGTAAAATCCCTGTCTAAACCCAAGTCGGGAGAGGCTCTCTCTCTCTCTCTCTCTCTCTCTCTCTCTCTCTCTCTCTCTCTCTCTCTCTGTCTCCCCTGCATGTGCTGCTCAAAGTTATGCCATTCCTGTCACATCCAGATCTGCGAGCAGTCTTGTTCGACTTTTGCATAAAGGCTGACATTTAGATTTAGATGGAGAGTCCCTCTCTGCCTGTGGGCATCTGACAGTTCTGGCATCATTTATCAAAACAAAAATACAAAACAAAACAAAAAAACAAACAAAAAACCATGAAGCGTTTCTCTTCTCCGAGCCTCTATTTCCTCTTCTGGAGGATGGGTTAATAACCTTCATCATCCTGGGTTCCTCTCGCCGCCCTTCCCTCCTGACTTGGAACGGAGTGGGAGGTGGACGTTAGAGTGTTTACTTTTCTCCCTGTTGGTTGCTTTCCTTATTGCTGCGATCAAAGATCTGGCAAGAAGCGGGTCCAGGGGCAGCGCCCATTTTGACCGGCAGTTTGAGCGGGAGTTCATTGTGGTGGGGAAGGAAGGGCTGCCCACTGCACAGACCTCGAAGAGGAAGTGGGGCTGGGCTAACCGTAGGTCCTGCCCTCCAGTGACAGACTTTCTCCACTGGGGCCTCACTTCCTAAAAGTCCCATAACCTCCCCAAACATCCCATCGGCAGGGCGCCAGGTGGTCAAACAGACAAGCTCGTGGCCACCATTCGCATCCAAACCAGCATGGCCACTGTCTACCCAACAGGCTGTTCTGCGGAACAGCCTGCCTTCTCACAGGTAGAACAGAGAAGACAGGAGCTCCTTCGTGGAGCATTGGGGACAGGACCTGATGAACAGTGTGTGTGTGTGACCAGTGTCCACAGTCATTTATGATGGCTGCATGCATTCCCAGACGCTGGGCCCCAGCCTCCTACCTGTGACCAGTGTCTGGGAAGCCAGCCTCGGCTCCCACCCATCCTTCCCGATAAGGTAAGGCAAATGTTAGTGGAATAGCATGAGGGGACTCAGAGCTTAAACTTGCCTCAGATATGACACCTGTTAAACCGCACAGGTGACAATGTGAATATGCATGCGTGCAGGTGTGTGTGCATGCATACAGACGCGGGCAGCAGCTGCTGCCCCAGCATTGCTTGGGCAGATCTCCCTGCTGCTGTTCAGCATTCAATACCCACAGGGCAGCACACCCACCCCATGCGCATCACGATGGGCAAGGGGAACGTCCCAGTCACCTCTCTGCCTGTCCTCTACCCACCGCACGCAGACACTTGTCGCAGACTCCTCGGGAATGCCCCCGACAGCGTCTCACGCCCCTTGTTTCCACCTCCCCGCGTGACAGCTCTGCGTTGCTCTTTTATTTTTAACCTGTGATCACTTAGGGGGAGGTGCGCACGCGTGCAAAGCCATATGTGTGGAACGCAGAGGACAACGTGCAGGAGCCTCTCTTCTCCTTCCCCCATGTGGATTCTGGTGAGAGAATCAACCATCAGGTACAACCCAAACCCTTCCTTACCCATTGAGGAATCTCCCTGGCCTCTTGTACACGTCTTAGAGATGCCCCTAACTCCCACCAGAGAATTCTAAGGACAGACATCCCACGGCTTCTAAGACAGACCATCCCAGCAGAAGGTTGATATTTAATGAAAATCATCAAAGCTACTTTTGCCAGCTTAGATGACAAACAGGCAGGCACACAGGCAGGCAGACAGACGGGTGGATGACAGACAGACGGATGGATGGATGAACTGACTGGATGGACAGGCAGACAGACAGGCAGAAACAGACAGGACTTGGTTTCAATAGTGTGCACAGAAGGCACCATGACTGGAAACGGTCCACAGTACTCCAGGGATCGTCCCTAAGGCTCCGGGATGACAACCAATGCACCTTTACAGTTTCGCTGTTTTCCACAAGAGGCATACATTGCTTTCAGAATGATCCTGCTTAGGTAAAAGCTAACTGTGTATCAGAGGGTGGCGGCACACACCTATAACCTGGCGCTCAGGAGACTGAGGCAGAAAGATCATGGTTTGACCTTGGTGTGACATTTGTACCCCTCTAAACTTCACCATTCCCAGCATTACCAGCCCCATGCTCATGGGAGTGGGGACACCAGCACCTTTGTGTCACATGAGCAGTAGCAGAGCCCATATCAAGGTGAGCCTAGTGCCCGTCTGACAGCCAAAGGACACCAGCAGCCGCTGTCACTGTCCTGCCCTCTCGGTCCTGGAAGTTGGGGAGCAGACAGGGAAGCCAAGGCATGCATGACCAGGCTTCAGAAGGCCGTGTGTGGTCCCAGGCTTGCCGGCGTTCTGAATTGGATCCTCAGCCCTCTTCCTGAAAAGGCATAAAACCCAAACAAACCGTTTCCCCTCAGCTAGGCTCATGGTTCTGGGAACAGGAAGAGGCAGGAAGGTGTCTGCCACAAGTTCAAGTCCCCACCCAAGACAGTCCTCACTTAGGGCAGGAACCCAATCCCCTGTGCATGCCAGGCCAGCCCCACCCACTGGGCTACATCCCCAGGCCTGGCTTTTTTTTTTTTTTTAAGACAGTAGCCCAGGCTGGGGTTGAATTCTTGGTCATCCTGCTTCAAGCCCCAGACTGGTGGGATTATAGGTGCCTAGTTGAAGAACCTGTGTTTTAAACAGGTGATCCAGGCAGACTGTGGACAGCCCATCCTTGCCAGTCTGGGGAGGACCAGGCCTACCCAGGCACTATGTGGACGTTATATAGCCTAATGTTTAAAATCAAACTTCTGTGTCCATCTCTTCTAGAGCCAAGGAGCAGCCCTTCCCCTCAGGCCCTAAGAAAGGAACCCAACTGTTCTGTGTCCAGGGCCATTATCCCTTGAACAGTAGCTCACAGCACTCCCCACACCGCGGGCCTTCCCAAGGACCATCAAACCCAGCCCTTAGAGGCCTGTGTGACTCAAGGCCTCACGACAGCGGATGCCTAAACAGACCTACAACCTACAGATGCCACTCCACAGAGAAGGAACATGGCACAGAGGTAAAGTGCAGAGGTTTGGTCTATGGCCATGTATTGCAAATGCTGAATTCTAGACCCGAAGGGCTAGGCCTACACGTGACTTCTCAGGCTTATAAGCTTTTGTTGTACCAGCCTTGCGCCTTGATTTAAAACTATTGGTTAAATAAGATTGGTCACAGCCAATTACGGGAGGGATTGGAGGTGGGTGGGTTAGGAGTGAACTGGTAGAGGAAGAGAGACAAGGAGGAAAGAGGAAGAGGGAGGAGGAGCAGGAGGAGGAGGAGGAAGAGGAAGAGGAGGAGGAGGAAGCCTCCATGAGGGGTGAGCACACAGCCAGGAGACACAGCAAGTATCTGCAGTACCCTGCAGGGAGGTAGCCAGGCCTGCAGTTAGAAGAGTAGATTAGGGGTGACCCCTGGTAATTATCAAAGCCAAATAACCATAGTCTGAGTCTCATTTATTTATAAGCTAGTCAGGTTTACGCTTAAATCTTTCCTACTACAGTAAAGAAACTGCCTCAGAACATGCAGCCAGCAGGGCACTGACCCATGCTCTGCCCATGTAGAACTCAGTTCCCCTAACCTCTAGGCTGCCCGCACAACGTAACTCCTGCCCTGCAGGACTGTGCAGACACTGGAGGGAGTCAGAAGAGACTACCAGATGCTGGGCATGTTTTAACGACAAACACTACACATCTTCACTGGTTCTGCCAGCGGGGCTAGCCTGTGGCTCCAAACAGCACCCCATTTCTGCCCCTCCCCCCCGACACTTGGAGCATCATTGGCTCCACTGTATCCTAAGGCCAAGGAAGAGGCGCAGAGATTTGGCTCCAATCTGGAAGTAACAGGCTTTGTTTCTGTTCTCCGCTCAAACCTGGCGGAGTTCTGGATGTACTGTTGCGGATAGAAGCAATGTGCTCACAGGTACTGTGATGTCATCTCCAGTCCAAAATGCTTGCCTAGCACCCTGCCTCTTTCACTGCTGCAGCATGAGGTGCAGCTGATAATCCTTCTACCTAGTAGGGACATCTCCACAAATTGCTGACCATCGGAGCTCAGAAACTTTACTTAGGCAGTGGGCTCTTGGGTGCGTGGACGGATATCTCTCCCACCCATTGTGTAGCTATTTTCTTCTTACTCAATCCATGCAAGGTCTAGACAGTCAGTGTCTCCAAACTCTGTGTGTGCTGCTTGGGAAGAGACCTGTCACTTGGCCTGAGGGTGAACATGTGTGTGTGTGTGTGTGTGTGTGTGTGTGTGTGTGTGTGTCTGTGTCTGTGTGTGTGTCTGTGTGTGTATGCATGTAGGTAGGTAGGTATAGGTGTCAGAGGAGGACAAAGAACAATGTCAGCTGTGATTCTCCAGGCAATATCCACCTGAACTTTTGGAGACAAGGGTCTCTCACTTTAATTAGGATCACGGGCCAGTGGTCCCAGGAATCTACATCACTGGATTACAAGCACACGCTGCGCACATCCAACTTATTTTATGCAAGTGCTTGGGATCACACTCTATCCCTCATGGTTGTAAAGTGAGCCCCTCACTGAGCCATCTCCCCACATGCCTTAGGTGACATTCTGACAGGGCACTACTGGCCCTCCCAGACAGAAGCAATCTGTCGCTCAGGAAACAGAATAAGAGAGACACCTGCAATTCAAGAGCTCTGTGCGGGATGACTACAGCCAACGAGGTTGTCCTGGGAAGATGTGTCTGAGGCAGGAGCTGCGGGAGCCCCCCACCCCCCTCACCCTTGACCTCTCAGTTGGTCAGAAGGGTGAGCGCCGCTTTCCAGAAGCTCCCAGCTGCGTTGAGTTTTGAGGTCACCATTCATCTTTACAAGCTCCCCTGGCACTGGAAGCATTACCTAATCTACCGTGTTCGGGGGGAACAGAAAGGAGGTGCGGGGATGCCTGCTTAGCCATCCTACCACTGTGCCATCACCCCACGGATGGTAAGCCCCAGGGAGGCTCCCGTTCTGAGTTTGTCTGTTCCAGTTACATTTCAGAAAGTCAGAGAGAGAATCGCTTTCTTGGCCTTCAGTGTGATGAATGTGAACTGAGATTCCATCCGCCACCTGGCCGTTATATCCCTGCATTGACAAGCGGCCACATGGTGTGCTGGATCAACCCACAGCCCCACGCAGGCATCTCTGAAAAGCTCGGTGTTCATTTCCTTCTCTCTGGCAGACAGTAACTCCACTCCAGGAATTGGCAGGCTGTGGTTGCTGAGACAAACCGGGCCCGTGGCTTTTATTTTTGCATGTCCTATGAGCTGTTGAGAGTGATTTTTATACTTAAAAGAAAAAAAAATCTTTCTAGGCACAGTTATGCATGCCTGTTATCCAAGCTCTGGGGAGGCTGAGGACAGAGGGCAGCTGAACAGAAAGCCAACCCGGACAGCGTGGTGGTAAGATCCTGTCTCAACAGTAACAACAACAACAAAACCATCCCCACATCTGCTGAGCTGTACCTTGGACCAACAGCGATTTTATTGTGCATGGTTGGCTGGTGGATTGTTTGTTTATTTATTTATCTATTTATTAAGACAGAGTCTCACAGTGTAGCCAAGGCTGGCCTCAAACTCCTGATCCTCCTGCCTCAGTCTCTTGAGTGCCAGGACTACAGATGTGCATAGCTGGCCAGCACACAGGTTCTGAATCTATCAGGAGATACTCAGAAGACTGGATCACACAGCAATGTTATTGAGGAGCGTTTAATATAAAGGGTTATTAACTACTAATGGGATTAATTACTACAGACTAAAGAGAATCCTAAATGAAACCGAAATGGCCAATATGTGGAGTGGAGGCAGGGCACCCAAGGGAAAAACAAATTTAAAAGACTCCCCGTCCCACCCTGGCAGCCCACTAGGATTCAGGCCTCCCTGCCACAGTGGTAGATACAGTGGTGAAGCTAGCTGCTGCCTCTCAGGCTGAAGTTAGCCAGCAGAAAGCAGCCCCTGCTGTGCGAGCAAGCGTGCCACTCCCAAGGGAGTCAGACACCTGCTGGGTGATCCCCCTCTGTGCTTAGAGAAAGCGATAGGCCAGGGCAGTTATAAGAGTTAACCAGTTCCAACTTATGACCAGCTGAGCAGATGGAGTTTTTCTGTCGTGCTGTCCTGGAGTTCAGGCCTCATTGTGGCGACTCGGCCCTTTTCTTTATTGTTATTACCTGCAGGTTCTCGTGCAAGGAAACCGAGCCTTAGAGAGAGGAGACTAAGACTGAGATCTCAGCCTCTCCTGGGTCCATGCCCCAGCGTGGTGGTACCGAGATGCCCTTTCTACTTGTATGAACCAAAGTGCCACTTCTCCTGACCCGGCATCATATACACAGGGAAACTGGACCAGAGACATGCCTGGGGGTCACACAGCGACAGGGACAAAAGCTAGTCCGGGTCTCCCTGGCAGCCTTCTCCCGGCAGAAGCCTGGCAAGAATGGTCGCCTTGGTCATACAAGCAAGGCAGTCCTTCATGACAGCAGAGCCTGCAGCTCCTCCCTCTGTCCTTTTCCTCCTCCCGGTCTGAGGCCGGTGTGACCTGTGCTTTTATGATTAATCATTTCGCAGTAAATCTCCACTTACTCTCCCACTGGGTCACCCAAGCTGGCTCTTTATTGTTAAGTAAATAATGCAGGTACCTTGTGCCCCCCCCCCCATGCTGTGGTGAGCTCTGAGGCCCCGGGCAGTGGGAGGAGCAGCTGGAGGAACCTGGGGGAGCCACAGGCTCTGCAGACAGAAAATAATCACAAGACGACAGGTGTGTGGGCACGACTCCCTGGAAATGGGAAGCTGTAATGAAATCGGCTTCTCCTCCAAAGCTCTAGGTGAGATGGTAAATGAACAGGATAAACTTGGGGGCTGTGCCTGGGCTCAGGGACAAGAACTTAACTCAGTCTTTGAACTACTGCTTGACAATGAGACCACAGCCCACAGCCCACCAGGCCCTCCTTAACGTCAGCCCAGATGAATATAGCCGTCTGGTTGATGAGGCCCGGAAGTGTTGCACAGAGATGCCTGGGTGAGGCCCCAGAGAGGCCTGGGAAGACCTCACCTGCCGCCAGCTCCTTCTTCTCTGACTGTCTAAAAGGGAAAGGCTAGTGGGCAAGAAACCAGAAGATGGGCTGCTCAGCCCAGTGTGGACAGGGTTTGCTGTATGACCTTGGACCAAGGTCCTCCCCATCTGAGATCTTGTCTCTAAACACAGGGACACTGAATGCCCGCTGTCCCTAAAACTAGTGTCTGTGGCATGGGAGGAAAGTGTGAAGTTTGGTCAGATGTCCCCTCCTATCCCCCACACCCACACCCACACCCACACCCACACCCACCCCTCCACCCCCCACCCCCAGCCTGTACCATCAGTCTCTTGCTACCCAGACCCTTCCAGGCATCTCTGCAAGATGCAGAGACCTGAGTCACTCAGTGCCTCCAGATGGCGATGTCCTCTCCCGCTTCAAACCTTAAACTTCAGCATGCCAGAGAGAGGAAGCCCAAAGCTCCAACCACTCCCCCAACCCGTGTCCTCCCACAACTTGGGGTTTGAAAAGGCGTGCCGGATAGTGACCGTGGCGGCCGTATGCTTGGTTTCTGAATCCTCCCCGTCTGCATCCCAGGCGCCAATGCCCATCTAAGTGCCAGGCACGAAGTCCACAGGGATCAGACCACGTGCTACTCACACGTGATAGAAACTACAAGGGATCCTCGACTTACAATGGGATTCATCCCTGATCCATCCGTCCTATACAGAGAATACTGCAAGGCTGGCCATCGTAATTTAGAGACTAACTGTATCATCCTCCTTTTACAATGGGGAAACTGAGGCACAGATAAGGTCAGGTGACTAAGAACAGCCGAGCGAGGACTCAGAGTGGCCTCCATTTCTAGTTTCCTGTACCTCTCACGGGCTTGTCCAGGAAAGCTATGGTGACCAGATCCTGGTTGCAAGGAGAGAAAGATTTGCTCCCGTCGACCCTTTCTCAAAGTCCCCAGAGGGTCCCCAGAGCTGTCCCCACAGACTGACCCAATCGAGTGAGGACCATAGAGCCAGAGTGCTGCCACACAGGGAAGGGCCTGTGAATAGCAGATACATGTGGGGGAGGGGCCTGGAGCCACTTGGGGACTTCAGGACCTGGGAAAGAAAGCCACCAAGATTAATGGCTGGTAACAAAGGGAGCTGCCAAGGCTTTCCAGGCCACAGAAAGTTCTGGAGTTTGGACTCCCTCCTGGAGGGAGGTCAGATCTCAGTTCCTTATCTTATTTCCCATGAGTTTTGTCCAGTTTAGTGCAGGCCACCGGCTTCCTTCCTGGTGTTCAGATTGTCCCTGCCTGACAGATATAGCACACAGCTGATTTTAGAGTTCCTGGGACTAAAAGCCCCCCCCCAAGAAGCTGGGTCCCCAGGTCAGGACTCCTTGGAAGTGGGATAAACTTGTGGCCACGGACAATTCCCTTGCAGCCTCTGAGAGTTTCCTGGGTTGCCAGTGGCAACAGTGACCAAGTTCACAAGTATGTGACACATGTCCCGCTGCTCCTCACCTCTTATCTCTCAGTGTGGTGACCATTGGTGACCTGGGTGGGAGGGGACGGACACCAGACAGTGAGAAGGAAGAAGGGAGATTTCAAAGTCAAACGTTCAGCAGGCCTTGGCTTGAAAGCACCTCGGGTTCAGGTCCAGGTCACACAGCTCCTGCTGAGCCTGGGCTCTCTGAGCCTGTCTCCTCGCTTGCAGCTCCACCTTAGCTCCTGAACCTGGGCCGCGGCACAGCAGAAACCTGGGACCTGGCCAGTGGGTGGGTGGGGCGGCATCCTGACAGCAGGAAGCTCTGTGCCAGTGCGTGTGTGTGTGTGTGTGTGTGTGTGTGTGTGTGTGTGTACACATGTGCATTCTGGGGCCATGCAGACAGACAAACACACAGTGTTGACCCAGCCTGTCATCTCTTCAGACATGCCCTCTCCTACTTCCACATAAGGCCATGGCCACGCCCTAAGCCCCCAGTTCCCTCCCCTGGAATAGACTCACACCCCTGTCCTGGGGCGTAGTGAAGGTTTCAGAGAAGAGACCTGGGAAGGAACTTCCAGGTGCCTGGCTTAAGCCCGTCTCCTTCCTCCCTGCCTCAACTGACAGTGTCACTCTCCACAAGCTGACGCTGTCTTAGGACTAGGCTGACCCCCGCCCTCCTTCCTGCCACCCCACAACCACCGTTCTGGTCCCAGATGGCCAGGACGTGGGACTGCCAGTCCATTTGTTTCTTCATACCATCTTGTGTCTCGTCTCCACAAATGGTCAGGAGAAGGAGACCCCTCCCCAGCTGTTCAACATCATGTCAGAAGCGGCTGCAGGCCCAAGACTGACACAAGACTGTTCATTCCAGACCAGTGGTTCTTAACCTGCAGGTTACAGTTCCTGGCGGAATTGTAGATGTGAAGTAGTAACAAAATAATTATACCGTTGGGTGGGGGTGGGGGGGTCACCACAACACGAGGAACTGTATTAAAGGGCCGCAACATCAGGAAGGTGGAGAACCGTTGCTCTAGACCAAAATCCGCTCAGGGTACCGCCATTATCACTACCTATATCCCTGCTATGAGAGGCTCTTCACCCAGTGAACTCCAGCCACACGGGGGCAGTGTGGGTCTTGGCTCATCGCTCTATTTACTGTGACCCAAATCGATTTGGGTCACAGTAAATGGCTTCATTTCATCCTTCGAACAGCCTCCCTCATGAGTGAGGAAATAGGTTCAGAGAGGTTAAGCAACTTGGCCAAGGTCACACAGGAGGCAGAAACAGGGTTTGTGCTCTGCTGACCTACTGCTGCCTCCAATGTTTTTCTCGTTGCCTCTGGACAAGGTGACTGGGGCCCCCCTTTGAGTCTGCAGCATGCTCCTTCCTGAGATCCAACTGGGAGCTGCCTGCTGCCCCCAGACTGGCATATGCTTCTTTGGAACCAGAGGCCCCAGTCTGAGTTGCCAGATGTCCATGTCGGTGCCAGCAGCAAAGACTAGGAAGGGGAACAGCGAGTGCGAGGAAGATTGATTAATTCACTGCGAAGTGGAGACAGAGCCGCGGGGATGGGCTTGAACTCACCCGAAGCCGGAGGCGTGTCTGTACTGCTTGTGCACACACACACGAGGATGGGTGTGTGCACGTGCACACACACATGTACACACACACACACACGCATGCACACATACATGCACACGCATGCACACATACATGTTCTCACATGGAAGGAAAGAACACACGAATGGTGAAGGATTTGGGGTGGTTTGGGAATGAACTACCTAGTAAAGAAGACGACGAGAGGGAGAAGAGGAAAGAAAAAGAGACAGACAAGAAAAACAAGGGATACCTGAAGGGAGACAAAAATAGAAACTATGAACACAGATTGAAAGAGAGAGGGGGAGAGATGAGAGAGCTTATAGGAGATAAAATTAGAGAGAGGAACAGTCTGCGGAAAGAGAGACTAACAGCCCATCACCCCACCCCCACAGAGATGGAGGCAAACAGGCGCCCCGCGGCACACAAAAGGATAGAGGAGGGAGGATGGAGATATGAGAGAGGCTACCGAGGGACAGGATTGGGGCAAGCATGCTACCGAGGTAAAAAGAACCAGGGATGGGAGCAGGAGAAAGCAGAGACTGAGGCAGGAGGGAGGCAGACCCCCGCCCCTGCAGTGCTCCAGGATGCCCCTGCAGTGCTCCAGGATGCCCCCGCAGTGCTCCAGGATGCCCCTCCTCCTTACCTCACTGCACTACCCAAGAAGCTAATTCCACCCACCAGCAACCAGACACGCTCTGTGTCCCACCTAAGTCCCCACCAGGACAAAGATGGGAATCTGTCTATGGGCAGCACAGGGCTCTTCTCCGTCCTGGCTCTGAACCAGGCACATCGAGAGACAGAGAGAGCTGCCCGGGCTCTGAGCCACAGGGTCCCACCTGCAGGTTTCTAGCTAAGACTGCTGGAGGGCAGATCAGCCCAGCCCTGTCAGCTCCTTAAATGCCCACAAGGATGAGATGCAGCCTCTGTCCACAGAGTCCCGCCATGACAGACATCAGGTCTGGGTTCAAATGTCGTCTTTACTGGCTGAATGTGCCTGGCATCAGTCACTTGGCCTGCTGCACACCTTGGTGACAAGAATGCTCGCACCCCTCCTCCTTGGGTTGGTGAGGGAACCAAATGCATATGTCAGTATTACACAAAATCTGCCTCACTGGGAAAATCTGAAAAACTCAGAGACAAAGCTAGAAAATGAGAGGCAGCCAGGAGGAGTGGCCCAGAGTGTACGGTCCTGGGAAGAGAGAGGCCATTGTAGCCAATGTGATAATGTACGAAGCCGGCTTCAGGATGTAGAGAGCACGCATCACTGGTGTGGCCACCCGTGGGAACGGGCAGAGGGTGTGAGCAGTAGGGTAGAGCAAGACCATCTTCAGAGCAGAGAGTTCCTCAGAGTTGACTCACCGACCAGTGTCACAGACGGAAAACCTGAGGCCCAGAAATGAATCAACGTGTCTCACTCAGTTAGCAAGGGTTCAACTTAGCATTTGAATCCAGGTCTGGGTGCCCAGCTGTAGGTCAGCTCCTTGAAGGCAAACGCAGAGGCGCAGGCAGGCAAGAGAACCTTGGGTCATCCGAGTTTCCTGTTCTGACAGCTGACATCCCCAGAGCAAAGCCCAGGCGGGAGGGTCAGGAGCAGGAGTCAGTGTGTCGGTGCAGGGCACCAGGGTGGGACAAGAAGGAGTCACCTCACTGGCCTCAGAGTTCAAAGGCGGGGGTCTGGGCCGAAACGTAAAGTCTAAGAGGATCTCCATTAAACCTTCAGTATTTTTCCGACCTCAGGTTAGAACGAGGATCACTGATCTGTGTGTTTTATGAATAAAGGGTAAGGCTTGGTGTCTTAGTGTTTCTATTGCTGTGATGAAAGGCTACGACCGTAAGCAACCTGAGGAGGAAAAGGGCTTATTTCCTCCATGGTTCCACGTACCAGGTCAACCTCAAAGGCAGCAGCAAGGGCAGGAATTCAACCAGGACAGGAACCCGGAGATGAAGCTGATTCAGAGGCCATGGAGGGGTGCTGCTCAGTGGATTGCTCTTCATGGCTTGCTCAGACAGATTTCTTATAGAACTCAGGACCACCCACCCACCCAGGGACAGCCACAGCCGCAACAGGCTAGGCCCTCCCCCATCAACCACTAGTCAAGAAAATGCCCTCTAGCTGAGTATTAGTGTTCCACACCTTTAATCCCAGCACTCAGGAGACAGAGGCAGATGAATCTCTGTAAATTCAAGCACAGCCTGGTCTACAGAGAGAGTTCTAGGACAGCCAGGGCTACACAGAGAAACCCTGCCTCAGAAAGAAAGAAAGAAAGAAAGAAAGAAAGAAAGAAAGAAAGAAAGAAAGAAAGGAAGGAAGGAAGGAAGGAAGGAAGGAAGGAAGGAGGAAGGAAGGGAAGGAGGGAGGGAGGGAGGGAAGGAAAGAAGGAAGTGTCCTACAGGCTTGCCTATAGTCTTATCTTATTGAGCATTTTCTCAGTCGAGGCTACCCCCTCTCCAGTGACTCTGCTTTGTGTCAAGTTGATATAAAACTAGGCGGTATACTTAAGAAACTAGGGGGGGTGGTAAATGCTACAGGCCCATGTGCACATAGGCGATGCCTGACGATGGCTGTGATTCAATCCCCACCCACCCTCTGAGGTGGGAGGACTGCCCACTGAGGCTGTTCATGCTTTTGGCCATCTGAATGTGTTTATAGATATTCACATAATATCTATAGGAGGAAAGAACGGGTGCCTCAAAAGGCAGCCAGCAAAGGGGTCTAGGGCAAGGCAGTGTGACCTAGGGAGTTACCACACGATCACCAGTCAGTCAGAATGTCAAGTGGGCAGTGATAAAATGTGCATGATTCATGGATCTGAGGGATAAGACAGACAGACAGACAGACAGACAGACAGACAGACAGACTGGGACAGTAGCCCGGGTGCAATGGTTCTATGAGTCTTCCTGGAGAGAAGATCCATGGTTTCCACCAGGTTATCAAGAAGGTCTACATTAGTCAGGCTGGGCTAGCATCCTGCTAGGGTAACAAACAGCCCCAAATCTCACTGGCTGTGACTCCGTGTCCCTGTGTCTCACGAGCTGCAGTATGAGTCAGGCAACGCTCTGAGACCACTGTCCTCTGTGTGAGACCCTAGGGTCCAGGCTCCTTTGATCTTGAGCCACAGTTGTCTCAGCTTGCCACCTTCAAGACCAACAAGGGGCTTTGGAGATAACTCAGTGGGTAAAACGCTTGCCGCACAAGCGAGGGGCTCGAAATTGAGATACCCAGAACCAGGTAGAGCTAAGCTTGGCACTGTATATCTGTAATCCTGGTGGTCCTGCAGCAAGTGCACACACTGCACACACATGCATACATGCAAGATAATTAGATGGAAACTAGAGGGGTGGATAGATAGATGAAAGACAGTCAATAGATAAAGGATAGATAGATAGATAGATAGATAGATAGATAGATAGATAGATATTCATTCGTACACAAATAGACACATAGATTAGATCAGTAGGTAGATAGATGATAGACAGATAAATGATTAGATGATAGAGATAGATAGATAGATAGATAGATAGATAGATAGATAGATAGATATTCGTACACAAATAGATACATAGATTAGATCAGTAGGTAGATAGATGATAGATAGATAGATAGATAGATAGATAGATAGATAGATAGATATTCGTACACAAATAGATACATAGATTAGATCAGTAGGTAGATAGATGATAGATAGATAGATAGATAGATAGATGATAGAAGATAGATAGATAGATAGATAGATAGATAGATAGACAGATCTCAACTAAGAAAAAGCTAGACAACCCAGAAGAGATAGTGTTTGCCCAACAACTCCCTATCCATTGGTCAGAACCAGTCACCTGGTCCACCTAACTACAAGGGACGGTGGGAAAGAGACTTCCATGTAACCAGGAAAGAAAGACCAGGATATTGACAAGCACTGCTCGTGTCTGCAACCCTCCTGCCAAAAGAAGGCAGGAGCTTTAGAGCTGCAGGCTGAGCCCAACTCTGCTTTGCAGACTGGCTTTACCAGACTGCCCCTGAGTCTCTGAGGAAAGCCAGATGCCTCAGCCACCCACCTGAAGAGTTGGTGTCTGTAGTCCAGGAAATCTATGATTTAGTGTCTCAAAATGTCCTGAGCAACTTGCTAGAGTAACAAGCCCTCTGGTCACAGGGCCTCCTCTGCAATCACCCTGGCCTCTCCTGCATCTGTTGACAGACTGTCAAATGTAATCACAGAGTTCCCATCCAGGTTAGATGGCGACATCACCCATTTTACTGATGGAACAACTGAGGCACAGAAGGCCACCCTGAATCTGGGATGAATGACACCCACCCCAGACAATGTGTTACATACGGAAAAGGTGAACGCTCAGCTGGGACACCCCCAAAAGACACACACCCCCAGGAGATCTCGATTTCTGATATTCTCCAGATCTGTGGACCTTTACAGCACAAGATTTTTAAAAGTCCCTCAAACACATGTGGGCAGCTCTCTCTGCCACCATTGTTCAGCTCCTCCTGGGAAGCAAGACTGGAAAGACAATGCTAATTTAATTTGCCAGAATGAATAAGCATAAGACAGTAATGCAGGGTGATGAAGTGCTGTGAACCCTTAATTCACATCCCGACACCCCAGCTCTTCCATCAGGAACTCCTTCCCCACCTCGAGCTGATTAAGCCCGAATGATGGCAGTTAATTATCATCCTCTGTCACCGAGGAAGCCAGCCTTCCTCAGCCAGGCAGCGGGTGCGGGGAGTGCGTAATGGACAGATCAGACTAAACAGTGGAGGGAAGAGGCTGTGAGGCCTCGGGGGCATGTGGGGGGCCATGTTCACGAGAGGGGAGGTGGTCAGCCTGCCGTGGATAAAGCACACATCTGAGATGGATCCACTCACAGAGAGGAAAGATTTGCTTTGGCTCCTGGAGGTGGACGTTTCTGCTCTCGGTTAATCATCCCTGCTGCCTTGGGCTGGTGGACCTCGTGGTGGGGTGACAGGAAGTAGCAAAACCTCTCACCTTGGCTGGCAGGAAACAGAACATGGAGAAAGGACGGTGCTGGGTGGCCCTACTCCCTACAAGGACACATCCCTGATGGCTTGAAGTCCTCCCACCGAGACCCACCACTCAGAGGCGCTGCCTGTCCCCCTGCACTGTCGTTCTAGGGAGCCCGTAACATGGTGCCGCTGGAGTGAATACCAGGTCCAAGCTGAACTCACGAAGGCCCCGCAGCCAGCCATATTGTCTGTGGATGGAGTCCCAGAAGCTGCCTGTGGATATTTCTAAGAGTGAGGTCCAACATCACTGAGCCCACACAGGGGTTCTGGCCAGGAGGACACAGAGAAGCATCCGGAGCATGGACAGACTCAGCGTGGCCAGCACTCACAGGACATCCCTGTGCACAGAAGGCTTTCTGAGGAGCACACAGGCCACCACTCATCAGCAAAGTAAGGATTTCCCTGGGACTTGTTGGGCTCTCACTGGTATGGGGGCCCTGGTTCAGCACACCCATGGTATCCGACAGTTAGAAACATCCAAAGTCCAATGCCCTGGGTATCCGTCACTGCCCCAGCGAAGTCTAGTGAATGAGGCTTCTCTATGGGATTGCAGTAGACACCTCCATCAGCTCCTGAAGACTAAGACCTGGCGTGAAGAACAGTTCCACTGCTCTGCCCGGACCTGAGGAAGAGCTGAGTGCCAGAGAGCTACGCTCAGGTTATGGCAATGACCACGTGGCCTCCCTGGCTGGCTCACACACGGTGATGCTCCTGCAGTCACAGGGAGGGGCCTTCCTGTCACGCTCACCTTCCATCCCATCTTCCTTTGAGGCTCAGACAATGGACCATGGCACCTGGCTCCCAGGGAGGGAAAGCCGGGACAAGGCACACGTCTTCCAGGGCCTGAGGATCTGACTTTATACAGAGCCCCAGAGCTACTTTACTGAAACTGAAAGCGATTTGCAGCCTCACAAAAGGATGCATTAGGGAGAGAGCTCAGCGGTGGGGAGGGGAGCTGGAGGCTGAGGGGAGAAGGGAGGGACTGGCCTGGGGGGGGAGCAATTTGGAGAAAGCCAAAGCAGGGGCGGGTCTTAAGAGGAGGGGGCCTGGCCCTGTTGATGAGAAGGACCAGATTCATCCCTGCAGGGGCTGGGCAGTACCAGGAGCCCAGGAGGAAGTTAAGGATGAGGGGCAGGTGCGTGGTAGGCGCTGCAACCTGAGGACCCCTCCTGTAACAACAGGACCCGCAGTGAGCAGAAAGCATTGGACCTGCTCCACACGCTGGCCAGTTACCTCAGTGCTCTGAGCCGGGGAACAGGCTCGGCACCCCCTCTCCTATGTTACTGTGGAGAAATACCACTTACTGATAGACAGGGCCTCTCCCAGACTCTCCCCGGCCAGAACACCCCAGGGACCAAGGGTGTGAGTCCTATAGCCACACATCAAAGATTTGTGCTTGTTTTTGCTGTATGTCCCTGGAATGGGAAGAGAACCTACTTCTCCTCACACCTCAGTTCCCTCATCTGTAAAGTGGGGGAGTAGTAGGAGGTAGGCGCTCTTCCCTCTGAGTTTTATTCAGGACCCTGAACACAGAGCCTGGCACAGAGAGCAATCCTCCGCCTCAGGCAGCAGGTCTGTACCCAGGGTCCACAGTGACGCTGACTGTTCTCACAGCTCCCAGTTTGTTCCCTGAGTCCATTTCAGAATACTATAGGGGTCCACTGCCACCCCCTCCCCCTCCAATACCTTCTCCCTCCTACCTCCCCACCTAACTTTGACAGGGCTGGGTTGGTTCTGGGTGAAAATGGATTTTCTGTCCCCATAAAAATCTCATAGAAAATGATCATATCTTCTATCGGATGAATGATGAAAGCAAAAACTCCATCCGTAGTCTACGGTTAGGCTCTTCTGAGCAAGCAGGCTGCCTGCATACCTGAGAGGCTCATTAAGAGCTGTTTGGGAAATGCGCTCTCCCCACCATTAAGCCACATTGTGTTAAAAGCAGTTTCCACTCCACTGCCTGCTAAGTTTTCTCCTTTTCCCTCCTTTCAAACGGGGAGCAGCCCCTGTTCGTTGCTACAGCCTTCCAAATTGATACATTACAGCCCGAGCTGTAATTCCCTAGGTAATGGTATTAGCTACTTTTCTTGTTGCTTTTGACAGAGTGCCTAACAAAAGCAACTTCAGGAGGGCAAGGTCTATTTGGGCTTATGGTTTAAGAAGGGATACAGCCCATCCCCACTGTGGAGGGTGGGGCAGCAGAAGAAAAAAAAATTGAGACAGTTGGTCATATTGAATCCCCAGTCAGGAAGCAGAGAGAGCGGAGTGGTGGTGTTCTACTCACTTGTCCTTTGGTCCCCAGCTTGTGGGATGAGGCCGCCTGCATCTGGAGTCTTTTCTCATCAGTCAAGGCTCTCTAGGACCAATTTCACAGGCACGCCCAGGGGTTGTCTCCTGGCTGATTCTAATCCAGTCAAACCGACAGTGAGGGTTGGTCATTGTGGTACTCATGTTTGAAGAGAGGGGCCTCCGGGGAGCTAAGTGGTTATACATAAGGTCATGAGCATGGGGCCCCATTACAGGATTGAGTCCAAGGCCGCAAAATGCCAACAGGGGGGCTTGCTGCTCCTCGATGGCATTGTGGCCTTGAACTTCAAACCCCCCAAATTATGAGAAAAATAACTCTTGGTCATTTAAGCCTTGTGTCAAGCAATGAGGAATAAGAAAGCTCTTGTGGTATTTAATCTTAGGAACGACCTGTTGAGGGAGAAGGACCCGAGACTTCCTGAAAGGGCACTGTTGTTTTTTTTTAAAAGACTGTATGGCTTCAAATTGGGGCTGAGTGCAAGGACTTGAGAATGTCCACCGGGCTGTTAGGGAGAGGAATGAACAAGGATTATTTGATTTGGGTTGGTGTGTGTGTGTATGCATGATGCATGGGCACACATGTGTTCAAATGTGTATAGAAGCCAGAAGTCAACATCGGGTGTCTTTTTTTTTTTTTTTTTTGATTTGGTTTTTTTTCGAGACACGGTTTCTCTGTATAGCCCTGACTGTCCTAGAACTCACTCTGTAGACCAGGTTGGCCTCGAGCTCAGAAATCCACCTGCCTCTGCCTACCAAGTGCTGGGATTACAGGCGTGCGCCACCACCGCCCGGCAACATCAGGTGTCTTTCTCCATAACTTTCAACCTGGGATCTCACTGAACTTGGAGCTCCTCCTGGACTGGCTAGCCAACAAGCTCCAGGAATCCTCTGGTCTCAGTTTCCCACAGGAAAGCTGACAATCATGATCCGTCAGGGCTGGCTTTTTCACAAGGATTCTAGGGATCAAGCCCAAATCCTTGTATCTGTGTGGCAATCACTTTGCTGACTGAACCATCTCCTCAGCCCCAGGATAAACTGTTTTACTACCAACCTGTCTGTGGTTACCACCTCCTAACTAGTCCGTGGCACCTGTTTTCACCACGACATTCAGAGACGTGGTGGAGGTCTGGCTCTTTCTCTCATCACAGCTCTGGTTCTGCAGAGCAGCTAGCTAGCTACCCTTTCACCTGCATGGCTTTCTAGAGCCCAGACTTCCTCTCTAGCCAGCTCCACCCTGGGGCCTCCACAGCCTGAAGCTTAATGCAACCTTTGGATCTTTGTTCTTGGCCTTAGTGCTGGGTCTGTGGGTCCTGATCCCCCTGAGAACTTAGTTCTTTTGCACCTGGGGGCTGAGCATGCAGCCTGGAAAGGGGAGCAGGGCTGCATTTGGCGCCATCCCTTTGTTACTAGAGACGGGCTCTTTTGTCGAGGCAGTGAGAGGAGGGACACGAAGATGAAACCGTACACACGCAGGCCAAGACTTTGCTGAGACTCCAGCTCAGCAGCAGAAGAGAGAAAGCAGTCTGACTCCAGAGTAGAGGGGCCATCTTGCTGGGGAAAGGTCTGGTAGTGTCCGCTGCCTCAAGGATGCTTTCAAATGACTGCATTTTCCTTTTTATGTCTGCGTAGCCTGTGGCTAACAGGGACTGTGCCCCAGGAACTGCTGAGTCCTCTCAAAGTGAACAACATTATCCTGCGCAAACTCTCTGGCCTTGAGGCTCAGTCTGGGGTTGGTGGGGAAGCTGAGGGGCAGAAGGGGCTTGGGGTGAGAATGCTCTAGACGGGCCCCAGGGGCCAGGAAGGGACCAGAACGTTAATCTCAGCACTCAGGAGGAAAAGCTGGCTGATCTCTCTGAGTTTGAAGCCAACCTATAAGTTTGAAATAACTTACTTAGTAGGTTCCAAGTCAGCCAAAGCTACACAGTGAAACCCTATCTCATAGAATAGAATAGAATAGAATAGAATAGAATAGAATAGAATAGAATAGAATAGAATAATAAAACAAAACAATAAAAGCACTAAGTACACAGGCGAGAATGTCCATGTCTACAGGCAGAACTGGGCAGATCTAACTCAAAGGTTAGGAAAAACAAAGGATATAAACAAAACAAAGATGAAGGACAAACTGTGTGTCACTTTCTGGTCACCCAGCAGACATCAGCAGATGAAGGAGCAGCGAGAAGCCATCTTACCACAGTCAGAATGACTGTCACTAAGAAAATGGAACAAGCCCAGTGGGGGTGGGGGTGTGTGTGGCTGTAGCACATGCCCTCAATCTCAGCATTTTGAAGGCAGAAGCAGTGATCTCTGAGTTCAGGGCTAACCTGATCTACAGGGTGGGTTTTAGGATAGCCAGGGCTACACAGAGAAACTGTCTTTAAAAAGAAAAGAAAAGAAAAAAGAAAAGAAAAGAAAAGAAAAGAAAAGAAAAGAAAAGAGAGGAGAGGAGAGGAGAGGAAAAGAAAAGAAAAGAAAAGAAAAGAAAAGAAAAGAAAAGAAAAGAAAAGAAAAGAAAAGAAAAGAGAAAGAAACAGGAGAGAGAGAGGAAAACAACAAAGGCTGGCATGGAGGCAGATTAAAGGAATGTTACACGGATGTGAACTGACACTTCCACAGTCCAGCCACTGTGGAAGTCAGTGTGGAGTTTCTCAAAAAACTTGAAACAAATCTTTCAGGGCTGCAGAGACTGCTCAAAGTGTAAAGAACTTGCTGCCAGACTTGAGGACCGAAGTTTGAATCTCCAGCAATGGGATACAAAAAGCAGGCGTGGTCACATACATACCTGTGACTCCAGCCCTGTATCAGGTGACACGAGGACATCCACAGCCTCCTGGCTGCCAGCCTAGCTCCAGGCTCAGTGAGCGACCCTGGCTCAAGGGAATAGAGTGAGAGGACACCTGACATGCTCCTCTGGCCTCTGCATGCATGCATGGGCATGCTGACCCTCACACACATGTGCGTACGCGTGCACACACACATATGTACATGTGCATACAACACACACACACACACACACACACACACACACACACACTAACACTAGATTGTCCATGACCAGGCTTCACTTGTGAGTACTCACCCAATGGACTCCAAGTCAATACATCACAGAGATACTCACACATCAGTGTGTGCTATGTGTGATATGGAAGCAACCCTGGTGTCTAATAGCACAGAAACAGACAAGAAAAATATGGTATATATGCACAGTGGAATTTTGTTTGTTTGGTTGTTGTTGTTGCTGCTGCTGCTGCTGCTGCTGTTGTTGTTGTTGTTGAAGACAGGGTCTCACTATGTAGAACTGGCTGTCCTGAAACTCATTCTTTAGACATGTAGACCAGACTGGCCTTGAACTCACAGAGATCCTCCTGCCTCTGCCTCCTGAGTGCTGGGATTAAAGATGTAGAACACTACTCTTGGCCACAGTAGAATTTGCTTGCTTGCTTGCTTGCTTGCTTGCTTGCTTGCTTGCTTGCTTGCTTGCTTGCTTGCTTGCTTGCTCTGGCTTTTTCAAACAGAGTTTCTTTGTATAATAGAGCCCTTGCTGTCCTGGACTCCCTTTGTGGGCCAGGCTGGCCTTGAACTCACAAAAATTCACCTGCTTCTGCTTCCTGAGTGCTGGGATTAAAGGCATGCACCTCCATGCCAGGCTTACAGTAGAATAGTTTTTAAAGATTTTATTTGTTATGTTTACGTATATGGGTGTTTTGCTTGTATGCATATGTATATGTGTGTAATGTGTGTTCCTGGTGCTCAAAAGAGACCAGAAGAAGGCACCAGAACGTCTGGAGCTGAGTTCCAAATGGGTGTGAGTTACCGTGTGGGTGCTGGGAAGCATGTCCAGTCCTCTGCAAGAACAAGAGCTCTTAACCCCTGAGCCACCACCACAGCCCCTACTCTTACATTTCAACTGTAGTTTGGATACCTGAGACCCTAAAATCCCCTGCTGAGAACCTGGGACCCTAAAATCCCCTGCTGAGGAAGCCAGATCCCCACTTTGTAAACCTAAGTGAGCATCTTCACTGGGTGCAGCCCCCAAGAGTGGAGTGTTCCGTGAGTGAGCACAGGTCTGGGGGCAGGGGTGCCCCAGGGGCAGCCGCTCAGAGGCTGAAGGTCTGCTCTGTGGTGATTGTGTGTCTGTGAGGTTCTCAAGGTGAGCAGTGAGGCAAAGATAGGTGTGGTGAGCCGTTTGGTTTCTTTTAAAACCCAGTTATGCTATGTGAATGTGTTTCCGTTTTAACCCCAGGTGTGAGATAAGCGCCTGCTTCACAGCAGGTGACTGTGATTTGTCTTGCGTTCTAGGAGGGGCGTGACTTTGCCCAGATGCCCATAATTTATATTTGGAATTCTGGGAACTTTTCAGAGGGTACAAATGCTGGCGCTCCACCGCAGCTGCTGCTGGCTCCTGTTGTTACGGTTCCGTGTGTGGCTGTGAGCAAAGAGACGAGAAGAAGAATCAGATATCTTGAGGAAGACTGCCCCAAGGAACTCAACGCCTCTAATCATCAGGAAGTAGTCTAGAGAGACCTATGCCCCTTCCCCTCTAACCTTCTTTCTCTAGGGGTGAGGGGTTGGGAGGGCGGTAGATATAAGAACCCAATAAATTAGTAGTCAAAAAAAAAAAAAGTAGCACCTACAGATAGGGAAACCAGGGGTTGCATCAGGGGCTGACCGAGGCTGGCTATGTCCCTAGGGTAGGGCACCAGGAGACCTGAGAGCATTAAAATAAAAACCGGTCTCCTAGACTGTAACAAAGTTGTTGAAGTAGGAAAGTTTAAAGCAAAAAAAAAAAAAAAAATGATGTGTACGCACATGCATGTGTGTATCTATCTGCGTGTGCCTGTGTGTATATGTGTGTCTGTGTATGTGTGTGTTCCTGTGTGTATATCTATGTGTGTCTGTGTATGTATATCTTTGAGTGCGTGCCTGTGTGTGAATCTATGTGTCTGTGTGTGTATCTATGTGTGTATGTGTGTATGTGTCTCTCTCTCTCTCTGTGTATATATATCTGTGTGTGTGTGTGTGTGTGTGTGTGTGTGTGTTGATTTTAAACATTTTGTAATATGGGTGTCCGCTGTACTTTACAAATGTGAAGGGCATCCTGACCCCAGGATCAGCTAAGAGAAAGCCTTCAGTTATCATGCCACGGGTATCCCTGGTCTCCCTCCCCATGTTACTAGGAATTGGGATGTCAGGAAATCCTATCTTCTGTGGCTTGGTCAGGGACCTGCAGGACCACCCAGTGCCCACCCTGTCCCTGGTGAATCAGTGTCCCCAGGGTGTGCTCTGAACATGGTCAGTGATGAGTCTAAGGAGAACAGGGCCTGTTCTGGGGAGGTGGTGGAGACTCGTGGCTAGGGCTCTGGGTTCTGTCCTCTGCCTCTGGCCTCCTCTGCTCCTCACACCGTGCCCTTCCCACTTCTAGGGGAAGTGCAGCTGCCCCAGGCCACACAATCAGTTGTACACCTCCACTCTCTCAGGGTCACACCAGCACCTTGTTTGGGAGTCATCAGAACACACAATAGTATGCATCAAGGACAAGCACCGCCTCTGAGGCCTCTGGGAACCGAGGTCAGCTGAGAGGACTTCACACCCATTCCCGACCCCTAGAGCGCTAACATCCCACATAGGGTACAGCACAAAGCAGACATTCCCTAAGGCTGAGGTGCATGCTGGGATCACAAAGCAATGGGAGCAGAATGGGGTTGCTTCCCCAGAACCCCTCAGCCTGCCCATCCTACCTCCCCTCCCTCAGGCACTAGCTTCCACACCCTGTTCCCTCTGCCTTCTAGTCATTAGGATCTTCTCCCCCAGAATGCACCAGATCCCACCTACCTTCATTTATGTCTCCTCTGTGCCTAGATCATCCTGGTAGGGATGGCACTTCCTCACATCCTTGGAGCAAGCCTAGTCTCTATATGATTTGTCAAAGCGACGGAGCCTCTTCCTGCATAGCCTTGCCTCAGTTGTGATAAGGTCTCTGTGTGCCCAGCAATTTGTTCTTCTGGTGGGAACCCCTCCAGGAAATCTGTCCGATAGGCTTGGTCACTCTCCTCGGTTCCTGCGCGAACCACAGCAAACAAGATGGCTCAGTGTGCTCAGTGGCTTAAGGGTTAGAGTCTTAACAAAGCTTAGTCTCCCGACATCTTCTCTACTGTGACAAGAGAAAGCATTGAGGAACTTAGGACTGCTCTCCAGTGGCCAGGCGACTGTAGCCTCAGTCGAGTCTGAGAGGTAATGCTAGAATAATGGCTTTTAGTGCAAGTCCATCCCCTTGAGGTCTGACATCTTAAAATTCATAGATTCGCAGCATCTTGGGGCTGCAGGGATTTTCCTAGGCACTTACTGATAACCTGCCGGGTAGGAATGGATTTATGACCGTGCGTGTGCCTGCAACCACGCACACACACTCATTCATTCACTCATACAGGAGACTTTATCTTTCTCCACTCAGCTTCTCTCCTTCCCTGCCCTCTAAATGAGAATATTATCTTTGCAATATTATCTTGGCTTTCTGGCGTGTGTGTGCATACTCGAGACGCTGAACCAGGAGATTCAGCCGTAAAAAAAGAAAATCAGAGAAGAGACCAGAAAGAAGCCGATCTTTCCATGAAGTGAAGATGGGGAGGGGGTCATGGGAGAGAATGGCCCTGCAGGCTCTGGCTGGGAGATAGTTTGGAGTGTGCACTGCAGTTCTCTGAGGAGGAGGAACACGGCATTCACATGCATTATGGGGTACAGATCACACCCCAATAGTTTGCCTTTGGAAGCAGATATTCGAGATGTTATTTCTATGGCTATGCTAAGGTGAAGTGGGACTCACACACCCCACTGTGACCCTAACATGAGTATGTTAGGGTCGAGTTAGGGTCATATGCCATGTTCTCATGCCCAGTAGCCATGCAGAGGAAACTCGTGGTTAATAACTGCCCAAGCAACCAAGACAATCCATCAACGCAAGACCCAGATGGCACCTTGAGAGGGGTAAGAGATATTTTATTCTGGAGCTAAATACAAGTGACTGTAGCCCAGGGACACAGATTTGGGTTAGTGTAAATGCCAAGTAGCACTGTCCATAACGGTTCCAGGGGCTTTTATAGTAACAGAACAAAGAAAGCCATAAATTAAGGTACCAGTCAAATACATTGGTGGGAACATCAGGTCATTGGGTCTCATTTGAGCAGGGAAGTCTCCACTACAGTCCTCAGATGTTATCTGTGACTCTCCTGGCCGTTGGGATGGTGGAGGCTTGAGATCTATTTGTGCATCCCAAAAAGGATTTTACAAGAATGTTGGGTCAGGCCCAGGTGAGCAATAAATAACTATTAAGGGGCTAAAGATAGCGCCGGATACCTTGGCTCCAGACCTGTGCCGGTCCAGATCTTCCCAATCACGGATGTTCTGATCAGTCCTCAGGCCCCGCAGGGTCATTAAGGAAGGCAAGCGCTCTTCTCTTTTCCGGAAGGCTCAGCTCATAGCACAAAGCAGAGAGCCCTTACCTCTGGGACCCCACTTCACAGTGAGTCATGAGTAACAAGACTGTCCCCCAAAGAGGGATAATCAGATCCAGTGAGCCCTTACTGAGAGTTGGGCCCCGCAGCCTGAGGTGGAGGTCACAGATGTGGAAAGAGACTCAGGGCGCAAGATGGGCCTAATTTGCACGGCCAGGCAAATCTCTCTGCGGCTTTCATTCCGTGCCCTCCATGGTCTTTCCACTCCTTGGAGCACAACGGGGAAGATGCAGCACACAGCTCCTGGGGCCTGGGGAGGAGTCAGTGGCGAGGAGCCCTGGAGCTGGACTTTCAATGGTACGAGCATAATATTTCAACAGACATAGGTGACGGGCCTAGGGGCGAGGGAAGAGAGCACACGCCAGAATCCATCATTCATCTTTCTGTTACTGGAACAAAATATCGGAGGCAATGGTAAGTTTATTTGAGCTGACAATTTTGAAGGTGTATCTATCTCTTGACCCCCATGGCTTTGTGGGCCTGTGGTAAGGCACTGTGATTGAGGAAGTTGTCCGCCTCATAGCTGGCAGGGAATGAAATGGAGAAAAGAGACTAGTTTCCCACAATCCTCTTTAAGGGCAACCTCCCCCACCCCATCCCGCCACCCCCAGTGAGTTGAAACTCCCCACTAGGCCCCGCCTCTTAAAAGTTCTATCAACTCCCAGTATTGGTTCACTACAGATCAAGCTTTAAATTCATAGGCCTCTGGGAACATTCCAGGCCCACAGGACAGGTGACAGGGGCAGCTGCTTCCTCTGGAAGCAGCAAAAAGCGCAAAAGCCTGGGCATCTTTCACAATAGAGGTATAATTTGGAATTGTAAAAAGAAGTCATGTCCCTGCGAGGGCAGAGTGGGGCTTGACCCAGAAACAAGGTCACAGCTTCTACTAGCTTTCCAAACCGATGGAGTCAACTGCACGTGCCACAGACTGACTCAGTCGGAACACACACTCGTGGGGGGAATCAAGGTCTTTGGTATGCAGGAAGGTACAGGTCCGGCGAGAAATGACAGACAGACACACCAGGTGTAGGTTGAGTCTGAATGCACTTTACTGTTCTGAGGCAGGAATTTTTATATACATAAGTTGGCATTACATTACTGAAGAAAAAATGTATCCAGTAAAGTGTTTACAAAGAATGGTTACCATGAGTATCTGGCACAAGGAAATACAAAATCAATCAGGTATGAACTTCAGAGAACACATACAAAGCCATCGCGTCCCTCTGTAGTTAATGATAAACTAGTAGTTTAAGAGTCCTTGGAAACACTTTGTTATGTTACTAGGTCTTTTTGTTTATGCATATTCCTTCTGCACGGACTTGGTGTAGCAGTGAGTTCCTCAACCTCTCGCTCAGTCCCTTGGACTCCAGTTGCTTCTCCTGCTCTAACAGAAGCCAGCTCCTGGGTGCCTTGAGGCCCGTACAATTCCTGTGGGTCCTGGATCTGCACACCGGGTTCTATGGGCTCCTCAGACTCCACCTGCCTGGGCCTGAGCCCACCTCACCTCTTTCCCTGTCTCTGCAGGCCGATTGAAGACCTATTTTGTGTTAGAATAAGACCGTCAAGTAGCCTGTCCTCGGTGATCATTTAGTCAAGGGGAGGAGGGGCCACAAATAAGCAGATTCGGGTCCCATCCAGGAGGTTTATTGTAAAAGAGGGAGAGAGAAAGAGAACTCAGTCTGGGAAATGTGGGGAGGGCTTTCTAATATAAACCCAGACAGCAGTGCAGAGGGGCCAGTCAGGCAAAATGGGAAGGAAAAGTCTTTCCTGTAGAAAGAAACTCCTGGGCCAAGGCCCCCCGAGACGGGAGAGAACTTGAGCACACTGGGAAGGGAGGCTCTAGTGTAGCTGGAATCTCCCAGGTCCTAGGACCGGTCAGGCAGGACCTCGAGGGCTATGGCAAGGATGAGGGGTGAGTTTCGAGAGCAGCTGAGTCTGGCGTGTTCAGGGCTCTCTGTCGTCAGTGTGGAGAGCAGCCTGGGGTCGGGGGAGAGGCAGAGAGAGGAGCCAGGGGCAGGTCAAAAGTCAGAGCTTGTCCAAGTCTTTCCAGGAACAGGTGACCAGAGCAGCAATCAAAAAGATGGATGTTAGACATCGAAGGAGAGACCGCAGAGAGACCAAACCCACCAGCCCCTTGACTTTAGACTCCCTGCCAGCCCCAAGAACGTCAGCTTCTGCTGTTTCAGAACCTCAGTCTGTGACAGCCCGTGTGAACCGAGGCACCTCTCAACTACCTTATATGCTATATCAGGCGCTCCGCTCCTGACATCAGTTCTACCACATGCACTAGACTCAGAAAGACAATCACCCCACCTGTTCCATGGGCGCCCCCAGACCCTGGGTTAGCCCTTCACCTGTAGTAAGTCCTCTGTAAATGAAGAAGTCTGAGACAAACACCTGTGGCTCCAAGTTCTGCCCCGTCTGCCCCACTTCAGTGTGATCCTGGAGTGTCTTCCCCTTCTCTGAGCCCGGTGTGTGTCATCTGTGAGCAGTCCTGACCACCACGCCAACTCCTGGGGGCTTAGGAATCAACAGGAGACAAACACAGCCAAATTGCCCAGCTCCAAAAATCAACAAATAGTATGATGGGGCTGTTCTCGTGACAGGGGTAAATCCATTCACGCTGGCTGTTCCCTCCACCAACACACGCTGATAGCTCTGCTGACGCGGGCTGCTGATGACACCAAAAATTCACTGTCCCTTCTTGTTTACATCTCCACCTGCTCACAGATCCTTGAGGGAAACAGAGCAGGAAACAGATCGGCTGTGTACACACTGATGCTGGATCCAAGTGGAGCTTCGCAGACAAGATATTGAAAAGAAAGAGTTCCCCGGATCAGCAGAAAAGGAACAGCATTTGGGCACAGAGACCGGTGGAGGCAAAACCAGGGGCAGGTTCTGGTTGATGCCCACACCTACGAGTAACTAGCATCTACCTACATGATAGGAACTGTGTGCTGTGACCCCAGGGTAATGGGCACTGAGAAGTTGTTTCCAGTTGGGGGCAGGGACCTCCAGGCAGTGTGCTCCTGATAATTACTCTGGAACGGAATGGAGGGGAAAACTAGAAGGCAGGCAAGCGCTGTGTAGACCTGGAGCAGGACACACAGCCAAGGACCATGGGGGCCACAGAGGGTCGGGGCAGGCCACACAGGTCAGGAGGAGAAGTAGCCAGGCCAGTGGCTCATTACGGGAACATCTGTGACTTAGAACATGTCTCCCTCAAATGCCTTACTAATGTTTGAGCCTCCCTGACTGGCAGAGCCAGGCTGGCGAGCAGGGTGCAGGGACTGTGGGGTCAGAGTTGAGTCAGCCAGGACATGGCCATCATAACTCACTCACACACACACACACACACACACACACACACACACACATAACGTCAGAAGGAACATTCTGTGAACCGAACCAGGCCAGGAAACTTGATCAGCCTGGTTTCCTCCCACCCCACAACCAAATGAAAACACATTTGTCTCCATGACACACGTGTGTTTGCAGGAGACAGAGCGATTGTTTTTTGTTTTTTGTTTTTTTTCCTCCACTGAGGAGGCAAGAATAGAAAACTCCACCTGCCAAGACAGCCTTCCTCCCCCAGGCACAAAGGACAGGGGAAGCTCCTGTCCCCAGCTTACTGGTGCCTGAAATGCCAAAGCTTCCTCCCGAGGCCCCAGGCCCTGTCATTTGTCAAAATGTGAACGCCTTCCCAGAAGTCTCGTCTTTAAAACAAACTTGTTTCCTTTAATTTTACAAATATTTACTGAGTCGTTTCTTTCAGCAGCCTGTACCTAGACTCTGGGAACAGAGAGTTGGAGTAAGACTTGCTCAAAACAAACCGCCCGAGGGATCAGCAGACTGTGGGTTGGTGCAGGTCACTGGGTGCAGTAAGGAAGTCAGTCTACAGGTGTACTGAAGGATTGGGGGTGGGGCCAGGCGATGGGAAACTACAGCAGAGACTCTGTTCGCTTTGTAGCTGCTGTGAAAGGTCAGGCTTGGGCCGTCATCTAAGGATGGGCTGAGACTCCCCGGTGCGGGCACAGCAAGGCAAACATACGGGCATGAACCCCTGGGGGATGTGGTACTTAGCAGGCTGAGAGAGAAGATGGGGCAAGGGAGAGGAGACTGAGCAGCAGGGAGCGCTCACATGACCGACTGGGACAGCATCTCTCAGGTCACTTCACCTCTCCAGAACTGCCCTGTGGCTGATCACGTAGACCGGATGGCCCGCCCTTCTTCCAAATAAAGATTCTGATTGGGTCAGCAGTCAGTCAGTCAACCTTATTGTACTGGATACAGTGAGTGGTTCAGGGGAAAACATGTAGCTGTTTAGAGGGAAGAAAGGTGAGACGTGGAGGTGTGGGTTCTTCAAAAGAGGAACTACATCTCTCTTTGAAGGACGCCTCTAGAAGGCACTTGCTGTCCTCTTCCCCCAGACTGGGGATGTAGCCAACCAGGGATCAGGTAGCTGAACACGGAGAGGAGCTAGAGGAGACAGGGCGGGCCGTGCACATGCCTGAGGTCCTGAAGGTGGAAGGATCTTCTGAACCTTGGCATTCCAGGCCAGTCTGGACCACACGGCAAGACACAACGAGACAAAGAGAGACGGGATGGGGGAGATAAAGTGCCGGTGCTGGATGTGCTGCTCAGCTTGCTGTCAACTTGACCAAAGCTCCAGTCAGCTGGGAGGAGGAACCTCAATTAGAAAAGTGCCTCCATCAGATTGGCCTGTGGATACGAGGGGCGTTTTCTTCATCAGTGACTGCTGGGGGAGGGCCCAGTTCACTGTGGATGGTGTCATTCCTGGGAAGGCAGACCTGGGGTATTATTAGAAAGTGGGCCAAGGGAAAAAAATTTAAAAATTATAAAAAGAAAAAAGAAAGAAAGAAACAAGCCCGGCAGTGGTGGTGCATGTCTTTAATCCCAGCACTTGGGAGGCAGAGGCAGGTGGATTTCTGAGTTCAAGGCCAGCCTGGACTACAGAGTGAGTTCCAGGACAGCCATGGCTACACAGAGAAACCCTGTCTTGGAAAAAAAGAAAAAGAAAGAAAGAAAGAAAGAAAGAAAGAAAGAAAGCGAAGGGAAGGAAAGGGAAGGGAAGGGGAGAGGAGAGGAGAGGAGAGGAGAGGAGAGGAGAGGAGAGAAGAGAAAAGAAAAGAAAAGAAAAGAAAAGAAAAGAAAAGAAAAGAAAAGAAAAGAAAAGAAAAGAAAAGAAAGCAGACCGAGCAAGCCACTAAGCAGTCTTCCTTCATGGTCCCCGACTCCAGCTGCCTGCCTTGAGTTCCTCCCCAGACTTCTCTACATGATAGACCATGATCAGAATATGTAGGTCAAATAAACCCTTTCCTAGCCAACGTGCTTTGCGTTGTGGTGTTTTATAAAAGTCATAGAAAGCTAAGACAAGGATGATGATGTTGATGGTGGTGATGATGATGGTGGTGGTGGTGATGATGATGATAGTGATCACCTGCCCAGGTCTGCTTTTCCCTCAGCATACCCAGGCCGCATTTGTTGTACACCCAGCTGGACTGGACAGAATAAAGCTGAGCTGGCTGGGTAGGTGAGTTAGACAGGATTTCAGATGGTGTAGGTGTGGGAGAGAAAGCTTTCTCCAGAGAGTTTTCAGTGAAACAGTCCTCTTTATTGGGTGAAACCAAGGTCTATATAAACCCTGGGGAGTAGGTAAAGGTTTTCGGGGTGAGTGTGTACATTATCGGCCAGTGCTGGGGTTACATGAATACTCAAGGGTGGAGGAGGCGACCGTGAGGCTTCATATGCTGGGACCTGCAGGCCCAGTCTCTGGATAAGATGTTCAGGGTTTGGACACATCTCGACTCACTCTTGCTTCCCCTCCCCCAACTCTCCCTGGGTCACACGGCTTTCTGACCCCACAGGTGCCAATGGTGAGATCACAGATGTAAACCACTCTATCCAGCTTTTAAAAACATTTTTGTCCATTCTTTAAGAATTATATACATGTGTACAATATATTCTTGTCATATCAACTGTATCAAGTTTTTTATATATATCCGGGAAGTCCACTGGACCATTTCACTAGCCACCTTGGAGGTTCTTGAAAAAGAAAACCAGGGACAGTGAGATGGCCCAGTGACCTCAGTAATGGCCGCCGAGCCTGGACACCTGAGTCTGATCCCTGAACCCACCTGGAGGCCAAAGAACTGATTCCCGCTGACTGTGCGCATGCCCTCCCCCCCCCAACACTCCTAACGGGTAAATATGATCTTTAATGTAAAGGAGAACAGTCCCGAGGACCTCCTGTTGGGTGCATGCTATGCATGCGTGCTCACGTGTGTTCGTGTTCCTCCTACTCGCATGCAGGGCTGGCCAACTGCACGATCGACTTTGTGGGATGACTCCTATTTTGTATTTAAAAAGATCTGGCATCTTAGAGCCCACCCTAAGATTTGCAAATCTAAGACAAATATTTAGTTTGTATTTTATCCCACTTAGAAAACGCAGACATCCTGCGTTGTTTCATCTCCGCCCACGGCCCCGTGGTCGCAGCCACCAGGTAGCATCTGCTAAGAACAGAAAACCCTGGTACCCACGTGGTGGGGCTGCTGCCAAGCCCCGGAGAAAGCTGCGAGGATTTCCAGCTTCCAGGGAGATGTGGAGCCCACGGACCCTCGTCAGCCTTCCGTGGCTGTGATCTTTGGTTGCCCTCCTGTCTGGCCCATCAGGGCTAACAGAAAGCTCCTCCCCCAAAGGTCTATACTTACCAGCCCTGCTTTGCTCTGTCTGTCACCAAGCTTGCTGGGCCTGTAGTCACCTTCGTCTAGACTCAGACAGGGGATGAGTTAACTGTGAGGCTTGATCAAAGGCTCGGCCATAGGTGGAACTGAGCTAGAATCCAGAGTCTTTTTGTTTTGTTTTGTTTCCATTTTGTGATGTGTGTGTAATGTGCGTAATGGGTATGTGATGTGTGTGATGTATATGTGTAATGTGTGTGTATAATATGTTGTAGGGTATGTAATCTGTGTGTATGTGTGTAATGTGTAATATGTGTGATGTGTGTATGTGATGTGCGATGTATATGTAATCTGTGTATATAATGTGTGTGTGGTGTGTGTAATGGGTGTATATGTGTATATGTAATGTGTGTGTGATGTGTGTGTGTGTGTAGTATACTATATGCATACATGGAGGTGGGATGGGTGTAATATAATGTATTGCATGGTGTGTAGGTGTGTGGGTATGTGCGTGTGTTCTATGTGTAGTATCTGTATGTGTCTGTACATGGCGTGTCTGTGTGCACATGTCTATGTAGCAAATGCACTGGTACATGCACATGCAGAGAGCAAAGGTCAACTTCAAACATCTTCTCTTTTTCTCGCTACCTGTGTGTGTATTGGACGGTCTCCTTTTATAGCCTTGGCTGGTGGAGCTTGCTTTGTAGACCAGGCTGGCCTTGAACATAGAGATTCCCCTGCTTGTCAACTGAGTGCTAGGATTAAAGGAGTGCACAACCACCCCGGGCTCTGCCTTTTGGGGGGAGTTGGGATCTCTCTTGAACCTGCTAGCCACCTGGATACACTGGCTGGGGTTCAGGTGCACACTGCCACACCCAGCTTTTTAAGTGGGTGCTGAGGATTCGAACTCACACCCTCACACTTGTGCAGCAAGCGCTTTCCCCCACTAAATCCTCTAGGCAGCCCGAGTCCAGGCTCTGCATCTCTTGCTGTGGTACTAGCATGGCTGCTCCACCTGGTGAGTCTAGTGAGCTCCTCAATACTGATCGCAGTGAGCGCCCAGGGCAGCTCCCCTACAATGGGTACCTGTCACTGCGACCCCCTTACAGAAGTTGACATGAACAGTCGTTTCCCCAGATTCCCCGTTTGTTTCTTCCTGACTGATCTGCTGGGGTGACGCCTGACTTCCACCTCTAAAGTAGTGATGGGCTCAGCCACTGCTCACACGTGAATCGTCTGCCTGCCTCAGCGGGGCTGACGCGAGTTGAAGAAGAATCCCTGATACCATCAGCACCATGAGGATATGAACCTGCCTCCAGCCCCCAGAGTGTGCGATCTGGGTTTCTGTGGCCCTTCAGGCTTTCTCAGCATGAACCGACTCACCTGCTTCCCCTCCTGACTGGCTCTCTTCTCTGCCTAGATCAGTGCTGTGGATCACTCTCACCTGAAGACCAAGCCAACTTGAAGACGGACGGACAGACAGCTCCTGGTCCCACAGCTCCACACTGGAGACCTACTCCAGGCCAGACACGGGGGTCCTGACAAGGTGATCCCTAAGGAAGAAGTACTCCCAGTTTGCAGATGGGAAAAGGTCTCCATGACAGCAGCATCCAGCCACAGTAAGTGGGACAACAGCATTCATCTCAGGTCTTTCTGGTCCTACGGCTCCTGGTGCATTTGGCACTGCGAACTAGAAGCAATCCTCCTGCAGAGGTTCCTTGTCCTTTCCTCCTATCTCTTCTTCTTGCCTCTCCCCTCATAAACCTTTCCTTTCTCTCTCTCCCACCACAGCGCTCTGCCCACAGCCCAGCACTGACAAGATCACATGGGCGGACACCCTGCACCCCGGCATGCTCTGTCACTCTCCCGGACAGTGAAGGAAATTTGGCTTCAGAGCATCTGTCTTGGTTTGGGTTCCTGTTGCAGTGAACAGACACGAAGACCATGGCATCTTTTATAAAGAGAAACACTTAATTAGGGGGCTGGCTTACAGTTTCGGACGTTAGTCCATTATCATCATGACAGAAAACATGGCGGCAGACAAGGAGCTGGAAAAGGAGCGGAGAGTTCTACATCTGGACCCACAGGAACTGTAAGTCACTAGGTCTGGTTTGAGCTTCTAAGACCTCAAAGCCCACCCCCTAGTGACACACTTCTCCAACAAAGCCACACCCACTCCAACAAAGCCACACCTCCTAACAGTGCCACGCCCTATAGGCCAAGTGTTCAAATACATTAGTCTACGTGGGCCATTCTCTTCAAACCACCACAGCATCCCACATATAGGGCAAAGCCCAGGGCTCCCCAACTTGCTACTCACCAGAGGTGTCTCCCTCAGCTCCAGCTGCTTGGCTGGGAGGTGACACCATAGTTTCTTCTTCCCTCTTGTGGCAGCTCTGATGTGGAACTGCCCCTGTCCCCAGGGTCTCGTCATCACAGAAGTGGAAGGGACGGGAACTCCGCTTTCTCTAGGCTTCACATGGCTGCCACAGAATCTTAGGATGGAGAGCTTACTGTGAACCATGAATAGGAAAACTGAGATTGCGAAGCACAGAAAGGGCAGAGCTAGCCTTAGACCCCGGGAGCCTAAATCTCCAGCCAGTGCCTCTGAGGAAACGGGTCCAGCCTGGGACTGATCTGCTACTGGGACTGGATCTGCTGCGCTGTCTGTTGTTGTTTGCTCGTTTTGATTTGGATTTCATTCTGTCTTGTTTTACAAAGGGATTTCCCATGGACTAAGACTGACCTAGAACTCCCTCTGTGGCCCGAGCTGGCCGCCCACTCCTGATCCTGCAGCTTCTGCCCTCCCCAAGTGCTGGGATCACACAGCTGCACCATCGCATTGGGCTTAGAGTTTTTTTTTTTTTTTTTTTTTTTTTTTTTTGGTTTTTCGAGACAGGGTTTCTCTGTGTAGTCCTGGCTGTCCTGGAGCTCACTCTGAAGACCAGGCTGGCCTCGAACTCAGAAATCCGCCTGCCTCTGCCTCCCAAGTGCTGGGATTAAAGGTGTGCGCCACCAACGCCTGGCGGGTTTAGAGTTTTATGTTTACTTTTTTTGCTTTTATTTCCACAGGAGAGTCATCCTTCTAACTCCTCAGAGCACTCAGGAGGGGCAGAGCTACTGGACTCGGGGCTCCAAGCCCAGGCCTGCCTCCGACCAAGCACGTCTGAGTTTGCCACCCATGGCTTCTACTCCCTCATCTACAAGGGAACTTTCAAAAGCCCAGATGCTCAGCTTGATGCTAAAATGTGCCTGGAGTGTCCTATGCCCCAAGGGTTTCAAAGCAGAAGGTGGCACACAAGCCATAGGCCTGCTTGGCCTGACAGCCCCCGTTCAGCACTCAGAAAAACCTAATTCCTCGTGCTGTGCTGGCTGCTGGGCCAGGTGCTGCACTAAATGGATGGATTCCCTGTGGTTGTTCACAGCAGGAGCAGCAGGTGTCCTGAGCACTTCAAAGTCCCCAACAAGTCCACTGGGGACAAATCTGTTCCCCAAAACAGTGTCTGCTAGAAGGCAGTGTTGCATCACGTTGCTTGATAGTACGTTTTAGTCCATCCCATAACCTTTATTTAGCAGAAGTAGGAATCTCCTGCAGAGGCCACTTTCTCCCCTGTTTGGGAATGTTTCCTGACAGGAGACACCCCGGGCAGGCAGCATCTCAAAGGACAGAGAGCCATTAAGGGCAGAGTTTCAGGGCTCCTGGACAGGCAGGGCTGTATCCCCAAAGGCAGAGCTGAGGGGACCACACTGTGGACAGCTTGCTAGGCAAGGCCCGGATCCCCAGCATGGGTGCGAGGTGAGCCGGAACATCTTATGGCCCTGAGAGGAGAGCTCTGGAGCCAGCTGTGCATCTGAGAGGAGACACAGGGGCCCAGAAGGACAAGCCAGCATCCACACGGCTACAGGGGACGCTGCTGTCTGGTCATCTGGGCCCTCTCGGCCACCATTAGTGTGCCTTTAGCCACCAGCTTGAGGCGTCGACTCTTCCTAGCTGTGTACTGGACTTGCCTCGCAAACTGGCCGGTTTCCCCCATGCTGAAGAAAGAGGGAACGAAATGCAGGCATTTGGGGTAGGGGGAGGCATCCAGACATTGGGCACTGTCCTCAGCCATGCACTCGGAGAGAGGAAGAGACGCGGGGACACTGGCAGCATCTTTGCGGCTTCTGCAAAAGCTGCTGTTTGAGCTGGTGGGCGGTGTGAGCAGTCTTGCTGGCTGAGCAGACACAGTGCTAATCCAGACTGGCGGGGCAAATGAATCGAAAGCTCTCCACAGGCCTAAGGGTTTCAAGAAAATAATTTCAATTAAAATCAAGTAGAGGGGAGACTTGGGCCCCCTTTATACAGAAACCATAAAGTATGAGGTGCTGAGATATTGGGGCGAGGGAGAGGAAGAAGGGAAAAGAAAGTGGGAGAAAGAAAAGGTACACACCCCTGAAGAGGCAGCAAGGAGGTTATCTCTCGGCCAGGGGAGCAGAACCGTTCGCTGTCTGCTAAGCTGTCTGTACAGCTAGCTACAGGTGTGGGGAGGAGGGGGCTCTAGAAGTCAAGTTACCCAGTCGAAGTGGGGAGGTGATTGCAGGCATGGCAGGGGATTGGGGGTTGCAGGGTAGGAGGGTGCGGGGGGAAGATTTAAATTGCCCTTGATGGTGAGGGGAGCCAGCAGCCTGCAGGAAGGTTGGATGGAAGAAGGAGGGTGCTAGAGCCAGCTGGCCTTAGCTCCTCCCCTCGGTGATATCACCAGTTCGCGCTGGGTGCAGTTCTCCTCGTGGCTTCTCAGCAACTCAGAACAGAAGTTTAGCGACAGATGGCTCCAGTGGGAAATGGCAGGGGCTTAATAAGCGTTGTGGTTTGGATATGGTATGAGCGTGTCCCCCAAAGCTTCATGCTCTGAAATGTAATCGCCATTGCAAGGTGTGAAGAGGCTGGACATAATCCAACTCTAGAGTTCAGCACCGGGCCCTTACTTGGGGTATGACAGAGATTAAACTCTGCCGTCCGGGTAAAGCTCCAGGATTGACTCCTGACTGCTGTATGATGGGGGAAGCAGGCTGGGCGGGCCTTTAATCCCAGCACTTGAGACATGGAAACCTGAGAGTTGAAGACCATCGTCAGTTATATAGATAGTTCAAGGCCAGCCTGGACTACACGAGACTCTGACTTAAAGGGAAAAAAAGAAGAAAAAGGTAGAGGAGGAAGAAGAGGAGGAGGAAGAGGAGGAGGAAGAGGATGAAGAAGAGGAAGAGACACATGAACACCCAAATTCCCCATCATTTGCTATGTGAGGCCTTACTGTACTGGTTAATTTATGTCATTACCTAGGAGACAAGCCTCTGAGCATACCTGTGGAGGATTATCTAGATCAGTGTTCTCTATCTGTAGAAGTCAAATGAGTCTTTCACAGGGGTTGCCTAAAACCATCAGAAGACACATAGACTTACTTACATTACGATTCATGACTGTAGCAAAATTACAGTTACGAAGTAGCAATGAACATAAATTTATGGTTGAGGTGACCATAACATGAGGAACTGTATTAAAGGATCAAAGCATTAGGAAGGTTGAGAGGCACAGATCTAGATTAAGGTTAGCCTCTAGACGTGCTGGTGAGGGTGTTAGCTTGACTGAGTTAATTGACGAGGGAAGCCCCGCCCACTGTGGGCGGCACCATTCCCTTGGCTAGGGTCCTGGCCTGTATAAAAAGGAGGAAGTGAGCTGAGCTCGTGCATTCCCAGCTCTAAACTTCTTGACTATGACTGCAGTGGCTACCTGCCTCCGGCCCCTGCAGCTGTGACCTCCCCACTAGGAAAGACTAATGCCTCAAGCTGGGACCTTGAACTATGATCCAGAATAAACCCTTTCTTCTTTAACCCCCTTGGGATCTCTCTGTATATAGTCCTGGGTGACCCTGGGATAGACTGTGTAGACGAGGCTGGCCTTGAGCTCACAGAACTCTGTCCCCCAAGTGCTGGGATGACCATGTACCACCATGTCCAGCTCCTTGAAATGCTTTTGTCAGGAAAATTTATTAGGCAGCAGGAGAAGACAACAAAGAGATCTGGGCTGCCTCCAGTCTCTGCCAGCCAGAAAGCTATCACCACTTCGGACTTCCAGAGCCGTGAGCAACATGAGCCTCTTTCCTTTACAACTTCATGTGTGATGTTATGTTATATCATCAGTAACAGAAAAGGGGCGGGGCAGGGGCGGGGGCAGGAGGCTTAGAGAAAGCCAGCCACCTGCAGGTGAGTTGCCCTCACCTCCTGCACAGGGGTGAAAGGCCACACCAGGAGTCTGGGGGCCTGGGCTATCAGCTAGTTCTATGTCCCCAGCAAGCCCATCAAGTGGCTCCCTCTCTGGGGACATCTGTTTCTACATTTGTGAATTTGAGGCTTTTTTACCCTCAGTGCTGACGACATCGGGCCAGGTAAATCCTTGTGGGACTGGACACCGAGCAGCTTCCCAGGTCTCCCAGGCCCCGAGTCATTAGACGTAAGTGGACATGGGCAGTGGCGTGATCACCAGCCCTATCTCACCCCAGGGCTCCCTGCTTCTTACTACTTCTGCAACATCAGGTGCTATGCAGGATACCACAGAGCACCGCCCTGCACAGCAGCAGCATGCCTACATCTGGCTTCCAAGGCAAGACCACCAGGAAAACTCAACTAACTCCCCACCCCCACTCCCACTCCCACCCCAATGGCTTTCTATCCTCCCACCCCTAACATGCTGAGAATTTTCTCAGCAGCAGGAGTGACTTCCCAGAGTTTCGGCCACAGTCCCAACAGCCAGCTTACAGTGTATCAGTGCCCCCAGGAGACTGTACCATGTCCACAGGCCTTGGCCCATTGGGCCAGGTCTAGCCTGTGCTCATCTCTAACCAATGAATTCCAATGGTCTGGATCCCTTCCATGGACAAGACCTTCCCTCCCTTTGAGTCTTAGTCCTTGAATACTCTCAATCTCAGTGATACTTTTTAGAGTTTTCTTTATCCCCTTGCCGTAGACAGCAGAAAAAAAAGTCACCCTCTTCATCATATCACAGAAGGAATAGTAGGGAATCATAGACACCCTTGAGAGTCCAGCCCACCACGCATCTTAGCCAAAGTGTACAGGCTTAGAGAGCTTCACTGCGGAGGGCTCCATCTTGTGGGTTGTAACCCCTTTGGCAAGCCTCTATCGGCAAATAATATTTACATTACAATTCATAACAGTAGCAAAATGAGTTAGGAAGCAGCAATGAGAATGTCACCACAACATGAGGAACTGTATTAAAGGATCGCAGCGTTAGGATGGGTGAGAACCACCGATCTATCTATAGGGAAGCCATCATCTGTGCTGGGCGAGAGCTTTACCTTTCCAATGTCGCTACTTTAGGGTCACACAGCCCCACCCCACCCCACCCCACACCCGTCTGTGACCCTTCACTTGCTCTGTAAGAAAGCCTAATAAGCTCAGTGGATCCCCAGGGCGAACTGTGGTGGAATTGTACTTTGGTTTGTCATTGGGACCTTAGGAAGAGGGAAGACACTGCTGGCCTCTCCCCAGGGAAGGGACTTTTTTTTTTTTAAGATTTATTTATTATTATATCTAAGTACACTGTAGCTGTCTTCAGACACAACAGAAGAGGGTGTCAGATCTCATTACGGATGGTTGTGAGCCACCATGTGGTTATTGGGATTTGAACTCAGGACCTTTGGAAGAGCAATCAGTGCTCTTAACTGCTAAGTCATCTCTCCAGCCCCAGGAAGGGACTCTTGAAACATCCCTTTAAGTAATATTTCTGTCTTCTAGTTGGAACAGACTGTGTAAGAAATAAATCATTCTGGTCCATTTTCAGTATGCATCACGCTTAGAATTCATCAGAATTACGAGTGAGTGGGAGAGAGACTCCAGGTCTTCCCCTAGCTGGCAGCTGGAACGTACTTTCTGGTCTCAGAACTCTGGGAGTAGAAAAACACATCTTTATGACTGAGCCCACAATCAGAAAAGGTGATCTTACGCCCTGGTGGTGGTTTGAATAGGTGTGCCCATCCCCCACTCCACCCCCCACCCCCCCATAGACTCATGTGTTTGAATGTTTATCTCACGGGGAGTAGCATTATTAGGAGGTGTGGCCTTGTTGGGGTGGGTGTGGTCTTGTTGGGGTGGGTGTGGTCTTGTTGGGGTGGGTGTGGCCTTACTGGAAGAAGTGTGTCACTGTGAGGACAGGCTTTGAGGTCTCCTTTGCTCAAGCTCTGCCCAGTGCAGAACATAGGCCTCTTCTGCTGTCGATCAAGACATAGAACTCTCGGCTTCTCCAGCACCGCGTCTGCTTGCATGCCGCCATGTTTCCTGAAATCATGATGACGGACTAAACCTCTGAACCTGCAAGCCAGTCCCAATTAAATGTCGTCCTTTGTAGGAGTTGCCATGGTCATAGTGTCTCTTCAGAGAAATAAAACCTTAACTAAGACAAGCCCCAAATTAGATAATGCTTTCTCAACCAAAAGGACCAGGAATTTAACAAGTGGGAAAATCCTGGCCAATGGGAATACAGTAAGAAGTTCCCACTATCTGGAGACCTCAGAAACCACCGAGAAGCATCCAATCAGCAAGCATGCCTTTTTTGCCTTTTCTTGACATTGGCATAGATTAAAAACTGCTTCGTCTTTCAGTAGTCTCTTGAATTTACTGTTATCTTCTTGAGGGCATGGGCTCGCTCCCAGTGCCTCTCCTTCCTGACTGGACCGTGCAATCTCAGGGGAAGGGGACCAACAGTTTACAACAGCGTCTGCTTCAAAGCGCATCTCCCCACTGGCGCCACACCTGAGCGCTCAGTAAGCCCTTCCACCCTTTAATTAGGTCATGTACTTGCAGGTGATGAGCTGTACGGTAAGACTGGTTAATTCCACGGATAAGCCCACTATTCAATTTTCCCTGTTGTGAAGCCCGTTCTTTGAGAAAGAGCGGTTTTGTGTAGATCGCTGCAGTGCTGAGAGAGGATTCCAGGTGCGTGACTAGTGGCGGGGACATAAATATCACCGTCAGGAGCAGCAAATCCATATCCAGACAAAGTATTTTTCCCAGTAAGAAAGAGCCTTTGTCCCTGATGAAACATGCACCGTGAGGTCAGCCTGGCACGAGGGAGCCGGCTGCTCCCAGCCTCGGGGCAGCCAGACTCTGGGTTCCCACTGCCCTTTCTATTGGGGGATTGAGCGCCTGGCGGCAGCCATGTCTAAAACAACCCTTCATAAAGGATGGCTTGTGGTTAGGAGAGCATGCATATCATACACCCCATCCACAAGAGTCCCTTCATTCATTGGACACCCGTTCCTTCCCTCCCCCAGTCCCCGCCCACCAAGAACAGGGACTGCTGGGTAGAGACAATCGCTGACAGCTATGGAGCCTGCCATCATTTCCGGCAGATGCCCTTCGGCGAGCATTTGCGTGGGGCATGCTTCCACACTTCTAAGCCCGTCCTGAGGAGTCCATCTGTGTGTCTTCTCCAGAATTCCCTGTCAGCGGCCTTCCACTCCTGCAGCCTCGAAGTCCCGAACTTTCCAGCCAGGCCATACCAGTAGCCGCTCCTAAAATCAGTGGAGAGATCCGTGCTTCTTGTGGAGAGATCCGTGCTTCTTGTGAAGAGATCGGTGCTTCTTGCCCATCTGTCCTCCCAAAGGAGAAATCTCCTTCACGCCGTTCTCTGAAGTCCTCTCCTCGAGGCGATCATATCCCACCTTATCTTCTGGAAGGTTCGCAGAAGCAAATCCGGCCTTGGGGTTTCATTCTTCAGTCAGCCGGTCACAAGGAGCTCTGCACAAGGGTGCGCTGGATTTGGGGGTGGGGGGAGAAGGCAGAGGTCAGTGCTAAGGGGTTTTAGCCCCTAACTCACTCAGAAGCATCCAGATTCGCCGTAGTGAGGTCCCTGCAATAGCATTCTCAGAGGACGAGAAAGGCCTGCTGCTCATAGCTAACCTTAGAACTAGTCGTTAGAGAGAATCCTAAATGAGGGGCTGGAGGGACAGGCTCAGCAGTGAAGAGTACTCGCTGCTCTTGCTGCGGGCCAGGATTCAAGTCCCAACACCCACACCAGGTGGCTTAACAGTCACCTCTAAGCCAAGCTCCATATGGTCCCACACCCTCTTCTGGCCTCTGCAGACCCTGCACTCATGCATACATGTCCCAACACAGACTCACACATAATTTTTTAAATCTTTAAGAGAGAGAGAGAGAGAGAGAGAGAGAGAGAGAGAGAGAGAGAGAGCTAAAGGATCCACAGGCTGTATAGCTACCTAGTTTCCATGTTTTGACACTAGCCTCTACTGCATCAAGTAACAAGCTAGATACTACCCAGAAGAAAATGTGTTCTAAGGAAAGGAGGAAGTTCACTTTGAAAGCCTAGAGGCTTGTCCTGGGACTCACCTGCAGGGGCTTGCAGGGACTCCCCAACATCCCTACTTTCTGAGGACACTTGAATCACGACGAGTGGCTCCCCTCAATCATTAAAACTAGGAGACGAGGACCTGACTCGAGACTTTGCTATAATTGTCCCTCAAAATTCAAAGCCTTAAGGGGGTTTCACCAATAACTCGAGTAGCAAATACTGGGCTGGGGGTGTGGCTCAGTGGTAGAGCCCCTTACCTAACATGTGCAAAGCCTGGCGTTCAGTCCGCAGCACCACTCAAAAAGTTATCATTCGCCCATGTATCATGGTTTCCGTCTGAGAAAAAGCTCATCGTCGAGTGCTGGGTCTTCCTTCATATTGACAGTGTCATTTACCGCAGACATCTCCATGTCTTCTATGCCACCGAACCCTCAGACTTCCCCCAAGACAGCGCGAAGCCCCTGAGGTTCTGTGGCACGTGATTCCCCAACTCTCACTCACATGTTTTGCCTGTGAGTTCCGGGGGCTGGTCAGCTTGCCATTGGTCTAGTGTGCTGGCGTGAGGCTTTTAGATTCTCAAGATGAGAATATTAGTCATGGGCTGTTTAATGGGAGGGGAATGACAGGAGATTGAGGGGTAGCACCCGGCAAGACTGGGATTGTAGATCGTTGGCCCTTCCAGGTAAAAAGGTAAAACAGTTTTTTCATAGCACGTGGGAATTGGTACAGAGAAAAAGGCTGTAGAAAGACCAAGGGCTACAAAGCTTGGGTCCACTGTGTGGGCCCTGTAAAGGCATTGTAAGCCAGGCTACCAACCCAGATCTGGAGAAGTCATGGGTCCACGCGGTGAATATATCTCTAATGGTTAATTATTCTGACAGAGCAGCAAACTGCATTCTAAATAACACTAGATGAGGGGGCTGAAGAGATGGCGGCTCACGGTTAAGACCACTTGCTGGTCTTGCAGAAGACCCAGGCGCTGGGTGGCAGCTCACAACTATCTGTATCTCAAGTTCCAGGGGATCTGATACCTCCTTGGTGACCTCCATGGGCACCGGGTATGCATAGGATGCACTTGTATACATCATGCAGGCAAAACACACATACAATTACATAGTAACCGATCTGAAAAAAGGACTTTAAACATCCATGGTTATACCAACAGACAAAAGCAGCCCCATCCGTAGCCCAGAAAAAAAAAACTCTGCTTATAATGGGCAGTAGCAGATGCAGAGACTTATGTAAACAATTGGCTTAAAAGACTTCCCCGGCAGTTAAGATCACTTGTTGCTCTTGTAGAGGACATGGGTTCAGCCCCCAGCACTAACATGGCAGCTGACAACCGTCTATAACTGTGTTTCCAGGAGATCTAACGCCCTCTTCTGACCCACAGAGGTCCAGGTGGGCACACGGTGCACATACATACATGCAAGCAAAACCTATACATGTAAAATAAAAATAAACAAATCTTTCTTTAGAAGGTGAAGCAAGTTAGTGACCGATATGAGTTTACCTCTAAGCAAGTCACTCATGCCACCGCCTCTCTAAGGCTCGGGGAGCACTGCAAAAAAAAGAAGACAGGAATCGCGTGAGCACAGGAAGATAGGGTGAAGGGCCGTGACACCCCACTCCTTAGACTGAACACAAGGATTGTAGTCATTGGTTCACAGCAACCACAGTTATGAGAACTGGACTCACACGAGTCTAGCTCTACCAACAACCAGTCAGGGAGGAGGAGGGGGGCTCCCGGAGCCTCCAAACTATTGGCTATCAATAGATTCTGGAGAACCATTGTCTTTAGCTTTGTTCCCTCTGTTGAGTCCACTCAACCCCAGTGGAGAGCAGCAAAACCCATGCAGCCCTGGGAAATCTTGGTAGATTCAAACAAGACAAGAACGTGAGGGAGTTTTGTGGAGAGAGGAGAAGGACCAGGGCTGGTGAAGGTGGGGGGAGGCCGGGTGGAGGTGGAAAGTCTGTCAGTTTGCAAAGTGTACACATGTGAGATTGTTTTATAAAATTAAAAATGTGAAAGATATTTTTGTTGTTGACTGTTTTGGGTTTCGGCTTGCTTTGGTTTTGTTTTGGAAGGAGATTCTTTTTATTTATTCCTCTCTCATATATTAGACCCTGACCAGTTTCCCCTCTCCTCCTGGTCCCTCCTCACCTCCTTCCCTCTCTCCTAGATCTATTCCTCCTCCGGCTAATCTGAGAGAGCAGGTACAGCTGGAGTCACCACTTGAAGTGAATGATAATCCATTCGCTCTCCAAATTCCCCACACACCCTACCCAGTCCAAATAGGCAAGTTCCACGGGAGTAGGCCAGAATTGACCACTTCCAAGTGTCAGGCCTTCATCTCTGCGGGTCTCTGAGGGAGACAGAGAGATCTAGTTCACACACTAGATAGAGAGAGAAAGATCCAAGAACTTCTGATTAGTTTCTTCCTCCATAATGGGCATGACTTCATGAGTCAGAGGCCCAAACTAGGGTTTCTCCCAGTGACCAGGCATGCCCATTTCAACTATCCATTCGGAAACAGGAAATGAGTAACTGCCCACTTAAGCCAAGCATCGATCACTGAACTACCTAAGCCACCCCCTTGATGGGCGTGGCTACAGTAATAGTCTCTGCCCTAGAAAGTGTCCTGCAGACTCCAGAATAAGTACCTAGTAACCTGCAAGGGCAGAGATGTCATCTTTCCATAAGGGCGGTCTTTTTAATAAAGGACTACAGGACCCTGTAAGGGAGACACTTGGAGCACACGTATGGCTCTGCCACAGGAAGCTCCCCGGGAGCTTGGCCTTCTCTCCAACCAAGAGACTCTAGTCAGGGAACTGGTATATGTCTGGGAACTGGGAAACAAGTATGCCATCCAAGGCAGATGCTGGCCAGTGCATCACTAGTACATGGGTTGATTTTTCTGTATGTAAAGCAAGCGGCAATTCAGCAGCTGGTCCATCTCTTTCTCTCCTGGGACATGATGACCAGAGAGTTGTTACCCAAGATCCCAGGAAGCCGACACTTTCAAGTTCTGGGATATCTGTGCAGCCTTCCCGAGGAATGCTCCCATCTGCCTTGGGCTATTAAGAGAAAACATTCAACCTCTGCTAATACAAGGCCCTGTCATCCCCATGAAATCTGGAAGCCTGCAAGGACAAGAACATGCCAGGGTCACACTGGATCGCAAGCGTGAGCACCCACAGCATCTCAGGAAGACATAACTCCCCCTCCTCCAGAAATTCCCCAGAGCCTCAGTTATGAGTCTATACTCTTGGAATTGTTATGCACTATAGTTTGGGGAGGTGGCTATGCATGTCAAATCTGTCAAATGCCTCCCCAATACCTGTTCTCTTAAGCTTTTGGAGCCCTTCCTCCACATTATGCCATTGGGCATTATAACATCTCAAGTGAATGAAACCCGAGCCACCTCCACGGCTACGTTTCAGCCAAGCCACCAAGAAGGATGTCAGACCCAACTGCAGCTGCGCAGTCCGCAGGTTAGGTCCCTACTGAGCCTCCATACATCCAGAATGACTGTGTAATCCCCTTCCATCCTTAGGATGACCTTCCACACACATGCCATGCCCAAGAATTACGTCAAGTCTAGCCGTTAACGGACGTCTGCATCCTTCTGCCGGGTACACTGTCTGCTCTTCTGTCCCGGACTGCACCTGACCCCTTGAGGCACAGCGGGATTTGGCCTTATTTATGGATGTAATAATTATAACCAAGTGTCTCTGTGACCTGTCTTCAAAAGGTCTGTCTTCCCCTTTCAAGGAATCTGTCCCATATAAGGTCATCGAAGAGTTTTCTAAACAAAGGAAAATCAGTCTCCTCAAACACACACACAAAAAAGTCATTTTTGTGGCAGGGAAGGCTCCTCTGGGTGACTCAGGGATCCTAGAGTCTCCATTCCTCTGAATCCAATCAAATGTTCCTATTCCAAGTGTGAGGGCTAAAGTCTTCCTTGAATCATCCCCGAGTTTTCCCATAAGACGCTTGCCGGCGTTGTAAATTTTAACGATGCAACCCACACAGTCAAATTTTATGATTCATTTTTTTCCCCAGCAATATCATCCCCGTGGCTACACAAACCCAAAGATGCCTTTGCAGGTGACTCGGAGCCACCACGGCTGTCCGGCTAACATCTAAGCTGAGCATTAAGTGACCCAGCTTTGCCATGTGCCTTCTAGAGAGCATGTCCCAGTGCGCTCAAGGGTCCATCAGTGTCCCACGGTCGCCAGGACTGAGGTAATGGCCAAACACAGAAGTTACCAGGGCACCCAAGACATGTGCTCCAGCTGGCATCGAATCAAAGTCCATCACAGGTGATGGCATAATTACAGTGCCACCATGCTGTAGATTCTGAGTCTCCGGTTTCCTGTTGGCGAGGAGCTCAATGCTTTGCTCGAGGCCAAGGGTACAATGAAATCAATCAAAGTCCCATCTGTTTGCGTCTGTCTCCTGGGACCACCTGTGCCCTCATCAGTATCAATTAGGACCCAGTCAGGAGACAGAGCTCTTGTCCATAATAAAATAATCCTGAACTTGAGAGTTTTTAATATCAAGAATAATATTCCAGTAAAGGACAATTAATCACTAAAGCAGCCAAAGAGAGCCCTAAAGACCCAGGGGCAGCAAATGAGGAAACACAGTTAAGTCTCTTCAGGGGCAAAGTAAATAAGAAACAGATGGAGGGGCTGGTGAGATGGCTCCGCAGATAGTTGGTTTGGTTGCTGCCAAACCTGACCATCTTGATCGATCCCTGAGACCCATATGGTGGAAAGAGAGAACTATCACAAATTGTCCTCTGACCTCCACCCACATGCTGTGGCAAAACACAGACAAACGGACAGACAGACAGACAGATGCTTAAATTTTTTTAAAGGATGGCTTCAGGAGATTATCCTCCATCATTCAGCTAATTCAGACTTCTCCTACAAGGGAGACATAATCACCGGAGCACGCAGCCTACAGTGCCTAAGAAATTGCCCGGGACATGTGGGCTTTCCTGGCCTATATAAATGGCCCTCAGAGTGGAAGCATGATCTAAGCCTGTATGTTTGATCATATAAAAGAGACTTCCAAGTGGAAACAGAGATGGCTGGAGGGACATCCGGAGCTGTCCCACATGGGCCACGGAAGAGATGGGAACTGGTCTTTGCCGTTGTGGTGGGAAACATAAAAGAAGGGAAGGAGAATCCCACCCTGGAAGGGAGAGGACTTACCTACTGCAGTCACCCTCGTATCTGTCTAGCGCCCTCTACTGACTGAGTCTAGCGTTGCTCCCACCGACAACAGAGTCAAGGGACCAGCTCCAAAATCTCAAAGTGGGGCAGAGAAGGGTGTAATCAGAGCTCGGGGTTCACCTAGTAAACGGTGCAGGGACAGGAGCAGCTAGGGTAAGGTATGTAGGGGAGGGGAGAGATAGAGATATGGAGGCTTGGAGGTGGACAGGCAGTTATCAAGGAAGCGGCCAGAGAAATGAGTTCTATGCCTTTTGGAAGAGAGGTTCGCCTGAGCTGGGGCCCTAAGGAGTCAGCGCTGTCTCCATCTTGCTTAAAAAAAGAAAATGCAAACATGTGCCAAACACAGCTCAAGAAAGCCACATTGTTCCTCTTCCAAGTGAACAGAAAATAAAATTCCTGGACAGATTCCTTCTTCCCACCCCTGGGAATAAGTGGGAAGTGAGTTGAGATGCATTTTATTTTCTTGAAAAGACTCTCCCAGCTCCTCTGCTCCTGCTGAGTCAGGCCGCCCCTGCAGATTGGAGGCTTTCAATCATTCATTCAGAAACCTTCTCTACAGGTCTTCAAGGAGCCAGCTGATCACCAAGCCCAGGAGGATATTTGGTTGTGAGCCCCAGTTAAACCTTCTCCCTGCATCTATGGCTAAGCAACTTCCATGAGTATCAAGAATGAACAAAATATCTAGCAACTGATGTGGTTTGGGTCTAAATCTGTGGGAATTTCTAGACCGATTACAAGAGCCATGGCTTTGGAGTTATATGATATGATCTAATCGTGATCAATTCTTTTGTGTGACCTGAAGCATTCATGTTTATGTACATGTGTGTGAATATGCACAGTTTTAGTCACCAGGGGTCTCAGTTCCAGAACCTCTTGACCTCTACTATATTAGACCCCATAATAAATTGAAACTCTCCTAAATCAAAAGAGCCTTTAATCTACCGTGATGGTTTGTATATGCTCGCCCCAGGGAGTGGCACTAAAGGAAGGTGTGGCCCTGTTGGAGTAGGTGTGTCTCTGTGGTGTGGGTTTTCAGAGTCTCGCCCTAGCTGCCTGGAAGTCAGTCTTCTGCTAGCAGCCTTCAGATGAAGATGTAGAACTCTCAGCTCCGCCTACACCAGGCCTGCCACGCCCCCACCTTGATGATAATGGACTGAACCTCTGAACCCGTAAGCCGGCCCCAGTTAAATGTTATCCTTTATAAGACTTGCCTTGGTCATGGTGTCTGCTCACAACAGTAAACCCTAACTAAGATACCCACCTAACCTACCGACTGTCACAATACCCAGAGAGTATATGGCTGGCTGGTCACGCGACCACCCCAGCATCACTATAGAGCACACACTGATATATTAAAGACTAGTGAGGTAGCCCGTAGATAAGGACGGTTACTTCCAAGCCTGGTGGCCTAAGCTTCACCCCCAGGATCCACGTGGTAGAGAGAATAGTCCTCTGACCTCCACACACATTCTGGCACACATGCACACCCACACATATATGCATAACAAAAGATCATCAAGTTGAACTACAGCAAGCCAGGGACAGCCTATATTGTGAGGTAAAATGTCCTTTATCAAAGGACAATTGTGTCAGTAGAGAGTGAAGCATACTCAGTCTTTTTGAATATTTTGCCTCATAGCCAATCCTGCAAAAAGGTACCATCATATTCATTGTGGGCTGTTTAGGGGACCACGCACGGTCCCTTCCTGGTGTCTGAAGGTGAGGCCAAGAAGAACATCCTAGGTGGTGTGTTGGTTCTGGAAATGAGCTGGTACTCCTTAATACCCAGCTGGGCCCCAACTCCTCCGAAAGGCTTTGTGAGCTCAGGTAAGCAGTCCCACACTTTGTCCCGTCTTCCCTCCAAATGCCAAGAATTCTGGAACACTAGCTTCCAGACAAGCATACCCTTCGTTAGGCAATAATTTAGCAAGGTAAACACAAAAGCTTTCCCTGCCTTCAAGGGACTCCACACGGTGTGGAGCAAAGAAAAAAGCACTGTCTGCACCATTCATAATGCACACGCATCAGTTAGCTTTTGGTGTGTAACAAATAATCCCCCTGGTTCCCGACATAAGAAAGAAGTGTTTAGAATCACTCCAGGTTCTAGAGGTTGGTCAGACAGCCCCTTCTTCTTCCTTTTTTTTAATTAGATGTTTTCTTTATTTACATTTCAAATGTTATTTCCTTTCCTCGTTTCCCCTCCAAAAACCCTCTATCCCATCCCTCCTCCCCCTGTTCACCAACACACTCACTCCTGCTTCCCTGTCCTGGCATTTCCCTACCCTGGGGCACCGAGCCTTCACAGGTGCAAGGGCATCTCCTCTCATTGATGTTCGACAAGGCCATTCTTTGCTACCCATGTAGCTGGAGCCATGGGTCCCTCCATGTGTACTCTTTGGTTGGTGGTTTAGTCTCTGGGAGTTCTGGGGGTACTGGGTGGTTCATATTGTTGTTCCGCCTATGGGGCTGCAAACCCCTTCAGCTCCTGGGGTCCTTTCTCTAACTCCTCCATTGGGGACCCTGTGCTCAGTCCAATAGTTGGCTGAGAGCATCCACCTCTGTATTTGTCAGGCACTGGCAGAGCCTCTCAGGAGACAGCTATGTCAGGCTCCTGTCAGCAAGCACTTGTTAGCATCCACAATAGTGTCTGGGCTTGGTAACTGTATATGGGATGGATCCCCAGGTGGGGCAGTCTCTGGATGGCCTTTTCTTCAGTCTCTGCTCCACATTTTGTCTCTGGATCTCCTCCCATGGGTATTTTGATTCCCCTTCTAAGAACAGGCAGCCCCTTCTAATTACCATATTTATCCAACAGATCAGCTGGGCTAAAATGTTGGCAATGGTCTCCTCATTCACAGGCCTGCCAGCTACTACCACCTCTCGGGGGATGCACTGTCTCCTCTAGGTCCTCTCAATCACCTCGTAGGATATGCAGGCTTCCTTACAGCACCAGGGCAATGCAAAAATGAGTGCCTTGGGGCTGGGTCTTGAACTCCACCCTCTGCCATTTCTACTACATTCTATTGGTCCAAGCAAGTTCTATTTGTCTCTCTGACCCACATCTGAGTCCATCAGGTAAGTCCACCAAGGTCAGCTCTGAGTGAGAAGGCTGAACCCCCACCCACCCCAGATGGCAGGCGGCTTGAGACCTCAACATAAAAACGTAATCTTGTTAAGCCTCTAAGCTCAGATTGAGTTATTTGAGGGAAGGCCTACCTTACCTGTGGGAAGTACCATTCCAAGACTGGAGTCTTGAACCAAATAAAAAGAGGAAAGAGAATTGAGACCAAAATCCATCATTGTCTGCTCCTTATTTTAGGGGGCAACACATGTCCATGTGTGCCCACGCCAAGGCCAGGGGAGGACATCTGGTCTCTTCCTCTGTTGCTGACCACAGTACGTCCTCTTCCACTGACCCGGCCATTTTGGCTAAGCTGGCCAAGTGAACTCCCAAGACTCATTTGTCTTCACTGTCCAATGTGGGTGTTATAGACATGTGCAGCCACACCCAACTTTTATGTGGGTGCCAGGGACTTGAACTTGGGTCCACATGCTTGCCCAGCAAGCTACTCTTAAGGGATTTTCTCAGCCCCTGTTCTTTGCCTCTTGACTGTGAATGCCCTGTGAACAGATGCTTGAGGCCCTGACCCTCCCCCTCGCTCCCCACCCCCACCCGTGCCTTCCCCACTGCGATGCCTAATCCTAGTCATTAACCTGACACACCTGGGAAAACAGAACTTCAACTGAAGACGCCCCTCCATCACCGCACTGGCCTGTGCTTCTGTCTTCGAGGAACTAGTTTTGCATAATGGTTGATGGGGTAGAAGGGTCGAGCCCACTGTGGGCAGAACCATTCCTAGGCTGGTGGGCCTGAGCTATAGCTGATGTGGGTCTGGAAGTGAGCCAATTCACAGTGTCCCTCCTCGGTTTCTGCCTCCGAGTCCTGCTCCGAGTTCCTACCTTGGCTTCACTCATGATGGATTGCAATCTGTGGATGAAGTAAACACTTTTCTCTCCATGTTGCTGTTGGTCATGGTGTTTTTCATCGCAACAGAAACCAAACTAGAACACTCACTGTAGTGGGCTGTACCCTTGGGCTGTACAGAACCCTTCCCTCCCTTAAGATACTCTTGCTAAGTACTGTGTTGCAGGAACAACCTCTGTGGGAGGACTCTCGAGTGATGCCCTGGCCCATATATCTGCTGTTTGGTGGATAGAAAAGCCAATACACGCCTAGGATCTGGGCCTCTGACCCACACTGCCCCAGGAGGCCAGGCAAGCACTGGTCACACACACACACACAGAGCCACTGGGTGGCATTCTGAGAGCACATTTATTTACAAAGCGCTTTACAAACATTACCTTACACCTCCCCACAGCCCCCTGTGAGGTAGGTCAGTAGTCATATCTACAGTTTACAGATGGGGAGATTGAGGCACAAAATGGGGGTGTGGCCTACCCCATTATAAAGAGAACTTCCCACCCTCCCATCAAAAAATAACAAAATAACAACAAAGAAAGCACTGGTCCTCCATCCCAAAGCACCCCTTCTTTCTCTGTACTCTAGGAGCTGACACAACCCTGCTCTAGCCCACCCTGATCCAGTGGCAGCCTCGCCGAGAGCCAAGGGACCTCAACCCCGGGGACTGTGATTCAGCCTTGTGGATTGTCACAGGTTCAAGCTGAGCAGGACCAAGCCATGAAGACCTGAAGGCTAGGGAAGAGGGAGCCGAAGTGCATCATTGTGCATACACTGGGCCAGGCAGGGATGGAGCCCAGGAGGGAGGCACAGGCCCTGTTGCAGGAAAAGCTCAGAAGCAGGAGGGGAGCACGGGGAGCAAAGCAGCCCTGGGTCTGTCGGGGCAGTGGGATGGAGAACGGAGCTGCAGGATGCTTGGCATGTCCCACTGGCAAGACAGGGAGGAGTCCCAGCGTCAGGACTCTCGGGGGCTCAGCCAGCTGAGACTCAGCCCCTGCCAAGTCCCAGTGAGCCTCCACCACATGCAGAAAGGACCACACTGGGCGCATGCCTCCGGCACTCTCTGCAGACGCTCATTCATCTCTTGCCAAGGACTGCAGTGGAGCGCAAGGGCCTGGCCTGGGCTCCCCAGCACTAGCTATCTTGGCCAGTGCCACTGTCCCCGGCAAGCTTCTCTGCACAGGTCTGCAGGGTCCTCTGGAGGTGCGGCTGCTACAGTCTTGCAAAGCTCCTCCTTGGCCTCCAGCCTTCCCGTGCGGGATCACCAAGATGGTGCAGCGTCCGTTCCAGTGTTCTCCCTGTGGAATTATGGCTGAGCAAAGTTGGGGCCACAGGCCCTCCTCATCAGTCTGGAATGATGGGCCGTGCCCTGGGTGTTCACTGGGTGCCCCAGGCCAGGCGCCTGCTATCTCAGCTCCAGAGCCTCCAGGTACTCCAGGGCCACGTCGTAGCAGAAATGGTACTGATCCTGGGGAAAGAGAGAGCCTTGAGCCCTGGCCACCCTCCAGGAAAAGGGGGAATGAGGAAGACATGCTAACAACCCAGGACTAGAATGGAGGCCCAAAGTTGGGGACCAGACAAGAGGATGTAGGTTCTGAGAAACCCGGTGAGGGTGTTTGAGGATCTGAAGTGGCCGTGCCCGGGACACGGCTCCTCACCATGGTCTCCACCATATTGGGCTTGTAGTTCCGAAGCGTTTTGGCAGCAAAGAAAACATCCACCAGGCTGTGACAGCGGATCATTTCCAAGACTGTGGCACAGGCGCAGAAGGTGCCACTGCGGCCACCCCCATTGCTAAAGGAAACAAAGAAGAGGTTAGGGGCAGGACCTGGGAAGGCAAAGGAGAGGAGTAGAGCTAGGCCATGTAAAGGCAGGGGCAAGGTCAGAGAGGCCAAAGGCGGGGCAACACTGCAGAGCCACGAAGGCTTGGCTAGGGAGAAGAGAGATGAGAGGTAGAACCCAGGAGCTAGTCCAAGAGCAGAAGGTTAAAGACAGTTCAGAGGTGAGACAGGCATCCAGAACTGTGCGTAGTGTCCGAGATATCCTCGAGAAGCATCAGCCTGTAGACACCTACCGGAAAGAGCCAACCACATTTCAGGTGACAGAGGTGACAGGCAGCTCAGAGGCAGACAAGACCCAGAGCACGATGGGAAGCGGGAAGACCACCCAGGGCCGACAGTGCAGACACACAAGCCAAACACGGGCGCTGGGCACAGCCCGTGGCCACCAGGCACCCCGGCCTCCTCTTTCCGCTTCTCTCTGTTCCTGTGACCCGACAGGAGCCTCCTGGGGAGTGGGAGACTGACTAGCCTCCTGCTGCAGGAGTCTCTCACTAAGACTGAGGGTGAGCCCTCGGAGGAGAGGCCCAGGCTGGCATTGGGAGACTCACAGAGTGCGAGAAGCGGGGGAAAAAGAGGTGAGTGTGCCCAGACGTGAGTGAAGACCTGCATTTCTGAATGGAGGTACGCATAAACGAGTGGATGAGTGGGAAACACACTAGAGAAAGAAAGAACGTTGCGTGTGCATGCATACATAAAGACTAGAATCCCACCGGCATAGGGTATGCTACATGGGGCCACCAGGATGGCTAAGTGGGTGAGGGTGCTTGCCGCCAACACAGACGGCCTGAGTTCAATCCCCAGGACCTACATGATGGGAACAAAGAGCTGACTCCTGCAGTTCCTGTTGTCCTATGACCTCCATACACACACGCTGTCATGCAAAAACACATGAATGGGCACACACATGTATGTGCACACGTGCACAGACACACATTAAAAAAGCGTATTTTTTTTTAAGTTTTTAAAATATGCTACATAGAACCAGCAAGATGCCTCAGTGGGGTAAAGACACTTGCCACACAAACCTGGTGACTTGGGTTTGAGCCCCAGAGCCCAGGTAAAGGTAGAAACAGAAAACCAACTCTATGAAGTTGTCCTCTGACCTCTAGACATGGGCCGTCCCATGTGCATGCCTCTACATCATACACGCGCAAACAGACAAATGAAGAACAAGTATGCTCGAATGTCATGGAGTGAGGGATTATGACAGCCCTGGGAGCCTGGACTGCTTTGTGCTACCCTGAGAGCCCAGCCAGTCTCTAGCCTTTCACCCCCTCCCAGGGAGCACTCACAGACGCCAGGGAGCACTCACAGACAATGCACCACGGTGCGCCCATCCCCACTCTCCGCCTGCCACTTGTCCACCTCAGCCAACAGGTGCAGGAAGGCCTTCCTGGAGTCAGGCGTGTCCCGATAAGCAGACCAGCGCAGGAACTGGAAGTGCCGGACCAGCAAGTGACCCTCCTGCAGCTGGGGACACAGCAGCCAGGCAGAGAAACATGAGCGCGAAGGTCATAGGAGCCCCCGATGACCTTGAGACAACGGTCAGTAAAGGCAGCCCCAGCTGCTCACCCTTGGCGTCCTCTTGGGACACTCACCCGAGAAGAGTTCTGCACCCGGAACACCCGGGACACCAAATCCTCGTTTGCCGTGCCAGACACAAACTCTACCTCCATGAGGCCATACTGCTGTCGGCCTGGCTCTGGCCAGTACTGCAGGCAGGGCTGGGACACGGAGAGAAAGGTGAGCAGAACCGAGCCAGCCCCCGCTGCAGTGCCAGCTCTGGGGGTTCCAGCCTGGCTCAGTGCCTGGCTCCAGACTCCCCCGCAGCAGACCTATCTCTCCATCACACACATCAGAACACAAGGACAGCTGCCCAGAGCACTGGCACAGTCACACGCGTCACAGCAAACTCTTCACAGACAGCGTCATGATCCCCACGGCTATGTGGCTGGAAAACTCCACTCTAACATGCTAGCTGCACCCCACACACATGTGTGTGCATGGACTCCTGCATCATGCTACTGTCCTCCGGGAAGAGGCAGGCATGCACCCCACCTATCCCAAACCAACAATGTCTCTGAGCCTGGCTATAGCGCAGAGATAGGATGGTCCTGATACTCAAACATGGCTTCATTCCCCCACTCAGCCCCTGTAGTCCGCACTAGAGGTGGGAGAGGGGCAGAGGAGCCCCTGCAATACATGCATAGGCATATGTGTGCTTCGGCATAAAGAGGTAACATGGCCTACCCCAAGTCAAAGAGATAATAGGAGCCTTGAATTTGTTTTCCCTCAAAAGCCCCAGGGTAGGTAGTTTTGGGGAAAACACTGCAAAAGCAGAAATTCTGAATGGGATGTTCCAGGGTCAGGAGGGGGGGAGGAGGAAGGGGGGAGGGGACAAAACACTGCCCCCTCCCACTATGTGACCCTGGAGAAAGCACCTCCTCTCTGCTAGTCCTAATTCCTTTTCTCCACTGCAGCCTCTATCCAGAAGCCACTGTCAACTACAAATGGGATCAAGTGTGCAGGACACTTCCAGGTGCTCACTGAGAAAGGAGCGAGCTGGTTCCACATGAACCTTGTTCATAGACTAGGAAAGCCAGACCCTGGTAGGGAGTGTGACGGCAGAGCTGGTGACTTTGGAGGCAGCGCCAGCGAACGCCTCACCCAGGCGGAGTTGGACTGGTTGAGCTGGTTCAGCATGACGATGGAGGTGCACCCGTAGTCGTAGACCAGCCGCCAGAAGTCGGGGGTGGTACTCTGCAGGGGGTGCAGGGTCACGATGAAGGCCGCGCTCCGTGTGTAGCTCTGCAGAGGAAAGAGCGCTGAGCAGGACCCTCTGGCGGCTCTGAGCAGTGCCTCCCAGAAGCCGGGACTTGCACACGGGGGACCACTTTCCCACTGAATGGGCATCATGAGGGGTGCCCCTCCACCAGAGGCCTTGGCTAGGCTCCATCGGCTCCGGGGCCCTCCCAGAGTGACTGCAGCCTCGGGCTCTCACATCAGTCAGGGCTGCATTGATGTAGTTGTTGGGGTCCCCGTCGCTGGAGATGAGGAAGGGCAGACAGCGGTCTGGCGGCAGCACGTCCATGCTACGGTTCTTGTCTCGATTCCGGGGCAGCAGGGCGATGCTGCACTCCTCCATGTCCAGAGGCGGCGTGACTGAGTTCAGCGTCTGGAGAGGAGGGTGGGGAGGGAGGAGACTGAGCAGGCCCTTTCAGGGCCTCCTCAAAGGACCTTAGGTTAGAAAATTAACTCTGATGGGGAAACTGAGGCCCAGGGAGAAAGAAGTCAGGGATCCCAGCTGCCTATCACCAGGCCACGTAGGGCGTGGACTGAGCTGTGGGACTAGCGCCTGTCTCCCGGAGCCAGTGTGGGCTTGGATAAGTGACTTGCTTTTCTCACTTGTAAAATGGGAATGTGGCGTGCCCTTTTCACGGGGCTTCCTGTTAAGCCAAAGGAGATCACGCCAGGCACTAAGAGTGTGATGCACAGGGCTTGGCCCAGTGAGGCCCAGGCACTGCAGGCCCGGTGAGGATCAGCATTAGGTTGTTAGTGTTCTGAAGGATGCAAGCCTGAGTCCCGCCTCTTCCCAAGAGAACCCCAGGCACAAGGCAGAAGCCTTGGTCACAGCTCTGTCTAGACAGAATGCAACCTGGGGCACCTGGCACGGGTTCAGCCAGGGCTATGACATCTGTCTCTACACCAAACCTTCGGTTTCAGGATACTGGAGTGTTAGTTTCTCTCTTATTTTTGGGGACCCCTCCCAGGACCCCAAGTCTGCCATGATCCCCAAAGCTGATAGCCCTCTCCGGGAATCACCAGTCACATTTCCCGGGTAACTCTATGCTGGCTCCAGAATGTGCCAGTCGGCGGGTGCCATGTGGCTGAGGGAACTTAGGAACTCTGAGTGGAGGGATCCCCTGTGACCTGGTACCCAGAGAGCAACAGCGTCCTTTGGAGAGCAGCCTGCAGCATGCCAAGCCTAGCCCCACCCAAAACAGACCGCCAGAATCTGGGTCTATCATGGGCTCCTCCTCTAAATCCAGTGCCTGGCTTAAGAATAGCAGTGTGAGCCGGGCAGTGGTGGCGCACACCTGTAATCCCAGCACTCTGGGAGGCAGAGGCAGGCGGATTTCTGAGTTCGAGGCCAGCCTGGTCTACAGAGTGAGTTCCAGGACAGCCAGGGCTATACAGAGAAACCCTGTCTCGAAAAACCAAAAAAAAAAAAAAAAAAAAAAAGAATAGCGGTGTGGTCAGCGGTGGTGGCACACACCTTTAATCCCGGCAGTCTGGAGAGAGAGGCAGAGAGACAGGAGGATTTCTGTGAGTTCAAGGCCAGCCTGGTCTACAGAATGAGTTCCAAGACAGGTAAGGCTAGCTGTTTGGCTGGGGCCACCAGGGGCAGCAGGAGCAGCTGCAGCCTGGCACGGCTGGGGGCCAGGTGAGGCTTCAAGATGCCAAGGCAGAAGCCGGGCATCATGGTATGTATGGCCTATGAGGTTAAGTGACAGGATCCAGGTTCCTTCAGGCTTCTCCCTCCAGGCTCCTCCCTCCAGGGTCCTTCTAGCTCCTCCCTCCAGCTCCTCCCTCTAGGCTCCTCCAGTTCCTCCCTCCAGCTCCTCCCTCCAGGCTCCCCAGAGCTCCTCAAGGTAAAGCAGGATCCAAACCCACCCACATGTACCTGATCCCAAAAGTCTCAGGCCACAAGAGCTCTAACACAAACCCTTTCTTGTCTCAAAGACCCTTCCAGTCACCCAACTCTGTCCCTCCAGCTGGGTCTCCGGCCTCAGGTCCTCCTGACTGACCCTTGACAGCCACAGTACTAAGGACTCCCAGGGCACACTCACACACACCACCTATGTACACACACAAACACACTTCCACACATACACGCCCAACTCCGACACACACACACACACACACTCACACACCTACACACACACTCACACACCCAAATTCCACTCCTATACACAAAAACACCCAACCCTATATATACTCACACAGCCCACGCATATACATATATATGTGTATGTATGTCTATATACAGTCACATACCTCTTATATACATATTCACTCCACTCATACACACACAACCATGCCCCTGTATACACATACCCAACTTTATGCATATACCCCACACCTCACACCTCACACTCACACACCCACATCTCTACACACTCACTCATCCCCCTACCTGGAACTCTTCCCGAAGCTGGGAGGAATTACTCTGAGGGTCAATGCGGATCATCTCCCTGTAGGTGGCCTTGAACTCATTGACAGGGATGGTGGTCTCCCCACACAGGCAGGCCTCCAGAATTGCATCGTGGATGAAGATGTATTGTTCCTGGAACAGGAGACAGGAATGTAAGCATGAGGAGGGGACTGGGAAATGAGCTCCGCAGAGGATGGAGGACAAAGAAAGCCAAGGCCGAGCTCAGCCACCACCTCAGCGCATCTCTCCTGCACCCAGGAACAGTCCCGGCAGATCATCTGAGGGTGGAGGGACAGTCCAAGGTCCCAGGTCTAGTGAGGACACAAACCCCGGACAACCCCCTCATCTCCCCTCCCGCCACCTGACTTGCCTGTCCACTGAGGTGAAGCTTGGAGAGACCTAAGAGCCACCCGCCACCCCCCAAGCCCCCCACATTTGAGATGGCTGGGGAAGGGAGGGCCGAGGATGCTCTGGAGATGTGCTGCTCCAGCTCCAGGCTGCGTGGCAGAGCCCTAAATGGAGGGGAAGGCTCGGGCACAGGCCTGGTCCGCACCTCTGTCTGGATCATGTTGACCCGCCGGGAGCAGAGAGTCTTCACGCAGTTGTAAATGTCCACGACCCCCTCACACTCAGCCATGTCCAGCATCACATCCAGGACGATGTAGCAGCCCGTGCGGCCAGTGCCTGCACTGCGGGGACAGGAGGGAAGGCCAGGGTCACACCAGAGCCTTGGGGCAGGGGCTCAAGACCAGGAAGAAGAAAAGAAGCGGGGATCAGGGTGTCTGCCTTAGCCTAACTCAGGGGTTAGGGACACTCTGACAAGGAGGGACTGTGGAGCAAAGGGGACACCGTTGGGGGCAGAGAACAAGGGACAGGAAAGGATGGGAGGTCATGGAGATGACTGCCTCAATGGAGCACCAAAGACTCAGGGAGAGGGATGAGAAGGGTGCTCAGGCTCAGTCCAGGAGCACACGCTCCCCTGGATATCCCAGACTCCTGTATATCCTTCAAAACCCCACAGACTTGCCCACCCACACCCCCCATGGAGCCTCCAACACTTCCAGGCCCCTCCAAACCCTCAGAGCAATATGGCCAGCTTCTGTTAACACACTTGCCACAGGGTCCCTGTGGATGTGGCTATCTCTGTAACTCCCCCGGGAGGCCAGTGAGAGCAGGGCTGTGTAGGACTCATCGTTGGTGTGTGTGCTCAGCGTGGGAGCAGTGTCGGTGGGGTGGAGGGTTGGGAAAGACGCCACCAAGAGTCTAGCTTCAATATGGCACCATCGAAGCACTACAGCGTTACTGAAGACCACCCAGCTCAGTCTCACAAGCACTTTGGAAGACCTGGGCGGCACCCACTGGGGCTGACTGTTCACAGACAGCAATTCCGTCCTTACGCATGGTCCACAGCAACGTGGGTGCATTTCCTACCAAGAAGCCAACCTGTGAGCAGCCTTAGCTGGCATTTTATTCTAGTCTCATTTCTGGTGCCTAGCAACAGAAGGTGGACAGATGCACCCTGGGATGTGATGCTGTGTGGACGGACCTCACGTTGGAGGACCTAAGTCACACAAAGTTCTGGGAACTTTCCAGAACTGGAAAGTTTCGGGGAACATTCTAGAACATTCCAGAACTGGGCTGTGTGAGTGTGGGGGATGGGGTGGAGTGGGGGTGTGAGTGTGTGTGTGTGTGTGTGTGTGTGTGTGTGTGTGTGTGTCAAAGGTCGGAGGTCAACATCAAGTGTCATTCCTCAGGAACACATTGTTCCTTTTGAAACAGGGTCCCAAGCTGGGTCCTGGGGCTTCCTGATTAGGCTAGGCTTGTCATTGAGAGACGGGGATTTTCCTATCTCAGTCTCCCCAAGGCTAAGATTACAAGCACATGCTCCCACACCCAGTTTTTTATATAGGCACTGGGCATCAAACTCGGGTCCTTGGGCTTGGGAAGCAGACACTTCAGTCAGCCATCTCCCAAGCCCGTGCTCTCTCTCTCAATCTGAGAAGAGTAAACTAGTGGTTCAGTTAATGAACACTCCCTCCAGTTTGTGGATATAAATTATATGTGTGTTACAGACTTCTGTATGGATCAGAATTCATTCTTAAAAGATGATGTCTTGGGGCTGGAGAGATGGCTCAGCGGTTAAGAGCACTGGCTGCTCTTCCAGAGGACCTGGGTTCAATTCCCAGCAACCACATGGTGGCTCACAACTACCTTTAATGGGATCTGACACCCTTTTCTATTATGCAGCCTTACATGCAAATAGAGCAGTCACATACATAAATAAATCTTTTTAAAAATTCAATCTTAATGAAATTTGAACAGAAAATGAGAGAGGGAGGGAGAGAGGGAGAGGGAGGGAGGGAGGGAGGGAGGGAGGGAGGGAGGGAGGGAGAGAGAGAGAGAGAGAGAGAGAGAAGAAGAAGAAGAAGAAGAAGAAGAAGCCGCCACTGCCTCTGGTAAAGGGGCTCTGTGGGGTACCAACCTCAAACCCAAAGCTCATGGGATCTTAAGGTGAAACATTCTTTCCTACCATCTGTCTCCAAGCAGGGTGACCCAAGCCCGGGACACCTTCGGGACCGTGAACCTCCCCGGCTCCAGCCCAGTTCCCCACACCTGGGCTCCTCTCCTTGGGATCTCCAGTGTTCCCACCTGCAGTGGATGACAATGGGCCCGGCGTCGGGTGGAGTGGAAGCCTTCACACGCCGGATGAAGGCCAGCAGCCCCGTGGCATGGTAGGGGACGCCATGCTCTGGCCACGCTGTGAAGTGGAACTGGCGGACCTCATGCCGGGCAGAGTAACCTCTCTGTGGAAAGCACAGTGGTGACAGTCAGCTGCCGGCAGCACCCACTAGACACCCGCTGTACGCCAGGCTCTAACAAGACTGGTAGCAATGTCCATTGTACAGGTGAGGATGTGAAGGCCCGATAAAGACCTTCCCCTCTGCCCAGGCTGAACCAGTGCACACACTGCATTTGGACTGAGTCCACCAGATGTGCAAAACTATGCTGTCCAACACTCACTCTGCCCCTGGGTTGTCGTGTAAACAGAAGAGAGCATTGTGAACCAAAGTCAGTGTGCTTGTACAGCCACTACCCTTACCCACTGAGCCATCTTGCCAGCCCTCCTCTGAGGATTGTACAGAGTAACTAAATGGGAACGTGAACCCTGATACAAAAGGAAACCCTCTAAGCCTCGTTTTTCTCATCTGCACAATGGGTCTGATGGTAAACACGTGTCCAGAGCTTCCTAGAGCTAAGACAATGTGTGTAAGGGGATCACAGCACGGTGTCCCACACTGCAAGGAACAACGCAGGGCGGTCATCAGATCTTTTTTAGCCTATCGGAGGCCCACTGGAGACCAACAGGAACTGTCACTGTCCCATCCCTCAGCCAATCTCCCAGCAAGAAGGGCTTGCTTGCCACTATCCCCCCAACCCCCATGATTCCCAGACTGGGGCAAGGCGGGCCCTACATGGAAGAGGTGTAGAGGAGACTCACCCGCTCCAGGGCAAAGGTGCGCACCACATACTCAGCCAGTGTCTCTGTCTTTACCAGCGTGATCTTGATGTCCCCATACATGTCCGAGTCCTCGGGCCAGTAGCGGGAACACTTTACCTGGGGCCCCCAGAGCACAAGGTTCGCTGGGCTCTTAGGCAACCATGAGGCCCACCCTGCCCCCAGCCCAGCCCCCAGCCCCCGCTTACCCTGCCCACCTCTACCAGCTTGGTGATCATGACGATGCTGGCACACTGCTCCTGCCACACCATGCGCCAGAAATCGTAGATCATCTCAGGCTTTGGCCCTGGGGGCACAGAGAGTGCCTGTCCCTGAGCAAGGTCCCCCATGGCCAGCATACCATGATGCCCAGTGATATCACCCCTTGCTAGGAGGCTTCCCTGAACCCCAATCCCAATGGGGGCTTCTCACTCACCCCACCAACCACAGCGTTATGCCTGCAGGGCCCTAGAATGGGCAATAGCGGGGCAGAGCCGGGCTAGAGAGCCTGGTGTGCTGAGTAAGGCTTAGAGAGCTGTACAGACAGCAGACCCTCAGTCCATGGGGCAAACCTCCAAGAGAGGCGGAGAGAGAGGCAGTGGCAGAAAAGAGACAAGGCTAGAGGGGACCCAGGTGGCCAGTCGGGCCAAGGATGGGCCTGACCAGCCCTTGCACATGCAGCACCACAGAGATACACACAACCAGGTTGCTGGGATGGACTGATCAGACCCAGAGGCACAGACAGACAGAGGTTAAAGGCTACAGTTTCATGCAAGAGACCCAGGCAGTGTGGATGGAAAGACAGACAGATGGAGAGGCAGGCAGGCAGGCAGGCAGGCAGGCAGGCAGGAGGCAGGCATTCTAAATCATGAGAGGGTGCCACAGGGGAGGGGCCACAGTACCTTGAGTGGCTATGAAGTGGTTTGACCTGTGGTAGCCCTGGAACAGGAGAATGGGGTGCAGTGAGTGGTGAGGGAGCGGACGTCTGCTCCTTCAGACAGCCCCTCCTCCCCCTTCTTCCAGGAGTGGCATTCTGCAGAAACTCCCTCCCTCGTGCCTGCCTCTGGATGAGGGTGTGCCCTTGTCCTTCCAGTCCCAAAGCAGAGACGAGTGAGGCTATGACCCCAGGGTCTTGCTACGGAGCCCTGGGGAGAACGGTCCTCTGTGGGCCCTCAAAGCAGGAGAGTTATCTGCTAACACATGACTGTGGCTTGGAGACATATGAAGCCCCGGGTGCTGCTGCCCTGCTCCCAGAGTCCCAGAGACATAATCCACCCCGAACCCAGATATGGGAGAAGCAGTGGCTGGCAGAATCCCCAGCTTCCGCCGGGGTATTCGGAATGGTTGGTACACTTCCCAAGGACCTCAGCCACCCAGAGCTTTTGTGACTGGTACTGGGTAGGGCGCGGGGAGGCAGGCAAAGAGGGTTTCAAGTCGGTCCGTTGGATGACATTTTTAAATCTGTTTTCCTGATGATGAAGAGTATCCCTGAGACCAGGTGATGGTCCCTTGTTTTTCTAAATGTTACTGTCTATCTCCCACGAAAGAGAAGCCAAGAGCTCCCTCATCCTCCATCCCCAGAGCCCTCAGCCCAAGCAGCAGTGATCGGAAGTTCTGAAGTCATGGCGGTGGCCTCATACTGCTCTAAGCACCGCCTTTCATCTTATAGGAAAGAGAAGTCGAAAGCTCCCTCATTCTCCATCCCCAGAGCCCTCACTCGGGCCAGGTAGCACCAAAGCTACAATGGCCCCAAGGTCCCTCCCAAGGCTGCATCTTTCCGTGAAGAGAGCCAGCCGGGGGCCAGTGCAACTGAGGGAAGCTTGCAAAGCACAAGGGAGGCAGGCAGGCCTGAGAGAAAACCAAGCTCCGCCCCGGCCCTCAGCACAGCTCCTTGTAATTCCTCTCCACCCCGGGGCCTCCAGAACCCAAAGGGCCCTGGAGCCTGCTCCCAGGGTCAATCTCAGCGGCCCTCAAGCAATCACCCCTTCCTCCCCTTGGCCTCCATCTTGTCTTGCATGCGGTAGATCTTGACAAGATTTCCCTCCCGGGGATGTGAGGGCGCAAACAGTCACGTAGAGAGAGACGTGTCATCTCTGGACCAGGCATAAAGCAGGACCACGAGCAACTGTTATTTTTAACTGTGTTTCAAAGGTCTCTAAAGTGGCACACACTCCTTTAATCCCAGCACTGGGGGGGGGGGCGCGGATTGGCATTGGCGAGCAGGGGAGGAAAACAGCTGGGCCTCGAGGTGACCTCCTGCGTGTTGGTTTCTAATGGACCTGGGTCCCGCAGGCAGGCTCCAACAAGTGACAGCACTTATTAGCTGGTATCAATAATGGAGTAATGGAACTCAATTAAAACTGAGTGACCAGGCTGAGGGCGAGGCGCAGGGGTAGCATGCCTAGCTTGTGGGAGACCCTGGATTCTATTCCAGCACAAACAAAACAAAACACAAGCCACTGGTCCCAATGAGTAGATGGTTTAACATTCGTCTCTGTCCCCACACCAACAGGAGAGCAGCTTGGCATGCTGGGTACAGAGGGAGCCCTGGGATAATGTCAAAGACCCACTTGGGCTCAGAGGATGGGGTGGATCTGGAAATGTGCCTTTCTGGCCAGTTCCTTGGCCGCACCCACACCGCAGAGCCTCAGACAGGGGAGTTGCTAGCAGGGCTGCACCTTTCTAAGCCTCTGTTGCCCTCTGTGGCTGGAAGACAACAGCTAGACAGCCTCACAGGTGCCCTGGGAAAAGCCAAAACCCCTTTCAAAGTGACTCTGAAAAACCTACAAAAAAACCTCACTCTGCCCTCAGTACAGTAGCCTGTCCAGGACCAGCGCAATCACCTCCGCAGCAGGTCAGAGGGACAAGCTCACCTGCACTAGCAAGTAACTGGGCTTTAGACAGGTCACCCTGAACTGCTTGGGTCCCTGCTCCCAGCAAACTCAATTTGCCTAAGCTCTGTAGGTTCCTCATCAGATTCAGAGCCCCGCACTCCTACCCCGACCCCACCAGGGCCCTTCCCAGGATCCTAGTCTTCTTTTGTTTGAAACTTACATTTTGGAGAAAGTCTGACCCAGGCTCAACCAACCTACTTTGTTATACAGGCCTATGTGTTTTCTTTTAATACTTATAATGTGTGTGTGTGTGTGTGTGTGTGTGTGTGTGTGTGTGTTTATGCCTTCAAGAGTTCATGTGCACTGTGTGCATGCAGTAACAGCAGCGGCCAAAAGAGGGCACCAAATTCCCTAGAACTGGAATTACAGATGGTTGTGAGCCTCCTATGCGTTGAACTCTGAGCCCCTGGGAGAGCAGCCAGTACTCTAACCCCTCTCCACCCCCACTCAGCCCTATATGAAGCAAGCGCATGAGCACACGACTCACAATGTCTACATGTTCATTTAAAAAATTATTACGTTTTTATTTACTTTGTGTGTAGGGATGTATGTGGACAAGTGCCACCGCGTGTGTGTGTGTGTGTGTGTGTGTGTGTGTGTGTGGCAGTCAGAGGACAGCCTGCAGGAGTCAGTTCCTCCCTTCTTAAAGCTATCACTCAAAGGACACAAATAGAGGTTTTGCCATACACATATACATGTGCATATGTGCAGGTGTGGGGGGTACATGTGTGCACATGTTGAAAGCCAGGCAACGACCTCAAGTACCATCTCAGGACATCTGTCCACCTCCTTGGAGACACAGGGCCTCTCTTTGGCATGACACTTTGCGATTAGCCTAAGCCGGCTGGTCAGCCCGGAAGAGTCACCTGGCTCCACCTCCCCAATGCTGGGGTCACAGCGTGAATCCCCACAGGGGTTCTGGGAATTGAACTCTGGTCCTCACACTTGCAAGGGAAGTATTTACCAACTCGGTCACACACACACCCAAACCCTTACAGATACAAGTTTTAAATGATCAAATCTTTAAATAAAGTGAGTAGACATCCACTTTAGGGAGTGGCACCCGGGGGGTCTGGACCTCACACCCCAAGAAGCATCACTGGGTGCGAGGACCAGAGAGCTAAGCCCTTGCTGGAGTCCGCGTGGGTGGGGCTGGGGGAGAGTGGAATGATAATGCCGCCTTGTGGCCTTACACCTGTCATTTTACCTTTCTCAGACTAATACTATCATCTGCAAATGGACCCTTGCACAATTAGTGCACTCTAGGTGCCTGGAACTCGGCAGGTGTGACAGGTGCAGGTGTAACAGGTGCAGGTGTGACAGGTTGCTCCCTGGTATCCGAGTCGGCCTTAAGCCCAGTGAGACCTTCTAAGGTATTTCTTATGGGCTGTCTGACAGAAGGGAACCAAAATGGGTGAGATTCAAAGGGTTACCACAGGGATCCAGAAATTCTAAAGCCAGTGAGGGCCCGTATTCATCACAGCCCACAGGGGGCGCTAGGACTCAGCACATCCGCAGTCTTTTGTGAACCTAATAGGCCTTTTACATTTGAGACCTTTACAAACCAACTGTGTGGCTGTACTCAGAATAAGGGGCATGCCTGGGATAATTGGCTGTCCCTGCCAAATGTGACTGGGGGGAACCTTCACTCCTTGTGTTAGTCTCTCCGTGTTATCTGGAAGTCTGATAATGAACAGAATTCTAGCAATGATTAAAAAAGAACAAGAAATATCTTTTTTAAGGAGATAAAATGAAAAATGTACCCATGAAATAGCAGAGAATACCAGTCATTAAATAGTTTGAAATACAATCCAGGAGGCTGAGACAAAAGATGGCTGTGAATTCGAGTCCAGCCTCAGCGGCATAGTAACTTCCAAGCTGGCCTAGCTACAGAGTGAGACTCCATCTCAAAAAACAAAATTAATGGTGATGACTATAAACAAGATGGCTAAATTAATTAGGGTCTTTTCTTTCTATCTTTCTTTCTTTCTTTCTTTCTTTCTTTCTTTTTTTAATTTATTTTAAAACAAGTTAGCCTCAAACTTACAACATAACTGAGGATGACCTTGAATTAAATTTTCTTCCTTTCTTCTTTCCTTCCTTCCTTCCTTCCTTCCTTCCTTCCTTTCCTTTTATATTTTGTTTTGTTTGTTTATTTTTTTGAGACAAGTCTCTATATATAGCTCTTGGCTGTCCTGGAGCTCACTCTGTAGACCAGGCTGGACTGGAACTCACTCTGTAGACCAGGCTGGCCTCTACTCAGATATATATCCATCTGGCTCTGCCTCCCAGTGCTGGGACTAAAGGGGTACACCACCACACCCACCCAGTTTTTACCTGATGCTGGGTCTCAAACCCAGGCCTTCATTCACACACTTGGCCAGCACTCCACTAACTGAGTTATCCTCAGCCCTTTTTAATTCCCAAAAGAGAAGGTGATATTACAATTTTTTAAGTGATATTCAAACAAATTGGGGCTAAATGGAGGGCAAAACGATTGAGGTTGAGTTTTAAGCAAACTGACACAGAGGGATTTGAACACTAGGAAGATGAGCTTAAAGAGGACTGACCCAGGCCTCAGCTCCTCAGCAGTGGAGACCGGGCCGCAGAGGGCACCCGACCCAGGCCTCAGTTCCTCAGCAGTGGAGACCGGGCCGCAGAGGGCACCCGACCCAGGCCTCAGCTCCTCAGCAGTGGAGACCGGGCTGCAGAGGGCACCCTCCCCGAGGGCTGCACATACTAAGAGCTCTGCAGAAGGGCAGGTGGTGAAGCTCACAGAAAGTGGTAATAGGGGGACAAAGGTGACAGCAGTGACCAGCACCCCAACACAGCTGCTTTCAGGGAGAGAGCTGAGGGTGGGAGGGAAGGTCTTCTAGTGGGGAGACAAAGTCTTCAGCCGTGGCAGCCCCTGGCAGGCTGCCGGAATGGGTGTCTGGTGTTTGGTGCCAGGAGAAGGGAAGGAGGGAGAGAGAGAGAGAGACAGACAGCCGGAGCCTGTGAGAGAGCCCAGGACACAGCCAGTTCACCAGACAGGAGGAGGAAGAGGAGGAAGAAGAGGAGGAGGAAGGGGAGGAGGACAAGGAGGAGAGGTTAGAGATACTTACTTGTCGGTTTATCCGAATCTTAATGATTCCAGTGAGGGAACAGAACAAAGCAAAAGAGACAGATGTTAGGCCAGAGGTGAGTGGAGGTGGGCGGGGCACAGGAGAGGCCAGAAAGGGTGAGTGAGCTGGCAGGCAGAGCAGAGACAGGGTGGCCAGAGAGAGGGGGAATGGGCATGTCCCTGCCAGGGCCCCGAGAGAGACCAACCAGGTGGGACCCCACTGAGAAAGGTCCACCGTCCCCACGACGACCGACGCCCAAGCCTGGGAGACCAGACTTGGCTTTCACCCCAGGCAAGGAACAGGATGGGAGGCGGGGAGAAGGCAAAGGGTTCTGGGAACCACGAGTGGCGCATTCAACTCCAGGAGGAAGACGGAAGAGGGAGAGGAGAGACATCTCCAGAGATCCCGATGGCCTCAGGCCGGGTGAACTGTGGCTTACTTCCTGGCCTCTGACTTCCCTGTTCGTGCCTGAGCGCCCCTCCCCCTCTGTGACCACACTGCTTCTCCGCACAGTTCCCCAAGCCAGCCCTGGATCTGCAGCTAGCTGGCTATGCGACACCTTTCTTCTTGTCTATGTGCTCCCAGCTAATCTGAAGTGAATTTCCGTGCATGTTTCCTTCCGTGTTAATCTGTTTCCCCTAATGTATCATAAAAAAAAAAAGTCATGGTCATGTGTTCTCATCTCTAGCCCTGGTGCCCAGGTGCTCAGAAGAATGCATTTCCTGCACAATTAAAGGATGCTCTTTCAATTTCAGTTTGCTGCATGGAATGCAGTCCAGGCCCTGGGCTTTGCCCAGTTCCCATCCACGCCCCCATCGGCCCCTGGGAAATCTGCCCTCTCTTGGTCCCTCCCCTCAGTCCAGCCAGATCCAATGTCAGGATGGTCAAACGGTTAGCAGCGGAGACTGTGGGGCCAGCCAAGCTGGAGCTTGAGTCTTTACCACTCTAACTGTGTGACCTAGAATGGGTGACTTCACCTCTCTGAGCTCCATCTTCCTTCCTGTAAGGCGAGGTCATGCAATAGAGGGTGATAAGGTTATGTGAAATGTGAGGTTGCATGTAAAATGTTTAATCGCTGTGCCCGGCACTGCTCAGTAACAGTACCTCGCTATACGTGAAGGACCACTGTAATCAAAGCCAAACACTTGAACAACTTCCTGATGGCCCTGGGAGCTGGCCCAAGGCCTTAGCCTGATGCCCAAGGCCTTTACCATCTAGCCTAGCATTACCTCTTCAGCTTCCCTGTGGAAACCATGAGAATCCCTCCTCCCGTCCCTCAGTCTCCCTGTCTGCCCACAGACCTTACTCTACCTCCCCATGGGCGAGCGCAGCCCTCGGGATGCTTCCCTGAAGGCCGACACCCACCCTCAGCTCCTCGTCTCTGAGTTCCCTGGCACCAAATGCAACTCAGCCATTCAGATCCTCGTTTATTCTCTGGTAGGTTTCTGCCCTGCCTAGCCTGGTGAGCACAGGGACAGACAAGCAGAAAGAGCGGGGCCAGGCACTCACGTCTATGTAGTTGGCAGAGATGTAGTCGGCATCTGGCTCCCCCAGCATCGGGTGTAGCTTCACGTGGTGCCGATCATCTGTGAACAGAGCAGCAGAGCACGCTGGGCCACACAGCCTGGAGCGCGGTAAGTGGGGGACATCCCCTGGAGACTAGGGGAGGTCTCAAGCAGGAAAGCCCGGTGACCTTTATAAGGGCTCAGAGCTCACCAATGAACTCTGAGCACCATGAGGATGGGCCAAGGGTTAGAGTCCGGGTGTGGAGTTGAGGAAGACAAGCAGCAATGAGCTGTGTGACCTTTAGCTGAGGTCTCAACCTCCCAAACTTGTTCCCTCATCTCTAAGACTGCCATGCACTGTGCCGTCATCACAGAGGCCAGGGTGCTATGTCTCTGAGGACAAGACTACACGGAGCATGCGCTGGCCATGCTCCCCGGGCCTCACTTCCTCCTGACATCATGAGTCCCTGCCCCTTTCCCCCGGAACTCACAGGCAGACACTGGCTCCTGTCGGCCACCCTTGAGCTTGTCTTTCTTCTTGGTGGCATCCCAGCCTTCAAAGAAACTCTGTCAAAGGGAAAGGGGTAGTCAGTGGGGAAGAGAGACCCCAAGACTCTCGGGAGCCCTCCCCACAAGGGGAACGACAAAGGCAGGGCTGGGGTGGGGCACCATCAGGGCCAGGTGTGTGTGGCGGGAAGGGAAAGGGAAGCCAAAGGGAGGTCAGAGTTCAGAGGTTAGAGTTCACAGAAGTTAGAATTCACAGAGGTCAGGACAAAGAACCCTGAGCTTGAACTGGGAAGAGGGGAAAGATCAGACAATCAAGATTAAAATTGAGATTAAGCTTAAGCGGAGGTAGTGCTGGTATTCAGAGAGGGTGGCTGGAATCCAATCAGATGAGGGTCAGGAGTTAAGGTCAGACTAGGGCAAGGTCAAGGCCAGCATTGCTGTGGCTCCAACCGGAGACAGGATAAGAGTGGTGATCAGGATGGAGATGAGATGAAACGTGAGCATGAACTTGAGGTAGAGGTCAGAGTCAAGGTCAGAGCGTTAGGTGGCCTTGGGGACTGTCAGGGTGCGGGTCCAGCCAGAGCTGACCGGAGAGTTTCTGCTACGGTGAGGACAGCAGGCCAGGCCCACCTCGTACTCCTGCTTGAAGCCGTAGCCCTCGGCTGTCTTCATCTGGTTGATGTGCTGCAGGAGGTCAGCCACGCGTACTGCAGGGTGAAGCTGTCCCGTGTGGTATGGGGAGCCCTTCCGGCCGCATGGGCGCCGAGGAGAACCCCCCAGGAGGCTGCTGGCCTCGGTGACGCCGCTGCTTCTCTGGTCCCCTGCGGGAAAGGAAAGGGGGCTCTCACACAGATGCATCCTCAGGCTGGAGGCCCCTAAAGCCAGGGAGCACAGCCAACATGGAGGGTGGCTGGGTCAGTCCTTAGAGTCAAGTTTAGCAAGGCCACCCCGGATGAGCACCTGCACATGCTTCATTTCTGTATCTTAGGTCTCCCGTGTACAAAGTAAGCAGGTCAACTGAGGTGACCCATAGGGTCCTCGTGGCTCCATCACCCTGTGATCCCATGACAACGTCACACACCCTTTCCAGGCTTCACTGTTCAACCTGCAGAGGCAGCATTCACAGAGCCCTGGACATGCCACACACACACACACCACTAAGGAACAATCTGGAACATTGGCAACTCCCAGCAATTACCCCCTTTCAAAGATGAGCAATGCAGAAATTAGCCTGCGCAGCGGCCCCGCCCCTCCACCAGCAACGCCAGGCACCTGAATAGAGCATTTCTCCTGAGCCAACATTTCTATTGTCAGCCAAGGCAGTGGCCCAGACGAGGGGGCTCCACGGATCCCAGGCCCTGCCAGACAGACACACTCCCTCCCTGGCACTTAGAATCAGCATCCCCAAGGACACCCCACCCTGGTTCGGGGTCTCAGGTCTAAGGCTGAGGAAAGCAGCCGCTGTTTCCCCCACCCGGAGCTTCCCTCGCTGTGCGTCTCCCGCCTCCTCTCAGCAAAGGCTACACGGCTGACTGGAGACCTGTCCTTCTCATTTCTCACTGGTCTGGCCTGGCAGGGATCATGAAGGACTCTCTGGCAGGGCGTGCTCTTCCCTCCCCGCCCCCGCCCCCTGCCCCGTATGCTGACCCCAATACCCTTCCCCTCCTAGCCTTTGTGCCCCGAGAACTCATACACATCCTCCATGTCTCAGCCAAAGTGACCCCCGGAGGCCTTCTCCAGGGTGGACCTAGGCTTCTCCTTAGGGGCTCACAGAGGATAAATGCAAGGTGCCCAGACCACTCCCCAGAGCCCAGCCAGATCAGGGAGACCATTCCTCATCGTCGAATGCCAACGTTTGCAAACTGCAGCCAGGTAGGACCTCAAGGCCATGGCAGGGTCTTCCCACTTTGCCATGTTCCTCTCAGCAGCCTTAGTCCCAAAGGGCGTCCAAGATCACCTGTGTTGGATCCCGAGTTCTGGTGGCTGACAGCTGGTCGGTCACCAGTTCATCATGTCGTCAGATGTTCTACACCCTTAATCTTACAGACTGGGAAGCTGAGATCCACAGAGGGAAGACAGGCCTCATATCATAGTGGTAAGTATAGCAAATATGCAAGGTGTGTGTACACACACAAACACACATGCACACATACATGCACACATACACACACTTCACGTGCACGCACACAGGAGCATTTACACACACATGTATATGCACACATGGACACTTCCACACATGTGTACATACATACATGAGTGCTTACACACATGTGTACAGGCACATGTGAACACTTACACATACATATACATTTGTAGGCTTACATGAACATAGAACTGCACATATGAACACATATACATACAAACACACACAAGGTAGAAAAAGAGATCTGTATTTAAACGTGCCTGTCCAATTCTGATGTAAACAAAAATAAGTAGGTGTCTTCCCTGTAAGACCTCTCAGGGCTTCCGGCATGTCTGAGTGCATCTGAAATATTCAAGAGATGAATGGAGGGGAGGAAGGCCGCTTCGTGGCCTCACCAGGCAGGGCTCTTTGTGTTTTGTGGAACATCCTCGGGGAGCGCAGTACAGACTGGCAGAGGCTCTGGAGTGAGGCGGATCTCAGATCAAATCCCAGTTCTGCATATGACCTTGAGGATGCTACTGAGTCTGTCTGAACTTCCACTTCCTCATGCCAAATGAAGTAAAAACGGATTCTGCTCAACATGGCGGTGTAAATGTTCAAAAAGACTCCTTATAAGAAGCATTGAGAGCCTGGCACCAGGCAGCGCCACCCACGGCAATCCTGGCATCATTGGCTGTTTCCAGGAAAGGGAGTCCCTGAGTCCCCCAAAGACAGCACGCCCGATCCTTCTCCACTGAAAGACACTGCTCCAGCCTGCAAAGCCAGCTCCAAGAAGCAGCCACAACTATACAAGTGGACAGCACACAGGACTTCGAGAAGTGTTTCTGGGGCTGGGGAGATGGCTCCGCCGGCAAAGCACTTGCTACACAAACCATGTGGACCTGAGTCGGTGGCATGCACTGTGAGTCAGAGACAGTGGGGTCCCCGGCAGCTCAGTGGTTAAACAGTCCAGCCTAATGATGAACCACAGGGCCGTCAACAGACCTCTCAGGAAGCAAGTGATTGAAGGAGACACCTGATGTTAGCTTCTGGCTTCCAAATACAAATATGTACACACATCACACGCATAAATAGGCATACATGCATACACACAAATATAGGAACACATATATACAAACACACATACACACAGATACACATGCACATGTATACACAGAGATACATAATACATACATATATAGATACATACACACATACATACATACATACATACATATGTACACACACACACACACACACACACACACAAAAAAAAATTTTCTGCTGGTTCAAAGAGCTCAGATCATCAAGGAGACTGGGAGCTCAGGGAGTTGTGGCCATAGAGCCAGGGGCTCACTAAGTGATCACCAGGTAGGAAGCCGCAAACAAGAGTGACAGGAGATTGACAGCTCATCCACAGAGCCTAATCAGGCCACGTGACCAGCCGGCACATAGGTGTAGTCCATTTCTGATGACCAAGGGCCAGGCCGAAACCTTGATGTGAAGCTAAAACTGAATCCAGGCACTTACAGCTGAGTCCTAGAACAACGCAAGATATTCTACAAATGGGACCACTGGGAAAGGATGGGGTCCCGTGCGTGCCATGGCCTGCTTTCCTGGGCTCAGAGATGCCAGGTCCCCATTCTCTTTGCTGTGGGGTTTCCCACCCATCCCAAGCTCCGCCCCAAGGATCAACCTGCTCCCCCACCAGGAGATTGGCAGGCTAGGGAAAGGGCTCCATGGGTAAGTGCCTGCCTTGGAGGCCTGATCCCCACATAAAAAGCTGGGCTTCCATGCACGGAAGCGTATGCCCATGACCCAGTGCTGAGAGTGGGACAGGGTGGAGATGGGCTGGGGTCCTGGTGAGGAAGAGGAGGAGGCAAACCAACACGGGCAGGCAGCACCTCTGCTCCTGGTGGCCTGCTGGGCTTGGTTCTTCTCCACTGCACCCTTCTCACACGAGGGACTAAAACCAGTGAAACTGCCAAAATAAACCATTCCTCCTAAAGCTACTCTTTATAAGGGCCCTGAGAAGATCTAATAGATCTGTCGTAAACTAAAATTGGGTCTCTGATGTCTGGAAGCGACAAGACACGGCAGGCTATCCAACAGACAGCGAGCAGATGGCGCTCGAGGGTTCTCAGCCTCAGCTCCAGCCTCCGAGGTTCTCCAGATGTTGTAACCTAGAGTCACTGGAAGAGAAGAGCCACCCTGGGTTATACAAGGACTTTGAGGCCAGCCTGGGCTACTTGAAACCCATCTCACAGACGAATAAATGAGCAAACAAACAAGAAGAAGAAGAAGAAGAAGAAGAAGAAGAAGAAGAAGAAGAAGAAGAAGAAGAAGAAGAAAAAGAGGCTCAGAAAGGGGAAAGCACTTGCCCGGGTCCACACAGTCAGCGGGGGCAGAGGCGCGATTTGGCACACGTCCTTCTGAATGGCCAGCATTTGTGTGTGCTGCATGCACCTGGGGGTGGAACTAGCCTCAGAGTCCTTGTATAATCAAGGGCGATTCCTGCCTTTCCCTATCCAAATGCGACAGGGGCTACAGGAGACGTCAGCATGCGCTGGGTATGAAATGCTCTACACAGAGCTTCCTGCATGTCAGGCGGGCTCTTCACCCACTGGGGCCACATCCACAGATCTCCTTTTGCCTCTTTTCTGTAACATGAAGGTTGGTAATCACCACTAAGCAATGTAAAACAGTGAGAGCTCACAGAGGCAGACGATAAACAGAAAACGGGTGTACACCAGGCTTGAAAACACACATGAAGCAGTCCCTGACAATGGAACGCCAAGTGCGTCACTGTCAGAAGTACGCGCGATATCAGAAAAAATCAAAAGTGACTCAAAAACTGTAAGCCTGAAGGCCTGGCTCCTTTAAAGAAGCTGTCCATGGATTTTAAATCTTGGGCTGGGGCGTGGCTCTGTGGGTCAAGGTGCACATCACCAAGTCAGTCTTCAAGACACAAATAGTAAAAAGGAGAGAACCATCTTAGGAGTTGTCTGCTGACTACCACACGTGTATACATTGGACACTCATGTACCCACACGCATATGCACAGAAACATGTGTACATAGAAATGTGATATAGAATGTGTTACAACTTCTCAAAGCTCTTGATAGCGCTGATGGTCTCCAGCGCCCACACGATAGCTGCCCTGACCCTCATTTCCCAGTGTCACTCTGGACTCCTCAATTCCTCCTTGAGTTACCGGGGAGAGGAGCTCCATTTCACCCACTTCCCCTCCCCCTCCCCCCTCCCTCCTCTCCCCGTCCAGCCCCTCCCCCTTTCCAATGACAGCAGCAAAGCCTGTGCCCACCTCAACACCCACTCTTATTAAAAAGAGTCTCTTAAGGGTCTTTACTTATTTATTTCAGTTGATATGAGGCAGTGTAGCCCTGGCTGTGCTGGAACTCACTATGTAGACCAGACTGGACTCAAATTCACAAAGATCTGCCTGCCTCTGCCTCCAGAGTGCTGGGACTAAACGCATGTGTCACCACACCCGGCAAAATGTGATCTATTTTTAAAAAGAAAATGTAAATCTTTCCGCGAAGAAAACAACAGCCAAACTTTGCAGAAGTGACTTATTCAAACCTTCCGTGATAAAGGAAAAAAAGAGCAGAAAGCCGGTGCATTTTTTTTTCCAAAGTCCGGATACCAAAACCAGATGGGAAAAGTACAAAGCAGAACCATTTGCAGGAAGAACCCACCCAGAAAGACCACTTGAAGATCTTGAACAATAAGTACAGAATATTAGAAAATACAAAAAGGCCACTTGCTTCATTAATAAACAAAAGGAAAGCCACGGCCATCGCAGTAAGTACAGAGAAAGGGCCTGGTAAGTCTAATGAGTCTCTAGTGTAAAACCCACTTAGCACACCGAAAACTGAAGGGAACTGTCAGCCTGACAAGATATTTCGACCCCCACACCCTCAGCAAAGTATTCTCTGTGTTTAAATGTTAGAAGCAATTTTTGAGGCCAAGAAAACAAGATGACGACGACGAGTTCTGTTATTAAAACTTCTGCTCAGAATGAGACTACAGGTGCCCACTGGCGATGCCAGAAAACACAGAGAGAGCAGTGGTTCTCAACCCCAGGATCTTGACCCCCTCGGGGCGGCAAATCAGACATCCTGCTTATCAGACACGTACATTATGATTCAAAACAGTAGCAAAATTACAGTTATGAAGTAGCAACAAACTTATTTTATGGTTGGGGGTCGCCATAGCATGAGGAACTGTATTAAAGGGTCACAGCACCAGGAAGGGTGAGACACACACACACACACACACACACACACACACACACACGAAGAGGCCGAAGTTCTAGTGTCTCCAAATGGTCAGACTACACTGGGGAACCTGAGAGATTCTACAGATATATTTGGGTCTAAGAAGACCCATGAAAGAGTATGAACTTAAGATCTAGCCACATATCAATATATCAGCCCCAAGCTGGGAGAGTGTTAGTGCACACAATTAATCCCAGAAGCCTGGCGGCGAAGGCAGGAGGATCTCTGAGTTGTAGTCCAAGCTGGTCTGCAATGTGAGTTTCAGGACAGCCAGAAATACATTCTATCTCTAAAAGAGATAGAACAAAAGAAAAGAAATGATGAAGAGAGGGAAGGAAGGAGGTATTTTAAATTGCACTGTGTGCAAAAGCAGTCAAAAACAAGACCAGTAAAGGGCTCAGCAGGTAAAGGAGGCTTGCCACTAAGCCTGATGACCAGAGTTCAATTCCTGTGACCCACAAAATGTAAAGAACTGACTGCCAAAAGTTGTCCTCTGACCTACACACACACACACACACACACACACACACACACACGCACGCACACACACGCAGACAGAGAGAGAGAAATAGATAAATATATATAGACAGATTAGATAGATAGATAGATAGATAGATAGATAGATAGATAGATAGATAGATAGATAAGCAAACTAACAAGTAAGTTAAATTCTTAAGTCAGACCTGGTGATGGTACAGGTTAGCAGTAAAATGCCGCACTTAACATGCACCAAGCCCTGGCTTCAAACTTCAGTAGCACAATGTAAGGGCCCTGAAGATGTAGCTCACCAAGCATGTGCAAGAGCTATCTTACAAAGAAAACTTCTTTCAGGCATGGAAGATGTAAATAAGGACGGTGATATGGGTCATGTTCATATACAGTGTTCAGGAAAGAAAAAATGGCGTCTTAACACTGACCCATAATAGGTTTGAAATGAAGCCACTTGAAAATACGATTCTAAAATCTGTAACAAGGAGACTGAAGACAAAAGCCCTGACTGGCAAAGGGGGTGGGTGTGTCTGCGACACCAGGACAGCCGTGAGCAAGCATCCTGTGACTTCAGCCCAGGAACCAGAAAACTGGTCTAAGAGAAGAGAGTCAGAAACCAATCCACACGTCGCGGACCGTGAAAGACTGTCAGGGACCGCTCTGTAAATCAGTAAAGAGTGATGGGCCCACGAGCTAGCTCAGTAGATAAAGAGGCTTGCCACACCAACCTGGTGTCCCAGGTTTGATTCCCCCAGACCCACCTAAATGCAGACTCTGAAAAGTTGTCCTCCGGCCTCCATATGTTCGCGGCAGTGCAAGCTCCCTCGCCCCCTCCCTCACCCCACATTATAGACACAGAAAATAAATCAATACAATTTTTTTACAAAAGAAAATGATACAGAAGCTGCTCGTTATCCACACACAAAAATAGATTCCAGAGAAAGATCTAAATATGAATTAGAAGGTATTAAATTTGAGGGAACAAAGGGTTTTTTTTTAATGGTTAAAGATGTGTGCATGCCTCTGTGTATGTGTGTGTGTGATGGGGGTGCTCACGCAGCGCCTGCAAACACACTCTCCTGTGGGGCAGGGCTGGGGTAGGGCTGTGGGCGGGGCTGGGGTAGGGGTGTCCCACCTGGGAATTCATTCCAGATACAGTCACCAAACTCCATTGTGGATGCTAAGAAAGGCTTGCTGAAAGAAGCCTGATATAGCTGTCTCCTGAATGGCCCTGCCAAATACAGTCAGTCGGATGCTCGCAGCCAACCACTGCTCTGAGTGTGGGGTCCCCCAATGGAGGAGTTAGAAAAGGAACTGATGGAGCTGAAGGGGTTTGCAACCCCATAGGAAGAACATAATATCAACCAACCGGACTCCCCAGAGCTCCCAGGGTCTAAGCCACCAACCAAGGAGTACACATGGCCCCAGCTACATATTTAGCAGAGGACAGCCTTGTCAGGCATCAGTGGGAGGAGAGGTCCTTGGTCCTATGAAGGCTCGATAGATGCCCCAGTGTAGGGGAATCGTGGGCGGGGCTGGGGAAGGGCTGTGGGCGGGGCTGGGGTATGGCTGTGGGCGGGGCTGGGGAAAGGGCTATGGGCGGGGCTGGGGAAGGGTTGTGAGCGGACTGAGTTAGGGCTGTGAAGGGGGGGGGCTGGGGCAGGGCTGTGGGCGGGACTGAGGGTGGTGCTGTGGGCAGGGCTGTCAGCAGGTACACATGTATGAGCAGGCTCTCATGGACATGCATGTGGAAGACAGAGGCCAACGTTGGGTGTCTTCCTTTGTCACTTTCCACCCTAGTTTTCAAGACAAGTCTCTCTCTGGACCGGGAGCTCACCACTTAGGGTCTGCTAGCCGGCAGCAGCCTCCCCATGTACCTGGCCTTTAATGGCTGAACCCTCTATCTCTCCAACTCTTTCCTGGCCTTTTAGAAGTAGGTTCTGGGGTGTGAACTCGGTTCCTCACGCTTGTGTGGCATGTACTTTACAGACAGAGTCATCTTCCCAGCCCCTGAGAAAAATTCTAAGGAAACACAGACAGCAGAAGTAACAGAAGAAATAACTGACAAATGTGAGGACATTAAAATAAAGACTTTCCTATTCCTCCAAAGATGCTATAAATAACCTGGAAAGATGGGCTACAAACTGGGAACCGATATTTGCAATTCATATGTGACAAATGATTATTATCCTGAATATATAAAGAACTCCTAAAAACCACTAAGAAAACAACCAAAAAAGAAAGAAAGAAAACCTAACAGAAAATGAGGTGAAAGATGTGCAGGCGTTTCACGGAAGGAGAGGCCTGAATGCCAATCATGGCTGGAGAATGCATTCCGCCTCATTAGCACTGGGAGAAATGCAAATGAGAACTATAGAAAATCACCCTTCCATACAAACCAGCTCCACAGTGGGAAGGAGGCTGGCGGATTGTAATCCCGATGTACAGCAGGAGTCTCACACCAGAAGGGGCAAAGCGAGCAGTGTCGGGAGCCACCCGGCGCTGTCTGACGGGGTTGGGGGAGCACCGGGAGCCACCCGACGCTGTCTGACGGCGTTGAGGGAGCACAACGTCACCTTCCAGAGCATCTACTTCTGGGCTCCCGCACGCAGGAGCCTAACAACAGAGCTCTCAGCAGCCGCACTGCGGTGGCAGGAAACCAGAAGCCCAACGCGTGAATGTCGCAAGGAACACAACTGTGACATAGTCACACAGCGGAAAATGATACATCAGACAACAGTTAATGAACCACAGCCAAGTCAGACATCTACATGGGCAAAAAGGAGAATGTGACGTTGGCTTCCAAGAATAGAGTTTGGGTTCCTTCTTATAAATCTCGAAAATGAGTAATATTATACACTGCGCTCTTCGGGGAATATGTATGTGGGGTATAACCAGCCTTTAAAGGCCAGATCGAAGGACAGCTAGACTGGAGAGATGGCTCAGATGTCAAGCGCTCACTGCTCTTTCGGTGAGGTTTGATTTTGGCGGGGAGTGCTGAGGTTTAAACCCAGGGCCTTCTATGAGCGAGGTAAGCACTCTGCCACTGTCCTGCCTCCCAGCCCAAGAACAGGCTGTTTTGGAAGAGGACCAAGATTCCATTCCCAGCACCCACACCAACTCCCAGGGTTCCGTCGCCCCCTACTGTCCTTCTCAGGTACTGCAATCACAGGATGCACATACACACATATAGGCAGACACACATTAAATAAAAATAAATAAATCTTTCAAGAAAAAAGACCAGATAATTGTAAATGCAAATATCAGGGGCATCTTTATGCGAGGGAGTGACTGGGGGTAAGTGGAAGCAGGGCCCTGCTACAGCACTGAGACGGATGCCCGTGGGTCACTGATACTCAGTACAGTTACGACTTCAGGCATAAAGAGGGTTTCGGTGGCATTCCCTATTTTCTTTTGTGTAAATCAACAAACACTAAATAAAGTAAAAAGATGGAAAACGAAAGCAGTTAAAGGCTGTTAGAGGCTGACTCACTTTGCTCTGGCAATCGGGACACACAGTACCAAGCAATTTACAAATACTATCTCATTTGGACATCATAGCGGCCCTGTGGGGAATCGGTTGACCAGCAGAGATGACCTTCTTCCCATTTCGTACATGGAGAAACAGGCGTCTAAAGAGCCTAATGGAGCAACTTGCCCTAGGCCACACAGCCTTATAAAGAAGAGATTCCAGAGGCCTGTCCGGATCTGGTGGTCTCCACATCTTGCCCCCAGCGACTGGATCCCAAACAGTAGGCGCCCAATAAGGGGCGAAGATGTGCCCGTCCACCTTCACTGATGCCCTAAGCCCCTCCAAGCACAGTGCCAACACATCCTGCCTATTCTCTGGATTTCTGGGCCAATGTTGATACGCAGGAGGTAGGACGGCCTTGACAGGATCTGTCCTGTGACCTGTGAGCCTGGGGTTTGAGAGGGCCGGTACTTACCCCGAGGGCTATACCCAGGAGCGTCCATAAAGGACAGGCCCAGCCTCTCATCCTCCTGCAGAGTACTCTGATCTGTGAAGCTTCGGTCCACGGCACTCATCATGTGAGTCTTCTCCTGGCGGTAGTTGACGGTGGCTTTCGTCATGTTCACTGGCTTCCTGCAGAAGGGGACAAGACCCTGCACTGGGGGCGGGACCCACGGCACCCAGAGATAGGAGGGAAGGCCCCGCTCTCAGAACCTCGTAGTCAGGAGTCTGCAGCATTGCAAACGCATCTTTAGATGTGGAGGGGCTACAGCCCAGACTCTCCCACGACAGCCCACGGCAGCCAATAGGAGCCACAAGCTGGTACCTTGTTCCCTATCCCTCCTGTCTCCAAGGTCTTCAGAGACAGTCACCAACTCGGCCTAAACAGGTGCCACTGCAGAGCCACCATCCGACAAACCGGAAGAGAAAGCCATACAGTCCCGAGCACCGGCCTCCCACAAGGTCCCTGCCTGGGATCTCCCTCTACCCTCCAGGAGAACCAGGCCTTTTGATGGCAGGCCAGGGTCTGCTCTGCCAGCTCAGGGGCCTCCCAGGGGAACCCTGTCACCTGCCTGGCCAGCAAATGAGTGTGGTGGGGGAGGAGAGGACAGCCCTGCCTGGGACCCTTCATAGGTGGAAACATAAGGCTGTGACACCCAAGCAGATCCGAGGAGCCCCTGGGACCCCCCAGGGAAGGATCTTGGGGAAGATAAGAGGCAGAGAGCACAGCTGTGCCTCTCGGTGGCTGAAAGGACAAGAAGCCCACGTGGAGATGTCCTAGGACCCGTGTGGAGGCTGAGAAGACCCTGCCAAGCTGGCTGAACAATGAGACCCAAGAGAGCCCTTCAAGTGAGCGGATACTGGCCTAGAAAGCGGTCTCCAGTGGTGCACCGCAAGGTTCGATTCCAAGCCAGGGGCTGTCAGCCTCCTTGGAAAGATTACAAAATCAAACCCATCAGGTCCACAGGAGACAGAGCATGGGGGCTGAGGGGGGATGACACCTGACTCCACTGGCCTCCGGCTGATCCCAGTGTGAGGGGAGGCAGATGGAATTTAATGCACACACTCGAAAGTTCTGAATTTAGGTTCAAAAATTATCCGCACAAAATCACAGGAGGGAAAAGCAGCCGTGTCAGCAATTCCTTGGAGCGAAGGGGAGGAAAACTGGGGGGGCTGGTGCTGGGAACCAGCAGGGTGGGGACAGGTTCAGGAAGCTGGGGGTGGGGTGAACCTCGCTAAGACGGGTCATGGAGGCCTGGAAAGGTGATGCGAGCCGCAGGGTAGTGCCAGCTCACTCCAGAGGCAGCGCCGTGGAGGCAGAGGCGCAAAACCAGGAGGGGGAGTCTGTCATGGACGGAGGCCTTGACACTGACACGGCCAGAGAAGGAGAGGGCAGTGGGGAGGGCAGGCCCCGGGAACTACTCACGGGTAGTAAGAGTAGGCATAGCGGTCCCTCCTGGCAGCGTGCAAAGAGAAACAGCAATGTTACCAGGCTCCCTCCCCGGGAGAGGGGGTCACACAGGCCAAGGGGCCACCCTCAGTCTGAAGTCACTGTAAGCATGGGCGAGAAGCCCTTCCAGAATCTTCCCTAAGTGCGCTGCAGAGGCAGGAGAGGATCCTGAGGGATGCACAGCTTTTGCAGTCACCCGTGCATGTGCAGAGACGTACACGCGCGTGCGCGTGCACACATACATGCATACTCACACACAACCAGAAACACTCAACAGACGGATTCACATACACGCTCATACACAGAATCACTCCGGCATGCAAGACACAGATATCCACACACTCAAAGGCCCTTTCCCATATCTGCGCCTGCTCTGGCCTCCGCAGACAGCCCTTGCCCTCAGACTCTTCTCCGCAGCCTCCGCAGGCCCTGAGTAGGAAGCCACAGGCATGCACCTCAGCCTAGGAAGGAGGGAGGACACTTTCCTAGTGTGTTCAAGGCTCAGAGCTTACTCTCCAGCACTGAAAAGAAAATCCCATTTCACAGATGAGGACACTAAGTCACAGGCTGTCACAGCGAAAGCCAGCCCTCCGTCTCAGAAGACTGGTCTCAGGACCGTGGCCCAGGAACTCCCTGCCAGGGTGCCATCAAACCCAGGGGTTGCCACAATACCGCTACTCTGTCCATTACGTTTGCAACACGGGCTGTTCTGGAACCTGTTCAGATCCTGCTCTGTTCTGACCCACCCCAAAATGCAAACCAGGGGAGCTCTGAGGAGTGCACTGGCACCCCAGGGGTCACAGTGGAAAGAGCAAAGCGCAGCGCTGGGGAAGGAAAGGGTTTCAGGGGACTCAGGGTCAGCCTGGACAGGTGCTGGTCCACGAGCTAGTGACTGTCTAATGGGAGCTGTCTCCTAGTGGCACGCGGACTACATCTGTGGCCCATCTTGTCCTGGCCAGAGGCTCTGTTCTACAAGGAGGAAGGATGATATACCACGTGACCCACTCTCTCCCCACAGGGGAGATTCCTAGGAACTCACACACACTGCAGCAGCGCCCCTGTAGAACAGCCTTCTACACTCTGCTTAGGGGCCCTCTTGGGCCTCCGCTGGGCACAGGTGCAGAGCTCTGCCGTTGGCGGGGGCCTCCGGTGGTGAGGCCTTCCCATTTGTAGCGCACGAGGCCTAAGTTCAGAGCAAGCCCTACCACTTTACCTAGTGACACGAGCAACTCCCTTTAATTACAGCTTCTCCGTCGGTGAAGAGAGAGTCCGACCCGCTGTTTGTCAGGATCCAAGAAGGAAATGTTCTAGGATACATCCCAAGTGCCAGAACCTCGTCTGGCACGTTCTGGGTACTCAATAGCTATCTCTCCTGGCACACAGTCACTCCTCATTAAGTGATCATTAAAAATCCTGTGTCTCAAGGCACTCTTCTGGGACTTCAGAAGAAAAAAAAGAAAAATCTGAACAGGAGCCCAGGATAGGCCATCCCACACACACTGTCTCATTCCACAGGCACACCCTATCTCCACTGCTGATGGCCCGAGTCAGCTTTTTGTCCCCCTCCCCCTCCCTGGATCCTACTTATCTACTCCTGGCAGACCAGAGAGCCTCTGCCAACCAGTCTGTGTGTGCCCAGCCTGGCAGCAGCAGGGGCTACAGAAGCCAGAGTCCAGATGGAGAAGGAGAAGGCTGGCTCTGCCTCTGGCTCCGAGGGTGACCTTGGGCAGGTCCACTGACACCTCTAGGGCTCAGTTAAGGTGCTTGAGCCACCAGGGTCTGGACATGCCTGTGAGAATGAAGTTGTTCGTGTGGCTGCCGGCTGAGGGGTCTCGGGAGTCCCCACCCTGCCTCCAACCCTGCTTAACGCCCTGTGCTCGGGAGGGGAGAGGATGTTTGTGTTTTGGTGCTTTGAGGTTTTGTGTTGTTTTGAAACAAGATCTCTTACAGCCCAGACAACCCAGTATTTAGCAGAGATGACCAAGATGGCCTTGAACTTTTGATCCTGTCCCATCCATCTCTGGAATGGCACGTGTGGTGTGACATCCTTCCTGATTTATCCCAGACTGGGGACTGAACCTAGGGCTTCCTGGGCGCTAGGGAAGCACTCTACGTAGTGAGGGAGATCATCAGCTTTGACGTGCTCTGTTGCTTTCAAACCATTCTCAGCACTAGACCAGATGCCCTTCTTCTCCCTGGCAGCTCTCTCACTCGGGGGCTCTGGGCCTGCACAGTCAGTCAGGGCAGATACCCTGGCTAGAGGGCCAAGTCACAGTCAGGGAGTCACTGTCCCTTTCTATTGGAACAACCCCTGTAGGCAAAGGACGGCAGGGCCTGCTTCCAGCACGGCTCCCTGCACCAAGCAGAATATTCATTCCTGGAGAGTGGTACCTGGCACCAGCCAGACCTGTGCTCCAGCCACAACAACGCCCTTTGCTGAGTCTCTGACTCCCACCGCCCAGTGTGTTAATCCGCAGGCCCATTGCCCAGGCTGGCAACCCTCCACGTACTTTGCCACCAGACGAGCTGCTCTACCAACCCCAGTCACTGTGCCTGGCAGGCTTTCCCCGGAGTAAGGGCCCCCGGTGGGTCAGGGTACTGGCCCCACTCACCCTTTGCGGATGATGACAATGATGGCCCCCAGGAGGAGAATGAGGACAGCGAGGCCACCTGCGCAGATGCCCAGGATGAGCCCCATCTCCTCCGACTTCTGGGACACTTCAAGGGGTCGCTTGCTCTCCTTGCACGCAGCTGGGGAGAACAAAGAGGACAGAGAATCAACGATGCAGAGGCCACCAGGGCCAGGATCTGAGAACCAAACAGGCTGCACAAACACGCATGCGCACCGGCCCACCTCTGCATCCAGGCATTGCTCCACCGTTCTCTTTGGGGTGGATCTCCTAACCCCGCCTCTCAGCCAACAGCCCCGCCTCCATATTCCAGCTCAGCCTCCCTCTGCCGGTTCATGTCTCTGATGCTCCCTATGCCACGCCCCCCCCCCCAGGATCTTCAGAGAACTCGGGACACCCGGGGCCTTCCCAACTACTCTTGCTCACCTGTCAGGTGATGGAGTGGGTAAAGTACCTATGTCACAGATGATACATCCCAGGACGTAACCAACCACATCCCATGTCTAGAAAAGGGACTCACATCATAGTCTCCCTGTCCGCCCCTGTCTGTCTCTCCCCAGAACCAGGAACCAGTCGCCATCACCCTCAAGACACAAGACACAAGCACAATGGCTTTCTCGCCATAGGCTGGTCCCTGTCTCCGTTAGAGTCCCTTCCATCACTCTGGGGAATAGAAAAGATGGGAGGGGAGGCCTGCTGTCCAGCTTGAGAGAAGAAGCCATTGAGGTGGGCCAGGACGGGAAGCCCTTCCTGACCACAGCCAGTCGTAGCTTTAAGCTCCTGTAGCCCTGTCTGCTCCCTCAGCCCTGGGTCCCCTGGACCTGCATGGATGGGAGGCCGGGGCTGGGCAGGGCTGAAGGTACCTAGACTCACCTTTCCTGGCAATTCGGATGCAGTTCAGTCGGGTTTCCTGGAAGAGCAGATAAAGGGGCTCAGAGACACAAAAGCCGAATGCACACTGCACAGTTCACAAAGGCTTGTACTGAGCTAGTCAGGGCTCACACGTCAGCTGCAAAATGTTAACTGAGGACGCTCCGTAGAGCCGTGCCTTAAGCCCAGTGAGATGAGAGGACACAAACACAGCATGGGAAAGTGGGGTGGGGCCTCAGAAACGAGGGCAGGAACTAGATGCAGGCGTCTGTTAAACAGTGAGAGAAGCCAGGACTGGAACATTGAGGAGCCAGAAGCCAAGAGCGAAGAGGGTAGAACTCAGAGTGGGGTGGAGGTGGAGCCTGGGTAGAGGCGGGGCCTGGACCTCTGGGGGTGGGGCCTGGGGTAGAGGTGGAGCCTGGACCTCAGGAGGTGGGGCCTGGGATGGAGGTGGGGCCTGGGCCTCTAGAAGTGGGGCCTGGGCCTCTAGAGGTGGGGCCTGGGGTGGAGGTGGGACCTGGGGTAGAGGTGGGGCCTGGACCTCTGAAGGTGGGCTTCTTCGGAAGAGGCATCTGAAAGAATGCAAGCAAGGGGGCCTAGACAGCAGGAGTTTTGGGGCATCTGTAGGAAGAAGTCCAGGAAGGTAAGGCTCAATGGAAGGGGTTAGCCTACAGAGAAGTCTAGGACCAGGCCTCAGGCCTCAGTGATATGTCTCCCCAAAGGCTCCTCACCCTACCCCCCACTACCCCAGCCTACACCACCAGGACCCAGCCGGCCCCTCACCCCTTTCAGGTGGCTTGCTGCCTGGAAATAAATGAGGTAGGCCTTCCTGGGTTCAAGCGGTGGGTTCCAGAAGCCACGATAGGTCTGGTTGTCACCCACAGTGAAGGGCATGGCCTCAAGCAGGCTGCTGGCGGCCAGTTCAGCTCCAAAGTAGTGCACCAGGCCGCGAGCCAGGGCCGTCTCGAAGGTCAGAGGTACGGAGAAGCAGTCCTGAGCTCCGGGCTCCCGCCGCAAGCGCCGTGGCCGCTCCTCCTCCACAACCACCTGGTAGACGCTGGACAGGGAGGAGAGAGTGCGAGTGGCCACAGAGAGCCTCCAGGCGGTGAAGGTCGGGGCTTTAGCTCTGCTCTTTCCAGACCAGCAAGACACGGATGCCCCGGGCCTCAGTTCCCTCCCCTGCAAGATGGGAGTGACCCAGGGTGTAGACAGAAATGGCACTTAGCTAATGAGTGTCATTGTTATTACTGTAGCCCGGCCCCGTTAAGAATAAACCCTATGGCCCTCCTATGTGTGACACAGAACCTGGAACACGGAAACAAGGACTCTTCCCTGGGTAAAGGATGACTAGAGTGAGGCCATATTTCCTGTGCTCACATGAGAGGCCCTGTGCTGGTACTGAGGAATCTGGGCCTCCAGAACTCTCTCCACAGTAGGAAAGAGACCAGCACCAAGCAAACAACCACATCCTGGTGCTGTCTAGAGCCCTCGAAACCCTAAGGCAGCAAACTCTGTCTACAAACTGGAGCCCACTGTGCCCCAAAGGGCCCTCGTGCTCTGACTTGCGTCTCTCTCTACTCCTGACCGCCATGGTTCTGCAAGCATTGGCTGTTGGCTCCTCCAGTCCACTGTGGAACTAGGCCAGAGTGGACTGTGTCAGGTCTGGTGTGTTTAAATATTTCCCTTACAGCTCAGTCTGAGACGCCCACCTGTGACACCCACCTGCGACACCCACCTGTGATGCCCACCTGCAACATCCACCTGTGACACCCACGGGTGATACCCTGCCTGCTAACCTGTGCTCTGGGAATCAGGAAAGCCCTTGCCTTCCCTCCAGTTCCAGGTTCATGGAATCAGTTTACTACCTGTCACAAAATTGCAACAAACACCAGCCCAGATCCCTTTCAGCCTCCTAGGCTAGGGTCAAGCCTCCTCCAGCCTCAAGTGCTCCCAGGAGATGTCGAAGGTGGGAGTGACCCAGGGTGTAGACAGAAATGGCACTTAGCTAATGAGTGTCATCGTTATTGCTGACACCAACTGTAGCCCGGCCCCGTTAAGAATAAACCCTATGACCCACCTTGTCAGTGAGCCCTCAACATGAAGGTAACTCATGTTAGCCTGGAGCTGGAATGCTAGCTAAGAAAATAGAGCCTCGAAGGGCTGAGGGGACATGCCAGGGTCACCGGCCCACCATGTCCCATCTCCCGTTCCCATCTGGCATGACCAGTCCACCTCACAGGATCCCTCAAGAGAACACTGAGGGAGAAGCTCCCCGACTCCTCCCTGGTGATGCCACACAAGGACCCGGAGGCTTCAGAAAATAACATAACATTCCAGGGGCCTGAGAGTCAGCTCCAGGCAGGCTGTGGGGGCAAATATGGAGAGACCCAGCAGGTAAGGAAGAGGAGCTAAGGGGCAGCGTGAGAGGGTGGAGGACCACCTAGGGCACCACCTATGTGGGACGGCCACCAGTCCCCACTAAGAGGACACCCCAGGGGCAGAGGAGCTCAGGACTTCCAAAAGAGCCACACCCGCCCTCCCATCTCCTTACCAAACATACCAAACATACCCAAAAGCAACCGCAAGATGACCCCACACACCCACTCCCTGTCTGTACTCCAGCACACACGTGTGTACAGACACACACACACACACACACACACACACACACACAGCAGAGCTATTGAGAAACATCGAGGAGACTGGCAAAGCACACCTCTGGGCATGTGTCCAGAGGCATGTCCAGAGAGGACCACCTAAGAGTGGGTCGCCATCCCATGGGGGAGGTACAGGTGGAAGAGTCGGGAAGGAGAAGGCTAGCCAGCTCGGACCTCGGTACTCTCTCTCTGCTTTCCAGTTACCCTGAGGTAAGTCACCACCACCACCACCACCACCACCACCCACCCCCGCCCCGGCCCCAGCATGTCCTTGCCACCCTGACGCTCTGCCTGTGTGCACAGGGCAGAGCACCCATGGACTGAACCCTCTAAAACCGGAAGCCAAATTGGCTCCTTCTCTCTTCAGTTGTTTTGCTGGCATGACTAATCACGTGCTCTGAACGGCGTCCCATGAGGGTGGAATGCCCATGAAGCCCTAGCACTGTCAGGCTGACCATGAGTCACACCTGCGTGAACGCCCTCGCCTTCTCAAACACGGGCAGACTCATGCCGGCTTCCCCATGTGCCCCTCACCCACCCTCACATCTCCACGCCCAACGCACCAGAGGCAACCTGAGATGACCCCCCCACTCACTCCTCATCTGTATCTCCCATGTGTATGTACACACACACACACACACACACACACACACAGCAGAGGCAGCCATGGTGACATCAGTGATCCCAGAGTCCTCTAGAGAGGGGGAAACAGGAAAGCCGTGTGCTCCGTGGGGATGGCCTTATCTGTCTGGCCGCCCACCCCTCCAGAGTGCCCACCCCGTACCTCCAGGAACAGAACCAGCTAGAGAATACAAGGCCCCAAGAGTCTCACTTCTCCTAAATGTCCGGTGAACCGCCCTGGGAGGCCTGAACCATTCCTTCTCTGAACCGGACACTGTCCAGGAAACCCATGACAGTCCCCGCAGAGACCTGAGGTCCTGACTGGAAAGGAGCGGCCCCAAGCTTCCCACTGCCCAGAGTCATGGAGCGCCCTCCCCACCTCTGAGCTCAGGCAGGGAACAGGGTAGCTGGCCGGGTCAGAGGTGAGGCCTGCTGCCTACCCTCTCTTCGCAGGCTTTCCTACCTGATGGGTGCTCCGCGGCCCTGGGCTGGCCTCAACAGCACAGTGATGGTGTTCTCAGACTCCCCCAGGGGTGACGGCATGTCAGCATAATCAAAGCTGGGAGCTGAGAAGAAACAGAGACGAGAGCATAGAGCCTGGCCACTGGTCCAGAAAGACCAGATCTCTAGCCCCCCAAACTTAACATCATGTTCCCTTGATCTTAGACTCTGACCTCTGACCTCCGACCTCCAACCTCCGACCTCTGACCTTAACTCTGATTCATCCACTATAATCTCCTGACTCCATACTTCAGCCTTTAAATGGTTCATTTACCTTACCAAGGTCCTCCGTACCCACTCTAGGCTGCTCTACCTCTCCATATCCTAGGAGCCCTGGGATCCTGGGCCCCTTCCCGAGGAAGCTCACCTGAGATGTTGGTGGTTATCTCGGTAAGAGCCGCCTGGCCGAAGCCCTTGCTCGTACGAGCACGCACGGAGAACAGATACGTGGTGCCAGGGTGCAGGTTGGAGAAGACGTGGTAAGTCTCATTCCGGAGTTTGGAGATGGTGCGTCTCGGGCCAGGCACGTTCACTGCTGGGTCTGAGGACTCGATGCTTTGGTAGCTGATCTGGGGGTAGGAGGAGCAGTTAGGTGGCACAGGACAGGGACGGGTGTCGCTATCCAGGAACTCCACCCACCCACTAAATTCCACAGAAACTAGAGGTGCACTGGGCCTGCCCCCTACCCTGCTCAGAACTCAGAGGGCACCGACTCTGACCATCCTGGAAGGAGCTTTGAGGCCCATCCCTGTCTTCCCACAGGCCTCTCGGTGTCACAGCACCAGGAGGAACTGTGACCTCCCACCAGGGCCCCTGTTCACCTCATACTGAGTGATGAGGCCATTGGGTTCCTGGGGCTCCTCCCACTTGAGAAAGATCATGTCCTCCAGGGGGGTGAAGGTGAGGGACTCGGCAGCAATCCCACCAGGCACTGGAAGGGAAGGAGAAAGAGAGGGAGACGGGCTTTGGTTCACGCTTCAGCCCTGCCTCTTCCTAGCTGTTCTGCTTGGGCTGTTTAGCCCCCCTGAACCTCAGTTTTTCCATCTAAGAAATGGACACGGCACTGTCCCCCTCTCACCAGAACTAAATAAAGTGAGGTATGCAAAGTTCAAACCCGGCATGGCCCGTTCCACAGGGAACAACGTTTTCTTCCGTCTTTCAAGGGGAAGCAGGTTTCATGCAGGCTCCTGCTCCAGCTGGTAGCTTTCAGGAAATGTAGATATTTACCAGAGAAAGGAAAACAATTGCAATAGGGGGTCGGGATCATGGGTGGAGATGTTTTCCTGTCTAAAATGATCTTAATTACATAAACAATCTCAATGAGACTGAAGAAACTTAACAGCACTGACAATTACGTTACACATGTGCTATGAAAATTTCCACACAGGCACTGGGAGGCATGGGTCAGTTTAGTTTGAGCTGCAGTATACACTCTTAATAACAAACACAGCAGGGGAGGGGGGAGGCAGCTCCTGACCAGGAACGCACCTGGGGTGGGGGAAGTGGGGGGGAGGGTCATCAAGCAGGGACAGCGGAACCTCAGATAAGAATCAGAGACTGCTGGACTGAGGAGTCTCTCGGCCCAGTGGGTAAAGCATGAGGACCTGGGTTCGGATCCCCAACACCCATGCAAAAGCCAGGCACTTGGCATGCATCTGTAACTCAGCACAGAGGTCAGGGGGCAGACAGGGGGAAATGTCAGGACTCAATGGCTGGCCAGCCAAACAGAAACAAGGAGATCCAGGCTCAGTGCAACCTTGCCTCAAAAAATAAGGTAGAAAGCAATAGAGAAAGGCACCCAACGTGAGCATCTCAGGCCTACACACACACACACATACACACTTACTCACATACATATATATACATACACACACCCGGGGTGGGGGGTGAGCACACATACATGCAGAGAGGAGGGGTGAGCACACACACACACACACACACACACACACACACGGTGGGGGGGGGCAGCAAGCACACAATCATACAGTGAAAGCTATGCATTCAGTTAAAGCAAAAATTTCCCAAGATCATTCTCCACCTACCCAAACTGTTAAAAAAAAAAAAAAGGCAATTCTCGGGTGAGTAAGGTCACAGAACCACAGAAGTTTCATTCACCACCAGTGGAGTATAAGTGGGCACGACTGGAAAACTGTCTAGCTAAAATCTACTAAAGATGAACATACGCCCTTGCAACCTAGCCATTCTCTCCTACACACGCCCACACGACGAATGAGTGTCGACCAAAAATAATCTGCCCAGACTTTCTTCAAAGCACTGCTCAAAGCAACCCCAACTCGGAATCCACCCGGATACTTCCCAACAGTTAACAGAAAGTAGATGCGGAGGACTGCTTTGTAGAATGAGCCACATAGTCTCGAGAACGCATTTGCTGGGACCATGCATGCCGCCGTCGGATCTCCTGAGAGCATTAAGTTCACAGAAACAAGTGGGCACAGAGCGAACATCTACTGCATGACTCTGCTTACCCAAAGCCTAGAGCCAAGGGGGGAAAAAATCATGCATAACATTATCTGGCAGGGTATCGGTTACCCTTGGGAGGCGGTGAATGCAGGGAACATTAGTGTCCTCCTGGGTGGTGGGGGTGGGGATATTTCTTCTTCGTTTGGATGTGAGTTTCCAGAAGTGTCCAGGCTATGGGAATTTATTGGACTGACTTAGGACAAGCACCCTGGATGATGGACTGAGGTGGACTGCCCATAGCCCTGGGGACCAACTGACATGCAGAGCTCCTGAGAATGGTGTAGTCTAGAGTCTGGTGTCTAACTACAGGTTGTGCAAAGCTGTGGGGCAATCAGCCATTGCTTGCCCCTCCAATAGAAAAACGTCAGCGTGTTTGCAGATGCTGGAGGTGAGTGGTGTCCAGGGACAGGCAACGAGGTGGGCTGAGCTCTATATGGGATACTGCTATAAATAGAACATATAGCACACACATGTATGTATGTATATTACATATGAAATAGAAAACTGTACACATGGGCAACCAGAAAACCTCTGAGCCAATCGTCTTACAGGCTCCCGGAAACCTGCAGGAATTTAGAGAAGGCTTTGGGCATGCACTGGCCCTAGAGTGCAGCTGCTAGGAGTGGCAGGTCTGCCAGGTGTGATGGTACAGACCTGTAAGCCCAATGGTTAGGAAAGGGAAGTAGAAAGACCAACGTAAATTCAAGGACAACCTGCATGACAGGTGAGACACACACACACACACACACACACACACACACACTCAAAAACTTAAAAACAAGTAGCTCAGATGGGGTGAAGCTGGTGGTAAAGTATGTGCAAGGCCATGGGTTCAGTTCCCAGCACCAAAACAAAACAGCAAACCCGGCATTAGGGCCAGGTTTACAAAGCCCCGCCCTGCCAATCACAGACTCGCTTTGAGAGCTCATCTGTCCCAGAGGACTAGAAACAGCAGCGTGCCGCCCAGGGTGCTCATGGGGGTTGTATGCATTATATGTAGAACCCATCATCCTGGCATCTGACGTGGAGCATGTGCCTAAGGCAGGCAGTGTGACATATGCGGCAGGCTGAGTGACAGGGCACATCTACCAAAATGTAACCACTTGCTGGCCCATGCAGCAAGGGTCAAATTTCTAAAGACTACATACAGAATGACTTCTCTGACCACAGTGGATTAGGCCATAAATCAATAACGAAACTATAATTAATTAGAAGTCCTCCTTGGTGGACTGGGGATGTCTCAGTGGTAGAGGGCTTGCCTTGCATGTACAAGGGCCAGATATCAATATCACTCCCCAGTAGACAGACAGACAGATAGACACACACACACACACACACACACACACACACACACACACACACAGTTATAAGTGCTTAGATATCAAGCAAAGTGGACAGGTGGTGGTGCACACCTTTAATCCCAGAGCACTGTGGAGGCAGAAGTAGGCGGATAGATCTATGAGTTTGAGGCCACCCTGGTCTACAGAGTGAGTTCCAGAATAGCCAGGGGCTACACAGAGAAACCCTGTCTCGAATAAAAAACCTCCACCCACCCACCTCCCCAAAAAAGATAAAGAAAAAAAGAAATTAATTCTAATTTCTTCTAGTAATTATCAAAGTAATCTAAATGACTTTTGAGTCAAAGAGGAAATTATTACAGCAATTAGAAAAGGCTTAAAACCAAATGGTAATGGAAACAGAATGTTCGGGTGGGCTGAGGACAGGGCTGGGTGCCACAGGACGCATGCTCATCGTGTACACGTCTGGGTGGGGTGAAGCCCCAGACGCAGACGACAAACATCGTAGGAGGCAGCGCAGGCAGAGCCTAAGGACAATCACGCAGCTTTCAGTGCACACCTTAGAATTAGGCCCACGCGGCACAGGCGACAACTTTAGCACCAAGGAATCGGAAGCAAGAGGATTAGAAGCGGAGGCCAGCCTCTGCTACATAGCAGGACCATGTTAGAAAAGGGGATGGGGGTGGGGGAAGGGGGCGGGATAAAGTCTCAAAAAGCTAAAAGTGAGGCTGGAGAGATGGCTCCGTTGGTGAAGTACTTGCTAGGCGGACAGGAGGACCCAGATTCAGATTCCCAGCACCCACATAAAAACCAGGCAGGCCTGCTGGTGAGGTCCTGGTTCAGTGAGAGGTTCTCAAAACAAAAACAAAAACAAACAAACAAAAAAAGGTAGAAAGTGACTGAATACATTCAAATCTATTTCACAAGTGAAAACTGTTAAGCCTTGCCATGCAGAAAATTTCTGGTCCGAATTAGCTGCTGAATTCTTCAAGACCCATAAAGAAGAAATTACTCTAACCTAAGAACCCTCAGTTTCCCCAGGAATGAGTAATAGCGCACCACCGCCTTGCTACAGCCCCCTACGTGAATCTGAGCATTGGCCCTGGGTCTGGGAGGCGCTCGGAACTCGGGGAAATTGGCCTGCATGCTTACCATCTTCATCTGTCTGGAAGGTGACCTCCTTGCCCTCCTTGCGCCCCTCAGGGTTTGTGAGAATCAGCCGCACGTGGACATTCCTGAATGGCAGCAGGTTCTTGATGGTGTAGCGGCTGGCACCCCGCTCCATCTTCACACACTCCCGGATGGTCTGGTTGTGGCTGCCACCCAGGGTGTAGCGATAGCAAAGGGACACAGCATAGGTGTGACAACGCGTGACATTGTAGCCCAGGGGCTCCCACTGCAGGGTCAGCTGGCGAGCCTGGATCTCGGCAAAAGCCAGGCCTTTGGGGGCCCTCGTGGGCTCTGGAGACACAGGAAGCAGGAAGAAGGTTGAGGGGAATGGGAAAGAAAAAAGAGGGAGGAAGAGAGCGTCAGTCAACCCCCAGAAATCATTCCTCCTCGCCCCCAGGAACTCCAGGCGCCCTCAGACCTGAAGAGGCTAATACCGTATGCTCTGGAGTAAGGTGGCACACGTCTGAATCCAGGCCTTACCAGCTGCAGCCGGCAATCAAGGCCTGAGAGATTCCACCTCTCTCAGCCTTAGTTTCCTAAACTGCAGGACCTAGATCTGGGTCCCCAGCACCCCCATAGAAGCAAGGCCCCCTGGGAAGATAGCTAGACTACATACACTATGACTGTCGTGGTAATACACGTGAACCAGGTATGCCAAATGCTAACACACCGTAATCCTTCAGAAACAATAACTAGTGCACTGGCGAGATGGCTCAGTGGGTAAAGACGCTTGGCCAAGCCTAATGACCTGAGTACAACTCCTGAGACCCAAGTAGTAAAAGAAAAGAACTCCATGGGGCTGTCCTTTGACCCCAATATTCACAGTGTAGCCCTACCACATACACAACAGACAGACAGATCAATGGAAAACAAAACCTTTAGCTATTACAAGCATAGTGGCACATAACTATAAGGTCAGCCTGGGCTACATAGTGAGACCCTGTCTCAAGATAAACAGGTGTGCTATAATTAGCACAATTTACTCCCTAGTTCAAGAACATTCTGAACAACACCAGGTCAATCAGAATCAATCTGTGGCTATATTTTCTTCGTTTACTAATTCTAAACTTATGAATGGCACAATGACAGGGGATGTATGGAATGCAGAAACGGAAATCCCTGTCCTTAAGTCCGAGGTAGAGCTCTATGGGTAAGGTGCAGACTCGATGGTGAGCCCCAACGCGAAGCCACAGGGAAACTGCAATCTGCAGCAACAGTAACGCTGACGGTTAACATGTAGAGGGTTCGGGCGTGTCCGGCATCTTTCAGGAGGCTTGAGAATGGGTTATCTCATTTAATCTTTGTTGAAACATGAGACAGGGGCTGCCGTTGACCTGCCATACAAAGAGAAGGCAGAGCTCGGAGCTGAGGCGAGGAGGCCATACTCACAAAGCCAAAGGGGAGCGAGGTTGGAGCCCAGTCAGGCCGGCACCAGGGCCCGCGCTCGGACCAGCCTCTGCCCTGATCCGAGGGAGGAAGTCACCTAACAGTCACACCCATGCCACAGAGAGGCACAGCTGCTCCAACAGGAGGGACAGGCAGGCCGTGTTACAGTCTCTTAATGACTCCATATGTCCTCATTTGTAAACAGGGAAACTGGGGGCCTGGAGAGATAGCTCAGTAGGTTAAAATGCTTGCTTTGCAAAGGCGAAGACAGAGTTCAATTCCCAGAGTCCACGTAAAAATGGAGGTGGTGGTATGCGCTTGTAATCTAGCACCCAGGAGGCAGAGGCAGGCAGATCCCTGGGACTTGATGGTCAGACAGTTGAGTTTATCTGGTGAGCTCTGGGGTACCGTGAGAGCATCCTAAAACACAAGGTGAGCCTCTTGACCGGCTCCCTTCTCCCCTAAAGCAAAATACACCCAAGTCCATCCCACACAGATGTTAAAGACGGGCTGCTGCTCCCCACGGCCACCCAGTGCAGGACACCTGCCGCTGGTTTAGTTGCCACACGTGGGATTTCTCACCATTCTGGCCCAACAAGCCCACCGGTGTTCGTGTGGGTTTGGTTTGACTTCTTATGTGTTGGAGAGAGAATACTACTGTGAGCTCACCCGCCATCTTGCTCAGCAGTTTGACTCAGTCTCTGCTCTGCAGCTCTGGGCCGGCCTGTGTGCACTGTACCAGGGCATCTACAGGAGCCAGTTTGCCACTCCTGTCCTTTCTCTTGTGAGAGTGGGTCTCAGACCAGCTCTGCCACACTGGAATACCCGCCCACCTTCCTTGCTGTTCTTCAGTTACTTGCTTTCCTGTCCTCCTTCGGGATTTGCATAAGGACAGGTCAAGTTCAAGGTACACTGGCTACACAGAAGCTTAAGACGTCAGTGAGCCAGACTGTGGGGGTCCCAGCGGCAGCAGCAGGTCAAGTCTGGCTCCTGCCAATCAGTCTTTCTAAGGAAGATGCTAGGCTCAAATTTCTAGACCTTCCCAGTTCTCAAAAGAGTCAGAGATTCAGAAGTTTTATTTTTGTTTTGTTTTGTTTTATTTTTTGGTTTTTCGAGACAGGGTTTCTCTGTATAGCCCTGGCTGCCCTGGAACTCACTCTGTAGACCAGGCTGGCCTCGAACTCAGAAATCTGCCTGCCTCTGCCTCCCAAGTGCTGGGATTACAGGCATGCGCCACCACACCCGGCGATTCAGAAGTTTTATATTGCAATATCCAGATTTATGGCCACTTAAAACGCTGCTTAGGATCAGGACAGCAGCCCCTGCGTGGACGGTAAGTGCTGGCTTAGGTGGGCAGCTCCCTTTCCAGCACCTGGGTGAAGAAAGGAAAGCTCTCTTGCCTTTTCCCTTTGGTCCTAAGCAGATCCCGGGGCTCAAACATACCAAGACTGGTATGCTGACTTAAGGGTGTGACTCCAAGACTCTACTTCCAAAAGCCACCCGCTATAAGGCACTCCCTAATACACACTGGCAAGACCTATCCGGGTGAATCCCACAGGTCACCAGAGGGTAGGGGACTTGGGAAAGGGGGACACACGTAGCTTCTATTAAATTAACCCAGCATGGGTTGGTTGTGACAAGGCCAGCAAGCAGTATCCCGCCCGCAACTGCCTCTGTCCTGCGGAAGGAGCTTCAAACAGGGTCACGCGCATCCATGTGCAAATCCTCCATCCACTCCTCACCAGCTCTGCAACTCCAGGAAAGTTACCTAACCCTTCTGAATAACTTATGTCCGTGGAGGAAATAATGCTTACTTCAAAACTGTGAACTATCCCAGTAACGGCTGAGAAGGGGGTCAAAGGATCAGAAGTACTAGGTCGTCCTCAACTACCAAGCAAGTTCAAGGCCAGCCTGAGGCACGTAAGACCCTGTCCCCAAAACAAACAACAAAACTAGCTCCTTTAAAGACCAAATATAAGCCAGGCACAGGCCTGTGTCCCCAGCACTTAGGAGGCAGAAGCTAGGGCAGTGGTTCTCCATCTTCTGAACGATGCGACCCTTTAATGTGGTTCACCACGTTGTGCGACTTCATAACTGTAATGTTGCCACTGTTAGGAATCATAATGTAAATATCTGTGTTTTCCAATGGTCTTAGGTGACCCCTATGAAAGGGCTGTCTGACCCCCAAGGGGTCCTGAGGACCTCTGGGTTATCCTTGGCTACATAGTAGTTAGGGGTTAGCTTGGGCTATATGAGATCATGCCTCAGAATAAACATAAGGAAAAAAGGAAAGATAAGCATCTCAGGGACCTGGTAAACCAGAGTGCCCAGCCAATAGTAATCGATAGAGAAACGTGTGCACCGAAGCGAGACGTCTGTAGCAACACGAATTAGCGGAAGCATGCCACAAAGCAATAACACGTCCGAGCCCTCCTAATCACTCCTGACTGTTTACCCTAAAGAATACGATTCGGGAGAATAAAGGGAACAGCAAGCATTTAATTTTTTCGATGTCATATAACAATAATAAGGATATAGAGGCAAACAACCCAGGAATCTGGGGACTCAGTGGATGTCTGCCGGCAATAGCATAATTACAAATGGTGTCGCACACGGACCGGCACCGAGCGAACGGAGCAGAATCCTGGACGCCCGCTCCATCCCGATGGCAAGTGTGTGAAAAAGCGCACTGAAGACATATGGACGGAGACTGGAACAAGACGGAAAAATTAAGGCAGCTGTTGAGCTAGGCTGGTGATTCAGAGCGCTCGCTTTTTTTTTTTTTAAGCCTTTTATGGTGCAATATTATTGTTTTTACAGTAAATAATAGAGTGGAAGGAATTGTGGGCCTGCAGAGCCTGACAACACAGCTGCCCAAGAGCAAAACAACCCCAGGCCAGGCTCCGGGGCGGTTATGCCGCCAAAGAGGAGCCTGTGATTAGGAGTGGCCCTACCCACCTGGCCCCTGCCCGTCCCCACCCTTGGCTAGCCGGAGGAAAGTGTTTATCTGGACCTGACACTAGTGGGCACTTAGCCCCAGGCAGGGGAAGTGCCGATGTCAACACCCATGGAAATCCAGAGGTGCCAGCAGTGGTGGCTGATGCTGATTCTCAGTCTAAAGGATCTAAAAGCACGTGGCGACGAGGCTCTGGGCGTGCCTGTGTGGGAGTTTCTTGATGAGGTTAACTGAGGTGGGAAGAACCCCCCAGATGAGGGTGGCACTGTCCCATGGCTTGGATCCCATGAGGACGGCACTGTCCCATGACTGAATGGAAAGGATGCAGGAAACTGAGCACCAGTATCCAGTATCCCGTGCTCCCTGACCACCTGCCTTGTGGCCAGCTGCCTTGGCATCCCCGTCATGATGGACTGCACCCTCAAACTGTGAGCCAAGAGAAACACTTCTTCAAGTACTTTGTTTAATCACAGCCGCAGGGAAGAAACCAGCTCTGTCCCTGGCTCTGCTGTGTGCCACTGTGCAGATTTGGTCAAGCGACTGAAACTCTTGAGTCTTAGTCACCTGTGAAACGGGAAGGATCAAAAGTTACAGCTCTTTGGTAATAGCCTCAGGCCATGGGGAATAGAGTCAGGCTGTACAGGGCAGTAGTAGCCCCTAGCCATAAAGAATGGCTCAAGCCCAGCCTGACTGCTCAGCTCCACCTGCAGAAACGGCAGGCCCAGGTATTAAAAACTACACACTCTGCTCCCAGACAAACCACAAAATAGCTGTACATCCAGGTACTTACGTGTGTGTGTGTGTGTGTGTGTGTGTGTGTGTGTGTGTGTTGATGTATATGTATATGATATACATGCATATGTGTATGTATGTATGTATGTAATTATCTATCCTTCAGACTCCCTAATGAACTCAACCCTCATACCTTAGAAAGGTTGAGGCCCTTCACTGATCCAGTAAAGCAGTCTTAGCCTGTTGAGATTGAGTCTGTCTGCCTCTCTGCATCACTTTTATACAATGATGATGCACTGTGTGTGTGTGTGTGTGTGTGTGTGTGTGTGTGTATGTGTGTGTGTGTGTGTGTGTGTGTGTGTGTGTGTGTGTGTGTGTGTACACATGTTGGAGTACTCTGTCTCCAATCAACATCCCACACAGTGATTACAGGCACACACTACCACACTCATCTCTTATGTCGCTGACAGCAAGCACCTTACTGACCGAGCCATTTCCACAGCCCCACAACCTGGGTCCTTGACCCACTGTCTGATTTCAAGCAAGTCCCATCCCCATCTGCACACTCAGGGGAGTGTGACAGAGATTTTTCCAGGGCTTCGACCTCTGATTTCTTGTCTTCTAAGTGGCAAATCAAAAACGCCTTTGAAACATGGAGAACACCATATTGATGATGGCTGTCACTTCTGGAGTGCCCGTGGTGTGCCGGGCATGCCACGTCACACGTATGTAATGCGTCCCCCCTACAACGGCCCAGATCAACCCAAAACACAGCAGGACCCCGAGGATCAGCCCCACAAGTCCATCCGCACATCCACACTCCCCAAAAATCTAAACAAGGGGTTCCAACCTCAACAGTACTGACACTTTGGGTCAGATAATTGTCCCTGGACGGCTGTCCCTTGGCCTCTACCTCTTCATACTAGTAGCACCCACTGGCAGCAGCCAGCGTGGCAGGCAGCATGTCTCCAGACACCACCAGACATCTCCTAGGAGAGGATGACCCCCATTGAGGACACTGACGAGAGAGATGTGACCCTGCCACATAGCTCTGAATGCTATCAACACCTTCTCTGTACCAACAACGTTCAGGTTCGCACCAGCAGCCACTGGCACATTTAGTGGCATCTCAAAGTTGTGGCCGAGGCACCGCTTCTGATCTATGACACTCCCCAGGTCAGCCCTCGCTCCCGCCCCCTCCCCCCCGCCCCCCACTCCGGAACTCTGCTGCTGCGGGCTCCTTTGCAGTCTGTGGCAGCTCCATCCATCCAGTTACTCAAGCAAAGCCCCTTGGAACATCCTGCCCCCACCCCACCCCCGCTTCCTTCTCCCTCATCCCTTAGCAGATCGATCAGCAGATGCGGCTGAGTTCTGAACCAGCCAAGCTGAGCTGTCATCTTGGTCACTTCCGCTCAGCTCCCAGATCCCGTCTCTGGCTACAAGAACTGCGGGCGCTTCCCATGTGTCTCCTTCAGGGACCTTTGCCCTCGGTCACAGTTTGGTTGTTCTCTGTTGCTATGATAAACAACATGACCAAAAGGAGCTTGGGGAAAACGTTCATTTGGCTTCCACGTCCACTTCCGCACCACGGTCCATCATACCGGGGAGCCAAGGCAGAATCATCAAAATCAATCTCTCTCTCTCTCTCTCTCTCTCTCTCTCTCTCTCTCTCACACACACACACACACACACACACACACACACACACACTGCTCAGCCCTGCTTATAAAACCTAAGATCGCCTACCTGCCTAAAGGTCACCCACAGTGCGCTAGGCCCTCCCATATCAATCATTATCAATCATTAATCAAGAAGATGCCCCACCGATAAGCTCACAGGACAATCTCATATAAGCAGTTCCTCCATTGATCATCCCTCTTCCTAGGTGCCTTGTTTGTGTCCAGTTAACAACAACAACAACAAAAAAAAAACAAAAAAACAACAACAAAAAAAAAAAACTAGCCAATACATCCCCACTACAGTCAGTCCTCCATGGAATCTCCACAGCCGACCCGAACACCAGCCGCGCATGCTCTCGCCTTCTGACCACCAGTTGCGCATGCTCAATCCTGCTCTCCAGCCCCTGCTGTCGCTACCCAGCTCACTCGCTGGTGAATCTGACATCCCAAGCCCTGTTTATACATCTTCTCTCACAGTTCTCCCAACGCCTCCAGGCCTTGGCACTCAAAGGTCTGCCTGTCTGGACTGTTCCCTCCCTAGCGCACATCACCTGGCTCAGCCCCTCGCCTCCCGCAGGACTCTGCTCAAATGCTGCCATCTCAGTAAGACAGTCCTTCAGCTTTTTATAAATAACAATCCTCCGCCCCCTCCCCGTCCCCGCCCTGATTTATTCCTCCTCACGCACTTATCACCATCTGACAGACTATATATTCCACTTGTTTATTTATTTATCATCTGCCTCCTTCTGCCAGGACACAAGCTCCCTTGCAGAGTCTTAAGAGGACTTAAACGCTGGTGGCCTCTGTCTAGGGTGTAGCCATGTAACCCTAGTAACTGTAACATTATCTGCCACATAATAGACACTCAATAAACACCCGTTGCCTGAATTTTTATGCTACCCCATACGGTAGAGGTTAATGTTGTTCCCACTTACAAAACAAGATGAAACACATCAGTGGGCACATTGCCCCACCCAGACCCCTCAGCTAGAAGGCAATCACCACAGAGCCACTGACCCACTACCTCTCTCCCAAAGTCTGGCATTAAATTAGATTTTAGTTGCCCCACAAATCAGCTTTTAATAACACTTAAGAATATGAATTGCAGGCTGTCAAGATGGCTCAGTAGGTAAAAAATGTTTGCTGTCAAACCTGACAACTCGAGTTCGATCCGCAGAACCCACACAGTAGAAGGAGAGGACAGACTCCAATAGGCTGTCCTCCAACCTGCACATGGGCACGGTGGCAAGCACACGCCCACACACAGACAAACAGTAAGTAAATAAGTTTACCAAAAATTAAAATAAAATAAAATAATATCAATTGTAAAAACTGTTTGACTCTTAACCTTAAACATCATACATTATTCAAAATATGGATGTAAAGATGAAACTGTTACACTCTTAGGGAAAAATAAAATAAAAGAAGAAATAGAAAAAAGATTCTTGGCAACTAGGGCTAAGCAAGGAATGCTTATGTTTGACTCCAAAAGCACAGGGCAATTTGAGAAACAGAAATTCATCAAAATTTAAAATGTTTGCTCTCGGTGTAAAGACAATGAGGAGACAAGATCCCTGCCGGGAGAAATACCTACAGATTAGACACCCATCAATGCATTAGTAATATGTTCTAGGTACATCTAGTATCTAGAATGCATAAAGAACTCTCAAAATCCTATAGGGAAAAAAAAAAGCTATTCTATTAAGAAATGAGCAATGAGAGGAGCAGGCGATCCGCTGAGGAGCACAGGCGGCCGCGGCAGTCATGTGTGGAAAGATGTTCAGCAACACTAGACTTACAGGAATGCAAATCAGGACCACGAAAGGGAGGGAGGACTCTGCTATTTAAAGCAATTGCTGCTCTTGTAGAGATCCTGGGGCTCCATCCCCAGGAACCACATCCGGGTGATTCCCATCTGCGTGTGTAACTCCAGCTCCAAGGGGAACCCAGGGCTCTCTTCTGGCCTCCTTGAGTGGCCTGAGCTCATAAGTGCACATACTACAAGCACACACGCGCACATGCACACACTAGCAAAACACTATAAACCATCATACATGGTTCTATTGTATAAAACATCTACAAAAACTAAATCAAGAGAGATGGAAAGTAGACTCGTGTTTGACTGGGGCTTCAGGATTAGGATGAACTGGGTGAGCATTAAATGGCATAAGGTTCCCACTTAAGAGTGATGACGTGTTCCAAAACCAATCATTAATAGTTGTGCAACGCCAGAGAACCGTAATGCCTTTAAACTGTAAACTTTAGTGACATGTACGAATGCAGATCATATTATAATAAATCTGTTACCAAACACACACACACACACACACACACACACACACACACACACACACAACAAAAGAAGCAATTCCAAAACAGTTGTATACTGCATGATGTCATTTATGGAACATTCTAGAGAGGAGAAAACGCTAGAAACGAAAGATCTGTGGTTACCAAGGGCGTGGGAGGAGAGAGAGAGAGAAGTGGATGTGGTCTAAAAGTGGAAATTGTCCACAGGGACACTGACTGCTCGGATTTCCCACTGTACACACAAACTTACACAGGTGATAAACAGAGACACACAAACACCAGAAAGGGGCAGTGGCTGTCAATTTGTTGTTACACGTTTTTGTTACATTGTATACATTATTTTTCAGCTGCACAACTGGCTTTGGGGGAGGGGCACGAGCATACCTTGGCACACATCTGGAAGTCAGAGGGCATCTTATGAGAATGGGTTCTCACCTTCCATCCCGTGAGTCTCTGTGCCATCAGGGTTGGCAGCAAGCACCTTTTTCCTACTAAGCCATCTTGCCAGCCTCAGATATCAATCTTTATTGTAAAATTAAACTATGGTTATCTCAAATAGGACTATTGTGGAAAACATGATAGAGTAAGGAGGACCTGTGTTCTTACAACAGCACATGAATCTTTATCACATCAGAAAATGTCAGAAACAACAGCACCCTGCTGTCCGTTTCTCCTATAAGTCTTCTGGGTGCGGGTGCATCAGAGGTCCTTAGCAAGGGCTACTTTGTTCTTCCAAACAAGGGAGAACCGCCTGCCGACTCAACACCAGGAAATCCAGACAAAATCCATCCACACGATTTCTAATTGATAGTGTTTAAGAATCTGCACCTAGCCGATTAAGAGTTCTGGTCCCATCTCTGCCCCTTAGTGGATGTGTGTTCTTTGCCTAGTCACCTAACATCTCTGTCTCAGTCACCTCATCTGTGAAGTAGGTATGACAACAACCTATCACAGGGCTCTGGTAAGTTTCCTGGTTTGTTTTCTTGGTCTCTTTTTATTTTGATTTGGTTGGGGGTCAGGGGGACTTGTCTTATTGCCTTTTTCTTTGTCTCTTGTTTATCTTGTGTTATTTTTTTTTTTTTTGAGACAAGCTATGGAGAAATAGCCCAAGCTATTTTATATATGTGTCAATATATGTGTGTATGTGTGTGTCCTTGCTGCCTCTGTGGAACAGGGCCTTCCCGCAACCCACCTGCGCACTTGGTGCGGCTGATCAGTGGTGGCCCTGGGCGGCCTGTGCCTCCATCTCCGGGGCGTGTGAGCAGCACGCTGATTTCATATTCAGTGTCCGGGTCCAGATGCCACAGCTTGTAGGTCTGCAGGTTGACAGCGTGGACCTCGGCCCACGGGCCCCGCGCCATGCGGTACTCGATCTCCTTGCGCACGATCGGCCCGTCGCCAATGATGGAGTTGGTGTTGAGCTGGATGATGAGGTAGGTGGGGCCTGCACGCAGCAGCTGTGGGGGCGCGATGGGGGTGGGAGGCTCTGCGAGGATATGCAGAAGAGGAGGAGCCTACTAATGCCACCCCGTGGCCCTAGAACGCCATAATTCAGCCACACCCACTTCCGAGATCCCAACTTTAGGCCTGGGGGACCCCCAGCACACTCGCCGGGTTAGCGCCTGGAACGCTCCCGGAGATTCAGCCCCACTCCCTGTGTCCGCCTCTCATGCAGTCAGTCCACACTGTTCAGGTCATAGCTAGAAACTAACTCTGCAACCCACTCAGCCCCCATCACGAGACCCTCTCTGTCCTCCCAGACCCCTCAAGCTGCTACCAAGTGTTCAACTAAATCTGCCCTGGGACCCTCATCAAATCCTCTAAGAAGCGCTAGCTCCATGCACAGCCCTACGGGCCCTGCCCCAGCCTGTCTCCACATGTCCGGCCTTCCGTAAGGCCAACCCGCTGACCTTTGACGATGAGCTCGGCGAAGTTGGAGACTCCGGCACCGCGAGGGGCCTGGGACACGCAGCGGTACAGATCCTGCTCAGCGCGGCCTACAGAGGCCAGTGGAAAGGTGGCAAGAAAGCGGCGGTGGCTGATGTGCCGCACCCCGGCCGCAGGCACCAGCACCCCACTCTGCCGCTGAAGAGACAAAGGGATGGGAGAGTTAGGAAGCAGGGTATGTGAGTCCCTATGATCCCCGGGGCATTTGCGGATCCTGGAACAGGCCTCCATCCGGGAGGGGGGATGGGGGGATGGAGGGACACGGGGGTGGAGGGGGAAGGGGGGAGGCGGGGGGGGGTAGGAGAATGCAAGCTGGCAGAGCACAGCCTAGGGGAGAGACACTGATGCTGGCCTATGAAGGGAGGACTCAAAACCCCAAAAGGGAACCAAGCCGAGGAGGCAAAAGGTCCTCGGCTACCTTCCTGAGCCGAGTCTCTGTGGGCCGCCCTCACCTGCAGGAAGAAGCGTTCTGCCTCTGCGGCTCTGCCCGCGGCCATGCACTGGAAGGATGCGTTCTGACCCGCGTTGACCTCCACGTCTCCAAGGCGGGAAAAGTGAGGGGCCTTTGCTGTGGGAAAACAGACACAGCCCCAGCATGAGCCGGGCCTGCACGCCCTGCAGGCAGGAGCCAAGGCTACCCCTTCTTTACCGCCGCCGGGTGGCCTGGAACTCACCGCAGGGATAGCTGAAGAGCAGGATGTCGTCTAAGCCTATGTAGCCCTTGTGGTCTGGGGAGATGAGGGCCTCAAACAGCACCTGACGGAATGGGAGGCCAGTTGTCAACGCGACATCCCTCCAGCCCAGCTTGGCCCCAACCCGACCTCTCCCCCCACTCCCCCACCCCACCTTCCCCCCACCCCCCACCCACGCCATCCATCGCCAACTCAGCTCACACAGACCCTCACTACCAAGCCAGCTGTTTCAGGGCTGTGGGCAGAGAAAGTGACGTCAAGGCTAGATGTTTCATCCCAACTCTGACAACTCCCTCAAAGCGGCCAAATTCTTCTAGTCAGACAGAATTTCTAGTCCAGTCCTGTTCCAACTCACCCTCAACGGTGGCCATTCTATTAACAATGACCTCTGACTCTGTACCCACACTGACCCCAGACTAACTCCAAACTCAAGCCCAGATTGACTCCTGATGCTGAACAGCCTAGCCTGGCATCAGGGCGGCCTGCCCCTGCCCTTACCTCCAAACCCAAGAAAGCTGACCACTGACTAAACCCAGCCCACCTGATACTCATTGGGCCAGAAGGTGCTGACAGCCAGTTCAGCCTGGTGCCACTGGCGGCCGTGGGACCCAGTCATATTCCACACGGCACTGCCCAGAGGGCCCCCGTTCACACGGACGTAGACGCCCAGGGTGCCTGGGCTGTGCCCGTCCCTGCTGTACAGGAAGTAGCTGAACTGCACACAATGGGTGTCGTTCTCGCTCAGTGTCTGGAAGATGATATGGGCCCTCTGGCCTGGAGCATGCTGGGAAGCATTGACCATCAAGTAGGCCCCTGGAGAGAGAAAAAGAAGAGGCAGGAGGCAAGGAGACTTCAGGGGAAGCCGAGGTCACATTCAGAAAGGACAGAAACAAAGCCGCCACCAGAAATCGAGGGTTTGAGCTCTGACATTCTCACATGGGATAGGCCCCTCCCTTCCACCATGGTCTTTTTCCCAAAGGAGAAGGCTAGAACAGGAAAAAGACAGACTCAACCTTGTCAAAACCCACGCGACCCCTCACCATCCACAACTCACCACTTTCCCTAGCACTGTATTAGGTCATACGTCACAGAGCCGGCCCCCTGAAGTCACTGATTCCAAAGCTTCACATGCTCCCACACACCCACACCCCAACCCACACCCCACCCCCAACCCACACACCCACACCCCAACCTCCACACCCACACCCCAACTCCCACACCCACACCCCAACCCCACATCCATACCCCATCCCCCCACACCCACAACCCCAACCCCCACACCCACAACCACAACCCCCACACCCACAACCCCAACCCACACACCCACACCACAACCCACACACCCACACACCCACACCCACACCACAACCCCCACACCATGCGCTTGCCTGTGGCTCTGATCATTCATAAAACCAGTGCCTGTCTTGCTACCAGCCTGTCATGCCTCGGGCCTTCCCTGTGTCCTCACACACAGGCTCCTGAGCCCAAGCTTGATGAATATGTAGGACAGACTGAATGAAAGGATTAACTTCCCTTCCCACCCACACCGATTCCTCTGACACAAACACCCCAGGTTCCCACCAGAAGGTCCTCCATGTGTGATGGAGATGGTGGGGAGATGTCTCAGAACCTGACTGGGGATTATGCTTCCCTTGGGGTGAGGGGGACGCAGATGCCAAGGAGGGGGCCCAAAGCCACCCTGGCACAGCAGCCACCAGCACTGTCTCCTCCCAGACTTGGCTGACAACACATTCTGAGCCTGCCCAGGAGGGCTCCCCAGGGAGTCAGCTAAAGGGATCTCATTCATCGCCCGAGCTTAGCGGGAGCCCTGTGAAGGACTGCTGCCCGTGTCCTGCAGGGGTAGGGAATGAATGTCCGTCCCAGTCCCTATCCCCACTGGAACCCTAGAAGGCACACATCCTAGCCAGCTCCTGTGGACTCTACTCTCCCCTAAGATAGCCCCCTCTTCCTGTGCGACACCTTCTTGCCTCCTCTGTCCCCTGCAGCCCTCCCGGCTCTCACATGTGCCCCCACCCCAAGGCTCTCTCCCTCCCTCCCGCTCTCCTCTGAGAGCAAGTCTCCTGGTTTCATCCCTGTCTGCCTGGACCTCCCCTAGACTGTCTATCCACCAGAGCTCACCCCTCCCCCCAGACCTAGCTCTTCACCAAGGTATTAAAGGAGGTGACGCCCATGGGTCTGGAAAACATGAATCTACGTCAAATTCTTATATCTGAGCACGTACTAAGACTCGGAATGAATGGCTGGGTCTGGGGGTGCACAGAGGTCACACAGAGACCCTGCAGGGTAGGTAGGTACTATTAAGTATCCCCCTCAGACAAGCTAAAGAGTGATGCCTCGGAAACATATACAAGGATGGAGGACCCCGAAGAGAAGACACGCCCAGAGTGACAAAGATGGGCAATGACCAGAGAGGCAGGGAAGGCCACGGTGGAAGCTGAGTCGGCTGCCAGAGCCCAGCCAGTGCCAGCCAGCCCCAAGGGATCACCCACCTACAGCTGCCAGTCCACCCACCACTCAGAACCGCCACTTCCCCGGCCAGTAGACGCCATGTTGGCCATGCTGGGAGTTGAACTGCCAAGGCCTAGGTCCACCTCTATAACAGGACACGGGGGAGGGAGACTCTGGCTCTCTGTTCAGCTGCTGCCTCAGTCTACCCTACAATACTTCATCAGTAATAAACTGGCTCATCTGGCCGCCATCTCTCTTATCCTTTTTCCTTTTAAAATACATATGTGGGGGCTGGAGAGATGGTTCAGTGGTTAAGAGCACTGACTACTCTTCCGGAGGTCCTGAGTTCAAATCCCAGCAAACACAATAGTGGCTCACAACCATCTATAACGAAACCATCTGTTGCGAGGCTCACAATCATCTATAACGAAACCATGTATTACGAGATCCGATACCCTCTTCTGGTGTGTCTGAAGACAGCAACAGTGTATTCATACATATAAATAAGTAAATCTTTAAAAAAAAATACATATGTGATGGTTTATATAATAGTGCCCAGGGAGTGGCACTATTAGAAGGTATAGTCCTGTTGGAGTAGGTGTGTCACTGTGGGTGTGGGCTTTAAGACCCTCATCATAGCTGCCTGGAAGTCAGTATTCTGCTAGCAGCCTTCAGGTAAAGATGTAGAACTCTCTGCTCCTCCTGCACCATGTCTGCCTGGATGCTGCCATGTTCCTGCCTCGATGATAATGGACTGAACCTCTGAGCCTGTAAGTCAATTAAATGTTGTCCTTATAAGTGTTGCCTTGGTCATGGTGTCAGTAAAACCCTAACTAAGACAATATATGGTTTTTTGTTTTGGTTTGGTTTGTTTTGGGTTTTGTTGTTGTTGTTGTTGTTGTTGTTTGTTTTGGTTTGGTTTTTTCGAGACAGGGTTTCTCTGTATAGCCCTGGCTGTCCTGGAACTCACTCTGTAGACCAGGCTGGCCTCGAACTCAGAAATCCGCCTGCCTCTGCCTCCCAGAGTGCTGGGATTACAGGCGTGTGACACCACTGCCCGGCTACAACATATGTTTTTAAATTTTATGTATTTGGGTGCTTTGCCTACATGTCTGTGTACCAAACGTGCAGTTCCTTAAGAGGCCGTTGAGAAGGCATTGGATCCCCTGGTTGTGAGCCGCCATGTGGTGCTGGGACTTGAACCCAGGTCCTCTGAAAAAGCAGCTAGTGCTTTTAACCACGGATCCATCTCTTCAGCCCTCTTTTCCTTTTTCTTCTAGTTTTATTTTAGGGGCAATAACTCATCAAGTAGCCAAGGCTAGCCTCAAACTTGTAGCCCTCCTGCTTCATGTCTATTCTTTTCATAAATTTCCGTTGATTCTGTCCCCAGTGAGGAGGGCTCTAGTTGCCAGGTATTCTCAAGTATCCTCAACAATAGCAACTACACAACTGACAACTTGTGTGCCACCTCTGTGACCTGTACTATGGGCCATTGTTCTCCCATTTCACAGTCAGAACAATGAAGGTTGAGAGAAGTTGAGCAGCTTGCTAGACGTCACTGAACTGGCAAGATGATGGGACCAGGATTTGAACTCATGTCTTCATGACTCTGGAATGAGTGTTCTCAAGGCCATCATTTGAATGATGTACCAGTCTAGTGCTGAAGTGTACACCATTAAGTCGAGGTTGGGAAGGGTCCAAGGTTCCCAAGAAGAGGGCAGAGGTATATCCAGAGACCCCATGTCGCCTCTCCTAGGTATCTTCAAACCCCAGGAAGAGCAGGAGACCCTGGGAAAGAGCTGGGGAAGAACTGGGAGGAGAGAACCAATCACTGGTGGAGAGCAGGCTCACCATGGGGCAGGTCTGCAGGGGTCCCGGTGCCGGGGTGGATCCGCACTTGCTCCCACTGGAAGTCATCATACTGAGCCTGGCTGAACTCGCAGGGCACGGCCGGTTCACTCGCCTCCTCGAAGGTGCAGCCAGCTGTGAGGATAGGGCCGGGATGGTCAAGCTCAGGCAAGGCCACTGACCAGGAGGACCCCAACTCCCCACGTCCCCTCCTCTGCTCAGGCTACCCTCTTCCTTCCTTACCATGGCTCCCTCCAACTAACAAAGTTCTCCTACCCTCCTCCACCCCAACACCCTCCCCTCATTGTCCCTTACCAATACCAAGACATAGCATTGGCCACTGCCCCATCACTTCCCAGAATCCCCCATCACTTCCCAGAATCCCCCATCACTTCCCAGGATCCCCCATCACTTCCCAGAATCCCCAACAGCTCAGCCATCCACCAAGGCTCTCCTTAATAAAAACAACCATCGCCGGGTGGTGGTGGTGCATGCCTGTAATCCCAGCACTTGGGAGGCAGAGGCAGGTGGATTTCTGAGTTCGAGGCCAGCCTGGTCTACAGAGTGAGTTCCAGGACAGCCAGGGCTACACAGAGAAACCCTGTCTCAAAAAAACAAAAATCAAAACAAAACAAAAACAAAACAAAACAAAACAAAACAAAAACAACCATCATTTTTATTGCATCATGCAGCCTCAAACCAGCCTACAAGATCAGCACTAGATTAGTCCCATTTTACGGGCCTGGAAATGGAGGCCCAGCATAGGATGATGTTGAGCACCAAACGCAGAATGTCACTCTCTGTGTCCAGTAACAATGTGATAGACACCAAAGGAATTCACTCAATCATGGCCCAACGTCAATCAACTTAGATCTCTGTCCCCAGGGATGTGGCACAGGGAAGTTCTCTGTGGATTGAACACATGTTTGACCGGAGGGTGTTAATTCTGGTGATTGGAGACCAAGATTAATAATAATCTGAATTTTTGTTATTAAGAGGAGGTGACCAAGGATCTGAGAAACGAAGGCCTTTGCCCACGGTTCAGTACAATAGTGGCTCAGTGGTGAGCGCTGGAGACGTGGGACAGACTTGGGATCCAATCTGGGCTTTGCCATTTGCCAACCCTCGCAAAGAGGTGTGCTACCGGTTCCCAGAGGAGGAAAAGAGACTGGACTTGAATCTATGGCCAAGCAAAGTTCACACTCCCCAGAAATCTGAGAAGGGGAGAATGAGCTGCTTCTAGGTCTCAAGAAGAAGAGGGCAGGACAGTTGTAAGCCAGCAGCTGATGTCATAGTCAGGGCAGGCCACAAGTGCCTCCCCTTTGAGGACTGGCCGTGTGCATTTCACCTGTTTGCATGTTTCTACCCGCCCTGTAAGGGCGCACGAAAACACACGGCAGAGCTAGGCACGACTGAGCGCCTCACTGTTGGGGGTCTCTCGATGCCACCAGAGAATGGGAAACAATGGGATGTGTGTGCCAGCCAGGGGGAGGTGAGGGAGCGGGTGCAGGGAGCCCCACAGCGCTTTGTGTCTCTTTGTCTGAAAAGCTCCAGTCAGCGCTGTGCCCTGAGGCATGAGGTAAGTGAGTTTTAATGTCATCTTTGTTGGAAGGGCCCCAGCTCTCCCCTGCAAAAAGCCCACAGTGTGGCGCAGAAAGAAAGGGTGGCCAGAGTGGTCTGTCTTCCTGGTGAGGGAAGTCTCACTTCCTGCCCGTGGAGGGCCCACCCAATCACAGGAACAGACTATAGAAAAAAGTAAGATTTAGATCCCAGGCAAAAGTCAGGCCTTTCTAGTTCCTACACAAAGGCAAAGTAGCTGCCCCAGGCATCTCTTCCAGGGCCCTGTCAGGCCTAAGGTAACCTGGTTTCTTCCCAGCAATCCTGAGCCAGGCACAAGACCAGACAGGCCTTCCATCCCATCCAGCGCTTTCTGACCTCAGACTAACAAACAGCCAGACTGGGGGCTCTGCTAGAGCAACCTAACTTCCTGACCACAATTACATGATTCCCCCAGGTGACTGACCTTAGCCAGAGCGGCTCCCTATTGACTGTGCCTGACCAGAGTGACCCCAGTCTTATCCATATCCCCAAAATGTCAGGCAAATGCCAGTGACCACCTGACTCACTGACTCCTGCCCTCTACCAGATGCCCTCTCTATGTGAGCACAGTCAGGATGACCCTCAGGCACATATTCGACTCATCCAGGGTGACCTCTTAGCCAGAGAGACCGTTCTCACTAATCCCTAGTCAGCCCCAGACCTGGCCTCTGGGCCAGGCCCAGTTCAACTTCATCTCTAAGAGAACAACTCCTCCCAAAGGGAGCCCGGTCTCATCCCCAGCCCCACCCCAGCTCTTCCAGCGGTAGGAGCACCCACTTACCCCCGCCAGGGCTTCAGCACCACCACAAGGGGGCACCAATTACCACCACGCCTGCCCTGACTCGGTGCCCAACCTGCCTGAGGGACTCAGCGTTTATGTTATTCCTGTCATACAGATGGATTCTGTGTGACGCGCAGAGATGACCAGGGGCCACACAGCCAGCCGCAGTGAGCAGAAGACACAAATGAAATCACCTGTCTTTATCCGATGAGAGTAGACACAGACAAAGTAAGACTCCGATTACAGTTTCACACTCAAGGTCCGTCTCCCCGGACCGTGTGGTGCAGGATGATCAGTTATGGGCACCGGGCACCGTGAGAGACGCAAGGATGATTAAGGGCTGGGGGGCGGGGCGGGGTGGAATTCACTCCTAGGGGAGCTCTGACTAGCATGTGTAAGGCCCTAGGTTTGATCCCCAACATGGGGAGAGGCTGTGGAGAGAAAAGAAGGATGCCCTAGCCTGCTTTGGGCAGCTTCCTAACGAGCAAAGGTGGGGAAAAGGAGGCTGAGAAGGGCAATGGTTAAGGGCACAAAACGGGTTGTCGGCACAGGGAGGCGACGTTGGATGCCAGGGTGAGGAGCTGAACCTTGTGTTGAACTGGGCAGCCGCGGGAGCTGCTGGCGCTAATATCTGACGGTTCAAGCGGGTGGCTTTCCCAGAGCGCGAGTTCCCAGGTCAGGTGGGAACTGGGGACCAAGCTACCAAATGATCTGGAGCCTGATGTCTGAAACTGGCAAAAAATAAAGGGGGGGACCTGAGCTATGTACACACACACACACACACACACACACACACACACACACTTTCCCCAGACCAACTCACGTCCTGAGACACAGTCTAAGTTAGGCAGGGGACAGGGAGAGAAGACAGGGCCCCTCTTCAGAGAGAGCTCTCAGGGAGGGTGGGTTGAATCACTACAGGACCCCAGTGCTCCTCCAGCTCCAGCTCCAACTTGCCCAGCAACATTCCTCTGCTAATCTCCCCAATCTGGTCAGGCGGTTGCCTGAGCAACCGTCAACCACAATTTGGGAAGAAGGGGGATGGCTTATCCACATCCAGCAGGCTTGTGGCTGGATGGTGGCAGGGACCAGCAGCCTCTAGAGAGGCATGGGAGGGGTCCCCCCAAGGAGGTCTCGCCTCTCTCTCTCTCCCTCTCTCTCTCTCTCTCTCACACACACACACACACACACACACAGAGAGAGAGAGAGAGAGAGAGAGAGAGAGAGAGAGAGAGAGAGAGAGAGACTTAGCTGTGACCATGACAGGTCAACTGGTACAAAACATTTAAGATCAGAGCATCTGCATCTTAGTTCTGCTGTGCTCCTGGGTCCCCTCCTGACTGAGCATGTGACCCGCCTTCTCTGACTGCAGTCAGGATGACACCAGGATGACCTCTCAGACAGCATGACCCCTTCTCACTGATCTCTGGCCAGCCTCAGCCCTGGGTCTCCAGGCCAGGCCCCATTCAGCTCCTCAGTGAGGTAGGAACAGGGGTTATGCCTCTGATTTCGGTTGCGTGGTGGTGCTCCCCTCTGATCCCAGGATCAGACATGGAGGAGTAGGCATAAGGATCGGGAGTTGGGGCGTCATCCTCAACACCACAACGGATTTCCAGGCCAGGCCATGAGAGCCTATCTCAGATAAAGCAACCGTAATAGTAATAGCAATAGCACCAACTGGAGGTCTCCTGGGGGAAAAGCATGCATAGGAGGTCATGGGTCATGGGTCATGGGGACTGCCAGATTGGGGCTCTCATGCTGTAAAGCTGGCTCGTGGGCCGGGTGGTGGTGGCGCACGCCTGTAATCCCAGCACTTGGGAGGCAGAGGCAGGTGGATTTCTGAGTTCGAGGACAGCCTGGTCTACAGAGTGAGCTCCAGGACAGCCAGAACAGAAACCCTGTCTCAAAAAAAAAAAAAAAAAAAAAAAAAGCTGGCTTGTGAGCAGAAATATATAGATGCATTCTATGGTGGGCGTGAGCCTGGGAGAGGCGGGTATTTGTATAGAGCAGGAAGAGTCGGCGTGTGTTTGTGTGTGTGCGCGCACATGTGTGTGTGTGTCTGTGTGTGAGAGCACTCATGTATGTGTGTGTGAGTGCGTGTGTGTATGTGAGCACAAGTGGGGGGCACAGGCATGGGTGTGAGTGTGGGTGTGTGTCTGTGTTGAGCACTCGTGTGTGTGTGTGTGTGTGTGTGTGTGTGTCTGTGTGTGAGAGCACTCATGTATGTGTGTGAGTGCGAAGGTGTATGTGAGCACGAGTCTGGGGCACAGGTGTGGGTGTGAGTGTGTGTGTGTGTCTGTGTTGAGCACTCGTGTATGTGTGTCTGTGTGTTTGTGTGTCTGTGTGTGTGAGAGCACTCATGTATGTGTGTGTGGGTGCCGGTATGTATGTGAGCACAAGTGGGGGGCACAGGCATGGGTGTGAGCATGTGTGTGTGTGTGTGTGTGTGTCTCTATTGTGAGCTCTCGTGTGTGTCTGTGCATGTATGTATGTGAGAGCACACGTGTGAGTGCGAGTGTGTATGTGAGCATGAGTCGGAGGCACGGGCATGGGTGTGTGTGTGCGCGCAATGCATCAGCCTGTCTGTCCTCTTCTAGCCAGGACAGACAAGGGATATGGTCTGGGCCTGCTGCACCTGCAACCGTATGTGTTCTGAAGACCTTGAGTAAACAGAGCTTGTTTGCAGTGAGATTTTTATTCTCTCTGTTTTGTCAACAAAATGTCCAGTTCCCAGGGGTGGCCCCAAAAGAAACAAAACTTCTCTGGGCAGATTGTAAATATACAGGTTGGGTCCTCACACTGCCAGGCACAACCCAACCATAGCCTAGGGACCGCTGATGGTCCTGTCCCAGATGGTCCGCCCCAACTCAGGCTGCACCGCAGGCCTGCTTATCTCTTACCTCCTCCCTTCCTAAAGTCAGGGACTAGCTCTTACGCCTTTGAAGCCCATACCCGAGCCGGTCAAACATCCACCAGCTGCACTAAGTTCATGGATGTGATGATAGCCCAGACTAGTCTAGACTATTATATAGTATATAGCATAGTACAGTATAGTATATAGTATGGTATATAGTATATAGTATATAGTATATAGTATATAGTATATAGTATATAGTATATAGTATATAGTATAGTATTAGTATACCATATAGTATACTTTAGTACAGTATAATTATAATAGACTATTCTATAGTATAGACTAGATCAACACATCTAAATGGAGGTCTGGCAATCAGAGCCTTCTACCAGAACCCCGGGTAACTGACAGGAAGCACAGCAGGGCTGGCAATAAAATACCTATATAACCACACAGAGTTCTGCGGCGACCAACGAGACCGCCAAGGGTTGGCCACAGGCAGAGAAAGCTGAGATCACCTAAGGAGCCAACACAGAGCCTGGCAGAGCTGACATCCTCCTCTCTTCACTGAGTGTGAAACGAAGCCATCTGCCCCTGAGGAACTCGCAGCAGACCCTTTCCCATCTCTACGGCCAACACAGATCATGAGTTCTGGAGTTGACGAGAGGGCTGCTCTATTGGCAGTCCGGGGCTGGGCCCCAGAGATAAGGGGAGGGACTCACTGTGCAGAAATACGGTGGGACGAACACACGGGTCCTCTGCCCAGCAAATGCCCTACCCCACAGCCAGATAAAGCCACAGTGCAGGCTAAAGCAGTGCGGGTGTGCACAGGCCCCATGCAGAGGGAGGGCCATGCACTGCTAGGATGGGCTGTGCTGGAGATACAGAGTCCAACAGACAGAATCCTGTCATTCCGTGCAAGGCTGCAGAGCACACAGAGATGCAGGTAGGAAAGGATGGAACACCATCCAGAACCAAGCACCAAGGATGGCACCAGAAACTAAATGTAGTCCCCAGAAGCCGGGTGTATGCAGACTCCGGGGACGGGTGATTGGTGACATAAAACCTAAGCGACATGGATTCCGTTCTAGGGCTGGAAACTCAGCGGAGTGCTCACAGCCTGGCAGAAAGCCATTTCCTCTCAATGGAAACTCCCCCTTTTGGAGGGAGGGAAGGGGAGACGGTCATACAACTTAGGAGGAGGCTTTGAGAAGCTTGGGGAGTTACAGGATTCATGAGACCTTCCCCAAAGTTATGTAAGCAGTAGCAGCTCCTGGAGAGAGAAGGCTCTCTGCAAGCCGCCAGGGGTGAGGCTCTCCCCACGCAGGGGTGGGCTTCTCCTAAATGCAGTTGCTTTGGAATTACCGGCGTTTCTGCAAGGAACTCCCGTACACTCAGTGCACCAAGTTAGACTTGGATGGAATCCTTTCCTTTGGTCCGTGAATAGATGTTTATTCACATCTCCCTAGGAGAAGTCACACAACGCAACCCTACAGAGAACAGATTCATGACAAGGTTGACTCTCTGGGTGGCAGTCCTGTGCTGTTCAGAAGCGATGCAAACCTCACGCTGTCCCCAAGACCGGCAAAGAGTGCCCAAGTGACGTGCAATAGGAAGCAGAGGTGTGCTGCCTTGAGGTCACACAAAGATGTGACCCTCCCGGTGCTAGCCACAGAAAGCTGTCCACAGCCCATACCGGGACACCTCCGCTGTAATACCCTCGGGGGAAAGCTGGGGTGCAGGGTGGGGGCTGGGCTGTTAGACACAATCCAGTGAGGTACAGTGAGGGAGAGAGACAATGAGGCAATGTATACTGTGTTCCTGAAACGAAATAGCAGCATGCGGAGAAGCTGTGCCTAGAAATAGGAGGGTCTGAACAGCCAGAGCTGTGCAGATGCCCACCGCCAAAAAAAAAAAAAAAAAAATGCAGTGCACTGGGTGCCAACATACAGTGTAGTGGCAGCACGCCATGTGTTGGCAGTGAGCTACCGCGTGGGGTGCTGTGCCCAAAGCCCAGGTGAATCGGCATGCCCGATGAGACAGACTGCTCTAAACGTAGACATGCAGAGTAGTTTTAGAAAGCCATGCTCTCGGCCATGGTGCCGTGGGAGGGTTCGCTACCCAGTCACCCAGAAAGGGCTTCATTCCTGATGTAAGTGGGTACCACGCCCTGGATGAGAGCCGGAAGGAAGCGCACAGCAGGGCAGCTGCAGGGTGGAGGTTCCGGTCAGCAGGATGCTGCAGACGGAGTCTGCGGAAACTCCAGAGAAACTCCATAGCCCTGTGGCCCAGCATGCCTAAGTCACAGAGCATCGCAACAGCAGTCACAACAGCATAGGCTGAGTCACAGAGAAGTACAAGGGACGCCAGGTCCAGAAACCCCCAGACCGCACTCACCCGGAGTAGACCAGGCCTGAGATCCAGGGCCTCTGGCTACTAGAGACAGACATAGGTACACTGGGAAGGTGCTGTGAGAAGCACCGTAGCTGTCTCTTGGGGGCTGTACTGGTGGGGAGTCCCTCAGCACCCCCAGTTCTTCCACACTGACCTGCCTGCGAGACAGCGGCCAACCCTGCCTCCACTATGCTGAGGGCTTCTGTCCACTATCGCTTTCCCTACCCTCCAGCAGCTTCCAGTGCCTGGGGGGATGGGGAGGAGCGGTGGTGGGGAGGGCACAGGACAAAGGGACTGCCACCCGCAGGACAGGCAGCGCCACACTCAGCAGCTCTCCAGGTCCCCCTCTCTGTAGGGCCTGAGAGCCGTGGCTGGCAGACAAGGGGTTTGGATTCTACTGAAAATCGTTTGGACAATTACAGTGTATCACCTGCCCCCACCCCCACCCCACCAGCCCGGTAGGGTGCAGTGAGGCAGGACGGGAGAGGCAGAGGGAGGGGTCCATTGGATTAGAGCCTGGTGTAGGATGTGGGGTGGACAGGGGGCAGGTGAAGGAAAAGAACCAGCCCCAACAAGCCCGGATCCTCACTCCTCCCCCAGACACCACCATCGCCTCTCACCAGACCTGGACTTCCTCAGCGGCCAAGAGCAAGCTTGCCCAAGGCCGTGGGAGGCCTGCAAACACCCACCCGCACATATTTAAGAGTAATCCACACTCCCGTGGTGCTCACTGTGTGCCAGGATGTGTTCTAGACTAAATACATCAAAATATAAAATGCAGCCCATCATCCCGGGCACTGTACAACATCTCCATCCTCATTCCCCAAGTAGGATCACTCCAAGGCCCAGAGAGGTCACTATCTACCCAGATGTCACACAGCTTGGAACACTGGAACCGGAATGAGAACTCAGATGGTGTGGTCTCAGAGCCCGTGTTCCAAACCCCCATCACACTCTAGGTGAAGACACGGATTTGTTTACACACACGCACGCGACAAGAAGGATCCACACGCACACATAACTGCACATGCATGCTCATTCTGAACAGCATGCATCCCCTCTCTCAGGTGAGATTTACCCATCTCCACATAGGCTTCTGTCACCCCTCAGTTGACATCAGTGTCCCTGACTGTCCCTCATCTGCCTACTCTTCACCCCCAAGCCGCCCCTCGACCTAGTCATTCCTCCCACACCAGCTGTCCCGAGCTCATACATATCACCATCACGGATACCCCCAGGTCCTGACCTGTCCCTCTAGCCTGACTGAGGTCCTACCTGCAGGTACCCCACTGTTCCATCCCAATCCTTTCTCTAACTTCCTCCTTCAGACCTCAGCAACGGTCCACACTCACCCCAACTGCGTTTCTCTTCTCTTCTCCTTCTAAGTCCTGGGCTCTGTGTAGTGGGATCTATTCAAGACCCCCCCCCAGGGGTCGCACGGGCACAGCATCTTCAGAAGTGGCCACCACAGGGGGACCCCACGACTTAGAAAGGCAGCTTATGATCGTCGTGCAAAACTTAGAAGAAAAGTCCATCCCACTGCCTCACACAGTGGGTGGGGGTAGGTTGGCTTTACTGTGAGGGTGACAACAGGCGCTGGCCAGAGGGAGCTGAGTGTCGCAGCAAAAGGCGTTGAATGGGGACAGGTAGAGAGAGAGAGCAGATGGGCGGAGTTTAGGGGCAAACATTAAAGGCTGATTGCTGCCTGGGCTGCCATGTTAGGGTTGGGGTTCAGCCTTGGGAGCAGGGGACACCTGAGGCAAGGTTGATGGCACACTGTGATGGCCTTGTAAAGGCCACTTTGGGTCACGGGGCAGAGGAGCAGCTACTGGGACAGGCAAGATGTAATGAGGACTGTTGGGGGTCGGGGAGCACGGGGCTGCTGCCGAGCAAATGTCTGTCCACACCAGTTCCACTCTTCTGCAGAGCCCAGGCCACGCTGAAGCGCTGCGGGCCTTATCTTTTTAGACCAGTGGCTCTCAACGTTCCTAATGCTGCGACCCCTTAATACAGTTCCTCATGTCGTGTCCCCCACCATAAAGTTATTTCCATTGCCACCTCATAGCTGTAATTTCCCTACTGTTATGAATCACACTATAAATGTCTAACGTGTAGGTTTTCTGATATTCGACCCCCGACGGGGCCGATCGCCACTGGCTGAGGACCACTGTTTGAGACGTGTGGAACATTCCACACATGTGGAACGTCTTCTACTGGCACTTGCCAATATGCTGACAACCACTAGCAATGTGTAACAGTTGATGTCTTCAAATTTGGCTACAGCAACTGATGAACTAAATTAGTATTTTAATTAGTCGTACCTAATTTAAATGAAATAGCCACCTGCGAGTAACAGGCCACCACTGCAAAGAAAGAGCATTGCCACCACCGTGGAAGGCTCTGTGGGTTATGGCGGTCTGGACTGATGGCCCTGGGCCCACAGGACCTGGAGGCACCAACCTGCAGATCCACTCTGCACCCCAATAATTGTCTCATACCCTAGGACAGGTGCGCTCGCTCTGAGGCACAGAGAAGCTACCCACCCAGATGACTCTACCTTTCCAGGAATGAGGTGCCGGGGCTCCCCATGTCACAGCAGCGGCCTCTCCCCAGCCCCAAGCTCAGATCTAGCCACATCAAGCTTACGAAGCAGCTTGACACGCTGACAGGCCATGCTCACATAGGCTCACGCCCCTGGCCTCCATTTCACACACATGTATAAACACACACATGGCCCACTCTGGCTGCCTAGGTCGCAGGATAACACCTGTATACATCTGTCTGCCTCTCCAGCTCAGGGACAGGCCCTCAGGATCCAGAAGGGAGACTGTGGCCTCCTCTACCTAGCCCAAGATCCCCAACTGAGGACTGAACATGGGTCCTCCTCCCTCCTCCCTCCTTCCTTCTTCCTCCTTCCCTCCTCCCTCCTCCCTCCTCCCGATGTACAGACTAACCGTTGAGACTCCAAGCCTCACCAACGGTTGTCTGATCACAGCAGGCTGAACTCTCTGGATTGGACAAGCCCAGCCAGCTGCTAGGGGTGGGGCCAGGGCAGGGGGAGGCAGCAGCAGTCTGGGGGGAGGGGCTCTCCTGAAAAGAGCCTTCTCCCTTCAGTCTCTGCTAGGGACTCAACCTCTTTAACTCATAGCTCCCAGATGACACTTTCTGGACACGGCCTTTTCACAACATAACACCATCCACCGGCAGAATCTTCCAGATTCTTACCGAGGGAAAAAAACCTCTTCCTTCCCTTCTGCCTTCCATGGAGTCATTGCGCCCCCATCTGGCACCTCCAGCACTGAATTGACCCACTTGATTCCATTCATTCATTCACTCATTCATTCATCTTCTTTTTTTTTAATACGAAAAGTTGTTCTGACTAGCACAGAATTCACCGTGAAACTCAGGTTGACCTCAAACTTGTAATCAATCCTCCTGCCTCAGCACCTCCCACCTCCCAGTGCTTGGATTACAGGACTGAACCATATCAGCCAGGGTCTTTCATTTGGGGACGTCACAGCCATTTACTTGGACTAGACGGCTCAGACCTTGTGCTGGTGCTAAGTACTTGAGGGCCCATGGAGACATTCCTCACAGAGTTCCTGATCTTGTAAGGGTGGCAGGACCAAGGGACTGTAATTATAAGATCATATAAAAACCTAATCAACTCCTCCCTTCCCTCTGCTGGGCCCAAACAGAGAAAAACCAAGGAAGGCTTCAAGGAAGAAGTGATTTCTACGCTCAGAGACAAACTGGGGAGCTCACATAGGAAACTGGAATCACAGAGTCCTGGACAGAAAACAGTTGGTACAATGTGCAGAGAACAGATCATGGGTTGTGGGTGCTTAGGGGACTTGGGTAGATAAGGCTAGCCAGAATAGGATCCCAGAAGATGAGGTGGGCTGAACAGGGGCTAGAACACTGACAGGGCCGAGAAAGACTTTAACTCTGAAAGTAATGGGGGAGCTTTGACGGGATTTGAAGAGGGGTTTAAAGCGGAAGGAAGAGGCCAGTGCCTTCCTACAGGGGGATGGCTGAGGAGAGAGAGAAAGGAGAGGCATAGGGTACTTCAAGATACAAAGGGAAAGCACAAAGCCCCTCCTGTCGCTCTGGCAGACCGAGCTGGGTGTCACAAGCCAGCCGGGAGGGGGAGGGGTGTCTGCAGGACAACAGCATGCCACCAGCAAACAGGGTCCACAGCCCTACACCTCCGATGCCACCAGACATCGAGCAGGAGGCAGCCTGGAGCTGGGGCATAGGATCCAGGCCACCCTCCAGGCTTCCTGCCTAGTCCCCCTTTTCAGCCCCAGAGAGAAGGCTGCCCTGACAAGCCCTCATTGCCTAACCTGAAACCACAGGGCACCTCCTTCCTGCTGCCCACAACGCCAGCGACCAAAAGGACAGACGGAGCCAGAGCACAGTGGGCTAATTACTGCCAGGTGTGCACGGCTGAGAATCACCCTGCACAGACCCCCACTGTGTGACTCAGGAGGTAGGCAGGGGATTGGATACACTCCCTAGACTGAGGACAGAGGGCTACCATCTCCTTTCTGCCCAGAGCTTCTCTAATAGTAAAAGCTTCAAAGGTGGCAGGAACTTGAGAAGTAATGTGACTTACCCAAGGTCACACAGCAAGTAGTAGAGACAGAATTTGAGCCCACCGGTGACCTGGGCTTCAAATTAGCCCCTAGGGCTTTGCTACGCCCCTCCAGCCCATCTTCTCGGCTTCCCAAGTAGGGGACTTAACAGTCTACCAAGTATCACATGCGATCATTATTAAGATCATGAAGCAAGACAGAGAAACTGAGGCTCAGGAATGAGAATAACCTGCAGAAGGTCTCACTCTCAAACCCTGATCCTGACAGTCTCCTACCTTGGCAATTGAGGATCGTGTGTATTCTCAAATCAAGGTGATCGGGTTGGGGAATGCAGAGGGTTCTATCTTAACGTGGGGGGGTGGGAGGTCGTGGGAGGGTTGGAGATGTTGAGAAAGGTCTAAAAGGCTGGTTGCCTGCGTCACCCTCTGTGGCACCAGGAGGTCAACATTGAAGATGAAGCAGTACAAGCCCAGAGCTACAGGGCAAGACCAGGACAGCTCCGGAGAAGCCCCGGCGGGGGCGGGGCCGTGAACTAGATCCCCGGAGGCTAGCTGTCTGGGGCAGGCGGCCTGGAGTCTCTCCCCGGGCGGCAGCGCACGTCTCGGCTCTGCTTCCACCCGGGGCGGCTCCCATCACCCCGGCTCCGGGTGGCGGGAGACAGGGAAGGAGGAAACCCAGGAAGAAAGCCGGCGTACGCCTGCTGGAGGGACCGAGGCCTGACTGAGGTCCAGGCCTCAGGAAAGGACGGTGGACCACGCACACACACACAAGCACACCGACATTCCGTCCACAGAGCACACGATGCGATGCGCTCGCAGACACAGACACAGGCACTGGACACACATTCAGACATGCGAATGCACCACACACACACACACACACACACACACAGACACACACCCTCCATAGGACACTAGGCTCCAAAGCACACTCAAGCACGCGATCACACTGCAGGCCAAGTGGAAGTCCCACGCACACATTCACACACACACACACACACACACACACACACACACACACACGTCCGCACGCGCGCACCCGGCTGGCTGGGAGGCCGCACAAAGTTGCAAAGCAGACGCAGGCAGCGTCCCCGGGGACCGCGGCGTCCCCAACGCCTCTGAGGAGCTACGATGGGGACGCTGTCCCGCGGCCTCCAGCCAGGCCCTGCGGGGGACCCGACGCCGCAGCCCCGCCCGCAACCGGGTGCGCCCCACGGCCCTCCCCAGTCGGGCGCCCCGCGGCCCTGGCGCCGCTTCGGATCAGCCGCCAGCCAACGCCGCTCGGAACTTGCGAAACAACAAACCACCCGAAATGTCGGAGTCGGCGGCTTCAACCGCGTCTCTCCCCCTTCCTTCCTTCGCCAGCCGCAGGGCCGCCCGAGCCTCCGAGGGACACCGCCGCGACAACTTGTTCCGGCCGGGTGCGCCACGCACACGCGCGCGCGCGGTCACACACACACACACACACACACACACACACCCTCGGCTCCCGGCCACACTCGACCACGGCCCAGGAGCACCCCAAGCTCGCAGCGTCCCAAGCCACGCAACCATCGCTCACCGATACACTCACATCCACTCCAGACACGCTCCCCCACACGCATTCCCCGCATCCCTGACATTCACTCGGACCCACACAGCATCGTTCATCCCAAACACTCCCACAGGGTCACTCGTGGGCACAGCGCTCAAATACACAGGTTCCGACCCGGTTCCCACGACTGCACACGCACACACACCACACACACGTTCCCAGGCCCACACTCGGACACGATCCACCGAGCCCTCGCAGCACACGCATAAACAAACACGCGGGTTTTCAAACGCACCAGCGAGAGCACTCCCGCCTGGGGAATAAAAAAACAAAAAAGCCAACAAATGGAACACAGGATCAGACGCAACTCTAGCCAACCCACTGAAACTCAGATACACAACCCACTTAGCAGCGTGGACAAACATGAGCCAGCGCACACTCGGTGCCCCACGCAGGCGACATTCACACCAGTACACTCGCATCCGCGGTACACACTCAACCTCAGCTTGCACACAAACTACAGACACAGCGGCCACAGACGCTCGGAGCTCGCGAACGAGCGTCCCGCACTCCGACACCCGCGACGAGCCATCCCCGGCCCCCCGGGCACTCGCAGGATAAGCTTGGAGGGACCGCGCGCGCTTACCTGCGGGAGTCTCGGTCTCGGGCGCGCAGAACTGGAAGGTGAGCGCCAGGACCAGAGCCTGAGCTCGGGCCATGGCTGGGGCACGGCCGCCTGAGTCCTGGAGACCCGCAGCTGGGGAGGCGACGCCTCCGGAGCCCGAGCCGGAGCCCAAGGCGAGCGGGAGCCGTAGCGGAGCAGCGCCGCGCGGAGCGGGACTGGCGCCGAGTCCAGAGCGGGAGCCCGAACGAGCGGGGCGCTGACGTCAGGCCCCCGGGCGCGAGTTTCCGCGGTCTCGAGGCGTCCCCTGCTGGCGGTGTCGCGCGCTGCGGCCCGGGTCCCTGGGCCCGGCGGCCTCGGCGTGCCCATCCCCCACTCTAGCACCCCGTCGACTAGACCGGTCGGCTGGTACCGGTACTCAGGTCGACATTCTCAACGCATTCGTTTGCCCAGGGCTAGAACTGTAACCCAGGGACACTTGGCTCATCTGTTCCCTCGGTTGCTACCTTGACTGCTCTGAATATACATTCCCAGCTCCCTCCAGTGACAGAGCAGACTTCATCTACCAGAAACCGTTGTTGGGCCTTTGGAATGCTGCCTTTTACTTTCAGTAACATGAAATTCACCTCTCTCTCACTAATGCTCGTGCTGGTACAGTAGCCTCCGGCTACTCAGAGTAAGTACATTTGGAACTCTGCCCAGTCCAAGTTTTTGCATAGCCACCAGCATAGCTGTCAGTGGCCACATAAGACCAGGTGCCAGGAGTGCCTCTCTCTGGGACTCTGTTCATCTTCACCATTGCCCTGGGTGGGGCACACACCACTCTAATCCCATTACACAGTTGAGAAAGTTGAGATCATAGAGCGTGCCTTTTTCAAGATTATACATTAGTATGAGGCAACACCAAGATCTGAGTCAAGGTTGTTTGGCTTGAACTGTGTAAAAAAAAGAAAAAAGAAAAAAGAAAAAAGAGACCGACTCACATCTGGAAACCCATTTGCTTCTCAAATAATGACTAGATGTGGCTTGTTGGTTCAGTGATGACTGTAGGCCACAGAGGATATTAAAAAAAAACGAGGACCTAGCCGGGCGGTGGTGGCGCACGCCTTTAATCCCAGCACTTTTTGGGAGGCAGAGGCAGGCAGATTTCTGAATTCGAGGCCAGTCTGGTCTACAGAGTGAGTTCTAGGACAGCCAGGACTACACAGAGAAACCCTGTCTCGGAACCCCCCACCTCCCCAAAACAAACAAACAAAAAAACCACGAGGACAGAACCTCAGGAGCTGGAGCTGGCTCAGCGGTTAGGTTCGCCCATTCTGCTGCTGCAGAGGACTCAGGAAGCATTCCCAGCACCTCTGTCCAGTGGCTCAGCCGCCCGGAACTGCAGCTTCCGGCCATCTGACCAGCACTGCTGGCCCTGTGGGGTGCTGCACTTGCATGCATATAGACACAAATATATTTTAAAATTAAAAAAAAAAATCTCCCACTTGGGAGGCAGAGGCATTTCTGAGTTCGAGGCCAGCCTGGTCTACAGAGTGAGTTCTGGGACAGCCAGGGCTACACATAGAAACCCTGTCTAAAAAACAAAAACAAAAACAAAAACAAAAACAAAAACACACTCCACCCTCAGGAAGCTCACATTCAGGAGGAAGATTCAGGGTCTGGGGGAACGGAACCTATGGTAGAGGAAGTGGATTGCTGCACTTCTAAACAGACGGCCTACTATGTGATGGATTTGGTATTTATCCCCATCTTTAGAATGTGAGTTCCCCTAGGGAAGCTTTGTCCCCCAGGGCCTGTTATCCTACATACTTGATGAGTAATGAATGAGGGGTAATTGATAAATGAGTACTTACAGAGAGGGTCCTTGCTTTCATGACAAATTCAGGCAGCAGATATAAATAGATACATATGTAACTCCAGTCTGAGACATGCACCCTCAAGGAAAGTGAGCTCTTGCAACAAGGAACACTGGGGTCATGCTCTAGATAAGAGGGTTCAAGAGGCTTTTGCCAAGGACGTGGTCCCATGCCACGCGATCTGAGATCTAAAGTATAAGAAGCTAGCCTCAAGCAGACCAATCGGAAGGAACGCTGCAGCCAGAAGAGCTAGCCTGGGCAAAGATAGCCTGAGAGACTATGGTGAATGGAATGTGCCAGTGTTAGCAACAGGTAGACAGACGGATGAAGAGAACACTGTTCCCCTTTACTTTAAAAAAAGGGCCACCAGCGTTAACAACCCTTGCAAGATCAAGAAAAGTCCTGGCTTGGAGTGACTGCCCCAAATCTAGGGAGAAGGATAGGGTACTCCAGTCAGTGCCAGGTCAGGAAGAAATTCAATCACCTGCAACTCATGGAATATTTATGATGCCTATCCTGTGTTAGGCCCCATATTGAGTGCTTGGCATCCTGGAGATGAACTAAAGACGGCCCCACTTTCGCCTGGAGGGGGAAGCAGGCATATAAATAACACGAGAGAGTATCCTAAAGGCCATAACATTAGCCCAGAGAAAATACAAAGGCATTGGGGTCTGTTCAATGAAACAGTATCTGAACCTGGAACCCCCTTGGAAGGTTAGACGGGAAAATTCATTCCAGGCAGTAGTAACCTGAATAAAAGTGTAAGACAAGGAAGAGCTGGCAAGGGCGGAGTTGGGTGGAGTTGGGTCACTGGCTATGTACAGTGTAAAAGATAAAGCCAGAAAGACAGGCTAGGCATCAAAGTGCATATGGTCTTGAATGCAAAGCTAAGATCGTTAGGCCTGAACCCCTTCATCAGTGGTTCTCAAACTGTGGGCCTGCGTGAACCCAGATGGCCCAGACCAAAAGTGAGAGGTTAGAGGGAGGTGGGGGGAGATGAAATCCAGCCTCAAGGAGGAAGGCTCGATGCTGAAGGCTTTACATTTGAGTCCTGGCTCTGCCGTTTCCTGGCCGTTTGATTTTGGATTCGTCACTTGGCTTCTCTGTGTCTCTGTTTCCCTCATGGTTAAAATGAAGGGACCTGAGCTAGGGAGGTAGCTCCGTGGTAGAGCACACACTTGGCATGCGTGAGGCCCTGGGTTTGATCTCTAACAAGGCAAACCAGGCTTTCCTAGTTGGCTGCCCAGGAAGGAGGAGGAGCCAGTGGGGGGTGGGGAGAGATAAAGAGGAACATCTCAGTGTCGCCTGGAGGATCCTACAGCAGAGGGACCTGCTTATGAACTTCCTGGCCCAAGTGTGTCTCCCTGTCACTGTGAAAATAGGTGTTCACGTGTGTGCACACACATACACGCGTGACTGTGAGAACAGACTCTTCCCCTCCTTGTAGCCATCAGCTTGCTCTAATGAATGCAGTCACTGAGCACACGCTGGAGCCAAGCCTTAGTGTTTTACATGTGGTACTTCTCATTTCATCTGCACAGCCCTTCCCTGGAATACTTTTAGAATGTTCCATGTGCCAAGCAGTTTGCTAAGTGGTTCAAGGGGTACGCTCTCCCTCAGCCTTCAAGACGACCTTGGGACTGTTAGTCTCTTAATTTGTTATTGAGGGTTTTTTTTTTTCACTTTTGCCTTGTTAGACAGCAAACCCAGGACCTCACACATGCTAAGTGTGTGCTCTACCACGGAGCTACTGCCCTAGCTCGGTTCCCTTCATTTTAACCATGAGGGAATCAGAGACACAGAGAAGCCAAGTGACTAATCCAAAATCAAACGGCCAGGAAATGCCAGAACCAGGACTCAAATCTAGATTTGCCTGAGTCCAGTTCCTAAAACTTTAATCTCCATGCATGCTTTGCTGGGCTCTCTTCCTCAGAGAAAAGTTTGTTTCCCATGGCAAGCTTCGGGTCAATCATCTTTGTCTTTCAAAAGTTCTCTAATACTTATCTCCTGGGTTACCACATCACCAGACTCTGGGGAACATCTAAGAATGTATACCTTTGGACCATGTACCTCTCCATGACTCTAAATCAGGAGACCTAAAATAGAACCTCATCTGATTTCCATGCACCCAGTTTTGGAATCAAAGAGCTGACTCCTGCAGCACTTCCTTCAAAAGTCTCTGACAGGCCTGGTAGTGGTGGCGCACATCTTTAATCTCAGCACTTGGGAGGCAGAGGCAGGCGGATTTCTGAGTTCGAGGCCAGTCTGGTCTACAGAATGAGTTCTAGGATAGCCAGAGCTACAGAGAAACCCTGTCTTTTAAAAAAGTCTCTGACAGTCTTCATCGCAGAGTGCTCCCTTTCTTCGACTTGCAATGGCACACTTGCAGGCACACAAATGTCCCACAGACAGATTATCTATGCTGATGTTCGCTTCCACCAAAACCAAGAACCTACATCTTTCCAGGTTTATACTTTTTACAAAGATTTTTCATTTTCTCACCCAATCTCTTTGTATGCTGTGAGCATTTTAAAAGACACCTTCCTCCTTGGGATTCCTCTCATATCTGAACAACTTGATGTTTTTACAATGTATTATCCTGCCCACCATAATATTATTCTAACGTTTCATCCACTCCTCATAACTGTCTGACATGAAGTATATCATTTTCATGGCACCGATGAGAAATAGGCTCCGAGTTGCACTCACTTGCCCAAACTAGGAAAGAGCCGCTAGGATTTGAGCCTGGTATTCCTGGTATGTTAGCTCCAGGTAAAGAAGTAACTTTTAAGTCTCCAAGTCTTGGTGGAGCATGCCTCTAATCACAGCACTTGGGAAGCAGAGGCAAGCAGATCTCTGAATTTGAGGCCAGCCTGATCTCTGCAGAGTGAGTTCCAGGACAGCCAGGGCCACACAAAGAAAACTGTGTCTCCAAAAAACATGATGATGATGATGATGATGATGATGATGATGATGATGATGATGATGATGATAATGATTATAAAGTCTTTGTGTGTTCTGGGGAATTGGAGATGAAATGATACTTTAAAAAGCCTGGCACAGTGGTATCTCAATAAAGGGTGGGAAGGGTATACTGAGGCCAGAATGTAAATGACTTCCTCCGAAACACAACGCGGCAATCAGCAGTGGCAGCTTTAAGCCAGTCCCGAACTCTCTTCGTTTGGGTAAGCTGCTTTGGCTGGCTCTTCAACTCCTCCAGGTCTCTGAATACTCTACACCATCCCACCCTCAACCCTCACACCAGGCCGGGAACGGTTTCTCCCTACATCACTACCACGCTGCCGGCCGGCAGGGAGAGAACAAGCCGCCTCTTTTAAAGGGAGGGGCGTGGCCACGAGTGGGGCGGGGCGCAGGCTTGCGGTCGCGGACGAATGACGTAGTGCGGAGCGCCGGGTTTCTGCCGGCGCTGGAAGCAGTATGTTGGGCAGCCAGCGACTGACAGGGGCGCGAGCCCGGGCACATCTGCTTGCGAGTCTCCTAGAGGCTTGGTGCCGCCATGGCCGGACCACATCCTCCTACTCCGCTTTCTCTAAGCCGTCAAGGGTGCGGGCGCTGGTCTATGGCAACCACGGGGATCCAGCCAAGGTCATCCAGTAAGAGCCGGCGCCGACACCGGGGAGGGAACTGGGGTTCCTGGAGGGTTTTAAGGTGGGCGGCGGACTGCGAGAAGACAGGGTCCGAGGAAACGGACTCTGCTGCTCTACAGATGCCGAACCCCGGGGCGTGCTTGCTAACCTGACACCGGAGCTTTCCGGCGGCGGAGGACCCGCGAGGCACGGGTGCAAGAGTGAAGGCCAGAGTTTACTGACTTATATTGGTTTGAGGATTATGGCAGTCACTCCTTTGTCTGAGTGGATGCTTTCGACTATTTGCCATGGCAACATTCTGGGCGTAGTTATTGGGTGTTTTTCCCATTTTGCAGATGTGAAAACCGAGGCATAAGAAAGTTAAAATTAGGCCGGGCGGTGGTGGCACACGCCTTTAATCCCAGCACTTGGGAGGCAGAAGCAGGCGGATTTCTGAGTTCGAGGCCAGTCTGATTTACAGAGTGAGTTCCAGGACAGCTAGGGCGACACAGAGAAACCCTGTCTCGAAAAAACAAAAAAAAACAAAAAACAAACAAACAAACAAAAAACAAAAAAAAAAAAGAAGAAGAAAGTTAAAATCAACATTTGCCCAAAGTCATCCAGCCAGTGAGAATAGGAATTTGAACATACGGTCTGACAGCCTACCTAGATTCTACTCCTGTTTTTAAATAGGTAATAGGTTATTGTTTGCCTTTCACAGAGGTCAAGGGACTTGTCTAAAATGATATGACTAATTAGTGATTGGAATAGGTGCTGGAATTTACCTTTGGCTCCTTCTCATGTGAGTTTCCTTCCACCAAGCCATGTATGCATCTTGGCCTAGTTAAAACGAGTTGTTTAAACAGCTTGATGGCATGTGCCTTTAACCCCAGCACTAGTGAGGCAGAGGCTGGCAGATCTCTGTAAGTTCAAGCCCAGTCCAGTCTACATAGTCAGTTCCAGGATAGCCAGGGCTAGAGAGCGAGACCTGTCTCAAAACAAACAAGCAAAAAGGAGTTGTTTCATTATCCCAGCATGCTGAGGTCAAAGGGTTATGCGTTTGAGACCAACATGGGTTGCATAATGAGCCTTTGTCTCAAAATACACACACACACACACAAACACACACACACACATACACACACAGTAAAAATACATTTTAAAAAACCCCAAAACCTCAAATACAATTTAGGGGATGCAAATGGTGTGTGCCTGTAGTCTCAGCGCTTGCTAAGGCAGGAAGATTGCGAATGTAAGGCCAGCCTGAACTACATATTGAGACCCTACCGCAAAAACAAACAAAAAGAGGACAATTTTGGTTTACCCATATGCATCTTCTTCTTGTTCTCTCTTTACTTCTTAAGGTCTCCCTGTATAGTCCTGGCTAGCCTGGAACTTGTTGAGTAGACTTGGGTGACCTGGAGTTTTTAGTGATCCTTCTATCTTTGCCACTCCCAGACCCCAGCACTGGGACTGAAGGTGCCTGCTTCTAATGGGGGAGGGGGCTCCTTTGGTTGTATGTTTGTTTGAGATAGGGTCTTACTTTGTAGCCCTGGATGGCCCGCCTCTGCCTCCTAAATGCTGGGATTAAAAGTATGCAACTCGGCCTGGCGGTGGTGGCGCACGCCTGTAATCCCAGCACTTGGGAGGCAGAGGCAGGTGGATCTCTGAGTTCGAGGCCAGCCTGGTCTACAGAGTGAGTTCCAGGACAGCCAGGGCTATACAGAGAAACTCTGTCTCAACAAAAAAAGCAAAACAAAACAAAACAACAAAAACAAAAAACAAAAAAAGTATGCAACTCCAAACCTACCCACCCATCCTCCCTTTTTAAGCAGGGGCTGAGGTCTAACTCCCAAGTGCTGGGATTGCAGGTGTGTCCCCCACTGTTCCTGCTCCCCTTCCTTTCTCTCCCCTCAGACAAGATGCCCCTGTGATGCCCAGGCTGGCCTGGAATTTGTGGCCCCTCTTCCTCAGCTTCTCAAGGAATTTGTATTATTGTTGATAGTCTTTTAAATTGCTCTAGAGGTGGGCGTGGCCAGATGGTTCACACCCTTGAGTGTATCTGACACTCCACTGTCTGTCAAAGCACCTAGCCTGTACAAAGCCTTTATGATAATTCTATTTGCTGTGAATCAAGGAGTTATAAAGACACCACGGGGGACGCTTCAGGGGCTTTTTGGTGGAGTGGCATTAGCTCATTCTTGTCTCTGTATGGAGTATTTGTGTTGTGGCCCAGAGAACTAAGTGACTTTGCCAAACCCTCAGCCTTGCCAAGTTAGGACAAAGAGCTGACTCCAGGTACCCTAATTCCCAGATTGGTGCTCTCACCTTAGCCCTACTCCAGACAACCTTAACAGCTCTTTTGACTGGTAAGATATGTGTAGATTAATTAGTTCGTAATTCACATGCAGAAATTATGAATTAAGATCCAACAGAATTTTAGAAGAGGATTATAGGCATTCAGGCTCAGAGGTTGACTAACTTGTCTAAGATCAAACATCTTATATTTGATTTTAGGTGTGTGTGTGTGTACAGCTCTCGGGGGTCATATCTCCCCTGCCATCTTTAGGGAGCAGGTGGTGGAGCTCAGGCTATCAGGTCTGGGCATCAGTACCTCTGCCTGCTGTGCTGACCCATCAGCCCTAAGTTGTATTTTGCTCATAGGCAATCAATCATGTCAGGATAGACACTTCCTTGGAAATTTTGCTGCAGTGAGTTGATAAAGTCCTTATGGGCAGGCCTCCATTTTCAGAAATGGACTCAAAATGAGAGCATCGTGGTGGTGCTCCCAAAGGCTCTCATTTGCGTCTCAGCCTCCTACAAAACACCTGCCTGCTCCTGTCATGTTAGCTGAGCCCAAAGCTCATTTCATTAAAAGTGCACCTTTTATTGAGTTCTCCCAAGGTGATGAGGAAGGCTTGGGTGGTTAAACAGCTGTGTGCAGTGGCCTCCTGATTGGTTTCCTGTTGGAGAGCCAGGGAAGCTAGAACAGACCAGTCTGTCTGCAGATGTCCTCAGGGAAAAGATAGCAGCTTTTGTCTTCTGTGTAGACCCCATGGTATTTCCCCAAGTTCAGAGCATTCTCATTAGCCAGGATTCACAGCTCAGTCTGTCACATGTGCTACATTTGGAAACTGTCTCTGGGCTCAGCCTCTGAAGTGCTCAGTAGGTCTGGGGTGGCCTAGGGTGGCCATTTATTTAAGCTTTTCAGGCTTCCAGGTGACTGATGCCCAGCCATTGTTGAGACAACCAGGCAGTAGGGATTGTCCCTGGTCTGTCCTGACCTTCCCTTCTGACTCAGATTCAGACAACTTTGCATGTGGGCTGAGGCCAGTGCCTGGGATTCCCTTTGTAGTCCTGTGTGAGGTTTACAGTCCCCGCAGCCACCGAAGAACCACGTGTTCTTTTCCCGTCCTAATGTCTGGGCATCGCTGGGTCTGGTGACCACTAAGGTCATGAAGCTATCCAAAATCCAAACAGTAGTTCCCAGACAGGTGTACCGTGGGCCAGTGCTCTGGGAGGTGGGGGTAGAGAATAGGGAGAAGTATGGAATCAGGCTGCAGAGCCTTGCAGGGTTCTGGAAATTTCAGAGTTGGCCATAGCCATTGTTCTCTGTGCGAACGTCTAGATTCTGTACCACAGAGGTCTAGAACCCCAAATGTCCTTTTCTTTCCTCCCCTCTACAGCCTCCCACAGCCTACAGAGCATTCCCTCAGAACTGTGCTGCTCTCTTTAGTGCTGGTATGGAAATAATTCTCATTTATTGTATACCCACCAAGTAGCAGACACAGAACTAAGTTCTCTACATAGAGTATGTTATTCAGACAGAGCTGGGGTTGTAGCTCAGTCTAGTGTCTGGCCTAGTGTACACAGGGCCCGGAGTTCAGTCCTAGGCACCACAGTCAACATCACCCAGCCTGGATCACGCTTGAGTGAAACTCAGAAAAGGAAACTGAGCCTCAAGGAGGGTAAAAGACTTTTGCCCAAAGGACAGCTAGCATGTTCCGTCTTAAAGCACTTCATGGGTGTTGGAGGAGTCCCTGGTATAGAAAGAGGCTAAAAGAAGCAGTTACAATCACCTGAAACGTCCCCCCACCCCCAGGGATGGAGTTTAAAAGTAAGATTATGATAGAAGAGAAAATAAACTTACAGGTCATTCGGTGGCCCCGAGTTTTCTTCTTTTTTCTTTTTTTGTGAGGACAGTCCTGCCCTGGGACAGGGAAGATACCAGTCTCTGCCTTCTTCCTGGTTCCTGCCTCTAGCTGGTGTGGTTGCTCACATCTATAATGTGAGCACTTGACATGAGGTAGGAGCATCAGGAGTTGTTTTGAAGCTGGTCTTGGCTTCATAATGAGTTTGAAGCTAGCCTGGTCAGTCTCAAAGCACCAAAACAAACCCGTTCCCTAACTCTGACTTCTTATCTGTCCTCTGCAAGACGAACCCACAGTGGGAAACCTTTGGGTACAATACCCGTATGCCTTAAACCAGATGGAATTTAGGGGCTCAGGTTATGCTGGCAATGCTTCTCACTATAGAATGCTGTTCTTAAGAGTTCTTTCTACGCTTGATGTCAGTGTTTAAAATGAAAATTCTGCAGGTAACTTGGATCTTAAACCAGAATGATAGTATTTTTTAAGATTGGTATTTGGTTTGGTGCTCTGTTGAGGGCTCCATCTTGGACTTTTTCATAGTCAAAGATGAAGGAAGTGGACATAGTGTTCATTGATACAGGAAACCAGACAGCACTGGTTCTTTGAGGGGAAGTAGGTGCTAGGCCCTGAAGATTCAGAGGCAAATAACTTATAATTTATACCTTTGCCCCCAGGAACCCTCCGGTCTAGTCCAGGAGTTGGGCCGCTGTGGCCTAGTGGGATGGGTGTTATGATGTGTTCAGAATGTAATGAGTATCCGGAAGAGGCGTGTCTGATCCCCTTCTCCTGACCTTGGGGAGTCAGACTAGCACGGAGTCTGAGCCCCACAGGAGACTGAGTGATGTTCTGTGAGAAGAATGTCCTGAGCAACAATATGAGTGCGGGAGGACGCCTGAGGGTCTGGGGGCCTCATGCTGCCTGGGAGGCCTTTGTGGAGTAACTGACCCAGAGGAGATTAAGCCAGGGTCAAGGATTCACACTCACAGTAGACTTCACGTCATGCCCCACTGCCCTAGTTTCTTCCTAGTTGCCTCAGAGTTGAAACATGGCAGGCACACTGAATCCCACAGTAGGCTAGTTTTCCCTGCTTCCTGAGCCTCTGGGAGGGAAATGCTGTCACTCAGTGCCGCTCCAAGTGACAGTCCTATCTGTCTTGTCACGTGCTTCATGGCCTTTCCCACTCAGAGTGAGGACAGAAGGGCCCCTGTTTTAGAAGCAGATGAACAGATGACAAAATCAGACTGGCTTGGGAGGTTTTGTTGAGGACCATGTGCAAGAGCGGTGGCCCACGTTCCAATCCTTATTCTGCTGCTGAGCATTTAAGTGACGAAGTCACTGCAGTCCCTCCTCTTTGAACATCACCTGATAAAGTAACTGTTGGCAAGATCAGCATTGGCGAACATACCTGCTGTCCCTACCTTCTGTGCCAGTAGCAGACGGGATGCCTTTACAGTCTGTGGTTTGAATAGGTGTGGCCCCCATAGACTCATGTGTTACTCATGTGGCCCATAGGGTGTGGCCTCGGAGTAAATGTGTTACTGTGGAGGCAGGCTTTAAGGTCTTAAGCATGCTCAAGCTGTGCCCAGTGTGACACAGTCTCCTGCTGACTTCGGATCAAGATGTAGAACTCTCAGCTCCTTCTTCAGCACCATGTCTGTCTGGATGCTGCCATGCTTCCCACCAAGACAATAATGGACTAACCCTCTGAAGCTATAAGCTAGCCCCAATTAAATATTTTCCTTTATAAGAGTTGCTGTGGTCATGGTGTCTCTTCACAGCAGTGGAAACCCCTGCATAGCCCATTCTTCCCAAACAGCACTCTTTCCTTACCAAGATGAGTCCTTGTGTTAAGTACCTTTCTGTCACAACACATGCATGAGGCAGCCTGGGTAATGGTTAGACTCCATTGGAGGTTGTAGTCAATGAGTTGTGCATTGCTTCTGGGTAAGGACATGCACCAAAACTTTGCATCCTAGCATGAGTCACAGAGGAAGCGACTAGGTATCACACTGACCTGAAGACCTACCCCTGGGCTCCACCTCTTACCCACAGTGCCCTGGCCACCAAATCTCTAACACAGGGACATTTATGATCTGAACTGTAGTGGATTCCTCTCAGCACAGCACTGCACACATGGAAACAGAGAAACAACTCTTCGTTTTTCAAGCCATTCTTTGATAGGCCTATGAAAGTCAAGAACCACTGGACTACCTGCTCCAGTTTCTTGGGATGCTTAAGCAGGAGACTTGTTTGAGCCCAGGAGTTAAAGGTTAGGCTGGGCAGCATACTAAGACCCTAAAGGGGTGGGGGGAGGGGCAGCAGAAATTGTGTTTGATGGACCAAAAGATGAGTTCCAAGTAGAAGATGGGTAGGGTTACCTGGAGGTAGGGAAGCCAGAAGAGGCCCAGCAAGGCTGGTGAGTGACAGAGCCTTAGTCCCTAAGAGTCCAGGACTCCTCTAGCTCTCCAGTGGCGTGGGCCACTCATACTCCTGCTATGGGTCACAAGTCAGGAGATGAGGAACCATCTTCCTCCCATTCGCAGCTTGTGTCCTGCTTGTTGGTGAAGTCCCAGCATCCCAAGCCCTTCACTAAGTCACAGCAAGCAACCTTCTTTCTGATCCTGAGGACTATGTACAGACTCGGTCACCTTTGCCCAGTGTGTCTGAGGGTACACATTGCTGCCTCGTGCTGAGCAGACGGGGACGTCTGTAGTCACGGACGTGCTCTCTCAGTCGGCTCTGAAGAAAATTATTTTCAGTGGTGGAGTAAAAGATGAAAGATAAGAACAAATGGTTGCTGATTAAACAGGGAAGACAGGAAAGAGCGCTCAGCAGAGGTGGCCGGTGTCTACCTTACCAGCAGATAGAACGGAGCAGTCCCCAGGGGCCTGGGCTCTTTCTTTCCCCTCTCAAAAGGCTCTTTCTTCTCCTGCTTTTGTTTCTTGTACTTCACATGGCATCGCAGGTGTACAGCCCGAGCCTCACAGGAGCCATTGTGACCTTATCCAGCCTGGGATCTGTCAGTTGAGACAGCGGCAGCCCTCCGATGCCTGGCGCCGTCATCAGACTCAGGGGAAAGAATCAACAGTGCTGGGAAGTGAACTGCAATACAGCCAGGTTGCGTTTGGACGCCTCCCTTGAGCTCTGCAACACAGCCATCGTTCCTTCGGTGAACTTAAAAAAATAAGTGGACCAAGGATTGCTATCGTGGCACCAAAGGGAGGGCCAGCTCCTGGAATTCAGACCCAGCTCTGGATTCCTGGATTCCTTCTTGTCTCAGCAGCGGTATCCTTGACGACGCTGTTAGAGCTGTCTGCAGGATAGTGTCTGTGGTATTGATGGCGTTCCATGAGGGCGTGCTGGGGCTGGTCTTCCTGATGAGATGCAGCTGGACCGACATAGCTCACCCCAGGCAGAAAGCAAGTATCGGGCCTGCCTCCCACCACCACCCACTGGTGTCCGAAGCTTCCACTTCCCGGACTCTAATTTCTGCCCTGCCTGTCCCTACCCACCTCTCTGCCCTCCTCTGTGAATCTCTGCCAGGCTCTCCAGGAGCCAGATGAGACCAGGCACAGTTTGTAGTCCAATGTCCTACCTACTCTTGACAGGTAAGCAGGTCTGTGAAAATCATGTTCCAGTCAGTCAGGGGAGCTGGACCAAGCCTCCTGGGATCCTCTACTGCAGAACTTCCTAGAACCTCCGTGATGTCAGTGTGCTGACTCTCAGGAAGGGGCAGTGTTCCTCAGATGTAACGAATCCTAGGGACAGCTGATGTCTCTCAGGAGATGAATCCCCAAGTCTGGCTTAAGAGCAAGACTTGCTACTTTTTTTTTAACTTATTTATTTTACGTATATGAGTACATTGTAGCTGTACAGATGGTTGTGAGCCTTCGTGTAGTTGCTGGAAGTTGAATTTCAGACCTCTGCTCACTCCAGTCAGCCCCACTCGCTCTGGTTAATCTTGCTCGCTCAGTCCCTGCTTGCTCTGGCCCAAAGATTTGTTTATTATTATATGAGTACCCTGTAGCTGTCTTCAGACACACCGGAAGAGGGGGGCAGATCTCATTATGACGGTTGTGAGCCACCATGTGGTTGCTGGGATTTGAACTCAGGACCTGCAGGAAAGCAGTCAGTGCTTTTAACCACTGAGCCATCTCTCCAGCCCCTCTACTTTTTTTTTTTTAAAGCCAGCTAACTTAGTTTTCCTGAGCCTCAGCTTTCTCCCTTTTTTTTTTTTAAGATTTGTTTATTTGTTTTATGTATATGAGCACACTGTAGCTGTACAGATGGTTTTGAGCCATCGTGTGGCCGCTGGGAATTGAACTCAGGACCTCTACTCACTCCAGCCCCACTCAGGCCCAAAGATTTATTTGTTACTATATGTAAGTACACTGTAGCTGTCTTTAGATACACCAGAAGAGTGAATCAGATCTCATTATGAATGTTTGTGAGCCATCATGTGGTTGCTGGGATTTGAACTCAGGACCTTCGGAAGAGCAGTCAGTGCTCTTAACCGCTGAGCCACCTCTCCAGCCCTTTCTCCCTTTTTAAAATTAGCATGATGTGATGCCCGAAGCCTAAGCACCGGGAAGACTGACAAGCTTGGGAGACTCAGCTGTCCTTTTGTTGTCCAGCCTGGTGGCCAGAGTTAAGTTTTAACACACAGTGGGCTGGCAGCTCCTAATCTCTAGCCAGAGCCTCGTCTGCTGCCCATCCCCCAAGTCACCTCCCTCAGGCTTCCCTACAGCCCCTTCGTGCTCTCTGCCAGTCCCTTCAGCGCTCCTCTGTTTGCTCAGCCAGGAACCCAAACTGAGCCTGGGCGCCATCAATCTCATGCCACACCCTCTCACTGGAGCTGACTTTGGACTTTGATACTTGTTAATCTCCAAGGAGAAACTAAGCACCTCCCAACCCACCCCAGCGTACACTCGCACCAGCACACACACATACACACACACACACACACACACACACACACCAGATGATAACTAAAAAGGGTTCTGGGTTCTGAAGGATCTAGACCCAAACTCCTTTCCATAGTTCCCAAGAAGCTCTGAAACCCGAGGGTCTGGAAGGAAAGCAGATTGCCACTGTCTGTTCTTCTGGTGTGACTATTCATGCCTCTCGATATAGGAATACCTGACCACAGGGCTGCCCAGCCCTCCAGGGTATAGATAACTCTGGAGGACATCAGATCCCAAGAACTCCAGAAAAGAGATCTTGAACCTATGCCTTGATCAATTAAGAAACATGCGTGGAGCCAGGCGGTGGTGGCTCACACCTTTAATCCCAGAATTTGGGAGACAGAAGCAGGTGGATCTCTGAGTTTGAGGCCAGTCTGGTCTACAGGGCAAGTTCTAGGATAGCCGGGACTACACATAGAAAAAACACTGTCTGGAAAAACAAAATAAAAAACACCTATGGAAAGGCTTCATAAACTACAACTGAACTCCATGCGATGACCCTAAATGGCACAGTCACCCCTGCTGCCTAGCAGAAGAGCCAAGAAAGTGACCATTTCCAACGGGTGGCGCCAGGAAGAGCGTCAGGAAAAGCCTGAGTTGGGTCTTGAAGGCTGAATCAAATTTTTCATTTCACAGAGAAACTGTGGAAATGAAATCCTTGCTAAGGGAGGGACGTGTAGAAAAATGTGCAGGAAAAAAGAAAAGCTATGTCTAAGCAGCCTGAGCTCCTGGGCTTTGTCAGCTTACAAGAAAAGTCTGATTATCTGTCAGGATGCAGGAAAAGCAATGGCACTAACCGGAAGAGGCAGCTAGTCTGCAAACCTGCTTGCTCAGGGCTGGACTTTTCTTTGGGATACAGACTTAATACATAGACTCTCAGGATGTCAAGGACCCCAGGGTGGTCCATTTGGGAGGCCCTGGCAATGCCAGCCACCCTCCTCATTCCCCTCAGCCGGTGCAGCAAGGCTCAGTCTCCAGACCAGGTCAAGCTAGGGCTCATTTCACAGCTTGGCTTGGAGTGCTTACCAAGTGGCTTCTTTTAACATCTGAAGGCCAGGTTCAGTTCAGATCAACCACCTACCACTGTTAGCAGCCTGAGCGAGTTATTTACCTCTTCTGTGCTTTTGTTCCTCAGCTATAAAAGCAGAACAATAGTCTGCAAGCTATTGAAATAGGGTGGAAGCTGGCCTGTCTATAAAGCACTTGGCAGGGAGCCTGGCTGGTGAACACTCAGTAAGCAGCATTTATTATTGTAGGGAGGACCCCTCCCTCCTCCAGCTGTATACACACACACACACACACACACACACACACACACTTCCTTAGCACTACGTTTCTTTTGCAAAGCCTTTTTGTCTATACTTGTCCCTGGTTTCCCACTCATTTCTGTGGAGAGGTTTTGGTTTTTTGTTTTTTTTTTTTGTTTTTTTTTTTTAAGCTGTTTCTTAATCACAGTGAGACCTGGCTTTCCTTATGAGTCCAGGGTTCCTAGCTTATATGCTTATGTTCCCCAGATTCTCTGAGGTTCTTGTAGGCTGTCAGGATTTCCAAACTCATCTCTAGATGTTGGTGTACAGCCATGTAAATCAGTGTCAGCTTTGACTCACCACTGTACACTTCAGAATCTCTAGGAACTGTGCTCCCTAGACATGGACTGTGAACACATCCCTTACACTGAGCCTGGTGGAGAGAAGACTGGGAGAATATGCCTCTATTGTTACTATTAGTCTCAGGCATTACTTGAAAAAAAAAATCACACTTTTAGCCTAAGATCATGCCTTAGGTCTAATTAAAAAGGTGAGATTCTGGAGGAGGCGGGTGAATTACCTCAGCTTAGTGTTAGGATGTGGCACCAGCCTCTGGCTGGCAATTATATATATTCTGCTAAGTAAAGTGAGGAAAATTGTTACTTTGTAAATACATTTGGGCAGAGAAGCATTGCAGACCTCAAGTGTTAAGTTTCAGGAAAGGAAAGGAGCTTGCACTCATTGAAAAGTCCAGGGGCTAGCTGCGGAGATCGAGCTATCTAGTCAGCAGGTGTTCTGCCTCGAAACATGACATGGGGACACAGGCTGTTGTCAGCTAAGAGATGACAGCCTCAATTGAGAAGTTGCCTCCATACGCAAACCTTTAGGGCTTTTCCTTAATTAGTGATTGATGGGCGGGCCCAGCCCATTATAGGTGGTGCTAACCGGGAAAGTGGTCCTTGGGTGCCATAAGGAAGTGAGCTGAGCAAGCCAGTAAGCAACCCTCCATGGCCTCTGCAGAGATGGGGCTCTGTGGCTAAAAGTGCAGACTTCTGTCTCAAAGGACCCAGGTTTGTTTCCGGTACCCATATCAAGCAGCACATAACTTCCTGTAACTCCAGCTCCAGGGGATCTACCACCCCTGGTCTTCACAGACCCCTGTCCTGAGATACACAGATAAACACACACATCATTTTAAAAGTCAAACAGCAAAGAACATTTATCTTAAGCACTGGCTGCTCTTGCAAAAGATCCACATGGTAGCTCACAAGACTATAACTCTAGTTTGAGAAGAACCAGCACCCTCTCCTGGCTCCATACACAGGCATATGTGTGGTACACATACACACAAGTAAGTAAAACACTCATACACACTAAAAATTTTTGAATAAAAAGCACTTCAGTTTTTGAGACAAGGTCTCAATACAGAGCACAGGCTAGCCTCAAACTTACCATTCTCCTGCAATGGTCTCCCACATATAGGAATAGGGATATACCTCTAGACCCATCCCAACAAAATACAACTTTCATTAATAACAAAAGTTCCCTCAAAGTCCCCTGGCAAGTCTTTTACATGCGCGGGTCTCCATGTATGTGCTTGCACATGTATGTGGGTGAGCTAGCCCATGCAGGCATACATATATGGAGGCTAGTGGTTGGCATTGGGACATCTCCATCAGTTGTTTCTTTGTCTTCGAGACAAGGCTTCTCGCTGAACTTAGTGCTTACATTTTCACTAAACTCACTGCCATGGATCTGCCTTTCTCTGCTTTACCTCCAGTGCTGGAATTACAGGGACTGGCCTAACTACCTGTTACATGAATGCTGAGGACTGAAAATCTGGTCCTTGTCCTTCACAGAAAACCCTGAGAGCTGCTAGAAGGGATAGGGTTCAAACCTTCCTTCATCACAAGTAGGCTAGCTCAGAGAAGAATTGTGCTCAGGGTGCCCAGCCACCTTGTGGCAGAACTTGACATCAAGGTCTCCCCCACCGTCCCACCCCACCCCACCCCCGCACATCCTTTCTAACAGACCAAGACCCCAGCCCAGAAGGGCCATCTCCCTGGGGTGTCAGCAGAGACGCTTCACAGATACCGAGGTTCTCTTTCTATCACCTCACTCTGCAGTAAGGGAAATATCACCTTTGCCCATGTGTGTTGGGGCCAACAAAACAACACATGGAGAGAGGGCAGAGCTGACCCTGAGTTTCCCAGGCATGCTTGTTTGGAAGAACACTTGGGTGCCCTCACCTGGTGATGCTGGTTCATGCATCAGCAGTGACCGTATTAATAGTGAATGCACTGCATGATGCTTAGAACCAAGCAGGTTGTGGAGAACCTAAGGCCAGGCCAACAGAAGCTCACTAATGCTTCTGCCCCCCACACTAAGAGGATACCAAGATTGATCCACTGCAGTTGGTGTGAGCCTGCACTCTGCTGGTCCTCAAAGCTCCTCCTCTCCATCAGAACAAGATTCCTAGGCAGACGTGGCAGTGGCAGTTATGGCATGTTGCTGACCTACTTTGGGGAGACAGTTTGAGCAGAAGATAGCTCCTGACAATGTCTTTCTGTGCTTAGACTGAAGAACCTGGAGCTCACTGCTGTGGGAGGATCTGACGTCCACGTGAGGATGCTGGCAGCCCCTATCAATCCATCTGACATAAATATGATCCAAGGTAACCTTGGTCTCTGGAGCTTATGGTAATTGGCTCAGCAGCTGCCGCTTCCCGCTCCTCCTCAGGTGGAGTATGAAGTGCTCAGGATTAGCAGCGGCCGCCCTCTAGAGGAGAAGTGTGCACAGTTTTGGCTCCTCTCTGGCTAACCTCTAAGCGTGAGGCTCTGTGAGTTAGGTGAATTGTGGTGGTTGTAGGCCCACCCTTCTGAAGAGCCTGTGACATGCTAGAGTCCTTTCTTACTTGAGTTTGTCCTTGTGATAATCCTGTGCCCAAAGAGTTTTAGCTCCGGCATAGGCAAGGAAGCAGAAAGCCAGAGCTTGGTTAAGTGGACAGCTTGTGAGGGCAGGGTCCTGATGAGGTCAGATGTGACACACATCTGCCTGGCCACAAAGTCTATGCCTCCAGAGTCTCAGCTGAACCTGGCAGCGTGACTGTGTTACTTTCTGTTACCATGATAAAAATACTAACTTATAGAAGGAACTTATAAAAGAAAGTTTTGTTTCAACATGTGACTCCAGAGGGTTAGAGTCTGTAAGGGCAGGGTGCGGGCAGCAGGCTCATGAGTGAGGAGCTGAGGGCTCAAGTCTTGAACCCAGCACAGAGCAAGCACTAGAAACGGCACAGTGCTTTGAAGACTGGATTCTACCCTCACCAACACACTTTCTCAGCAAGACCACACCCCCTAAAGCTCCCCAGAAAGTATCACTAGCTCAGGATCAAGTAAGTGTTCAAACACACGAGCCTGCAGATGACACTTTTATCCAAACCACACATTTATACTTTGACTTCTTCTCTCCCAGGGAACTACGGCCTCCTTCCCAAGCTGCCTGCTGTCGGAGGGAACGAAGGCGTTGGAGAGGTGATAGCGGTGGGCAGCAGTGTATCTGGGTTGAAGCCAGGAGATTGGGTGATCCCAGCAAATGCTGGTTTGGGTGAGTGTCCCCAGGTATGAGCAGCCATTTATTCTTTGGGACCCTACGCGCCAGATGCACACCACAGGCTCAGTGCAGCTAAGCAGTGTGTGTTCACTGTTGGGTTAATAGGTTACCTCCAGCACGCGGAGTCGAATCCCGTTTGTTGTGCTCTGGGGGATATACCCACGTATTCATCTCCTGGGCTCCCTGTTGATTTGAGCTTTGAGTATCTGATTTCTTATATCTTTGCTGTAAGGTTTGATGCAGATTACAAGGTTGGCCCCGCCCTCCAGAAGGCTCAAATCTGACTAAAGTGTCAGGAAGGCAGTACCTCAAAAAGGGAGGACCCTGAGGCCAAAGGAAGCAGAAGTGATGGTGGCTGTTCTGACAGGTGTTTGTGAGGAAACTCCAAGTGAGACTATGGAAGAGTCTTAGAACAGGTCTGTGGTGGGAGAAGTTGTTAGGCAGAGATGAGCCAAAAGGCATTTCCTGTGGAAACAAACAGGGCAAGTTTAGCAAATGGAAAACCCAGTGTTCAGCCTCGCCAAGGGTTTGCCTATGGGAGAGGTTACATAGTGAGAACAAGGTTCCAGAGGTGGAGTGGGGCCACATGGGGTGCAGCCCTGAAGAGCCAAGCTAGGATAGCATTCTGTGTATATATGGAAAGGAGTTGTTAGAGTGTCCTGTTTCTCAGTTCTTACCTTTTCAAGGCACGTCCATTATCCAGATGGATCTTCACAGGAGCCACAAGGGGGTAGTGTTCCCAAAATGAGTGAGGTGGCTAAGGGTAGAGACACCTCCCCAGAGACCAAAGGACAGGATAAGAGAGCTTTAATAAAGTAGCAGTCGGGAGATAGCAGGGGTGCCACAGACTGGCTGCTGAGGCCTTTAGTAAGGCGGGTGCGGGAACTGCTCCTACCCAGGATGAGATGAGCCTGGGACATGAAGCAGCTTCATCTTCTCAGGCAAGCTGAAGAAATAATTAACCCACAGCTTGTTTCTGTTGGCTCCCCCGACCCTGAGCCAGGACAGACCAGGCTGGCCTCACCTAGAATCCACCTGCTTCTAGCTCCTAAGCTATGGGATTAAAAGTGTATGTGCCATCATAAAAGATTGTAAAAGTATGTGCCTTTTAAAAGATTTTCTTTTTAAGTTTTAGTTACCATATGTAAGTATTTTGCCAGTATTTGTGTCCTGCCGGCCTGTCGGCCTCACTGCTGGGGTGCCGGAGCATGCCACCCAAGGAAAGCAGAATGCCAGGAGAGGGGTTCCAGCCTGGCTTCTTCCAGGCAAGAAGCCTGGAGAGCTGGGACGGATGCTGTGGTTCTCAATCTCCTGTGTGCCCAGACACTGCTAGGGACCTCAAGTGGTGGGGATTCTGCCCTTCCCCTATTCACCAGGCAGGAAAGGGGTGGCTGAGCTTGAGGCCCTTTAAAACAAAGGCCGCCCCCATGGCAGTCCTGCCTGGGGGAGACAATCTTTGCCTGTCCAAACTGCTTTATTATTATAACTGATGTCAATGCAAACACCTTAAGCAGGGTTAACCAGGGATTAAAATACTTTTTGCAGGAGAGGATGTCCAGGAAGGGAAGCCCATTGGCTAAACTCTGGCCTATCGAGGCACCGCATTAGCATGAAGAACTCTAGGTTTTATGCTCAGTGGGGTGTCATGGTTACGTCTTTCAGGACAGGTAGACCCTGACTAGGAGCTGCTGTTCCTATGCCTGCTGTTCTCAATTATGAGGTTTCCTGGGGGTTGAACTGGCTTCCACCTTACCATTCTTCTGTCCCCACCATAAGCATGCAGTGTCCTTGGAGGCCTGTCTCAGTTAGGGCTTTACTGCTGTGAAGAGACACCATGACCAAGGCAAGTCTTATAAGGACAATATTTAGTTGGGGCTGGCTTACAGGTTCAGAGGTTCAGTCCATTATCATCAAGGCGAGAGCATGGCAGGCAGGCATGGTGAAGGCAGAGCTGAGAGTTCTACATCTTCATCTGAAGGCTGCTAGCAGAAGACTGACTTCCAGGCAGCTAGGATGGGGTCTTAAAGCCCACACCCACAGTGACACACCCACTCCAACAAGGCCACACCTGTAAATAGTGCCACTCCCTTGGCCAAGCATATTCAAACTATGACAAGGCCCAAAGAGGATGTCTGATCCCCTGGAACTGGAGTTATAACGTTGTGAGTCATCATGTGTGTGCTGGGAAGTGAACTCAGATCATCGTGAAGGACAGCCTGTGCTCCTAACCATGGAGCCATCTTTCCAGCCCGTCGCTATTAATTTTTCACTTCCCGGTGGTAAAGGCTGCTCTATTTGAGATAGCAGATAGCTGTCTGAATTGACTTTCATGGGTTACCATTTCCTTTATCTACTTGTGGCCATGAAGAGACACTCTGCTTTGAGACCCCACTCTGCGTTGTTCATGTTCACAATGTAACGGCATGCAGGGGAGGAGTGCCTACAGAAACTTCAGTGTCTGAGTCTTGACTTTACTTCCCCGATTCCCTAACACTGGCCCAGGAGGATGGCAGACAGTATCTACCCAGTCCAGTGTGAGGATCTGAATCTTGGGAAGCAAAATTTACTCAGACTCAAACACAAAGGGGGAGAGAGCCCAGTGTAGTCTTGTCGCCTGTGCTTCCCACTGGACTCTGCCAGGACTCTTCTGGCTATGCTTTCAAAGCCTAGTTGAAAGTTGCGTTGTTATTTTACATCACTGTGCATGTAACTATCCACGAGGACCTGAGCACAGTGAGCTTTGCTCTTCCCTCCAAGGCTTACTCCCAAGTCTGCTGTCCTCGATGCCCTGGTACCTGGGTGTGCCAGGGCTCCTCTCTCACTCCCCTGCCTCATCCTGACTCAGGAACCTGGCGGACTGAGGCGGTGTTCAGTGAAGAAGCGCTGATTGGAGTCCCTAAGGACATCCCTCTCCAGAGTGCTGCCACCCTAGGTGTCAACCCCTGCACAGCCTACAGGATGTTGGTGGACTTTGAACAGCTGCAGCCAGGTAGGAATCTACAAGCTGGGGGAGCAATCCAGGGTCTTCCCACTGGGGTGCCCCAAAATCCTGGCCCAAGGGACTTGGGAACTCACTGGCACACATGGCAGGGAGAGGGTCCCTTGGGGCAGTGACAGGCTCTAACCTGAGTAGGTCTTACTGCTTTCAGTAAAAAGATGTTCAGTGAGTTCCTAGAAAACACTCAGAGGCCGGGCAGTGGTGGCGCACGCCTGTAATCCCAGCACTTGGGAGGCAGAGGCAGGTGGATTTCTGAGTTCGAGGCTAGCCTGGTCTACAGAGTAAGTTCCAGGACAGCCACGGCTACACAGAGAAACCCTGTCTCAAAAAAAAACAAAAAACAAAAAAACACTCAGAGGACACAGTGGAAGAAGTGCTGGTCACAGTCCCCAGAGCTGGGGCTGGAATGCTGTCACACAGCAAAAATGTGTTGAGCTGTGCTAAGCTTTGGGGACACAAAGCCAGGGGAGACAGACACAGCCACTGTTTTCAATAAAATGCTGAACTCAGTGGTAATAGTTCCGCTCAGCACTTCCACTGGCATGAGCGCCTCTGCAGGCATCCGTCTTGTCATGGTCACGTCTTCAGAGCAATGCAGAAAGGGCTCTCTTTAGGGAGTAAGAACCCAAGCCCAGGCCCACAAGGTCTGACTCAGGCTTCCCCTCCCCCACTCGCCTAACTGCTCACCCATCTGGAGAGCAGGGGTACCAAGACTGACTATAGTATGTTCAGTCTTCCTTTCACCAGCGAGGGAACAAAGACCCAGAGAGGTGAGCTGTTACATGAAATCACTCAGCAAGTAAACAGCCAGAGTGTCGCTGAGTCCCTCTGAAAGCAGAGGCCAAGCAGGTGCTGGGGCAAGCATTTCATTTGGGAAGTGGTCCCTAGAAGCAGGAGCATGGGAATGGGACAACAAGACAGGGCGGAGGCAGAACCCATTAATGCAGAGCCCATTACTGCTGTCAGCAGCCTGGCCTCAGTCCTGCTAGGATCCCCTCGAGTTCTTCATATGACACACTCAGAATTAACCCTAGGAGGCAGCAGCCTGGCCAGTCTGCTTCTGTTGCTCCTGAAGGCTTTGTTTGTCTTGTTTACAGTTCTGGGAATAGAATAAGGGCCTGGGACATGCTAAGTAGTAGTCTACCACTCACCTGTGCCCCAGCCCAGCCTGCCCACTGTGTGAGGATCTCTATACTGCCCATCTGAGCCTCACAGGGCTGGGGAAATCACCTGCCATTCTTCTCTCATGCCACTGAGGAAACTGAGGCAAGAGCTGCTGAACTATGATAAAATTAGATAGCTGTTGACCAAGACCCTTGGCCATGATGGGATTCCCAGGTGCCTTTGGTAGAGAAAGCCAGGTATGATGAGACCTCTGCTGGAGTCCTGGTATAGCCAGCACTGGGCGCCTCTTCTCATGTCCTGGTCCTGAGGTCACTCCTGATTAGGGCAACCCTGTACTTAACAGAGCCAGGCCTTCTGATGCTACCCGCTGTAAGTATCCGCAGCCTACCTCTCCACTTCACTGCCTCATGGCCAGCGAAGGAGGCCAGACAAAGTCACAACCTATCCGAAGCAAGAACAAATGTCACATTGTTCACTAGAACATATGCATAGATGAACACAGATAATGGAAACCAACTCTGGCAGCCCAGTACTCGCCTTCACTGTCTTTGTTAGGATCCTGTCTTCCTGTACTCCTGTACTCCTGTACTCTAACTGAAGCAGATCGGTTCTGCTGTCTACCCACACAGCTGGTTGAGAATGTACTCATGAGTGATAGGGCGGAGCCAAGGCAGATGCGCATCCTTGACCTAGGAGTGGACCAAAGCTGTAGCCCATTCTGCACTGACTCCGCTGCCTTTCAAACCCAGACACTGTTTCCCAGTCCACAGAGCATCTTCCTGCTCATTTAGCTTCAATCGGAGATGCTCTGATGGGTGCTCTCAGGCCTCCTGTTTTTTAAACCTGAAGTTTTTTTTTTTTTTTTTTAAGGTTTTTGGTTTTGTTTTTAAGTTTATTTATTTATTTATTTATTTATTTATTTATTTATTACGTATACAGCATTCTCCCTTAAACCTGAAGTTTTAAGAGGACATGATGTAGCCTGTCTTGTTTGGTTACAGTCATTGGTAAAGCAGGATGCCCACCTGGCTCCACTGTGTGCCAGAGCCCACACTTCCCTAGGGCACCACACTGCCTCTCCCATTGTAGGGGTGAGGATATTGCTCAGTAACAGAGCACTTGCCTGGCACGCTCAAGTCCCTAGGTTCCATCCCTAGCACCACAAAGCAAAACCAAACATTCTGTAGGGCCCAGGAGCTCCCATTTCTCTCATATAGCTCTCATCCATTTCAAATACACAGTCATTAAATAAACACAAGGGAGTAAGGGATGTCCCTCCCTCAGGACTGAAGGGTATTGATAAATATGGACCTATGTACAGCTTAGTATGAACACAGTTACAGCCTGAGCACTGATGAGATACCAGAGTCCTCTGAGGGCAAACAAGAAGGAACCTTGGAGGGCTTCATGAAGGAAGCCACAGTTGAGCTGAACTTAAAAAGGAAGAGAACCAGAAAACCATTTCAAACCAGAGACTTGGCCTCAGCATGGGTCAGTCAGCATGCAAAGGTGCTTGCCACTGAGACTGACAACTTGAATTCAGTCCCTGAGCCTACATGGTAGAAAGAGAGAATGTGCTCCAGGATGGGTGGATGGAAGGATGGATGGATGGATGGATGGATGGGATGGATGGATGGAAGGAAGGAAGGATGGAAGGAAGGATGGAAGGAAGGAACAGAGGATATAAAAATTGGGAAAATGAGCCGGGCGGTGGTGGCACACGCCTGTAATCCCAGTACTCTAGGAGGCAGAGGCGGGCGGATTTCTGAGTTTGAGGCCAACCTGGTCTACAGAGTGAGTTCCAGGACAGCCAGGGCTATACAGAGAAACCCTGTCTCAAAAAAACCAATTCCAAAAATCCAAAAAAAAAAAAAAATTGGGAAAATGATCAAGGTCAGTTACAAAGGAGTGTCTGAAACATAGACAGAGTCTCCAAATCCTGTGACACTTTATTGGTGTGGTAGAATGTGGAAAGTGTGGAGACAACTGAGCAATAGTTCACAGTATAGGAAAGTGCCACTGCCCTGCATCTATCCTAGGATCCCAGGCTGGGAGCTCTCAACTCAAGTTTGCAGGGCTTGACACAGTCTCTTCCACAGGGGACTCTGTCATCCAGAATGCATCCAACAGTGGAGTGGGGCAAGCAGTCATTCAGATCGCCTCAGCCCTTCGCCTAAAGACCATCAACGTGGTCCGAGACAGGTACTGGGAGGCCTAATCCTCATGTCCCTGCGCACTCCTGCATCTCCACCAGATGGCGCATATGTGTAAGCCTGAGTGGCTGGCTGCTGACTTGCAAGCATTGCAAAGGGCAAAAGAAGTCCCTGTGAAAGTCTGACACAGAGAGATGACAAAAGAGTCCTTACTGATTCAGTCAGGAGTGTTGGAGACTTGACTTAGGGTAACCACAGTTCCACTTGGGAAAGCCTGGGTTTGTACTGTTGTATGAACTCTCTAGCCCTGTCCGCTTGTAATCATACACTAAGCACAGCTGTGAAGGGGGTAGGGCAGGCTTGTGGTCTCTCTTTTACAGATGAGGAAGCTCAAGTTTCCAAGAGTGGAAGCAGCTTGCTCAGGAAGACACAGCAAGTCAGTAACAGACTTACCTTCTTTCCATTGTCCCCTCCAGTCCCTTTAAACCTCAGTGTGCTCCAGGGTGGCCGAGTCACTCGAGACCTTTCTTATGAGGGTTGGTACTTACTTCCGCCCCAGAGAATCCAGGGCCACTCTGCACTAGAGTGTGTTTGCATGACACCCTCAAGTGCCCTGGAGAGCAAGAGGAAAGGAAGTGGTGCCTGAGTAGAATGAGGCAGTGGGACGGCTCTTCCCTCTGCACAGATGGCTCTAGGGTGTGTGCACTCAGTTCGTCAGACTATCTCCCAGCCTGGCTCTGTCCAGGGAGGAAATGTGGCAAGAGCTGGCAGAGCATGATTAAATTATGTGGACAGCTCCTGCTTGAGGTCTGGCTTAACCTCTCTCTATCCTTGTTCTCAAAACAGCAATGTCTTCTCAAGGCAATGGCAAAGGGGTCTGGGAACTTGAGGGAGGGAAGTTAGCCAGTGTGACCAAAGCCCTGATTGTGATTGATTTCCAGACCTGACATCAAGAAGCTAACTGACAGACTGAAGGATCTAGGAGCCGATTATGTCCTCACAGAGGAGGAGCTAAGGATGCCTGAGACAAAAACCATCTTCAAGGTACCTAGCCTGGGTCTGGAGAGGTGCGTAAGCAGTTAAGAACACTTGGTGCTCTTGCAGTCCCAGCAGCCATATGGTGGCTCACAACCACCTGTAACTCCTGTTCCAAGGGATCTGACACCCTCTTCTGATCTCCACGGGTACCAGGCACACACATGGTACAGACAAATGTTCAGGCAACACATTCACATTCACAATCACAAAGTAAAGTCTTAAAATTTTTAAAAATAAAAGTCAAGGCTCCCAGGTAAGAACACTTCCCCCTCCATCCCATGCCATCTCCCTGTGATTACAAAATATGGGTTCCCTGTTCTGCTCTGCAACCCAGCTTCTCTTCTGGAAAGGACAAAGCCCATCCAACCTTAGCCTGGGGACAGCATGCTGTGAGTGTCCAGACATGGAAGGCAGAAGCAGACAGACTTGAGGAAAGGTTTTAAACATCTGTAGTGTGGTCCGTCAACCCACATGGGAGGTGTTAGTCAGAGCTGGATGAGGTCTGAGGAAACGAAGGCATGGAGAGAGGAGGGAGAGACGCTCCTCAGCTTCTGCCTCACATTCACTTGACATCCCTCAGAAGAAGTCCACAATGGAGCCGACATGGATGGTGCATAGATGAGACACCAGCCTCAGAACCACAGCTTCACAAAGTGGCGAGGCTGGCCCCATCGCTCTGAACTCGAAACTGGTTCCTCTTTAGAGCATCCACCCCAGCAGACCCAGTCTGAGCCTTTTGCACTAACGCATATGGAAGTACCACATACCCGCTGTTGAGCACGTCAGCAATGCTGATGGACAGCAGTGCTCAAGTGGACGTCAGCCTATTGTGTGTAAACTTCCCTGTTCCTTGACTCTGAACAGAGACGCTGCTTGGCTGTGCTTCCCAAGGTCCTGGGATGGACAAGAGCATGAAGCTGCTAAAGCCCTTCCCAGACAGATAACAGTAACGAGCCCAAAAGGCATGCCTTCTCCTCTGACTCAGCACTCATGCCTTCTCCTCTGACTCAGCACTCGGGCCTCAGCACTGCTCGCAGCAGCTTCCAACCCCACGTGCAGCCAGTAGCGCCCTCACCATGGCTTCCTTACTTTCAGGACCTGCCGCTGCCCCGATTGGCTCTCAACTGTGTTGGTGGGAAGAGTTCCACAGAGCTGCTCAGGCACCTGGCGTAAGTCCCTCAACCTGCAGGTCTCCATCAGGAGGGCTGTCTAGTGACAAGTGTGAGTGTAGGCCAAGGTAGCAGGATGCTGACAGCGCACACAAGGACATCTTGCTCTCTGGCCTGTGTGCTCCAGCCTCATCTCTGTGATAAGAAGCCGAGCCAGCCTCTTCTCCCCCCGGGAACCCAGGAGTCATCACTTACTGGCTTCTTAAGATAGTTCTTACAAGATATTTTGAAAATATATAAAAGTGCTGAGGTGGGGCTGGAGAGATGGCTCAGCGGTTAAGAGCATTGACTGCTCTTCCAGAGGTCCCGAGTTCAATTCCCAGCAACTACATGGTGGCTCACAATCATCTATAATGGAGTCCGATGTCCTCTTCTAGTGTGTCTGAAGACAGCTACAGTGTACTCATATACATTGAATGAATGAATGAATGAATGAATCTTTAAAAAAGATTTATTTATCTTATTATATGTCAGTACACTGTAGCTATCTTCAGACATTCCAGAAGAGGGCATCAGATCAAGATCTGTATTTATGAAAACTCAGGGTTAGTCCTTGCTGTCTTGTCAACTGCACCTTGAAATGAAGTGATCACACTCTCTGGGTTCATTTTTTAAAGTATCAAATGAAGATGGGGGATGGGGACATAGCTCGGTGATGGAACATATGCTTTAGTATGCCTGAGGCCCTGGGTCAACCCCCAGAACCAAAAGGAAAAGCTAAACAGGAATTTGGAATAGGAAGTCTCGGCCTATGGCTGTGGATGGCATGACAGCCACTGCAGAGGCTGATTCTCAACACAGCTGTGTCGCTGTCCCAGTCTGTGCTCTACCTCAGCAGCTTAGCTTGAGTGTCGGGTGAGTCACTCTGCAGCCCCATTTGGCTGGGAAGTATTTCTTAGGTGTCCTCCGGTTAGAGAACAGCACAGTGAGTGGGGCTTCTCCACAGTGCATGAGAGCCGATAGAATGCCCAGCTCCTGGTCCCTCAGCATGGTTGTTGTTGTTGTTTTTAAAGATTTATTTATGGGATTGGAGAGATGGCTCAGTGGTTAAGAGCACTGACTGCTCTTCCACTGAAGGTCCTGAGTTCAAATCCCAGCAACCATATGATAGCTCACAACCATCTGTAATGAGATTTGACTCCCTCTTCTGGAGTGTCTGAAGACAGCTTCAGTGTACTCATAAAATAAATATTTTTTTTTTTTTAAGGAGTGAATGCCAGGCAGTGGTGGTGCATGCCTTTAATCCCAGCACTTGGGAGGCTGAGGCAAGCGGATTTCTGAGTTTGAGGCCAGCCTGGTGTACAGAGTGAGTTCCAGGACATCCAGGGCTACACAGAGAAACCCTGCCTCAGGAAACAAAAAACAAAAAAAAAGTGAATTCTCAACTTCCCTTTAAAAAAAAAAAAAAAAAAAAAAAGGTGGCTTCCCAGCCTTGGGCCATCACCTTGATTATCTAGAACATGGGAATGTGTGTCTCTGTTACTTGGTTTTCAGTTAGGGTATCTCTGTATAACCGAGGCTGGCCTTGAACTTAATCCTCCTCCCTCCCTCCCTCCCAGCTCCTGAGACTTGGCTTGTTCCCCATACCTAGATTTGCTTGCTTGCTTACTTGCTTGCTTACTTGCTTGCCTGCCTGCCTGCCTGCTTGCCTGCCTGCCTGCCTGCCTGCCTGCTTGCTTGCTTGCTTGCTTGCAGACAGTCTCACCGAACCCTAGCAGGCCTGGAACTTGCTGTGTGGAAGGCTTGCCTCCAATCAGATCAATCTGCCTCTCAAGGTTGGGATTAAATGCATACGCCTCCATGCCCAGTATGTGTGATAGTCAGTCCCTGCCTCTAATTCTTTTAAGTCAGAGGTTAAAACTGGGAAGCTATATAGTAAGTCTCCCCGGTGATTTTGAGAGCCAGAATTGGTTGCTATAAGTGGTTTAGCAAGTCCCTTAGGCCATGGTAGGTTCTGTCTTTGCCTGTACCCACTCTTCATTCTTTGGACTCTACAGGCCTGGAGGAACCATGGTGACCTATGGGGGAATGGCCAAGCAGCCTGTAACAGCCTCTGTGGTAAGTTGGGATGCCTGCAGACCAGAGCTTAGCTGCCGCTTTCCTCGCTCTGACTGTAGTTGTCTAAATTCGGGAGATCTATCCCTGAAGCAATACTTTAAATTCTAGTACTCAGAGCCTCAGTGCATCTTTCTGTGTCCACAGAGTCTGCTCATTTTTAAGGACCTCAAACTTCGGGGCTTTTGGTTGTCGCAGTGGAAGAAGAATCATGGTCCAGGTGAGTGACTGATGGCCTTGATACCAAGAGGCATAGGAGCATAGCGCCTACTCTGGCTGCAGAGTGACCAGGTCCTCAACCTTAACAGGATTAAGGACCTTCCCAGAGTTTACCATGGTCAGGTCAGCAAACCACTTATAGTGGAGCCAGCTGCTCCTTGGCACAGTCTAGTGAGATGGACCAGCCCTTGTTCTGAGGAGCTGACTGGGTGCAATGGTATACACTTGTAATCCCGGCCCTAAAGAGGGTCAGGTGGGAGGATCAGGTGGGAGGGCCATCCTTAGTTATAGAACTAGGTGCTGTTTCAAAAAAAGAAGGAAAAGCAAAACAATCGGAAAATAAAATAAAACCCGAAACCTCACCAGATATCTCTAGGTGAGCTGGCCTAGCCGGGAGCTGTGCTAAGTCACTGAATCTCTGCCTTGTTTCAAGCATTGTTGGTTTTAACACTTTGAGACATTTGACTGAGGAGAAAAACTGAGGTTCGGGGCCTGTAAGTTAGTTTCTCAGCACTCTCCCATCTCTGGAATGGAGCTGCTAAAATCAGCATAGGCCTCTGACTGCTACGGCCCAGCTCCCCAGACAAAGAGCCAAGGCTGAGTGCAGACTGACATGGAGTTGAAGGGAAGTGGTGACATGCACTGGTGCTGAGTAGAAAAGCGCCTCAGGAGAATGAGGGGAAGGGCCGGGGGTAACTTGGGTAATGCTTGCCAAGCAAGCTTAGAACCTGAGTTCAGGCCCCCAGTATCCACATAAAAAGCCTGTACCCCAGGACTACAAGGAGAGGAGAGGGGAAAGGTAGAGTAGCCCAGCCTACAGCCAAATCAAAGAGCAGCATGTCCAGTGAGAGACTGCCTCAAAAAATAAAGGGTCCTGTGAATGGACCTTTAATCGCAGCACTGGAGAGACAGAGGCAGGCAGATCTCCATGATCTACACAGAGTTCCAGGCCACTCAGGACTACATGATGAAGATCTTGTTTATAAGTAAGAAACATAACTGAGGGAAGACACCTCAATCAGTATGTGGTCTCACCTACCACCTACATATATATATATATATATATATATATATATATATATATATATACTTGGAAGTACATATACTACACCCAAAGTAAACATTTAAAGAGAGGAACTCCCACACACAGGGTAGGGTCTGACACCTGCAGGGTCAAGTCTAGTCTTGGACTGAGAGAGTAGGTTCTAACTAGACTACAAAAGGCCTAACAAGTTTATAATCTTGCTTTGAAGATAACTGGGGAGCCAGCATGGTAGTGTTTTTGGTTTGTTTTGTTTTATGGTTGGTGTGTGTGTGTGTGTGTGTGTGTGTGTGTGTGTGTGTGTGTTTCAAGACAACAGCTCACTATGTAGCTCTGGCTGACCTAGAATTCACTGTGTAGACCAGGCTAACTTGGAACTCAGAGATACACCTGCGGGCATGCGCCACCATGCCTACCAGCATACTGTTTTAATCAGGAAGTAGGATTTAATTTGAAGGTTAAGTTTATTTCCATGAAAAACACTTCTCAGGGCTGGAGAGATGGCTCAGCAGTTAAGAGCACTATCTGCTCTTCCAGGGCTCCCGATTTCAATTCCCCACAACCTCATGGTAGCTCATAACCATCTGTAATGAGATCTGATGCCCTCTTCTGGGGTATCTGAAGACAGCTATAGAGTACTCACATACATAAAATAAGTAAATCTTTAAAATAAAACAAAAAACACTTCTTCAGGCTGGAGAGATAGCTCAGCATTTAAGAACACTGACTGCTCTTCCATAGGTCCTGAGTTCAAATCCCAGCCACCACCACATGGTGGCTCACAACCATCTCTAATAGGATCTGATGCCCTCTTCTGGTATGTCTGAAGACAGCAACAGTGTGAATGTATATGATATGTACGTATTCATATATACATACACACACATATAAGATTTTTTTTTAAGATTTATTTTTTATATTTAAGTAAGTACTCTGTAGCTATCTTCAGACACCCCAGAAGAGGGCATCAGATCTCATTACAAATGGTTGTGAGCCACCATGTGGGTACTGGGATTTGAACTCAGGACCTCCAGAAGAGTAGCAGTAAGTGTTCTTAACCGTTGAGCCATCTCTCCATCCCTATAATAAATCTTTAAAAAAAAGAAATACACTTCACAGCTGAGGCCTTCACCTTAATTCCTACACTATATTTGGCCCTCAGCAAGAGGCAGACCCAGGAAGGGAAGGGACAGTGGTTGCCTCAGTTAAGGAGTCTGTGGAAGCCCAGGGCTGTCAGAGAGCTTTTCCTCATCTGGTCTGTTGCCATCCAGCAGTGTGCCAGGGACTGTGCCTTCCTGGCCTCCTCTAGCATCCTTAGCTCAGTAATGCTGTCCTAGCCACCACTGAAGGCCAGCTCTTCACCAGTCCTGTCCTGTGGACAAGCCTCTAGAACCATCACTGAGAGGGGGAGCAGTCACTGCCCACATACAGTTCTTCATGATTCTGTCTCGTGTTAGCACTCAGCCATCTCACTAGACCTCACCTGTTGTTCCTTGCATCTCCTGCAGATGAGTTCAAGGAGCTGATTCTCACTCTCTGCAACCTCATCCACCAAGGCCAGCTCACAGCCCCTACCTGGTCTGAGGTTCCACTGCAGGACTACCAGCAGGCTTTGGAGGCCTCCATGAAGCCTTTTGTGTCTTCGAAGCAGATTCTCACCATGTGATTATTCCAGAGGACCAGAAGGAAAGCAGGCAGGCCAGCATGGCTGGCTGCTAGCCCCTCCATGAGGACCCCAGCCTTCCCACATTGCCTGACCTTCACTGCCTCTTCCTACCAGGAGGGTGCAAGGCCAATCCTCGGGTCCCTAATAAACCCTGAACTTACCATGTAGAGGACAAAGAGTCCAGCCACGCGTGTGGAGGGACGGCGTGCACTGCCCTGCTTGTCCAACTACCTGTTGTCCAGAGGCACTGCCTGACCACCCTGAAAGCAGAGCCTAGGAGACTGCTGCCAAGTTCAAAAGTCACTCCCAGCAGCGTGAGCCCTAGAGTCTGGAAGAAGGAAAGGTTGATAACCTCTCCTGGAGGGTGTGGCTCTGTCCAGGGCAAGGGGATCTGCTGCCTAAAACAGTGAGTGGCGGCTGAGATCATCAAAGCTTAAGAGACACAGGATAGCAGGTGTCTAGGCCACCTCTGGGAACTTCAGTTGTAACTAAAAGAATAAACATCACACCTGTGGTTCTCAGCCAGGGGCATTTTTAACCCCAGAGGGACACTTTTTGCTATCACAGCTTGGGAAAGGAGTTATTTGCCTCAACTGGGCAGAGATCAATACTGTTAAATATTTTACAGCCAGTTACAGTACACACATGCAATCCCAGCAGCTGGAAGGCTTAAGTCAGGTGGATTGCCACAAGTCAGAAGCCAGCTTGGGCTACAGCAAGACTGTGTCTCAAACAATTTTCTTACAAAGGCTACAGTGGTATAGCTTAGAGATAAGAGTGCTTATCTCTAAGCATGCATCAGGCCTTGGGTTCCATCCCAATAGCTGTTAAAAGGCTCCCACAAGGAATCATCCTGCCCAAATGTTCCTAGTGCTGCTATCGAGAGCACCTGCATTAAGCCCCAAATGGAGCCGTCATGACTGTGCTAAGCAGAAGGCATGATGCAGGGCTGCAGACATCTGGGGCCGGGCAAGGCTTGAGGTACTTGAGGTACAAGTTGACTGGCTGACTGACCAATAAGTTGGTTCCATCTGAGCAAGAAGTCCAACTTTGAGATGTTTGCTTCATGGTCACTTTGCTCAAAGCACAACTTGAGATTATCTCCTTTATCAGCTGGGCTTCTGGACCTTCAACTGAGATCCTTATCCCGGGAGCATTCAGAGTGCCCACAGCTAGCAGTGACGGGTATGCTAACGCGCGTGTGGTTTAGCCTAGTAGGAGACCATTACAGTGGACAGGGCAAAGCTGTGGGGACAGAGGCTGTCAAGGGAGGGTTCCAGGACACAGCATCCTTCGAGACAGTGTTGCTTTCAGAATCCCGAAGACCAAGTAGGGAAACGTTGGCAAGCAAAGCTAGCTAGTGTGAATTTGGATGTGAGAGAGGCCTTGGCAAACTGCTACCAGAAGAGGGAAGCTACTGCCTAGAGCTGCAGCTTGCACAGAGGTGGCAACAGGTAGCAGGGGTCAGATCGCAGAGATCCTGTGGGTTAGAACCTGCCTGAGAACATGAGATTTCAAAGCAAGGGTGATAATCACAGGCTGGGGGGCAGGGAGGTGTATGGTTGCACACCAGAGTGTACACAGGATCCAGCTACTCGGCCTCTTCTGGGAGCATTTGTGCTCTCTAGAGGAAAGGACTGCTTCAGGGGCTGGGGCAGGTCGGCAGGTGCCTGCTGGGCAAAATGTGCTACCTCATGCACCTGGGCTCAGCGTCAGCTTCACCCTCTTCCTGTGCCCCGGTCTGCCCTCTAGGTTGCCAGTGTTTTGAATCAAAGGTCCATGTGGACAAGTGAGAAAGCCTAGGAGGACAAGGAGGCAGCCCAGAGGCAACAGGAGTCGAAGGCAGGATTTGGGGGTCACAAAGTTGGAGGTTAGAGCAAGCAGCCACAGTAAGGGAGGCCCTGTCCATTTACAGATGGCAGAGCAAAGGAGGGGACACCCCAGGGAGAGCAGTGAGAGCAGCTGCACTGTGCCTTCGGTATGAGGCCGGTCTTCGTAACTACTCAGGAAGGGAAGGCCAACAGCAGGACTCCAGACCAGAGAAGCAGAGTAGAGCTGGAGCCTTGGTGTCCCCAAACACCCATTCTGTTAAAACCTGAAGCCTTTAGGTGTGCACACAGTGGGCTACAACCAATGTCATTGCTTGTCTCCCTTGCAACAAGGTTGACAGTGTTAGGTGCCAGTATCTTAGAACCTTGTTCAAATATAGCTGCTATGCAGTCTTTCTCTCTCCTCCTACCTTCCCACTGGTTTTCAGACAAGACTCTTGGAGTGTACACAGCTGTGTTTGACCTTGGCAAGAATGACCCAGGTCAGAGGAGTCTAGGATATGCACACACAGAGACCCCAGATGCTTAACTCAGACCCTCAGACCCTTGCCTTAGTGTTCAACTGAACCTGATCATGAGTGATGACACCCAGGGAGTCCCCTGGATCTGAGCCAGGCTGCAGTAAAGGGTGGTGTAGCAGGCAGCATTCTCAGTCAAGAGATCTGAGGGGACAACAGACAATTGAGCAGAGGTGCAGGCTTTGGGAAGCTCTGGCAGCATTGAGGGACAACTGCAAGGACAGACGCTGACGATGAATAAAGGAGAAAGTCCCAAGCTTCTGACCTTCGGAGAAGTAAATCCCCCACCACATCCCCACACAGCTAAATTCTGAAGATGAGTTCATGGGTACTAACACTTCAGAAGCTAGAGGGAAAACAGACAAAAAGACTTCCCATGCCTCATCCACTCTACACAAAAGCAGACCATGCTGTGGACCTTGGGGTTGCCCTTCAGGCCCACTGAGTAAAACACACCCTGTGTAAATGGGGCCCTAGGTTCCCAAGATAAAAGACAAACAGCTATGGCCGCCTAAAACCAAAGCTGAAGCACACCTGCTGCCTCCTTTGGTTCTACCTCCATGGCCTCTTCTGGGAGCCTCCACCCCACAACTCCATGGCCTCTGGCCCAATATTCATGAGTGCCTGTGTCCTCTTGGGAAGACAGGCCCAGGAGGAAAGTGCTTGCACAGACTTGTGTGTTCCAGTCATCACTCTCCTTTTGTCTTGAAGGGATTAGCAATAACCACAATGCACTGGGCACAGCACCTGCTGAAACAACTGCAAATGGTTCTGAGGATCAAACCCAGGGCTTGAAATCGGTAAGCAGGTGCTCTAGCACTTTCCAAATGATAACTCCTGTACAAAGCTAACCTGATAACTAGTAGAGAAAGCCAGAGCTGGCTCAGCACTTAAGAGCATGCATAAACTGCTCTTACAGAAGGCCACAATTGTTCCCAGCACCCAAATCAAGTCAAGTGGCTTATAACCACTGTAACTCCAGCTTCAGGAAAACCTGACACCTGGCCGTCACGGGCACCTGTACTCACATCTGTACACACACAAACAAGTGGCTTATAACCACTGTAACTCCAGCTTCAGGAAAACCTGACACCTAGCTGTCACGGGCACCTGTACTCACATCTGTACACACAAACTAAATTAAAAAAAGAAAATCTCAAAACCTCAAGCCAAGTATGTTCGCTCAGACCTGTACTTCCAGCATTTGGGAAGGGCAATCTCACTACGTAACAAGTTCCAGTCCAGCCTGGACTATGTGTGATCCTACTTCCAAACAACATCAAAAGAAACATAAGACCTCAAAGTGAGAAAGCCTTTGAATTATAAAATTGGGGGGGGGTGTCTCAATTTATTTAGGCAAAACACAATTGTGCTATAAAAGTCTGAGGACCTGAGTTAAATCCCTGAATCACTGGATCACACCGTGAAAGAAGTACTTCCTTAGAGTTGTGTCAATGCATTCACACACATGCATACACAAGAAACACAGCAATGCCAAAATGCAACGTGCTGGTGAAATGTCTGCAATTCATTTGGCAAGCTGCTGATTTTCCTAGTCTATAGTAAGCTATAAATCAAGTAAAATGGGCAAAGAATAAAACACAAAGGAAAACACCTGTCAGGGTGTGCATGCCATGTGTGTGCAGGTACCCTGAAGCTACAAGAGGGCAGGAAGGGTGTGAAGAGAGGCTTGCTTTCTCAAGGTAATTGCAAACCAAATGGCCTGGGGGATACCTTTTCATTGGACTAACAAACTTTTTTTTCAAGATGGTTTTTCCGTGTAGCCTTAGCTGACTGGAACTTGCTCTATAGATCAGGATAACCTATAACTCAGAAATCTGCCTGCCTCTGACTCCCGAGTGCTGGGATTAAAGGCATGGGCCACCATTACCTGGCTAGATCAAAATATGTTGAATATTTGAGACCCAACAGCTACCAAGTTACACATGCCAAAGCAGGTGCCTGCCTACAGTCCTCAGCACTCAGGAAGCTGCAGCAAGAGAGCCACTGTAAATTCAAGACCAGCTTGTGATACTGAGACTGTCCCTAAGGAAAATGCCCTTTAACCTAATATTCCTATTTCTGAATTGTGTGTCCAGGTGACACTGAGGATCAAGGCTAGGTTAGACAATTGTTCTGCCAGAAATATGTCCTTAATGATATCCCACTTTCCAGGCTAGACCCTATTTGAATATACATGGTCACTGATCCTGGCAATTCTAAAAAACCAAAGGTTGGACCCTGTCTCGGTCCTTCACTAGAATAGTGACTATGTATGTGTATAAAAAAGTGTTATAAGACAAAATGGTCTTGAGTGCCTTTCATTTGCTTTTTTTTTTTTTTTTTAAGATTTATTTTTTACATGTGAGTACACTGTAGCTGTCTTCAGACACTCCAGAAGAGGGTGTCAGATATCATTACGGATGGTTGTGAGCCACCATGTGGTTGCTGGGGACCTTCAGAAGACTTGAACTCAGGACGTTCAGAAGAGCAGTCAGTGCTCTTAACCGCTGAGCCATCTCTCCAGCCCCCTCATATGCTTTTGAAATGATTTTTAAAATATAGTGAGACAAAAATCAGGTATGATGCACACCTGCAATCACAGTTCTCAGAAGGCTTTTACAGTTTAGTTCAAGACCATTGGACAGAGAAAGTTCTGGTCTTAAAAAAAAAAGAAAAAGCCAAGTACTGTATGGTAAATTCACTTCTAAAGGAATACTTAAGAAACTGCCTCTAGAAAGAAAAGCAGAAGATACAGAAGAAAAAACCTTACAAGGCACATCAATTAAATTGGAAATCAGTAAAGAAACTAAACTCCTCAGTGACTCTTGGTAAAGCTGAAAAGGAGACAATCAATCATTACTGAGCTCCCACATGTCCCAGAACAGTCCATCACATTTGATTATTCTGGCAATACACTGGGCATCTATGAACTATTAATCTTGCAGGTTAAACGTTTTTTCTGAGCTGGCAGAGATGGAGTACACCTTTAATACTAGCGCTTGGGAAGCAGTTAGGTTTGAAGCCAGCCTGGTCTACAGAGGAGCTCCAGGACAGCCAAGGCTATACAGAAAAACCCTTTCTCAAAACAAAGGAAAAAGACAGTAATAAAAATAATAATCTAACTGCAAGGCACTAAACTGGATGGATATAGTGGCACATACTTTTAATCCCAGCACTCTGTGGGCAGACAGGCAGAGCTCCAGGCCAGCCTGGGCTACAGAGCTATTTCTAGGATGGTCAGAGGTTTTGTTTTGTTTTTTTAAAGATTTATTTTATTTATATGAGTACACTGTAGCTGTCTTCAGACACACCAGTAGGGTGCATCCGATCCCATTACAGATGGTTGTGACCCACCATGTGGTTGCTGGGAATTAAGACTCAAGACCCCTGGAAGAGCAGTCAGTGCTCTTAACCGCTGAGCCATCTCTCCAGCCCGATGGTCAGAGCTTTAAAATGACCTTGTATATATAAAAAAAAAAGTCTGAGATGTAACTCAGAGGTAGGGCACTTGTTAACATCCGTGTGGCCCTGGGTTCGATCCACAGCACCGCAAAATAATACCGAACCAATTATTTGAACACTTTTACATACCTACTATCGACATTGTCCAGACAACCTTGAAAGTACAAGGAAGAGAAAAGAAGTTCAAATACCCCAGAGAAAAGAAAATGGACCCAAGGTCATGGATCCACTAACTTCCCACAGGAACGTTTACCAAAAACCACTCGGAAACCCAAAGACTTCCGAGCAAAGGACAAAGGCGGGAACACCCGCTCGGCGAGCACCCGCACGGGCACTTCCGGGGGAAGTGCCGATGCCACGGCAAGCTCGCGAGAAGACGTACGCAGCTGTCGCTCACCCGGCCAGGTCCCGCCCCGCGCCGGCGCGCCTCCAGGAAAGCCCCGCCCCCGACCCTGGCCAGGCGGGAAGCGGGCGCGCGCTCCCTCCCGTTCCCCTCGGCCCGGAGGGGGGAAGGGAAGGCGCGGGCCGCGGGGGCGCGCGTTCTTGAGCTGCGTGCTCGCGTACGTCGCCGGGCTTCGGCTACGTCCGTCCCGCCGCCCGCCCGTTACCGCCGCCGCCGCCGCGCTTTCCCTTCGCCGGCCGCCGCCTGAGGGGGGCCGGGGCCAGCTGCTGCCGCCGGAATGCCGCGGGTGTACATCGGCCGCCTGAGCTACCAGGCCCGGGAGCGCGATGTGGAGCGCTTCTTTAAGGGCTACGGGAAGATCCTGGAGGTGGATCTGAAGAACGGGTGAGGAGGCGGCGGAGGGGCCGGCCGGGGGACTGACAGGGCCGCGGCAGTGGCTGGGAGGCTGCGGGGACGCGAGCGCGGCGCTCGCTCGGCGCTAAGCCGCTGCCGGCCTCCTCCGCTCCGCCATGGCGGCGGCGCCTCGGGGGCGCGGGTAGGCCCGGCTCCCACTGCGCCTGCGCGGGCGGGGGTGGTGGCGGGATAATGGGGACGGAGGCCCGGGTTAGGCTGCGGCTCCGGGCGCGGGGAAGGCCTGGGTTTCCGTCGCTGCCCCACGGGTCCGAGGCCTGGTTCGTCTCCGAAGAGAGGCGGGCCTTTCTCTTTCCCGCTCTGGGGCTGCCGGGAGCAGACGAGGGTTCCGGCTCTCTTCTCCTGTTCCCCCGCCTGGCCGGCCAGAGGCTGTCCGGCGTGTTATTTCTGAGGACAGGAGCTCTGGCTTTTTCGTGTGCCACACTTTGGGCGGGAGGCTCTAGTTTTAGTAGTGCAGTGACAGTTTTGAAAGTACTGTGTTGCCGCGCTCCAAAGCCTTGCCCGCTCCCTTTACGAGAGTAAATTAAAGTCCTAACTCGAAATCTTGGGGGAGTCCTTACAGAGTTTTCACGTTGTGGTTGCCAGAAAATGATTGCTGTCATAGGATTTGTTGAGTGGGTAGGGGCCATCCTGCTAGGTCTGCGTCGGCTGCTGGTGCAAGTGGAGACACATCTCCAAATTGCCTACTTAACAGCTTCCCCCGTACGGTCTGGGCTTGTATTTCTAATCTGCTTTGGCGAAACAGGGCTAGCAGAGGCTACCAGGTTCGGGGGAAACGGGTGAGTTGTCAGGCCTAGAAAATGCACGAACATCTTTTGCTTGGGAGCTGAAAAATATTAGGTAGGACAAGAAAGGTACTAAGCACCGGAACGGCACTGAAAGCACTGAACTTTGGGTGTTAGAGGAACCCTTGGTTTTGCTGTGTTTGTCTCCTGCTTGTTTTTTGTTTTGTTTTGTTTTTTTTTTTTTTAACTGCGTTTGGTCCAATGAGACCAGTAGTAACTGACATTTGAGAAGAAATATACCTTAGTATGAGTTACGTTCTCAAAACTCTGGATTTCGAATAATTGACAGAAGAATCTCTGCTGAGAACAAGACTTCGATAAAATGTTTGTGAATTTTGGATTCGATTCACATAGACAATTTCTCATTTTGTTTGGTGAACCTAACAGTTCTTACAGAATGTACCAGACGACATGAGAGGATTAGTTTTGCGATACTTACCTTAAATGTGAGAGATTAAACTCGCTCCTTTCCCCTCCTTGCTGCTCATTGAAGTTGACAGAATAACTTTGTGGGGAAAACACGGGGTTTGGAAGACGGATAAGTCTAAGTCAAACCTGGCTCCACAATTTAAGTTTCTTTGAGCAGGTAAGGGACTTAGTTTCTCTGAACCTGTCTTCTCATTCATAAGAAGGAAGGTCAGGTGGAAAAAGTATAAAGCCTTTGCCGTTTGCTGTAATAGAGTCAGTAGGAAGCATCTTAGCCCGGTAGTGTTTGCTAACAGTATATTTGGTGAGGTCTCTTTTCTCAAGACCTGGTGAGAGTTGAAAAAGGTAGTAGGGCAAAACTGATGACTTGATCGGGTTACTGCACCAACGGGTACCTACGACTACACTACAGGAATTGAGGGAGGAGACAGAACTGTTCCTGACTAACCTGTTGTGATTGACATGCACTTTGAATCAGGAATGCTTGTTCTCACTTAAAACTCAGACAACTAAAATGTAGAAAAGTTTACTAAAATTGATTTTCTTTTATTATTTTTACTTTAATGTGCATTGATGTTTTGCTTGCGTGTATGTCTGTGTGAGGGTGTCAGATCCCCTGGAACTGAAGTTGCAGACAATTGAGAACTGCCATTGGTTGCTGGGAATTGAACCCAGAACCTCTGGAAGAGCAGCCAGTGCTCTTAACCACTGAGCCATCCCTCCAGCCCAGAATAAATTTTTCTTAAAATGAGCTTTGAAGAATGGATTTACTAGAGCTTGAAATGAAGAAAGAGAAATGTCCAGAAATATGTTGGAATTTGTGAAGTGGTCCAGAAAGGATTAATTGTAACAGTCTAGCTAGGATCAAACCTCAAGGACACCAGACCAGACACAACACTAGGGGACTAGAGAGATGGCTCTATCATCAGAGGCACTGGCTAGTTTCCCAGAGGACCTGGGTTCAATTCTCAGCACCCACATGGGAGCTCACAACTGTCGCTCCATCCAGTACTGGGGAATTTGATAGCTTCTGTCCTCGAGCACTAGGCAGGCATGTGGTAAACAGTTAAACATGCAGGCAAAATATCCATACACATAAAAATAAAATTAAAAGAATAAAAATAAAGATAAATAATAATAAAGATTTTTTAAAGGAGTTTTACACCAAATTTTAAATTATGAATTCAAAGACTCTGAGGGAAGCATGGAACGACCAGGGAAATCTAAGAGGACAGACACTCTCAGAACTTCAACTGTCTAAGTCTTTTAGGAACATTGATTCTTATTTTGCCAAATAATGGATGGTGTGCATGAAATCCATCATAGATCAAGGTTGAAATAAGGAATGGAAAGTTATTTCTGGGTTTAAAGACAGGTGTGACAGACACTAATTCCATGCAAAACAACCTAGCATCATTCTGAAGTCATTGCGAAGTAAATCGACTTCCAGGAAGAAGCCGCTGATGGAGGTGCTGGGAGGCTGATAGGAAGCAGTAGAACAAAAGGAAAGTGGAGCTGTGGGGGGTGCAGTCTCAAGCCTGGGATGACGGTAGATTTCCTTACAGGGATGTGTCTTTGAACGTCTCTGGATTGAAACTCTAGAACAGATTTAGATGGATGTAGCTTTAAAGAATTGCTAGAGTTGACAGTTGTTAAGGTGAGGTATCTTAGGCGTTGGCATATGGGTTGGGGGTAAGTTGAAAATTAATTAGGGAGCATACTTTATACTTGTAGAATAAAGATTTAACGTCCAGGAAAGGATTGTGTGGCCTCTCTGGATCTAGAGGAGGCATACATATGAGCAGTTCAACATGTCCTTGCCTGCTACCTTATTATGCCAGGCAACCTGCTTCTGTTTTAGACAACCTGGAAACAGATGGCTCTTCTGGGGACTACAAGTGAGATGCAAAGTCTCCCTGGGGTCATATGGACCATTCATGATTGCGCTAGAGTCTTCTACATTCCTGCCTGCCTGATAAACCACCTGGAGCCACTTTGAGCAAGAGTGGACCAGAGGGAATTCTGGGAGTTTGAAGGAGCCAAAACTACTAGTACCTTTCAGCTTTATGGTAACTTTTGTTGGCTTTGATCACATGTGGATTGTATCGATTTCCTTTTTTTAAATAAATCATTCTGTTGTGATATGTGGAATTTTTTTTGGGGGGGTGGGGTTCAAGACAGGGTTTCTCTGTGTAGTCCTGGCTGTCCTGGAACTCACTTTGTAGACCAGGCTGGCCTCGAACTCAGAAATCCGCCTGCCTCTGTCTCTCAAGTGCTGGGATTACAGGTGTGTGCCACCACCGCCACCTGGCTGGAAGGTTTTTTATGTACAATAGTTTTCTCTCTTGCCACAAATATCTTGTAAGTTTCAGTCACAGATCTTTTCATTTTTTGAGTAAAACTTACTCTAACCTTAAGTGATTTACCTACGTAATAGCTAGAGTAAGTTCCAAATCATTGAAGACAGTGAAGTGGTAGACAGTTTTGATAGGAAGCTTTAAATTGGTGGGGTTTTTTTAATTTCTGGTATTACTAGATAGTTTTTGTCTTTGCCTTTGTATAAGATTAAAGTGATATGGAGCAAGGGGAAGTGTTTTAAGAACTCTTGGAGTGAGTTAGATCCCTATTGTTTCCCCATCCCTGTCTTACTTGCTGAGAGGAATCCCTGCTACCTCTAGAACCTACGCAGGCATTTTCTCCATGGACTGAAGCCTTCTTAGGAGCTTGTTCTGTGGAGGGAGAGTGAAGGAGGTCTTACCTAGACCTAATATTCCAGGCTATGGATTTCTGGTGAGCTAAGCCATTGCCCAATGGCAGGTAAATGCGGCACTGTTTAGTGATGACACACGGGTCCCCACTTGCCAGTGCACCAAGACTGGCATTCCTGGGCCATCTGCCAGCCTTGAAAGTAGTGTCTCACTTGAACTTGTGCCTCAAGTATTTGAGTCTGGTAGGAATTTGGTTCTGTGTTAATTTACTGTTTACCTAACAAGAGAGTTACTTTGTTAAAGAGTTCTCCAACAACCTTATACATAAAATTAAAAAAGATTCTTTATAGGCTGGACCATGGTGGCTGACAGTCCTAGCACTCAGGAAGCAGAGGTATGGGAATCTGTGGCCAGCCTGGTCTACAGAGGAGATCCAAGACAGCCAGGGCTGCACAGAGAAACCCTGTCCTAATAAACAAAACAGAAATTCTTTATTCATATTTTACTTTTTCTTCACAGTACAGTATTCTTCCCATTATGACAGTTTTCCCTGTTTAACTTTTTTCTAATATAAAGAAAGGAGGGTGAAAGGTCATCCAGAGATGACCCTGCCTGCAACTGGGGCACAGGGTCTTACTGTGTAGGCCAAGCTGGCCTCGAACTCACAGATTCTCCACCTGTCTTTGCTTTCTGAGTGCTGGCATTAAAGGTATGTGCTACCATGCTCTGCTATATGTACATACATTCCTTGTTTCTCTTTCCTCCTTTTTTCTCCCCTTTTCAACCAACTTAGGGTCAGATGGCACATTATTGCCTGTTTGCCTAAAAGTCTTATCTGTCTGTCTTTGTGAGTATTCTCTTAACTCCGACAACCTGCCTTGTATGATGAATTGTGTTGTTCTAGGGATCCAACCCCAGGCTTTATGCATGGTGGGCAAGTCACTCTACCACTGAGCCCACCTCTACAGTCTGATTTTATAGTGCTTATATAGGAATGCTGCATATAAATTCTATTTAATGTATGAATGAAAGCTAGGTTAGAAGACATTTAGATCATTTTTGGCTTTCACTATTTTATGTATATTGTAGCACTGGAAAATATTTCTTATGTAAACTTCTTGCATATTTTTAGGATTTGGGCATAAATAAATATGCATTCTTATGTTTTCTGGTAGCCCTTGATTTCCAAACCAGTAGGTTGTGTGCTTTATATAATTTTATGTATAGGGGTGTTTTTTTCCCACATGGGTGTCTGTGTTATAGACAGTTGTGAACCACTTTGTCATTGCTGGAGACTGAACCTAGGTCATCCGGAAAAGCAGCCAGTGTTAGTAACCACTGAACCATTTCTCCAGCTCCATTACCTCCCTTATTTAAGAACTCTTGATTTCTGAGTTTTCTACTAAACTTTATTATACTATTTTTAAGTACTGTGGGGTTTTTTCCATTTAGCCTAGGAGAATTGAGAACTTCACAAAGTAACTTTTGACTTAGACAGTATGTATAGCTTGTACGTAATTTAATGTAAAACCCAGAAAAGAGATGCCAAAAGTTTTTAGAGGCTTACTGATGGTATACTATGGTAATCCTATCATTTAGCAGGCTGAGTCAAAATGATTGTGTGTTCAAGGCCTGTCGGGACTACATATTACAGCTAGACCCTATCTGGACTTCATATTGCAGCCTGTTTGGTTGCCAGGGCTAACTTCAAACCTACTATGTAGCCAAAGATGACCTTGACCTCTCAAGTGCTGGAGTCTAGGATGTGGTCCACCTTTTCCATTTTATGCAGTGCTGGGATTAACCCAGAGTTTCTTGCATGCTAAGCAACTGAGGTACATCCCATGTGTTGGGTGCCATTTTTTTCTACTTTGACTTGTATGATTTGTTGTTGTTGTTGTTGTTGTTGTTGTAGTATTAAAATCTTCACTGTTGGTTGCCTAAAATTCCTTATCTAGCTGAGTTGTATTTTGCCTAGCCATCCCCCCTAGATTGCCCCTAATACTAGCTGTTATAAATAGTCCTGTATTAGATGTCATGCGCGAAAACCTTTTTGGCATTGTGTCTTAAGACACATTTTATTAAATGTGTCTTAAGCAAAATTCATTAGTCCCGCAGGAAATAAGCACACAAAGTTCTCAGTGCATGGTGGTATACACTTTTAATCTCAACGGACAGAACAAAACAAATCTTTGTGGGTTCCAGGCTAGCTAGGACCACATAGTGAGACCCTGTCTCAAAAGCAGAAATAACCATACCAGTTACAAGAAAGGCAGCAATGGCTAAGAATGCATGCGTCATGGCTACCCTGTTGGAATTGAGCCATGGTACTGTTTAACATCTTTGCTGCTTGAAGTGATACTTTGAGGATCTTTTGAACCAGGAGTTGAAGGCCAATCTGGGCAATGTGATGAATGTGAGGGGGGTGGGGGGGAGAGAGACAGGGACAGGGAGAGACAGAGACAGACACAGACAGGGATAGAGAGAGAGGGAGGGAGGAGGAAAGGAAGGAAGGGAGGAAGGGAAAAAAATAAATCCTGTTTCAAAAAATCAACAAAGCTAGCCAGGTATGGTGGCTTTTTCTTGTACTTTCTTGTAGCACTTGGGAGGTGGAAGCAGCAGAATCAGGAATACAACAAAGTCATCTTTGGCTACTCAAAGTTTGAGGACGGCCCGGATCATGTGAGACCTTGTCTAAAAAAAAGGAAAGGAAAGGAAAAGACAGGACCCTGAATAAAGTAATATTTTGTCATTGTTTTAATAGTTGTATAACTATTACAAATGCAATCCATTTGATTATGTTACTTCCCAAAACATGGGAAATTTAAACTCTACTGAGAAATCAATACCAAAAAACAAGACTATAAATTATATCTAAATATTTCTAACATAAATTACCCTGGCTCAAGTTCTTTCTTCTTGAGTGTTAGACCCTGATTTGTGTTATGAATAAACATTACATGTAATTATTTGGTCAAGACATTTTAAAACTGTTCTTTGTTTAGTGTCTTGTTCCTTTTCTCTTTGAGATGAGCTACACAAGATGCCTTCTCTTTTTTTTTTTTTAATTTTATTTATTTATTATATGTAAGTACACTGTAGCTGTCTTTAGACACTCCAGAAGAGGACATTAGATCTTGTTACGGATGGTTGTGAGCCACCATGTGGTAGCTGGGATTTGAACTCAGGACCTTCAGAAGAGCAGTTGGTGCTCTTAACCACTGAGCCATCTCTCCAGCCCCAAGGTGCCTTTTCTTAAAGCACAGAGTGTTGACTGGATAATATATGTGGTTTGGGTTCATGGAGATTTGAGGTGCTTCTAGGTAATTTTACACAAACAATTGTATTTTGCATTCTCAAAAGGAAAATGCTTCACATATCTGAGAAAATATTGGGAGAGGTACTTACAAGTGTGTGAGCTAACACTGAACTCTAAAAACTAGAAAATATTAACAGCTTCATTGTATTTTTTTTAATCCATTTATGAGGGTGGTGGCACATTATGGCACGTGTGGAAATCACAGGAAAATCTCTCCTTCTACCTTGTGGTTTCCCAGGATTCACCTCAGGTTGCCAGCCTTGGTAGACCTTTAGTCGTTGTCCTGTCTAACCAGCTGTATAGTTTCTATTTCAAATAACTATATCAAAGCACTATAAACAAGTGGTATCCCTGGTTGGTGTTAATATGGAGGCATGTGGTTGAAGGCCAAGATTACAGGATGAATTTTTGGAAGCTCTGGAAACTGTGGATTATTTTCATTCACATGCCAGCCATAGCATAGCAGTGACAGGCTTTTCTCTTGTTGCTCCTTTCCTGCCTGCAGGCATGATCTGGATTCCTTGGCCTGTTCTCCCTGTAGTCTTTTCTAGAGGCTTCTAATAGACTGATGAGCCTCAAGTGATATAGGTTGTATGTGCCTTTTTATAAGGCTGGCCTTGGTAGAGAATGGATGGGGAGTGGTTAAGTCTCAGGCTGTCATGGCTACCTGGAGTGGGATGTTGACAGTGTCAGCTTGTCATCCCTGCAGCCCCTCATCTTAGAACATCCTTCAAGTAAGGCCTGGATTGTGCTCAGGATTTACATAGCCATATTCTAAGGCAAGCCCCTGGATAACTTTTCTGAACTGAGGCGAAAGCCCCAGGCTAGAGGTGATAGCCAAAGACTTAACAGCTAATGCCAGAAGAGACTCCAAGACTTAGAGAGAGGAGGGGCACTGAGGGAGCTTTGAAAGCAGCCTGGCAAGGTGGGCAAGACTCGGGGCATGTATCATGTGGTGCAGTGAGGCAGTAGAGCTAAAGAAACTTGACGTTTTTGTAAAAATCATGAAATGGCCAATTGGGGGAAATCTATGTCCAAGAAATAGCATGCCATTGGCATCTTTAACAAAGTTTGAAGTGGAAAATAATAGACTAGACTGCTACCCAGGGCAGTTAAGAGCAACATGTAAATAGCCAAGGTGGTCCCAGAGGTATGAGCTTTATTAAGCTTGTTAAGGCCTGACAACCTGCTCCCTGTGTTGTTTAGAGCCGATTTTGTGTGGCTTTCTTGTGACTTTGGGTAGCACGTATACACTTGTTTTGATGAGCGGGCATAATGGACTTGGCAATGCATGTTATTTTGTGTCCCAAGAGATGTGTTCTGAATTAGTAATAATGAGTCCTGTATACTTATTTTTAGTTTGTGTTTGAGCTTCGTAAACTTTAGTGTAAGACTTTTAAGAGACAAAATTGAAAGACAGGTGTAATTGTGGACCCCAACTACCTCAAACTTCTTTAAAGAAAGCAACTTTTTTTTTTTAACTTTAAATTAACCATATAGTTATGGCAGGGAGGTTATAATTAGTATAGTTTGATTCTCAAACTAAATAGTTTGTATTATTTTCTAGGTATCCCATTCTTAGACTAAGAATATGGTAAGAGCTCAGGGAAGCCGCTTAGCCCACTTAGCTCTGTGACAATGTTGTTTCAAGACCCTGTGTGGGCTTGCCTTTAATCCTGGTACTCAGGAGGCAGAGACAGGTGACTCTACATTCAGGGAAAGCCTGGTGGTCTGCAGAGTTCCCAGGACAGCCAGGGAGGGCTACACAGCCCTAGGGCCGTTCACCACTGAACCACACCACCACCAGCAGCCTGCTGAATTTATAAACCCTTTAGGGTGATGGAAGTGACTTGGCAGACAGGCTGTCAGAACAATTACAACACTTTAAAAATCTACTTTTTCTGGAGTAAGTTTTCTTTTTATAATGATTGTTCCTGTTTTCTCATCCCAGTGTGTGAATATTCCTTTAAAGATGGTCTGGTATCTGCAGTGTGGTTTAAGACTCTGCTTGGGTTGAGGATTTAACTCAATGGTGGAGTGCTTTTCTGGGGCCCTGGCTTCGGTCTCCATTGAGTTGAATTTAGCTATGTATTGTTAGATTTTTTTCCCCGTTAGATGATTTACTTCATGTTAGTCATTTTTCATTGCTGTGACTGAATTCCTGAGTAAATGAACCTAAAAGAAGAAAGACTTGCTTTGGCCATTTTCCAGATTCCGGTCCGTGCTCAGCTGGTCCCTTGGCTGTGGAGCTTTGTTAAGGAGAATGTACTGTGGTGGCGGAGACTGCCCACCTCGTGATGACCAAAAGACAGAGAAACAAGAAATGACCTGTCTGTCCCCCAGATACACACTCAGAACTTACGTTCTCCAACTAGACCACGCTCACATAAGTTTCTGGTACTTCCTAATAATCCATCACATTATGTGCTTATTAGTAGATTGATCCATTGATGAGATCAGAGCCCTTGAACTGTTGAAATTTTTATAGTTATTTTTGTTTCCACTAGTAGCTTAGTAGATAATAAACATTGGCAACTTATTAGTATTCACACACTCCAGTTGCAGAGTCAGTCGGTGTCTTCACCTTTACTGTGCTCACAGTTGTCGTCAGAATGTGGGTATTTGTCCTTATGCCTGCGCTCCTGGAGCCCCTGTTTTTCCAGCCTCTCTTGTTAAAGACTACTTTCCATTGGGTTTGGGAGTGGCAGAGCCTGTGGGATGCAGGTTGTAGGTTAGGATCCGAGTTTGAAGAAACTCAGAATCTTGAGTAGCCTTGGCCAGAGACCCAGCAACAGCTCCAAGTCTTAATTCTCTATCTAGGAGTTGGCAATAGACCTCAGAGTTGGGAAGGCTGAGTAAAGCAATGTGTGCTTCCTATAATGCCTGACCGATAGCAAGACAGAAAAATAAGAGTTGGTTATTATTACGGAGGAACTTGAGGAAAGAGTCCTAATGGGGTGGGGTTGCTTGGAATTAGTCAAGATAAATCAGGTCTTAGATCTGTGTCATCCATTGCTACTGAAGCCTTTGCATTGGGAAGTCTGTAAATCTAGTATTTGACTTCTGGCCCTTTTTTCTCCTCTCTTAATATTCATTCATAAATATAACATATTTTGGTCCCAGTCACCATTCCTTTGCAAATGTATCCTTAAGTATTCTCTTTGATAACCAGTCACATCGGCACAACTAGCTCCAAGTATCTTTATCCTGATCTCATTTTTGCTGAGCCTCAGAAGCAAAGACAGACTACAGGGGTTGATGCGGGACCTCTAGAATGGAGATTGCACAGAATAATCTTATTTTTCCTCTATTCTTCTAGTCTGTTATGTTCTGAACCCACACATGTTTTCGGAAGGACCAGATGGCTGACACTGGCTAATGGGAACCAAAAGTCAAGAGTGAAAGTAACCGGGTTGTCTCATGCCCCAGCTTAGAGTGCTTCACCCTGCCCCGAGACCAGTGTCCTTTTTCTCTGGAGACTTCACCCTGCTGTATCAAAAAACTGCTACCACCTGGCTTATCTGAGGTTAGATTATGGTTAAGTCAAGCAGCAGTGCTTATTAAATAGAAAAGATCCTATTTGGGACTGTGGGAGAACAGGAGAAGCCATCTGCCTTTCATAGGCTTTGGGATCTGTGGCTTAAAGCAAAGCCAGAATTCAAGAGTCCTGAGCCTGGGTTCATTTTCTGCCCCACCACATAGAAACTCCCTGATTGGGAACAAGCTGCCTGGCCTCTCCAAGCCTTAGTTATATCTCTTTATGAATGAGAAGAATAATTCACTCTTTGCATTTATTATGAGTAACAAATGAAATATTACAGATAATAAAAATGTTTCTTTACTGTAAGCCAAGTGCTGTGCTAAATAACCAACAGGTGCCAGCTTTTGTTATGTGAAAGCCCTCGTGATGAAGTGGCAAGGTTAGTACAGTGAAAGAAACAAGGCTTAAAAAGCATTGCCTTGTAAGACAGAAAACTGAGGCAAGTGCCAGAGAGGTGGCTGGATAAGCTTCAGACATGCAAGGTGCTGAGGCCTCCTGAAGGAGGAGCTTCTCATCTGTAAGCAAGGAGGGCCGAAGGAGTCAGCTTGCGTAGTCAAGGTGTGTAGAAGGACAGAAAGATATGAGGAGGCATAGACTTCTCAGCAACAGAGTAAGTTAGCTACTGGCTTTTCCCACTACAGGGTAGAGACAAGTTGCCCAAGTGAAAATAGCTGTAGTCTGGAATACAGTCCCAAGGGCCAGGAGAGTGAGAAAATGATTGGACTTGGCAGTAGACACAGTGGATAGATAACCAGAGGAAAGCAGTCAAGATGATTGCAAGGCTGTTGGGAGTGAATAAGCTGAGCAGGGGTTCTGGAAGAGAGAAATCATGAGGTAGGTTTTCTTCTTTGAAGGTGGGGAAAGATCAAGTGCAGACTGAGCTGTGGCCAACCGTTTGCAGACCAGGAATCCACACTAGCTCTAATCAGAGAGCTCTTGGTGTGCGGGAACTGCCAGTTTGCCGACGTGAAAGAGCCCCAGGCTGGGTAATGGTGAGCCCTGAAGTCGCACCCCAGCTCTGCCACTGAGTGAGCACGGGTAAGTCTTCCACCTTCTCTGGGCGGCCTTGATGGCCCTCCCTCCTCTGAGACTAAAGAAAAAGGGAGGGCAGAAAGCCAAGAGCAGCCTTCTTCCTGTCTCAGAATAGGAAAGCGTCTCAGGAACCTGCTCCTGGAGCAGCAGCTCGCCACTGTGGGTTGTAAACTCCCTCAGTCACTGCGGAAGCCAGCTCACATCCATGACCATTAATGCTAAGCAGTAAATGTGACACTGGTTAATGTGCTGTGAGGGCCTGGCTGCTGGGGCCCTCGAATGCTGCAGACCTGTGGAATCAGGGCAGTTGCACTGTTCTCATTCACAAGCTTCTCCAAGTAGGCCTCACCTGAGCACGAGAGTTGGCTGTGGAACAGTCTTAGTTCTATAGGCTTCTGTGCTCCCGATGCAGCACTCAAGAATTACTCTCTCCTATCCTGTCATTGTGCCCTTTTCACCTCTTAAGACCCAGTTGGTTGAAGCCTAGGATCTGCTGCTGAGTGCTTTGAAAGCTGTTTGATTCCTGTTCACTGAATACCATTTCTTTCAGGGCAGGTTTAAGGGCTCTGCCCTCAAAATACAATGCTACTGGCTCTAGATTGAGGGTTCAAGCCACCCTGAGGGTTTACTTCAACAGATGAAAATGTTTCCTTGGCTACAGCAACATCCCTAATCCTGACCAGCCATGGAGAGGTTCGGTTCTTACAAGGAAAATGAGTGAATGTGGGAATGGCTCACCACATTGGGAAAGCAAAACTCCCATCCTGCTGATGCTTGGCTGAGGACTCTCATGTCCACATACAAAGAAAAGCATGTGGCACAGTTTTAGGACAAAGGTGAGCAGAGATCCACTGTGGAGAGGGGCACATTTCCTTACTGAGAGACCACCGAGGCCTGCTCCTCGGTGAGCAGTGTTGGTGGGTGTCTGCAGTTACGCATGGAGGCTTGCTTTCCCTGCTCCTTGTGTCCACTCCCCGGCAGCACCCTCTAGTCACCCCTGCTCAGTCAGCCAGTCTTGTAGCTCAGCTCCAGGCCAGCCGTGCTTGTCACTCCTCCCCCAGGCCTGTGTCTGTCTCCTTTCTGAGGGAGAGGGTCTGGAAGATAGCCCCAAAGCACTGTGAAGAGGGTGAGACAAGTGGAGTCCTCTTTGGTAGGACATGAAAGAGGGAGAGGACCTGGCAGTGTTCAGGGCCTTTGGATTTACAAGTACTGGGGTCGGAGAAAGCCTGTATGGCACACAGTGAGCTTAGGTGGGAACTCTTGCAAGAAATGTGATGAGCATTTCTAAATGGACATCTTAAGGGGCCTTGGAGTGAAGACACCGTCACTCCAGTGGTGCTTTTTCAGTCTGACCTGAGGAGTACATCAGCTGTGTGTGAAGAAGACTAGAGCATGCAGGGTGTGAATGGACCAAAGATCTGAGCAGCTATGGGGGTACCGACTTTGCCTTATGCTTTCCAGGTACCCTGCTGGACTGAAAGGAGAAAGTGATACATTCTCCCTTCTCCCTCATTCTTAGGACAGGATATGCCAGGGTCAGAGGAAGACACTTTGGGAAGACACGGTAGAAAAAAAACATTAAGAAAAGAGTTCTTTGTTTTGTTTAATTGAAGTGTTCTGTGTGTGGCGGTGCTTACACGTAGATGAGGGAAAGCAAGAAATGCTGCCACCCTTGAGTAAGCCGAGGTGTGGACTCTGCCAGCTGGGGCCTGCACTGGAATTCTTCCCAGGCCCCTCACGCTCACGCTCACGCTTCCCTCCCGTGCTGGAGTCTTCTGACAGCGCTCCTAATGCAGCAGCAGAGGGTTTATAGGTAGACCTGGAGAAAGCTATCTGTCCAAGTTGTGTTTTGTGAGGCTAACAGATCCCACCAAGTGCTGTCAAGTGGTAAAGTCAGAAGCGTGCCTTTGATCCTTCCCTACCTGGACAGAAAATTCTAAAGAGCTTCGTTGTTTTGTTTATTTGAGGATAGGTCAGTTTCGTGTTATTTGCTGTAAAGTACAAAGGGAATAGTGTTCAAGTTAATATTTAAATTTAAAAACATATTTATTAGCCATGGAAAAGTAGCATACACCTTTAATCCCAGCATTTAGGAGGCAGAGGCAAGCCAGCCTGGTTTACAGGGTGGGAGCCAGAAGTACACAGAGAAATCAGGCTGGGAGCAGGGGTGACAAAAACCATTTAAGAGGGATGCAGGTTGATTTTTGAAGAATCACTGATACCCATCAGAAAGATTTGCTTTTTGAAGATGTGAAAGTTCAGCTAAAGGACTGCTAAGGTGTTTAAAAGTAATTTGGGATCCATAGTTTTAAAAGATATCTTAGACAGTAAAAAGTTAAATTTATCCCTGACCTCAAGTGCTATCCTGACCTTGGGTGCTATTCTTGATCTAGATCTGCCCAAAGGAGTGCAGATTTTAATGTTTCTCATACTCAGTGTTGAGACAAACCTTAGTTGTATGTAGTATACATTCACACTTGACAATTAAGCACAAAGAAGATAAGTCTGCTGTTGAGTTCATTCCTAACAGAACTAGGCCAGGGCTTGCTGACCATCTTAAAAGGCGGGAGGCAGAGCTCTCTGCACACCAGCCCTGCTGAGTTTTTAGTGAGAGTTTTTCACGTTTGTGCCTCAGTTTCTTATTTGTAAAACTGGGTTACTGGTACCTCCCTCTTGAATAAAGTCACATTGTTGAGAATAGAGAATGTTTAATGAATACTACTAGGTGACACTTTACCGCTGTGACCCGGGCTGCTGCTTATTCAGGGCCCATTCAGTGATTGGAGAATGCAGACAAAGCTGGATGGAGAGCATTTTGATAGAAATACCTGGTCCAGTGTCTGTTCCTCCTCAGAAGAGGAATTCCCCACTGTTCTGCTTTTCCTCTATAGCATTATCACGGCATGCTCCATCCAGCATGCCAGGTCCAGAAGTGACAGTCTGATGCCTGAGTTGTAATTTTTTTTTTTTTGTTTTTTTTTTTGTTTTTTGAGACAGGGTTTCTCTGTGTAGCCCTGGCTGTCCTGGAACTCACTCTGTAGACCAGGCTGGCCTCGAACTCAGAAATCTGCCTGCCTCTGCCTCCCAAGTGCTGGGATTACAGGCGTGCGCCACCACAGCCCGGCACTGAGTTGATCTTTAATCTGAACTTTGCCATTAAAATGCTCTCGATAGATTTTTTAAAGCATTTCACCAGAGAAGCCACCAAAGTTTTTCTGTTAAATAAATTGGACCTTAAGCCAACTGTTCAGTTTAGTCAAATAATGTCTAAGTGGTCCCCTGGGGAGTTTTTAGGAGTAAATATTAGGAAAGATTCCACGGGTCATTTTCCTCTGGCATCACAAATTGTCCTACGTCTTGCTTCAGCTTCAGCTGGTAGAGAGAGACTGGTCTGTCTGAGCACTGGTTTATGTTTAAATGACTGTGCCTCCCCTGATAGGCTAGCACAGGTTTCCCAGAAAGGTCTCCTTGGCTCTGCATGTAAGCCATAGAGTAGAGTGATCTCTGCTGAGTGCTGCATCCCATGGAGTCTTAAGCAGAAGCCTCCTGAGCCCACCACAGCTGGGCTTCCTGCCTCCGCTGCCCTGCAGAGTTTAGGATCTTGGATTTTGTGATTCTGTGATTTGTAGTTATAAACCTTAACTTTTTTTTTTTTTTAATTTTCTTGTAATTTATTGTTTAGTCTTTAGGTCACTGCTGTTATTAGTGACCTTACACTAAGTCGTTTCTGCTCTTTGGTACTGAGCAGATGGGTACTGCTTAGAGAGTCATCCCCTCCCCTCCGGCTCCTGGCAGGTGTTCTGCCCATCCCCACCCTTGCTGTCTGCTTCTCCCCTGGTGCCAAGGGCAGCGGTGCGGAAAGCAGAGCAGAGCGCAGACCAGGACTGGTCTGCAGGTGCCGAGAAGACCGACTTCATCCTTTTTGGTGTTTTGTGATCTCTCTAAATAGATCTAAACAAAGCCAAAGTAAAGTAGTGTTGGGTTTGTTGTTTTGTTTCATTTTTAATCTGCCTTTTATTAAACTTCACCTTGCCAGGTGTGATGGGGCAGGCCTTTAATCCCAGCACTGAGGCAGAGGCAGGTGGATATCTATTATGAGTTCAAGGCCAGCCAGGGTTATAGTAAGATTTTTTTCTTTAAAGAAAAAAAAAATATATATATATATCTGTTAAATGATCGCTTCCCTGATGACTCATTTTACCTAGGAAGGGAAAAAAGGCAGCTGTGGTGTCATATCCATTAAGTGACTGAGGCAGTTCTGAGCACAGTGAGTGATTGGAAAGGCTTTATTTTCCTTGACAAATGCAACAGCATGCTTGCTCAAGACCATTCTTACTAAGCAGCTCCTAATTCCAGCCTGGGGAAGTCCGTTTAAAAGACCCCACAGAGCTACATGGGCAGGAGTTCTGAAAACAGGTCCTGTTAAATAACTAGGTGTGTCTGCTTTTATTTTGCTGGTTTTGTTTTGTTTTGTTTTTAATGGAGAGTCGTGCCTCTTAAAGTTTGAATGCCATTCCGACATTTCAGCATAAAAAGTAGCTCTAAAACAAAAGGGGACCAGGACCACCAAGACAGCCCAGTGAGGTAAAGGCACCTTCTGCCAAGGCTGACCACCAGAGTCCAATCCTTGGGACAGACGTACTTGGTAAAAGAAGGGAACCAACTCCCTACAGTTGCCCTCTGAGTTCCACACCGGAGCCATGATGCACACATACCCAAAAAACATGATTAAAGATATTAACTCTCCAGGGGCTGGAGAGATGGCTCACAGGTTAAGAGCTATTCTTTCAAAGGCCCTGAGTTCAATTCCCGGCAACCAGATGGTGGATTATAACCATCTTTAATGAGATCTGGTGCCCTTTCTGGCATGCAGACAGAACACTATAAATAATTTAGCTCTCCAAAGCTTAACCTACACATTGTTACCTTGTAGCCTCAACTACTGTCACCTTGAGAGATTTGTTTGGAAAGAACTCTTTAGTTAAGGTGAATTTTGGCAATTCTGAATTCTTACTTGACATGTTAACCTAGTACATCACAAACTCTAGAAACTGAACTTGGTAGGCATAGTGGTACAGGCATACCTGTAATCCCCACCCTGGGGAGGCTGAGTAAGTCAAGAGAATGGGAAGTTCAAGGCCAGCCAGGGTTCCAATGTGAACCCCTGTCTAACCACCCAACCCCACCCCCAAAAATTTCTTGAGATTTTGTTGTTGTTGTTGTTGTTGTTGTTGTTGTTGTTGTTGTTGTTCCTGGCAAGTCTTGGGGCCTGTATCCAGTGTCAGTATGTTTGAGCTCAGAGGATCATCATTTGCCTGTGTGCACACACTTGTTAGAGTCTAAAGAATTGGCTTGTAACTCCTTTGTGATTGGGCAGGATCCAAAGGATGGTTTTGGTTTTAAAATAGAGACAGTACTCACCAAGCAGGCCTTTCATAGACCAACCTAAAATTTATTCAAGAGAGTTTAACCTTGCTTGTAAGTATTTTACAGATTCTGTACATAGCTTAACTAGTCTATAGCAGGCATTAAAAGGATTTAGGGGGTGGGGAGGGCTTCCCCACATGTAAACCACCCTATCTCTGCTCAAAAGTACCTAGTAATAGGATATAAATAAGCTGGTACAGCTGTATGTAGATCACGCCAGCCTATCCTGACATCATGGAAACAAACTTAGAATCACATAGGGAAGTAGATAGCTAGTGATTTCTAGAAAAGTTAGTTCATTTGTGACTAGTTTGTTTAGGTAGGAAAACAGGAACCTTGAAAAAAACTTAAGAGACTTAAGCTACTGTGACTTTGACCTGCTTTACTTTGCACGTGACTCAGCAGTTACTGCAACAGTGCATCGGGAGCCCAGCTGCACCTAGGACAGACACCACCACTTATAAAATGCAAGAGGATGAGTTATCATGTGGTGTTTGGAACGGCACAGATTCCTTAAACCAAGGAGCCCTTGGGAGTGTTTGCTGCTGCTTCATGCTAGACGGGACAGGGCCTTCTGACTCTGCAGTTAGTTGCCTGTGGGCACAAAGACAAGGTGGTTTTGGCTACAGAAAAGAGAAAGTTGGCCCTTAGTTTGCAACCCCCAGCCTTTGCAAGCATGAACCTCGTTGATTTCTGACACATTAATGAAGCTGGATGCCACCGGTTCCAACCAGGTTTTGTTTGCTCTCTCGTAGGTATGGTTTTGTGGAGTTTGATGATCTGCGCGATGCAGATGATGCTGTTTATGAACTGAATGGCAAAGACCTCTGTGGTGAGCGAGTCATTGTTGAACATGCCCGAGGCCCACGTCGGGATGGCAGTTACGGTTCTGGACGCAGTAAGCATTTGAAGGATATATTTGTATCAATGACATACCTTTGTTATAAATGCTAATTTTTAAAAGTATTTTAATGTTTTATTTAAAGGTAGATATTTAAGCTGTTTCTAAAAAGAATATATCTTTTAAAATACAGAATTGTAAATAAAAAATTTAATATTCAATGTCATGAATTTGTTTTAATACTTTTAAAACATTTTCTCCTATAATGCAATTTGGCATATATTTAAAAAAGACCTCGATTTTAATTAAAAGAATCCTTTGAAGCTAAGATGACCACCTGTTTCGTTTGCTGGCCTTGGTTACCTTTCCATGGGTGGCCCCTTGGCTGACCAAAAAGGAAGTCATGCTATAACCACAATCATACCCCATTAGACCTGTGTCAGACCTGCGTCACGGCGAGGCTCCCTCAGACACAGATGAGATTAATTGAAATAGGTGCTTGCATCTTTTTCTTTCCATTAAAAAAAAAAAAATTTTGCGGGGCTGGAGAGATGGCTCAGTGGTTAAGAGCACCGACTGCTCTTCTGATGGTCCTGAGTTCAAATCCCAGCAACCACATGGTGGCTCACAACCATCCCTAATGAGACCTGATGCCCTCTTTGGGAGTGTCTGAAATAGCTATAATGTACTTACCTATAATAAATAAATAAATCTTTAAAAAAATTTTTGCAAAAAAATTTATTTATTATTAATTAATAATAGTAACTGATTTAATAATTTGCTTTTTCAAAATTGTTATATTTCTTTATACATGCTAATTTAAATATAAATATTAACTGGTGAATGCATATGCCTATAACTTACTGAATTTTTGTGTTTAAATTCAAATTAAAGGTGAGGCTTTAATTAAAATGCACATGCTATTGTTTAGAAAGGGGGGATTGAGTTATAAATTTTAAGAGTGTGCATTTCCTCTTACACTATATGATGTTGTCTGTTTGAACCATCTAAAGGTGGATATGGTTATCGAAGAAGCGGCCGAGATAAATATGGTCCTCCTACTCGCACAGAATACAGACTTATTGTGGAGAATTTGTCAAGTCGATGCAGCTGGCAAGACCTAAAGGTTTGGGCCTAGTTAACTTTCTAAGGCTGGGCATGCGTAAGAGTAGGAAGCAGGTATATTTATTCTGACCTAGGAGTGTAAAAGACATTAAAACCTTACTCATATTCTACTTCTGTGGATACCAACTGCGTCAAGGAATCATTTGTATTACATGGAATTTTCCACTGCAGACAGTGTTCTAGAGAGATAACAGGGTGCAGCTGCATAGAAAAGGCTAAAAACCTGTTTCTGTAAATCCAAGCAGGAACATTACTGACTTTTAGCTTCCAATGTGGGTCTGCACAGTGAGACCTATCCAGCCTATGTTGTTCTCAGTCGGGTATGGTTGTGTGCATAGATAAGCGGTCAAGACAGGAAGATAGGGCAGCTTGCGCTATACATTGAGTTCCAAAAGTGTCAACTTATCTCAGGAACTGGGTGGGGGTCGATCCATCTGTTAAGGAATATTTATGGGCTGGACAAGGCTGCAAACACCTTTAATCCCAGCACTTGAGAGGCACAGGCAGGTGGAGCCCCATAAGCTGGAGACCAGTCAGGACTGCATATTGAGACTTGCCTAAAGAGATAAAATAATTTTAAAAAGGAAGAGAAAGGGAGGAAAGAAAATTTTATTAAAAAATTCCCAAGAGCTAGCCAACTTCAGAACCTAACATTTGCACAAAGGCAAAACACCAATGCAGATTGTCGTCATTATCATCATCATCATCATCATCATCATGGAGGAGATGGAGATGATGATGGCGGAGGACAGAGTTGGGTTGGGCTCTGACTTGGGGCTGAGCATAAGGCCCTGCACAGAAGCTCAGCCCCTCAGGAGGGAAGGCATTAAGTCCTGCTGCCGCTGTGGCCATCCCAGACGCTGGAGGTCACTTCCTGAGAACAGCATTAGTTCCTAATGTTGGTACAGAAGAAAGCTTGCTGGTGTCTCAGAACAAAGGAAAGGCAAGCTGTACGGAAGGGTTTGGGAGAAGAGTAGCTAGGCGTTCTTTACATTCACAATAGGGTTGCTTGGTTGGTTGGTTTGGAGATTTTGTGTTTTTATTTGTTGTATTTTGGAGTTTTTATTGTTGGGTGTTGGGGGTAGTTTTTCAGAGAGAGGGTTTCTCCGTGTATCCTTGGCTATCTTGGAACTCGCTCTGTAGACCAGATTGCCCTTTAAATCAGAGATCTGCCTGCCTCTGCCCCTGAGTGCTGGGATTAAAGGCACTGCCTGGCCATTCTTTTTTTTTTTTTTTTTTTCTCTTTTTTTCTTCCTTTCTTTCTTCCTTCCTTCCTTCCTTCCTTCCTTCCTTCCTTCCTTCCTTCCTTTCTCTCTCTCTCTCTCTCTCTCTCTCTCTCTCTCTCTGTCTCTTCCTTTCTTTCTCTCTTTTTTCTTTCTTTCTCTCTTCCTTTCTCTCTTTCTCTTTCTCTCTGTCTCTTTCTCTTTTTCTTTTTCTCTTCCTTTCTTTCCTTCCCTCCCTCCCTCCCTCCCTCCCTCTTTCTTTCTGACATTCATTCATTCATTCATTCATTCATTCATGTGAGATCACTGTAGCTATCTTCAGACACACCAGAAGAGGGTGTCAGATCTCATTACAGATGGTTGTGAGCCACCATGTGGTTGCTGGAAATTGAAGTCAGGACCTTCAGAAGAACAGTCAGTGCTCTTAACTGTTGAGCCATCCCTCCAGCTCCACATTAATTTTATCTTAAAGGATCTTTTCAAATTTGCTGCAGACAGCCTTCAGGTTAACAAAGATGAGATGCAGAGACACTCATGGCGTGATCATGCACTGCTTTCCATCCCAGTACTTGGGGCAGAGGCGGAGGCAGGCAGGTTTCCAAGAGTTGAGACTACTCTACTCTGGCACTTTGCAGGTGGAGAGGTATCTTAGCAACTGTGAACCTATCCTGGGGGCAGTTAGAGATACTTGCTCTTACAGAAATCCCAAATTCAGTTCCAGCACTCAAGTGTGGAGGCTTACAACCACCTGTAACCTCCACTCCAGGAAACGTGATGGTTTCTTCTGGCTTCCAGGGGCACCTGTAATCACATGTAAATTGGCACCCCCAGATACACACATCTGCAACTCTAAAGCCTGGAAAGATGGCTCAGCAGCTAACACTGATGCTCTCTCAAAGGACAAGGACAGCTCCCAGCACTCACATGGCTGCTCACAGCCATCTATAACTGCAGTGTCATGGTCTCTGATGCCCCTTTCTGACCTCTGCTGGCAGCACATGCATATGGTGCACAGACACTCATGCACATAAAAGAAAAAATTAAGGAAAAAAACCTGGCTCTTCCTGGCATGTGGCTACATGGAAGATTTGAAAGTGTTGATGTTTTCTTTGACCCACTTAGCAAAGTCATTAGTTGGCTTCGCTTCTATAGCTGGCAGTTTCTCTCTCAGGAAAACAAAAATAATAGATATTAATGAAGACTGAGTCCCTCTGCCTCCTACCAGTTGTATGAATAATCTTAGCAAGTCCCTTGCCTCTGTCTTGGTTCCTTGACTGCAAGATGCTGTTTTATTGTAATTTTATTTAACATAAACTTCTCTTTGTACTAGAAGTTGGACCTTGCACATGCTGAGCAAGTGCTATACCAGTGAACTGTATATTTTTATTTTAAAAGTCAAAGAGGTCCTAGGTGTAGAAAATACTAGCTATAGCCAGATGGTGGCACACGCTTTTAATCCCAGTACTTCAGGCAGAAGTAGGCAGATCTGAGTTTGAGGCCAGCCTCGTATCCAGAGTTTCAGGACAGTCAGGATTACACAGAGGAACCCTGTCTAGAAAAAGGAAAGGAAATATTATCCATTAATAAGGAAATTTAAAACACTAAACAAATTAAAGGATCTTACTCTTTAAAGTTCATAATTTGGAACTGGAGCCATAGCATGCAGTTAAGAGTAATGGCTGTTCTCCAGAGGACCTGAGTTTAATTCCCACACCACATGGCAGCTCGCAACTATGTGACTCTTAGACAGGGGATTCAGTGCCCAATTCTGGCCTCCACAGACTCCAGGCATGCACCTGGTGCACAAACACATATACATGCCAAACACCATCTACATGAAGTAAAAATGAATAAATCTTTTCTTAAGGTCATAGATTTATATCACATTGTATAAATTGGGCTGGAAATGTAGCACACTATTGGCGTGGAGAATTGGAAGTTTTACTTATATAGTGGACCAAGATTAAGAATTTGGTTCCAGAGGGCTGGAGAGATGGCTCAGTGGTTAAGAATACTGGCTGCTCTTCCAGAGAACTTAGGATTACAAGGTGGCTCACAACTGTCTGTAACTCCAGGTGCAGGGTATCTGATGCCCTGTTCTGGCTTTTGGGGGCTCTTTGTGCATGTGGTGCACCTGTACATACAACATAATAAAACTTTTTTTTTTATAGAGTGTTTGCCAGGCAGTAGAGGCAGGCACGTGATCTCTGTGAGTTCAAGGCCAATCAGGGCTAATCAGTTGATTTCAAAGATACTTATTTGTTCTTGATTTTTTTTAAGACAAGGTTTCCCTGTGTAGCCCTAGCTGTCCTGGAACTCACTCTGTAGACCAGGTTGGCCTCAAATTCATAGATCTCCCTGTCTCTGATTCTTGAGTGCTGAATCAAAGGTGTGCACTCCCCTGCCCAGCTAACCTCTTGAAGGATTTACGCACAATCTGGAGCACATCTTTCTGGGTTTCTATTAACTCCCCAACTTTGCTTCATGAAAAAATAATTCCATACTGGATTTTTCCTGCCTCTGTGCCCCAGATGAGCCTCACTGACTTTGAGTAATTAACAACTTTGTTGTAATTTACCATCCATATCTGTAAGATGTATGCAGTTATATCTGCCTATATGGTTATAGTAAGAGTGAACAGCCGGGCGGTGGTGGCGCATGCCTGTAATCCCAGCACTTGGGAGGCAGAGGTAGGCGGATTTCTGAGTTCGAGGCCAGCCTGGTCTACAGAGTGAGTTCCAGAACAGCTGGAGCTACACAGAGAAGCCCTGTCTCAAGAAACCAAAAAAAAAAAAAAAAAAAAAGAAAAGAAAAGAAAAGAAAGAAAGAAAGAGCGAGCACCTAAAGCACTGTGGAACACGCACTGCCAGCTGCTCTTAGGAGCTGTCTATTAGCCTCCCTACTTTGCAAGTGTGGCTACCTGAAATAAAGCCATGGCACTGAGGGCTAAAGAGGTGGTTCAGCATTTAAGAATACTTGCTGTTGTTCAGTGGAGCTAGATTTGAACCCACATGGCAATTCAGAACTCTTTAATCCCAACCCTCAGGAGGCAGAGGCAGATGGATCTCTGTGAGTTTGAACAAAATCTCTAACTTTAGTTCTAGGGTATCCAATACCATTTTCTGAGAGCAGCAGGCGTGCATGGGGCACACAAACACATGCAAGGCAAACACTCATACACACAGGATAAAGATGTAAAGATAGTAGCCCTGGCCCAGCTCTCTGCAGGTCATCTTTACCCTAATTTTGTCATGGCAAGCCTATCTTGGTCTAACTGTGACTGCACCTGTGTTCAGTTATGCATGTCCTAGTTTGAATGGCTACTAGCCTTTTGTCCAGAACCTATACTTCGGCAAATAACTCAAATTTTTGTAAAGAGGTATTCTTGATTAGATTGTGGATAATGATCACAGTCTAACTATAGCTTGCACTCTTGACAATTGAGAAACCCTCAGAAGTGCAGGGATGGTGACTAGAAGATTGTGTATGTTGAGACATACTGACAGACATACTAGCAATGTAGCAAATAAGGGAAATGACACAAAATGACATGCTCAGTGTTTACAAATGCAGAACAAAACTCAGCAAAATGAACACAGACCACAGATGTCTGTTCAGTGTGTGTCCATACTACCACTGGGACATCAGGCCGACATCTTTACCAGATCCATCCCTAGCACTTACCTGCACTTGAACTCAGCCACGCTGGGGATGAGCACAGGCTACAGCCTCCCTCAGAGAGGGAGGACATGGGTTGTTTTTTGTTTTTGCCACTTGCATCACAACATCGCTTGCCTGCTGCATTTTAACTTGTCTTTTTTTCTTTAGGATTACATGCGTCAGGCAGGAGAAGTGACGTATGCAGATGCTCACAAGGGACGCAAAAACGAAGGAGTGATTGAATTTGTGTCTTACTCTGATATGAAAAGAGCTTTGGAAAAGTTGGACGGAACTGAAGTCAATGGCAGAAAAATCAGATTAGTTGAAGACAAGCCAGGTTCTAGACGGCGCCGGTCTTACTCCAGAAGCCGGAGTCACTCAAGGTACTGTTGACATATTGTAAGTGGGGCACTTGACAGTACTGCACTCATCAGCATGGATGGCCCTCGTGGTCTTTTGTTGGCTTTCATAGCGTGATTTCATGTGCTTCAGTGGCTCAGAACTTTGAACTGAACAGTTTGTGAAGCTCATGAACCTCTTACATCACAAATACAAACAGAAGCAAATCCTTTTCTGAGGCAGGACTCGGTGGCCTCTCACCTTTCTCTGGGGGAGCTGAGTCATAAACCGAGCTAGAAGCACAGAAGGCCACGGCACCTGTTCTTATAAGCAGCTTGTCTTAGTTAGGGTTTCTCTGCTGTGAACAGACACCATGACCAATGCAAGTTTTATAAAAGACAACATTTAATTGGGGCTGGCTTACAGGCTCAGAGGTTCAGTCCATTGTCATCAAGGCAGAAACATGGCAGCATCCAGGCAGGCATGGTGCAGGAGGAGCTGAGAGTTCTACATCTTCATCTGAAGGCTTCTAGTGGAAGACTGACTGACTTCCAGGCAGCCAGGGTGTGAGGGTCTTAAGCCCACACCCACAGTGACACACCTACTCCAACAAGGCCACACTTCCTAATAGGGTCACTTCCTGGGCCAATCATATACAAACCATCACACAGCTGGAGTAGAAGCTGGCAGTGGTGCACTTGGGGGGCAGGCCGGTAGATCTCTGGGTTCAAGGCCAGCCTGGTTTACAGAGAGAGTTCCAGGGCAGTCAGGGCTGCACAGAGAAAGCCTGTCTTTAAAGAACCCAGAAAGAAAGAGAGGGAAAAGGGGAGAAAAAAGTGTAGAGAGCACCAGATTTGGCAGGCATTTGTGAACAAGACAGATCTGATCCCCTCCCTCACTGGAGAAAACTGGCAGCGAGCGAGTGATGGCCATTGTGACCCAGCACAGCCGAGTTGGGGTCAGTCAGGACCCTCATGGAGACAGCGCTCATAAAGCTGGAGGTGGTGGGTAGACAGGGCTGTCTTTCTAGCAGAGAAGTGTTTCGTAAAGGCCTGGGGTGTGGGGGCGGTTCCCAGGGTAGAGAAGGTGCAGAAGTTCTCCCACAGCTGGGTTTCTAGATGGCACGGTGTGCTGCCTGCTTACTTCCTATGTTCTCAGGCTAGGGCATGAGGGGTTAGAGAGGGCACATTTCAGCAAGGCTGTGGCATTACTAGTGCGCTGTACCTAACTCTTGTCACATCTGTGCGCGTTACTGTGCTGAGCAGTGTCCAGAAACAACAAAGCCGTCTTTCCGTGTCTGGGGAACCATGATTTTAGCATTCAGGCTGGTTCCCACAGCCGTCGGCAGAGCCCTGCCCTCGCCTGTTTGCTCTTCACGCCAGTGCACTTGCCTGTTTTCCCACACCTCTCCTGTGCTCAATGTCAGACAGACCAGTGTGCAAATGTGTTTGCAGTATTCTCTTTTCTTTCCTTCGTGTGTATTTCATACTATATTTATGTTCATCTGAAAGACATTGTTAAGTTATAGCACTAATCTAAAAGTCCCCAAGAACATACCATATAACTGTCTTCAACTGTCCAAGCCATGTTTATATTTACCTGGGTGCATAGTGCTTTGACCAGGATCCCGCTCAGTCATGTAGCCAAAGGTTGTCAAGTCTCTAACCTGGAAATTTCCACCTTGTGTCTGGTTACAAGCGCACCACTACCCAACTACTCTGTGGAGCAGGTGTTTTTTTCATCGAAGGAAGGAATGTCTTGGTTGACTCTAGACAGCCTTTTTTAATTTTTTTTTTAAGATTTATTTATTATATGTAAGTACACTGTAGCTGTCTCAGACACTCCAGAAGAGGGCATCAGATCCCATTACAGATGGTTGTGAGCCACCATGTGGTTGCTGGGATTTGAACTCAGGACCTTTGGAAGAGCAGTCAGTGCTCTTAACCGCTGAGCCATCTCTCCAGCCCCAAGACAGCCTTTTTTAATATTATTAGACAATTTTTTGTATAATTAAAATTTGGGGTGTTTTGCCTGCATGTGTGTCTGTATTATGTGTGTACCTGCTACCTGCCAAGGCAAAATGAGGGATCAGTTCCCCTGGGACTGGAGTTGTGAACCACCATGTTGGCGCTGGGTGTCAAACCTGGGTCCTCTACAATATCAGCAAGTGGTCTTAACTGCTGAGCCATGTCTCATCATGTGCATGCCTAGTATGTGCTGAGCTCAGAGCAGGATGTCGGACCCCTGGGGCTGGAGTTCCAGATGATTGTGAGCCACCATGTGGGTGCTGGGGTTGAACCCAGGTCCTCTCCAAGAACAAGTGCTCTTAACCACCGGGCAAACCCTTACTGGCAATTTAAATTTTTCTTTTTCTGACCTTTGTGTGGTTATACACACCTTTAATCCCAGGACTCAAGAGGTAGAAGCAGGTGAATTTCTGTTTGTTAGGGCCAGCCAAGGTTAATGAGACCCTGTCTCAAAAATTGTTTTGTTTTGTTTTCTCCACCACAGGTCTCGCTCTCGAAGCAGACATTCTCGGAAGAGCAGAAGCCGCAGTGGTAGCAGTAAAAGCAGCCATTCTAAGAGCCGGTCACGGTCCAGGTGGGCCTGTAGCCTCCCCGCGTCCTTGCCCCACGGGCCCTGTGCTCCCACATCCCCTGACTTGGAAAGGGTCTGGTTGCCTGTTGCTCACCTGCACCTTGTCTTCCAGGTCAGGGTCCCACTCTCGCAGCAAGAGCCGCAGCCGCAGCCAGAGCCGCAGCCGCGGTAAGAAGGAGAAGAGCCGGAGCCCCAGCAAAGACAACAAGAGCCGCAGCCGCAGCCGCAGCCCCGGCAAGAGCCGCAGCAAGAGCAAAGACCACGCGGAGGACAAGCTCCAGAACAACGACAGTGCTGGCAAGGCCAAGAGCCACAGCCCCAGCCGCCGCGACAGCAAGAGTCGGAGCAGGAGCCCGGAGAGGAGAGCGGAGGAGAGGAGAAGGAGCGCGAGCAGGGGCCGCAGCCAGGAGAAGAGCCTGCGCAAGAGCCGCAGCCGCAGCAAAGCGGGCAGCCGCAGCCGGAGCCGCAGCAAAAGCAGGGACAAGAGGAAGGGCAGGAAGAGAAGCAGAGAAGAGAGCCGCAGCCGGAGCCGCAGCAAGAGCGAGCGCAGCCGGAAACACAGCAGCAAGCGGGACAGCAAAGTCAGCAGCAGCAGCAGCAGCAGCAGCAAGAAGAAGAGGGACGCCGAGCACTCCCGGTCCCCGTCCCGCTCAGTGTCAAAGGAGCGAGAACATGGCAAGGCAGAGTCTGGCCAGAGGGAAGGCCGGGCCGAGGGTGAGAGCGGGGCTCCCAATCCAGAGCCCCGGGCCAGGTCGAGATCCACCTCCAAATCCAAACCTAATCTCGCAGCAGAGTCGCGCTCCAGGTCAAAGTCTGCGTCAAAAACGCGCTCTCGGTCCAAGTCTCCATCCAGGTCCGCCTCCAGGTCGCCCTCCAGGTCCAGATCCAGGTCCCACTCAAGGTCCTAACTGGCTATGTATGCCACGCTGGAACTGCCGAGAAGTTTTTTGTACATGTTGGTAGCCGTAGCACAAGAGTGAAGTAGAACACCCGTCACTGCTGTACATTAACTCCCTAAAGGTGTGTCTCAGTTGTTCAATCTCAGTGCTTCCTCGGTACGCCTCCGGCGCCAGGCCTTCCCGCTCCACTGAAAAGAAGCTCCTCCCCCTCCCTTTACTCACAGTAGGACACCCAAGCGCCTGGCTTTCAGGCCTGGCACGGCTCCGGGGAGCTCGGCACCTGTGCGGCTTCTCAGGCTGGAGTGATGGCGTGGGTAGGTGTGGTGAGCTCGGCCGTTTGCCCTCGAATCGATGCCCTTCGATGTGTGCCACGTAGTGAAAGTGCAAGTCTTCAGTCTCCCACCACTTCGGGTTTCCTGTTTCTGGACTTAACAACGTTGTGAATAGCACAGTCAAGAGAAATGGATACCTGCATAGCCCATAGGAAGTAACACTGTAGAGCTCATATTCTGGTATTGTGATTATATTGTTTTATATTAAAGAAAAGAATTTTTTTTAATTTTATTTTTCCCCGTCTTGCAAAGTATAGTGACCCCTGTTTCCATTAAATTTGAATAAAGACTATTTTTGCTTGACAAAATTTCACCGTGCTTGAATCTAAATGGCATTTCCTGAGGTATCATCTGTCCTGCTGTTTTCCCTGTGGTGACAAGCAATATTTCCCAAAGGACTTTCTCACCCAGCAGAGTGAAGGCAAGTCCCCAAGAGTTTGTGATTCTGGGGTTCTCTGGAGAAGCTTGTGGTCAAGCTGAGGAGAAATGAGGCCACGTAGAAGCCACGGCGCCAGTGAGTTCTTCATGAGCAGAGGTTGTTCGTTCTTGTGCGTGTTGGTCTTGTCATGATCCTCTCATCACCGTAAAATCTGAACTGGAAACCAGGGGCATGCTGCTGGAGGTCCTGGCCCCAGTCATTCCCACACTAATTGTCACAGCTCAGGAGGTGCCTGAGACGCTGGCTCACAGCTGGTGTTGAGGGGCGGCACGGCAAGGTGGACCCTGGGCTCCTTGGTCCCTGTGGCAAGCCTGGAGCACAGCTGCCGTGCAGGAATCTGTCGGGATCTGTCCCTAGAGTTGAAGCTGCTTGTCCAAAGCCAGACCTGCTGGGGCCTGCAGATCCAAAGCCAGACTGCGCTTCCTTCCCGGTTCATGACCTGTCTAAATGGTCAGCAGTAAGGGCAGCTGTGCGCTCTGCCTCAGGTTTGGAGATGTGGGTTCAGGACGCGGGCTGGTGAAGACTGAGCGAAAAGCCTTGGTGGTGAAGAGCATAGGCCACAGGGGGTTGAGTAAGTGGTAGTAAGCCCAGCGGTGATGGTGCCCAGAGGAAGAATGGGAAGGAGCGCAGGGGCAGGGGCAGGGGCAGGGTCTGTCTTGGCAGAACAAGAACTTTTTACAGTATTTGAACAGGAACATGCTTAGAAAGCGGGCTGCAGGCTAGGAAGCAGCACCTCGCCACAGAAGATGCCAGCTAGGTGTCCAGCCAGGTGGTGGTGGTGCATGACTTTAATCCCAGCAATTTGAAGGCTGGCCTGGTCTACAGAGTGAGTTCCAGGATAACCAGGGCTACACAGAGAAACTTTGTCAAAAAAAAGTTATGGAGTGTGTTCAGGTGAGGGTGTAAGACCAGGGAGGCGTGGCAGGGGGGTTTGGATCTGAGCCCTTGGAGAAGAGGCAGGTGAATTGGCACAGATTGGACCATGGAGTCCCAGGACAGTCTTGGCAGCCAAACTAAAGACCTCCCAGACTCCCTCGAGCGCACGCACCTTCCCTTTATCTGGGTTCGTCAGTGTGTCCTGACACGGTAAGGAGTCCCCCTCACAGCATCACACACGTGTGATACTCCACACCTCCTGCTGTCTCCTCGCTCTGCGCTGTAAGAATGGCGGCGTTAGCATTCTACATGTCCATTGTTTTTTGTATGAGTATTTTGCCTACGTGCGCGTGCACTCATATGTGTGCCTGGTATCTGAAGAGGCCAGAAACTCCCTGGAACTGGAGTTAGAGATGACTTCAAGGCACATGTGCTGGGTCCCGAATCCAGGTCCTCAGTAAGAGCAGCAAGTTCTTTGAACCACTGAGCTATCTCTGCGACTCCTACATTATTTTAAAAATTCATATATTTAACTCACAACTTTTCCATCTCACAATGCGAGCTTTGTTCCTGTTTGGCTTTTAAACAAAGTTACGTTTCTACAGTAAGCTCTGTGGTGGACATGGGGAAGTTTTACTTAGACATGAATTCTAACCGCTGATCTTCAGGTGCAACTATAAAAATTCTGTATGCACCCAGGTCCCTGGTGGTGGGTTTCGCTGGCATTCTCATAATATGAAGCTCTGAATAAAGACACCCAAGGAAGGCGTGAGGTGTCCTGTCTGCAGTGGGAGACAGACAGGTGCTCGTGGACATTAACATCTCTGAAGCTGTGTTGTCCGCCCCTCTTGCAGCCAAGGAAGCTGCAGGCAGCCTGCCATGCAGGGTCCAGTATTAGGGTCACAGGGTCACGTCTGGAGGTTAGGGAAACTGGTCCTCCTGTCCTGTCTGGGATCCAAATGGCTGCTGTTTGGCCATTGTGGAGACTGGACACCCTTGTTGGCCACGTGTTTGGTCATCACTTAATGTAGAGCAAAGACCAGATGCGACAGGTTAGACAAAGGTCGGAGTAGTGAAGGCTGAGATGGGGAAAGGGCCTGCCGTGCTGCCCTGCCCACTGAGTCCAGTGTGTGAAGGACTGGCAGCAGAGAGGAGGGCCTGCTCTCCAGCACTAGCGCTGTGGGGCAGGTGTGCACAGGAGTGCTTCAGCCGGTGTGGCACGCATGCATGGCAGGGAGGGCTGGAGAGCTCTGGTTCTCTGTAAATACTCATCTGTGATAGCTACGTGAAGACGTGAATATCAGCTGAGCAACAGTTGAGATTCGAGTCCCAAAGTCAAGTTGGGTTGCCATAGGACTGAATGTGCTTTCCTTCAAAGGACTAGGGCAGGCGAGAGCCCAGTGGGCTGGGATGCTTGTGTGCATCTTCCATCAGTCCCCAGATTTCCACAAGGTGGCAGGCGAGAGCCCACTCCGGAGCGCTGTCCTCTGGTGGCATGCGCACTCCTGCACTCTCCCTTTTTCTAAGTTCTAAATCACTGGGCAACCTGGCTCACACCTGTAATACACACGCACATGCACACACACTTTAGAGAAAAAGGAGGGCGTGTCTGAGACCTTGCCTTAAAAGAAAGATAAAAAGTTAGCATACAGCACGACCACCCTGCTGTGCAAATCTTATTACATTTACTAATTTTGTGTGAGGAGAACTGTGCATGCCATGGTATCTGTTCCCAGGAAATCACTTCTCCCTCCACGTTGAGTCGCATGGACTGAACTTCAGGTCACACTGCTTGGTAGTGCTGCTTTGGCCCACTGAGCCATCTCTTAGCCCTGCTATGGAGATTTTAATTGCTCTGAGTGTTTAATACAAAAAAAGCCTGCCCAGGGGTCCAACTGGCCAAGTCCGGGTCACCCCACATGGCAACGACAGAAAAAAGCTTGTCTTCATCTCAGTAGTGAAAGTTGCATGTGTGCTTCCCCAAATACACAATGGAGGGCCTCCAGGAGCCAAGGTCGCCTCGCTGCTCTGTGGCGCTGAGCCCACACTCGCCTTCTTCCAGACCCGGTCTCTGCCCCCCACACCCAAGGGGGCGGGGTTAGAGAACGGAAGACAAAACAGAAACGACGTGGCCAGCAAGCAGCACTGACTCGCTATTCCAACACTAGGCCCCGTGGTGTAAGAAGGTGGCCAGGGTGGATTGAAAAGGCAAAACCCAGCTACGTGTTAGGAGAATCCTACGTCCAGTAAACCACAGGAGCTGGGGCGTGCTTGATGGTCGAGTTCCTGCCTAGCATGCGGGGCCCTAGGCTTGCTCCCCTGTACCACGATGCATAGATAATTAAAAACAGGGATAGGGGATATGGGAGTATGACTTGGCAAGCTGGGGACTGGGCATCATAGTGCGACCTTTTAATCCTAGTACTGGGACAGTGGAGGCAAGCAGTTCTCCGAGTGAGTCCAGCCTGGTCTACACAGTATGTTCCAGGCCAGCCAGGGCTATATAGTGGATCCAAGTGGATCAGGCATTTTACAAAAGATTTCATACAGGGCTGGAAGGAAGGGCTCAGCAGATAAGAGTACTCACTGCTCTTGCACAGGAGTTTGGGTCCCAGCATCTCAGTCTCCAAGGTTACGTGCACCAGCTGATCTTCCAAAGGACCCAGATTTGATGGCCAGCATCCTCACAGCAAGTAACGATCTATAAAGCTAATTCCAGGGAATCTGTCCCTCTCTTCTGGCCTCTGCACACTTACACATTAGCAGTTCTCAACCTACAGGTCAAGAACCCTTTGGGAGTTCGCCTAAAACCATCAGAAAACAAATTTACATTATGGTTCATAACTAGCAATACTTGAGTTGTGAAGTAGCAAAAAAGGGATGGCTGGGGTCACCACTGTGTTAAAGGGTCACAGCATTGGGAAGGTCGAGAACCACCAATATGCATACATATATGTCCCAGAGAGACACCCATACACAAAAATGTAATCACTTAAAAAATAATTCTCCCAGCCCGGGCAGTGGTGGCGCACACCTTTAATCCCAGCACTTGGGAGGCAGAGGCAAGCAGACTTCTGAGTTTGATGCCAACCTGGTCTACAGAATGAGTTCCAGGACAGCCAGGGCTACACAGAGAAACCCTGTCTTGAAAAATAATAATAATTCTCCCACCTTAATGGAATATTCATAAATATGGACTATAAAATAGACCTTAAAACATTAGTAGAAATCATGAAAGGTTTCTGGAGAGACTAACTGCTCAACAATTAAGAATATTGTCTGTGGGGCTGGGAGAGATGGCTCAGTGGGTAAGAGCACTGACTGTTCTCCAAAGGTCCTGAGTTCAAATCCCAGCACCCACATGGTGGCTCACAGCCATCTGTAATGAGATTTGATGCCCTCTTTTGGTGTCTAAAGACAGCTACAGTGTACTCACATATAATAAATCTTTCAAAAAAAAAAAACACCCAACAACAACAAAAACACTGGTTGCTCTTGTAGAGGACTGGGTTCAATTCCCAGCACCCAAATGGTGTCTCACAACCATCTGCAACTCCAGTTCCAGGAGATCTGATGCCCAGCATTGACCTTCATGGGCACCAGGCACACAAGTGATGCACAGATATACATGAAGGTAAGACAGTCATATGCACACAAGTTTTTGTTTTTTTGAGACAGGATTTCTCTGTATAGCCCTGGCTGTCCTGGAACTCACTCTGTAGACCAGGCTCGCCTCTAACTCAGAAATCCGCCCGCCTCTGCCTCCCAGAGTGCTGGGATTACAGGCGTGCGCCACCACCGCCCAGCTTGCACAGAAGTTTTTTAATCATGGAAGAGGCCAGCCAGCCAGGGCTCAGAAGGCCTGGCAGCACTGAGTTCGGCCCCTGGAATCACTTGGTGAGAGAGTAGATCAGTGCAGGCTGTCCTGGTGCAGGCTGTCCTTTGACCTCCACAATCCCAGCCCACAGGGCAGCTCAGATTACAGAAATGAGCCACCAGCTGTGGAGGGTCGTTGAGTGAAGGGGCTGGGCGTGGAGCCCAGCGGGTGGTGTGTTCACACCTGTATGAAGTCCTGGCTCTGACCCCAGCACTGCATAGAACACTGGGCGTGGTGGAACTTGCTGCATCCCAACAGAGACTGCTCCCACAACTTCTTGAGGCAAATGAAAACTACAGCTTACCGAAACAGACGACACCGGGACAGAGTAGTCCTAGGTGAACTTTTTTTTAAAAAAAGATTTATTTTATAATTTTATATATGTGAGTAACATTGTCTCTTCAGAGACACTAGAAGTAAGCATCAGACCCAATTACAGATGGTTGTGAGCCAACATATGTTTCCTGGGAATTGACCTCAGAACCTCTGGAAGAGCAGTAGGTGCTCTTAACCACTGAGCTATCTCTCTAGCCTCCTAGGTGAACTTTTATAGTATTGAATTAGTGTAAGACAAGAACAGGACAGTGGTGGAGCCTGCCTTTAATCCCAGCACTCAGGAGGTAGAAGCAGGTGGATCCCTGAGTTCAAGGCCAGCCTGGTCTACAGAGTGAATTCTAGGACAACCAGTGCTACACAGAGAAACCCTGCCTTGAAACTCCTCCCAAAACAGAAAAACCAACCAACCAAAAACAAAAAAAGCTAGGATGAGTAACTCCTGCCTTAGAAAGCCTGCAGTGGGGATCGAACCCAACGCAAGCACCAAAAATATAATTAAAATACAAGGGTATAAATGAAGCTGAAAACGGGAAATTGAGAAAACCAAAAGATGAGTTTGGTTTGGTTTTTTTTTTTTTATTTATTTTATGTATGTGAGTCCACAGTCGATGTCTTCAGACATACCATAAGAGGGCATCCGATCCCATTACAGATGGTTGTGAGCCACCATGTGGTTGCTGGGAATTGAACTCAGGACCTCTGGAAAAGCAGCCAGTACTCTTACCCAATGAGCCATCTCTCCAGCCCCCTGGTTTTTTGTTTGTTCTGTTTTGTCAAGTCGGGGTTTCTCAGTGTGTGTAATCCTGGCTGTCCTGGAACTGTGTAGTCCAGGCTGACCTCACACTCATCGAGACTGTCCATCTCTGCCTTTTAAATGCTAGGATTGAGAAATGTGCGCTGTCACTACCCACAGCTTTGTTTTGTTTTTTTTTTTTTTTTTTTTTTTGGTTTTTTGGATTTGGTTTTTTTCGAGACAGAGTTTCTCTGTATAGCCCTGGCTGGCCTGGAACTCACTCTGTAGACCAGGCTGGCCTCGAACTCAGAAATCCGCCTGCCTCTGCCTCCCAAGTGCTGGGATTACAGGCGTGCGCCACCACTGCCCGGCTTTATTTTTTTAGAAGATCTATAATTGTTGATAAACTAACCAGGATGAGTGCAAGTGTCTACACCATAGTGTCAGAATTGACAACAGAAAGGACAGTTGGACTTCATGGGGGCAGTTCAAGCCCCTATTAGTCTGATTCCTGGATGAACTTGACCAAAACACATTTGCCAGAATAACTACATTGTAACCGTAAGCCTCCACATTCAGAATTTAGTCAGTTAACTTCCTGAAGCGCAGCACCCAGTCACCTGGGCAGCTGGCTGGACATAAGCCCCATCAGTCAGACGCTTAAACACAGGCGGGGGGCACGGGGGCAGGACTGCTTGTGTAGAGTGCACAAAGCCCGGGGTTCAGTCCCTAGCACTTCACAAGCCTGGCATGATACCTGTGGTCCCAGTCCCAGGAGGAGGAACCAGGAGATCATTTCAAGCTCATTCCTAGTTACACAGCAAGCTCGCTGTCGGCCTGGGATGCCTGAGAGTGTCTCAAGATGGTTTTTTGTTTGTTTGTTTTTGTTGTTGTTTTTGTTTGTTTCTAAAAAATGTTTTTGAGATTTTTATTTTACCTGTGTCAGTGTTTGATTGCATATGTGTGTGTGCAGTACCCACAGCGGCCAGAAGAGGGCATCAGTTCCGCAGGACTGAAGAAGGTACAGATGGTTGTGACCCTCTATGTGGTTGCTGGGAATTGAACCCAGGCTGCTCTTAACTGCTGAGCCATGGCTCCAACCTTAAGCTGTCTTTCTTAAAAGGGAATAATCCTAGATCCGTTAGAGATGGATGGATCGTAGGAGCACCGGCTTTTCCTCTGGACTAAATCTGAGGTGCATTATGCAGGTGCAAGAGCCCATGCGCTGGTAACTGCTAAGGGTCTCTCCATGCCCCTCCCGCGCTGCACTGTGAGAAGGAAGACCCTTCTCAGCAGGCTGCAAGCATCCCAGAAAATGTAGCCATTGCTTTAAGGGAAGCATGGTTACCCTGAAGGGCCACAGCGGGACTTGAACTGCAGAGACCTACGCTCAGACTCCTAAGGAAAGGGAGAGGCGAGGCTCTGGGTTGACATGTTGCAGGGTGTTACAGAACACCCTTGAGGGTGTTACACTCCACACCTCAGGGCTGGGAATGTTCTCCTCCAGATCCACATGGTCATGGAAGAGAAAGCCACAATCTATCCCCAGGGTGTGCATGAAGACAGGCGTTGCCTGATCAGCCCTCAAACCCAGAAGGATGAGGTGGTGAGGCTCAGTGGTTACAAACAAGGATGTCAGGACAGTCGGATGGTCAGTGGAGCCTCTGACCCGAGTTCAAGTCCCAGAGCCTGCATGGTGGAAGAGGAGAGCACGCTCGCATGCGTGCCCACAGACCAGGAGCCTCCTCCAGAACGTGTTGTTGTTGTTGTTGTTTTGATTTGTTTTTTTGAGACAGGGTTTCTCTGTGTAGCCCTGGCTGTCCTGGAACTCACTCTGTAGACCATGCTAGCCTCGAACTCAGAAATCTGCCTGCCTCTGCCTCCCAGAGTGCTGGGATTAAAGGCGTATGCCACCACTGCCCAGCTAAAACATTTTTTAAGGAAAAAAAAAAAAAGGTATCATGAAGGAAAAAGTACGTTGTCTGAATTTGGGTTTCTATTGTTGTGGGCTGGACCCTCCCCTATTAACATTAAAGAAAGAAAATGCCCCCATGGACTTGCCTGCAGGCCAATCTGATGGGGAAATTTTCTTGATTGAGGTTTCTGCTTCCCAGATGACGCTCGCTAGCTTGTGTCAAAAACTACTCCACACACACACACACACACACACACACACGGCAGTGAGGCCTAATCGTCCATGCCTGTAATGCCAGCACTTGAGAGGCACCTTGAATAACTAGGGTTCAATGTTTTCCGTGGCTACATAGAGAATTATCACGTTTGAGACCAACAGGCTACATAAGACCCTGTCTTTTTTTTGTTGTTGTTGTTTTGTTTTTTGTTTTGTTTTTGTTTTTGTTTTTTTGGATTTGGTTTTTCGAGACAGGATTTCTCTGTATAGCCCTGGCTCTCCTGGAACTCATTCTGTAGACCAGGCTGGCCTCAAACTCAGAAATCCGCCTGCCTCTGCCTCCCAAGTGCTGGGATTACAGGCGTGCACCACCACTGCCCGGCCTAAGACCCTATCTTTAAAGGGAGAAAAAAGTCTTGCTGGTCATGGAAGGCCACCAGGCCCACCCAGTGAGTACTCTGAGTACTCCTCCGGGATCTAAGTTAGTGTGTGGTGAACCAGCAGCAGGGCGGTCCCTGCTAGAAGTCCTTCGCAGGGAGAAACAGTTTCTACCCCTCCCCTCCTAAGGTCCCAGTGACAAACCCAGGCATGACTCTGCTAGAGTTCGCTCTGAGGAGCCAGAGAGTTTATTGGCCGTTAGAGAGTGGTTACCCACAGGCTGTGGCGCCCCGCCCCCAGGCTGCACTTGGAAAGCCTTTGCCCAGCAGGCATGAGGGCTCCCGTGAAGAACTGACACCAGTGGGGCGTCCCCTCCCCTGGCCTTATGCTCGGGTTCCTTCCCTAGACCCTGTACAGTTAGATCCGGACAGAACTGCATACAGTAGGCTGCAGCAAGAGATTGGATACGCAGGTGACTCTCCAAGACCCTCCTGTGGGGATAGTCTCTTGTGTGCTGTGTGGAAATGTCACCTGTCAATAAAGTCTGATGGACAAGAAGCTGAGGTGGGCAGGGGTGGGGGTGGGCGTGAACTGGGAAGGAGGCTGTGGGAAGATTCCCCGACTGGGCCCAGAGGAAGTCGGAAACACTGAGGAGAAGCTGAGGAGAGGCGACCAGCCACGTGGCAGGAGGCATAGACTAGTTCCGAGCTAGTCGGGAGCAGGCCTCGCTTACGGCCTAGGCAGTTTTTCATCAATAACAACCCTCTGAGTCGTTAGTTGGGAACTAGGGCACAGGTGGGGAAGCCTGCAGGGCGCTCCCTGCCCTTCTGAGAGGAGATGGGCAGTGAGCCCAGGAAGCCTGGGCCGCTTCGAGGGGCACAGCACGGAGAGCCCCGGAGGGCAGTCGCTTGTCTCTGAGGACAACAGCTCACAAGCCTCTCCGCCTCCTCCCCCTTCCACAAGGGTCCCCGAGCCGTGGCAGACATGTCTGACTGTTCCGGACTCAAGCACAATACCAAACCTTCATGCCCTCCCATGCCTGTCTCCAGGACAGGGCGGCTGGCAAGCCTGGGTTGAGGGTTTTTTTTTCCCTCCCTCTTCTTACAAAACAGAAACGAGGAACCGGTCACAACCAGATGGCAACATGTCCCGAGGGACGTGGGTAATAACCCTATGTAAACACACATGTGAGAAGCACTTTAGCTGGTACATCATTTACCCAGGCAAGAGCAATCGCTCCTCCACTGGAGCCTGGGACCCCCCTGGTCACAGGATTTTGTCGTCTAATTTCCCTGAGCCAGATGTGGTTCGCCTCCTGCGGAGCGAGCCTACAGTCCAATCAGAAAGCCGCTTCCACCCCGTAACCACAGCAGCACTCGCTGGCGCCTCTGGCTGCCACTTCCGCCGTGAGGAATGCGGGCCCCGCAGCTGGATACAACTTTAGTCCTAATTCTTCCCCAGCACGGCTCGTGGCCACTTCCGGCACCCTAGGAGGTAGGCAGCTCGCTGGGAGCAGACACTTTGGACCCATTCTCTCCAAGTCCCTCAGCTGAGCTCCCAACCTCCACAGCAGGGTCTCACCATCCGCTCCGAATGTAACCAGACACTGTAGCTCCGGCCTTTGTGTCCTCTGGCCTGGGGGTTCTGTGGCTGACAACTCCTAGGGGAATAACCCAGTCCTGACACTGAGATCCCCAATAACCCCCGTGTGGCCTCTGGGAGCACCCGTGTTACCCCCGCGTTACCTTCCGTGGACTCACGGTTACAGGCGCAGGCAGGAAATTGCAACCTCGCCAGTCACCTTGGTGGGTGTCACCCAACCACAAATCTCGGGAGAGTCCCACGTCAACCCTGGGCTTTGCAGCCTCGGAGAACTGCCTCCCCCACCCCACCCCCACCCCCGGCTTGCTGCTTCTGGTGTGTGCACAAGTCTCTTAACTGAGTCTCCAAGTAAAGAAAACACTCAAGGGTGAGGGTCATCCTACCGGACCTGCTTCACCTTTTGGCCCCGCAGCAGGCCAACATCTGCATTTTCCTTCTCTTTTATCCAATTTAGCAGCTAAGTGGAGTACGGTACCAAAGCCGCGGCAGAGCCGCAGAGCCAGCCCCACACCCCTTTCTGGCTTCAGTTCCTAACACCTGCACTCTCGCCCCTGGCTCCTCCTCCTTAGATCTCTGATTACCCACAGCAGCAGCCAAGCTTCCCCCCTCCCCTCCCCCATCGATGCTGACACCCCTGCCCCTCCCCCCTTCTCCACCCCCTCCCCCCAAGATGCTGACACCGCCCTCCTGCCAAACCATTCTCAGGCTCTCAGAGCTTCGAAGAGCTGCTCAACACCTTCTGTTGTTTAAAACCCAACTCCCGTACTTCCGGAACAGACCCCACCCATCAGGCAGGGGAGCCGGTCCACACCACCTGGAAGAAAACGACCCGGGGCAGGCCCTTGCCACCATTCTCACAAACTCACCTCCTCTGCAAACACCGCCTCCTCCCCACCTCCCCCTCCCCCAGCCCCACTCAACCCCATCTGTCTCACTCCCCATATCCGGGAAGACGCCATTGCCCTTCCTCAAGTGTTTCCTATCCTAACGACTACACCAAGTGCTACTAAAATCTCTTCCCCGGGGGAGATAAGCAGCGCCTACCCTTCTCCCAAGGTCCCAGAGACAAACAGGCGTGACTCCCCCCCCACCCCCCCGAAGCTGGGTTTGTTGAGTTTCATTAACGGGCACAGGTTGAGTGGCTGCTCACGGGAGTGTGCACTCCTCACCAACAGGCAATACCGGGAAAGTCTTTACCCAGCAGGCTTTACAAACAGCACAGCTGGAGTGATTGACTGATTGATTGATATTGATTGATTATAAGGGGGCACAGCTGAATGTCCCAAGACAGCAATTGTTTGGTTCAGGGGACAGAGCTGTGCAGCAGTGGCCGACTCAAGGTGGGGACAGAGCTGAGCTACTTAGGGCTCTCCTCTGACTGATGTTGGGGGTAGATAACCATGACCTCAAAGCCAGGCTGTGTCAAACCAGCCGAGCGATGGAGCAGTCCCTCTCCTAGCCGCAGAACTGCTTCCTCTTGTTTCGAGACTGGGTCTCACTGTGTGGAACCCACAGACCCACCTGCCTTACTTCTTGACTGCTTGGATTGAAAGTGTACACCCCACGCCTGGCTTTCAGAACTATTTCCTTTTGCTTCCTCATTTATTAGAGTCAGTTTCACATTCTGTAGCCCAGGCTGCCCTGGTACCCCTGAACTATAACCTATTAACCTCTATATAGAGGTTATAACCTATATAACCCCTAACCCATGACTGCCTCCCGGCTCAGCCTTCTGAGAGCTGGGGTTACAGGTGTGAAGCCACCATGTCCGCCTCTTGTCACCCAACTGATAATCGCATAGAAGTACACCTTTGGGTGTGTGAGGGGATGAGGTGTTTTCAGAAAAGTTCCTGGAGAGAGAACAGCTCCCCCAGTATGTGGTCAGAAGGGAGGCACCATGGGGGCGGGGCTAAAGAATGAAGGAAACAGGGAGCTGAGGCCCAGCGGTCCCCTCTCCCGGCTTCCTGCCTGACAGACACAGCATAGCCCGCTGCCTCCCACTCTGGCCCTGAAAGACCACATCCTTAAACTGTGAACAAAACAAGCCCTGCCGAAAATTGCTTCTGTGGGCATTTTGTCCCAGCCGAGGGAAAGGCATAGTCTGCCCACTGTAACAGTCTGTAGTCTGAGAGTAGGGGCTGGCAACCGGTAGCCCATGGCCGAAGGAACCTGCCTGTGGCCTGTAAGCTTGGAAGTGTTTCCGCAGTCTCCAATGGTTGAGGGTAAAAGTAAAAGCCGTACCAAGTCATGTCAGGTCCTTCCGGGCCCAGCCACGCCTGTCTGCTTAGAGCTTGTCTGAGGCAGCAGAGCTAGGCTGGAAAATTCTCAAAGCCTGGAATATTTACTGAGCAGAGCTGGCAGCGTCGCGCGGTTAGTCAGCCTCGGCCTCTACACCGCACGGAGGGCACAGGGAAGAAAAGGAGAAGGAAAAACTTAAAGTAGGGAAATCTACACATGACACACCCAGCAAAGAACCACTTTATTACAATCAGCGGAGGCAGTGACACGCGGCGTTGATACCCTGATGAAGCTGAAAAAAAAAATTCTATTGATGTGTGTGTGCTGTGCCTGGTGTCCAAAGCAGTCAGAAGAGGGTGTGGGATCCCTTGGAAGTAGTTACAGACAGTTGTGAGCCTCCACAGGGGTGCTCTGTCTCTCTCCAATGGAGCTGAATTTTAAGTGAGAGGAGGGTCTGTGGCAGTGTGTGTGTGTGTGTGTGTGTGTATGTGTGTTACGCGAGAGAGACAGACTGGCAGGACTTTCCAATCTAGAGCTTAATGCAGACTAGGCAAATCTGCCGGGCAAGACTGAAGCCATTCATGAGGGCCAGGAGGCGAGCGAGCGGAAAAGGCTCAGGTTCCCTCAACGTCAGCACAAAAAGGATGAGTCCTGACATCCTCCAAGAAGGGCAACCCCAGGACTGCGGCTGTTACCGGAGTCCGGAAGTTAGCTTCTGCAAACCCTGAGGTCACAGTCTGGGAGAGAGGGGAGGGGGAAATGCTAGGTCAGGAAGGCCCCGGATGTTCCCCCAAACTGAAAGCCACACAGAAGCCAGGGCACGCCCAGTGCCACACATAGGGACCATCAGAACTGAGCTGTCTTCAAACAAAACAAAACGTCCTAGTAGAACCAGGGTTTGTGCGCTGGGGCTCAGGCGGAGCTGACTCTTTGAGAGGGGCTGGCCTTTCTGTTTGGTCGCGGTGTTCAGGGCTTAAGGAGCCGAAGGTGAGGTTCTGTACGCCCCGAGGGAATCGGGAGAAAGGAACCTCCCAAGGCAACTGAGAACTTCAGGGGACCCCATTAGAACCACAATTCTTTTCTTTCTTTCTTTCTTTTTTTTTTTTAATTATATTATTTATGAGTACATTGTAGCTGTCTTCAGACACACCAGAAGAGGACATCAGGTCCCATTACAGATGGTTGTGAGCCACCATGTAGTTGCTGGGATTTGAACTCAAGACCTCTGGAGAAGCAGTCAGTGCTCTTAACCGCTGAGCCATCTCTCCAGCCCCACAGTTCTTTTCTTTATTAAGAGAATACATGTCTCTTTAATCCTCACTTCCTAGGCAACCCTGGTGCTTCTAGTCCACCAAGGAACTCTGGTTTGCTCCTAAAGAAACGCAAAACACAACCCTCATACTGGTGCTACTGGTTGTGGGCCAGGGCTGCGACCCGAGTGTGAACTGCTGCTGGGAGGGACCTACGGACCACCCTGGGGGCAAGAGGGAGATCAGATGTCGTGGAAGCTGGGCAGTCGTTCCCTCCCAGACATTAATCCCGAGAGGGTACAGAAAAGCGCGCGGTCCAAAGGCCTTTACACTGGCGGTGTTTATAACCCACATGGGGAGGGAGGTCAGCCAAGCCCCACCACGCGGCCGGCTCGTGAATCCAGGCACCAGTACGCAGCCGCAGCGGAGCGCAGCAATCCCCCCCCCACACACACACACCCAACCCGAGGGGCAGGAACCATCAGTAGCTACACGGGTGGGTGGGGGAAGGTAGGGTGAGGTGGGGGCGAGCCGGGCACCTGCCATCCAACTTGACTGTGGAACTTACGCTGACTTCATTCATCTTCGGCCCTCCAGCACCTCTTGGCAAGAGAGGAATCACTGAAGATGTTTGAGGGAGGGAGGAGGACCCTCCTGGGGTACCATGGGTGAGTCTTCCAAACCAGGAATTCGGACTGGAGCCAGTAACGCAGAAACATATATAGGTAGGGGAGTTTGGAACCATCCAGACGAGGCTCTAGGGAGAATCTTCCAGGACTTAGACGCTCTTTTCCCTTATAGTGATTTACAGGGGAGTATGGTGGAGAGAGGAGAGGAGATCTGAGATGCCTAAAGGCTGGGTGCGGTGCAGGGGTGAGGTCCTGCGTAGGTGGTGTGCTGACTGCATTTTCCCAGGAAGGGCTTGAGACTGTTGCTGCCCTCGTGGGCCGTGGTGGTCTGCTAGCTCTTTGTAGAGAGGCCTCTGGATGCTCACAGACTTGAGGTCCAGACACGGACACCTCCTCTCTCCCTTTAACCCCCGGCACCTGCAGGGTCGGGCTTGGAACTGAGCAGAGAGGCACCCTTCCCCCCCCCCCCCCACATCCCACACTAGAGGCCCCTGAGTACCATCTCACAACTGAGGGTCTTGACAACTGCGGAGGCCCCACTGCGGCCTGCAGCCCTGCCCTGCCCTGTCAAATGAATGGTGTGACTGTGGACGCAAAGGCTCACCAGGAAGCTAGCTGCGCAAAGATAAGGGGGACTTATGAATGGACCCCTGCCCCCTGTGCCAATGGAAGTCACCACAAACCTCAAGAGAGGTATTCTGTCTGACAAAGGGGCGCGCCTCGACGGGCCTGATGGATGCTTGACCTAGGGCTGCGTCCATGCAAGCCGACCAGGGCAGAATGTGTGCATGGACCCACACAGTACAGTCTGGAGCGTAGCTCTGTCGCTATGGAGTGATTTTTGCACCCCTTAACCGAGAGAACCTCGGGGGAGCGAGAGCTGAGGCCCTCTCTAGCCTCTAAGATCACCTACACAGCCCAACTTCAGCTTCACGAGGCAGGGACCGGAGTGGATATCCGCTCTGACTTCCCCAGGGAAGCAGGGTGGTTTGCAGGGAGTTCACACGTGAGGTCAGAGGGCGGGTGTTCCTGAAGAGCGAGGACGGCGGGCATGGCTGCACCCGGCCGCCAGGGGGCGCCCCGCACATTCTCCATCTCTTCCTAGGCTGGGAACCACCTAGAGGGTCGGGAGCCTAAGAGACACGAAGCCCACTGCCACATTGGCAGTGTAGTTTGTCACTAAAGGAGTTGCCACACTCCTGTGGTGTCTGTGGTGGACTCCTAGTTGTCTCATAGGCCCCGTTTCCCAGCTTCCCGCGAAGTCCTGCCTGTGCTCTGGGGTCCCCAACTCCTCTGCCCATTCTGGGGTCAGGCTCCTGGAGACAAGAGAGAGCAAGCATCTTTAACCACAAGGACAAGGCAAATGCCACCGCCTAGGAATGGTGGAGCGACAAGCCTGCAGCCTTCCCAGTCACCCCAACAGCTAAAGGTTCTAGCTTGCTTTTTCTAGCCCAAGCCCAGCAGGCAGGCGCAACGACACCAGGGTGGGTGGGTGACCTGTACCCCGCTCCTCTCCAGTGTTCATCCTGTACACAAGGATGCCATTTTCCAACCTTACGGCGTGGGGAGGCAGATGGGCAGACATTCCCCCAATGGGCACTTTTTCTCTTGGGTGTGTGTGTGTGAGGGGGGGTGTTCCTGCTGTGCCCTACCAGCTGGAAGTACTCAAGAGGAGGAGGAGGAGGATGACGGTCACAGGGCCACACCTGTTGTGGAGAGGAAGACCATGTTTCCGGCCAGCAGCCCTGCTCCAAGCCCTTGGCAGAAACATCAGCAGCTCAAGTCCTTTGTGGGACCCTCCACCCCCCACACCCCCCAGGGTTTTGACTCCTCCCAGCCCTTGCTCCTTTGGACTTCCTGGTTTGTCCGCCCCCACCCCCACCCCGTCCCATTCCAGTTGACTGCACCATGGGAAGATGTCTGCTCTGATAAGGCCTTGTTGGAACTTTCAGGAGGTTTGGTGGAGCTAAGAGGGTGGCAGTTGAGGTTTCCGGACGCTTCTGGGCAGGGCTCCACCAGGCCTCCTCAAGTCTCCAGAGAAACGGGCTGGGGCTTCCCGAGGGCAGCTGCTGCCTCCACAGCCTTTAAGTGGACAGATCTGTTAGCCCTGGGAGGGAGCCCCTGCAAGGGCCCAGAGAACCGCCTAAAGAGAAGGACTGGTCTCTGCGGTCACTTTGCGGTGGGAGGGACTGCTGGGTCCTTTAAATGGTTAATACCTTGTTCTTATTCTGTGGTCATTTTTGTTTGTTTTTTTCCAGACAGGGTTTCTCTGTGTAGCCCTGGCAGTCCTGGAACTCACTCTGTAGACCAGGCTTGCCTCAAACTCAGAAATCCGCCTGCCTCTGCCTCCCAAGTGCTGGGATTAAAGGCGTGCGCCACCACCGCCCGGCTTTATTCTGGGTTCTTATTTTGCAGACGAGCAGGCATAAATGTGACCAGGGCTGGGTACACCTGCCACAGAAGCTGGCTCCACACGGATATGGGCGAAAGCCCACCTCACAGGCCGTAAAAGAACTGGCTAGACCAGAGAGAGACGACTAGTAACCCTCCACCCAAGCGCGGCTTGAGGAGGCTGCTCGTTGTCACCAGGGCCTTGCTCCCTCCGTGGCCACCAAGGTCTGCCTCCCCTCTCTATGCGCCAGAGAGCCACGGAGTCCACATGAATTTTCCTGTCAGCAGCCTAAGGACACCTAGAAAAGGGCCCAGCATCACGCAGAGTAGAGCTTCCAGAGTGGGCACGGACTCGGAGGGCCACAGCCACTGTCCTCTAAGGACCTGAGCTCCTGGTGTGACTAGTTCAGAGGCCTGAATCCCAACATCGCCAGGTACTGACTGGCTGGGCCACCTGGGACAAGTGACTCTTCCTCTCTGGGACTCGGCCTTCGGGACATAGAGCCTGGGTTCACCTTGTGGCTCTCTAAACTGCTCCCACCCGGGCCCCGCCCTACCATTCTGCTGGGATGGAGCAGAATCACACACTCTGTCCTTTGGACAACTCTAAAATCTTAGCTGACTGAGCTGATACACCTCTAGGTTAAAGTCACTAGGGATAGGGTGTGCAGACCACACTGCCACCAGCTGTCTCCTCTAGAGATGGCTCAGGCAGCACACGCCCTCCTGGTTTAAAGAGAAGATGAGGATTCCAGGCCCTGTGCATGGTAGGGCTGTGCCTGCCTAACAGTTCTCGTGTTCTCTCTGTCTCTCTCTCTCTCTCTCTCTCTCTCTCTCTCTCTGTGTGTGTGTGTGTGTGTGTGTGTGTGTGTGTCTGTCTGTCTGTCTGTCTCTCTCTGTGTGTGTGTGTGGTGTGTGTGTGTGTGTGTGTGTGTGTGTGAGAGAGAGAGAGAGAGAGAGAGAGAGAGAGAGAGAGAGAGAGACTGTACCCACCCCCAGGATGGCCTCAGGGTGACGGTGTCACATTTCTGGCTTCTACCCCGTCCAGCCAGGCTCCTCCCAGTATAGAAGGGAAATCGATGTCTAGGTCACACAGAGGCCAGGGCAGAACCGAATGAGGTCCAGACTGACTGGGAATTATCACTGTCCCAGCAGAGACGACTGGCCAGCCACACATCTGCAGAGACAGGATGAGCGCCACCCCCAGCCCCAGGATGGGAGGTCCCTCTGCAGGGGAGGCCTGTGGGAAGGGAGGTCTGCCTCCTCCTCCTGGTTTCCTATCTCCCAGCTTGTCACACTTTCTCCGAGTTCTCAGAGAGAACCAGAGCCAGGGTTTTATACCCGGGAAAAGGACCTGTGGTCACCACGGCCTTCACAGCTCAGCCCAGCGCCTGAGGCAACAGTCAGGACCCCAGGCTGCTGGAAAGTCAGGTGTTCGACATGTGTGCAGTTGTTGCAACTCTGGGAACACACTGTGCGTTATTCTTATAGGGAAACTGAGCCACAGAGAGCTTAGGTGTGTTCTCTTCTTCCCCCCTCTCCTTCCTCCCTCCTCCAAGGCCCGGGGGTGGGGGTGGGGGGGTCGTGGTGGGGGTGGGGGAAGGGGTTGAGAACAGGAGCGTGTGGAGGAAGTCACAGGCCTCACACATGTCTCTCTTGCACGGAGGGCCAGCAAGGACACACAGTCCTCCGAGCACAAGGCTCCAGAAAAGAGCAAGTCAGAACCAGCCTTGGGCCTCAGACCTCAATGCCCGCCAGGGCCCCAGAAACAGGGCAATCCCCAAGAGCATTCTCAACTCAGCCTTGTGTAGAGGGGACAGGGAGGGAAGACCCGGCCAGGGACTGAAGTGAGGACCCAAGGCTCTGGAGGAGCATGAGGTGGAAAGGCAGAGGTTTTCCTGACAGAAAAGCCTGAGAGAACTGGCTGAGCCTTGGGGCCAGAGCTTAGAAGGGCCTGGAACCCAGGCAGCTTCAGTCACAGGGTCCAGGTGAGAAAGTCAGGGCCGTGCTAAGCTCTGAAACCATCTGGACAGCACCAGGGAGCCACTGAGGGTTTTCAGCAGGGGCAGATTCACAGTGGAATGGTGCTCTCGTGACGTGACGTTTGCAGACCAGTTAGCAGGGACAGGGACTCTTAAAGAGATGGAGTGGCCGAGAGAGGCAGCGGCCACAGGGACGAACTGGCTGATTCTAGATGAAGAGGGGAGGTGGGGCCTGAGGACCCGAGTGTGCTCTGGCGGTGAGTGTGGATCTCGCCAGTGGAGGTTTGGGTTCAGGGACGGATCAGGAGACCCAGGCTGCTGAGAGTGAAGCCCGTGGCCTCGGCTTGTGGTCTCCGTTGAGGGAGGGACACCCGGAAGGCAGGGGATCCACGCACAGGCCCGGCAGTGGGTTAGGACGGAGCAGGGAGTCTACAACGGCAGATGTCTCCGGCGTCAGCCCTCGAGAGCAGAGGGAATGCGAGGCGTCGGTGGGGCAGGGGCGCCTTCTCCAGATCGACTTGGGAGGCTCTGCGGCCGGGGGATGCCGGTCTCCGGGGCCAGAGGGGCGAGGGCCGCGCGCGCAGCCGGCTCTCATTAGCACGGGCCGCGGGCTAATCAATCCCAGGCGGGGGCTCCCGGGCCGCGTCCGCATCATGGAAACTGGCCGCGCGCCCGGCGGAGCGAGCGGGGCCGTCGGCGGGGCCGGGCCGGGCGCCTCTCCGTCGAGGGCGCGGGCGGAGGCGGGTCGCGGGGTCCGGGGCGGGGCTCAGCCACCCCGCGCCCTTTCTGCAGCTGGTCCGGGGCGCGGCGAGGGCGCGGGGGTCCAGGCCGGGTCTGCAGGGCCTCGGGCGGGGGTCGCTCGGCGCTAGGCCCGGGACGGGCGCCGCTGCGGCTTCTCTCCGGGACCCCGGGGGCCAAGATCGGACGCTCGGACCCCGCTGCCCGCGGCCTCCCGGCTCCGGGACCACAGTGCACGGCCTCCTGGAGCGGCTCCAGCGTGAAGCCCCGACCCCGGGGCGGTGCTGCTCTGGCCCGGACGCGGCCCACGGAGGCCTCGGGCGGAGGAGGCTGGAAAAGAGGCCAGGCGGCGGGAAAGGGGGATGATTCATCCCCGGGAGCCCGAATCGGAAACACCGCAATCTGGGAACAGCCTTGCCTGGGCCGGCGAGCGATCCAGGAGGAGAGTCCGTCCGGCGAGGACCTGCGTCCCGCACTGGCAGTCCCCTGCCTCCAGCCCCGGCCGGAGCCCGGCCGTGGGGGGAGGGGGAGGCCTCTTCTGGAGGAGTGGAGAAGAATCCTGGACAAAGTCCGCCGCTGCCTCCTCTGCTCTGACTGGCTGGTCTCGACCAGAGCGGTTTTTCCCAGAGTCTAGCTCAAGTCTCTCCTGCTGCAGCTCCAGTGCTGGCTGAGGAAGTCTGCAAGGAGGGGGCGAGCAAGGAGAAGCCGGAGTCAGAGACACCTCCGCTGGCCCTCGCTGCGGTATGTAAAGCGCAGTAGGGGGGAGGTGGGGCGCGCGCGCGCGCGAGCCCCGCAGCCCCCGGCGATCCGAGCACCCCCTCCCCTGGTTACTTCGGGGCGGCCACGTGCGGGGGGGGTCGGCCCCGGGAGGTACTTACCCCGGTCGCGAATGCAAGGGGGGCCCGCGCGGGCGGGCGGGCGAGCGGAGCGCGCGCAGGCTGCAGGAGCCCCGCAGCCCCGGCTGCACCCGAGCCCCGCAGCCCCCTCCCTGCGCACCGCCCGCGGGCCCGGCCAACGCTGGCTCCCAGCTCCGCTGCGGAAAACCCGAGCGGGGGCGGCTCCCTGCCTTGCGGCCCCAGGAAAATCCGGGGGTGGCCGCCAAGGATCTCCAAGCGGCCGGCCGAGGCAGCCCCGCACATCCCTCCCCCGGAGCCCGGCCCGTCGGGTCAGAGTCTGCCTCTCTGCCCGTCCCCGCAGAGCGCCCGGACGACCGTGCGATGACGGCCGGGAGCCCCGGAGACGGCGGCGCGCGCAGGAGCCCCGAGGGCCGCGTCTCGCGCCTGGGCCGCCGCTTGGGCCGGCGCCGGCGGCCGCGCTCCCCGCCAGAGCCGCTGCGGGTGCGGGCGCGGCTGCGGTTGCGCTCGCCGTCGGGGGCGTTCGCGGCGCTGGGCGCGCTCGTGGTGCTGGTGGGCATGGGCATCGCCGTGGCGGGCTACTGGCCCGGCCGCGCCTCCCACGCCCACGCCCCGAGGACCGGCCGCGCGCACGGGCCGCACGAGCGCCTGCGGCTGCTGGGCCCGGTAATCATGGGCGTCGGCCTGTTCGTGTTCATCTGTGCCAACACGTTGCTCTACGAGAACCGTGACCTGGAGACCCGGCGTCTCCGCCGGGGCGTGCTGAGGGCGCAGGCGCTGCGACCGCCCGACGGCCCTGGCTGGGACACCCTGCTGCCCAGTCCCGCGCATGGGTCCCCGGGCGCCGTCGCGGAACCCGAGACTTGGGACCTGGCCCCGAGGAGGGGCCCCTCGCCCGTCCCGTCGGTGCGCAGCCTACGGTCCGAACCTGCCAACCCTCGCTCGGGGCTGCCCGCCCTGCTCCACAGCTACCCGTTGAAGGGCCCGGGGCTGCCGCCACCCTGGGGTCCTCGGACTCAGACTGGACACGTGATCATCACGGTGCAGCCCTCTGGTTCCTGCATCGAGCACTCCAAGTCTCTGGACCTGGGCCTGGGGGAGCTTCTTCTGGGGGCTCCAGCAGCTCGGGACTGTGCTCACCGAAGCTGGCCACGGCTGGACCGACTCAGTTTGGGGGGCTATGCCAAATTAGGAGGGGATTTGGGGGCCCGGGTCTGAGGTGCAAGGTATAACCTGCTGTGAGGCTACAAGTGTGGACCATGTGTCTGGGACACCAGAAGTCCAGTGCCCAGTAGCTGCTCCAGTCACCTCCGAGGCTAGGATGGATGATATGTGGTGGGAGCCGCCGCCGCAGCTCCTGGCCTGCATGTGTAGCAGTGCTCCGGGGGCGTGTGTTAATGTGGACACCAGCATGATTCAGCCTCAGGAATTTCTTCAGCCCGTGTGGCCTTAGCCCAGGAGCGGCACCTGTGCTGGGTAGGCCAGGAGCATCCTGAGATGCACCGGGTACTTTGGCAAACAACAGTGGTAGGTTGGGATGTCCCAGGCCGGGGCAGGCTCCAAGATGGCGGTCGTGATGGAAATGGGACCACCGGGGGAGGGTGGGCAGTGAGGTGGAAGGAGACCTTCTGCAGCTGTCTGGGGCAGTGACTACACCTCTAACTGCCACGTCCTCAGGTCCGTTCTTCCTTCAGCTAAGCCGGCTCTGTCTTGGCAGGGCTATAACTACTGCCAAAGCCCCGACCCTGGGATCAAACTGCGCCCCTGGAGACAGGTCTCACTCGGCTGCCTGTGCCCCCCGTGCCGCAAAGCCTCCCCCAGCTGCCAGAGGCGCCCTCCAGGTCTCAGCACTGCGTCCCGCTGCACCCTGGCCAGCGTGGGCAGCTCACTGTACACGGCGGCAGCTTCCCTTTCAGTCCCCCTTCCCGGGTTTAATTTCCCCACGCTTTTGTTAGAAGAGAACTTTAAAAGTTGATCAATCCTCACAGTCAGGTCTTTTTTTTTTTTTTTTTTAAAGTTTATTGAAAAATGCCATACAAGAAGCAAGACCAAACACTTACCTAAACACTACAGCCACACCTGTCACTACGAAGGGCGCAGACAGCAGGCCCAGGTACTGCCTGTCTCACCTAAGGGGTTTTTCTGGTTGGACTCTGCCGGCATAGTTCCTATTTTGTCAAATGTAAACAACTACTTGATATGATTCATAATTTTTAAAAAATTTACAAAGCTCCTTCATTTTTGTCATGAAAATAATATATCTGAGAGAGATTTGTAAAAACAACCAGCCTGGGGCTGATATTTCCCATGAGTATTGGGGGTGCTGGCCAGGCTGGAGCTACAGCTCCATTTCTCAAAACGGGCCAGGGCCCCCAGACTCCAGGATCCATCCCCAGAACATACTGTGGGCCTGGGGGAGGGCCCCAGAGTCAGCCTCCTTGGGCCCTTGGCTTAGGAATATAGGGCTTGCTTTGTGGGTGGGTGGTAGAGATCTCATGTGGTTTGAAGGAAATCTACTTCTGAAGTAAAAATAAAACTGCAGTTGGAATTGTTACTGTGGTGTGCCTGAGTCACTTTGGGAAAAGTCCTGCCAAGTCTCTGACCCTGGAGATGGGACTCCCCTCCCCCCTCACTCCTTCTACCTGGACAGAGCCTGTTCTTCACACACAACTGCAGAAAGAAAGAAAATCCAAACAATTACCATATCCCAGGATCTGTTGCCAGAGCCAGCAAAGGAGGGGGAGGAGGCTAGAGGGGCATCAGAGTTCTCAGAGGCCGCAGCAGAGGGGCAGGGCTCAGGTACCCGGGTATGGGGTCCTGACGGGGGTGGCACAGTACCAGCGGGCAGGCTCCTCCTGCTGCTCCTTTCTAGAGCTGGGTGACAGCTAGGGTCCGTGCTAATCCGCCCCCTGCAGCCCAGCCTTCTCTGGCTCAGTCCCAGTCTGAGAACAGAGCCCAAGCCTGCCCCTCTCCCACCTGGGCTCCCCTCTGTAAAGCAAGCTGCCGCTGCTAACAGTCTCATGGGAGCTAAAGGAAAACTGCACACTCAAAACCAGTTCAAAGCTGCTGAACTCACAAAGAGCGAGCGCTCAGCCGGAGGCCGCTGCGGCTTCCCGCCCTGCCCCTGCTCCACCATGGCTGTCGGGGACCTGCTGTCAGGCCTCGTGAAGTTCATTCCAGCCTAGAATTAGGATTCTACTAATCTTCCAGGCAGATGTTTGTAGGAAGTTAGCTGGAGGATTACAGAGGCCCTGTTTAGGGGTGGGGGAAGGTCCCCAAATTCTCACTACCAATTGGGGACATCAGGCTCCCTTTCCAAAACCAATATTTAAAAAAGGAAAAAGGAAACTAAATCCAAAACCTACCATAAAATCAAACTCTCAAAACCTGACAGATTCCGGGCAGTGAGTGGGGATGAGCAGAGCTGGCTCGGGCCCACCCTGACCAGGGATGGTCACCAGGAGCTGGGACAGACCCCGGCTCCCAGAGGGCATCCTCAGGCCTGTCACAGGAAGGTCCTAGGCTGCACCTCTTCCCTGAGCCTTTCCCTTACCATGCCCGGGAGAGAGGCCCAGGCTGGGGCTGGAAGCACTCCTAACAGGATCCGACTGAGGTAAAGGTGTCCCTCCCCTGGGTGAAGCAAGCTCCCCGAATGACAAGACCTGATTTTTAAAACCTCATTAACTTTTCTTCCCCAAACTACAGCTAAAAATGTTCCACTGGCACTTTTAGCCAAAAGTGCCTAATTTTTCCATGAGTTCTGGTCTCCCGAGGTGGGAGCTGGGGAGCACTCGACGAAGCTGCTGTTTCCAATGGGGAGGAGAAGGCCACGGACGCAGTCACTCACGCAGTCACTCGTTCACAGTATCAGCTCTAGGGAAAGCAATTGGTTTCTTTGACCTAAAGAAGCTCCAAACAGATGGGGGTGACATCACGTGCTCAGCAGAGGGCTCTCCGACGCCCTGCAGTGCGAAGTCATGCTTCTGGGGTCTGTGACTAGGGCGCTTGCCCTGTTCCACATTCACTGGTACATGAAGCTGGGGGAGGAGCAGGGGACCCCACTGAGCTGGCTCTGTCCTCTAACAGCTGACGGGTCTCTGGAGGGTCCTGGAGAAGTCTGTGGATCCGGCCACGGTCTGCGATGAATATGAGTGAGGAGAGGCTAGGTTGAGAGGTCACCAACCACCCGGTAAAAACATCAAAGTGTCTTAAAAACAGTTCGCAGAGCGGAAAGTTGACAGTTTCTGTATCACAATATAGAGAACATCAGTGGCATCTGGAAGGGTCTCTCGGTATAAAGTCTAAGTAGAAAATGAAGTTGGTTTTCTGTGGTGTGGAACAGTCTTCAAAGTCTGAAGTCTGCTGCAGGCTGGCTCCTTTATCACATGCTGGCTTCTCTTGGGTGGGGACAGGTGGGGACAGGGCGGGACAGTCCCTAGGGTGAAGAAAAAGCACGGGTTTGAACCCCCCTGCCAAGGAGGCTCTCCTGGCTGTGCTGTGGCACAGGGAGCTGACTGGCTGCCCAGCCCCGAGTTCCCTTTAGACATGCGTTTGTCCCTGTGTCCCAGCTCTCTGGCCTGAGACGCCACGCTCCCCACCTCCCCCCAGGAGTTCTTCTGGAAGCCTGGCCCTGCTCCCCTCAACCCTGTTCTCCAGCCTGCTTGGTTCTGGCCCACAGCTCCTAGAGTTGCCAAGGGCAGAGTAATAAGCCAGGGGTAGCAGGGGACTCCAGAGGTGGGGACAGCGCTGCTAGCATAGCACCACCAAGGCAGAAGGACACACATGACTGCTCTGGCTGGAGCCACACAGTTCACAACAGCCTCTGCCTTTGTTTACTGGGTTCCAGGTTAGGGCTCTCTTGCGGGCAGGAGCTCCCCAAGCGTCCAGAGTTCCTTAGACTCTCCCGGCTGAGTTGGTGGCACTCCCGGTCCCTGAAGGAACACCCTACCTGAGCTCACTCCTCAGAGATCTCCGTCTCCTGGTGGACGACCACCTTGGTCACTGACATGTCTGGGTGCTGTTCCTTGGCCTCCTTGATGGCTTGTACGAGGACCTGTGACAGAGGCAGAGGGCAACCGGCTGTTGACAGGAGCCTGGGACGGCATACAACCCAGCCCAAGGGGACAGGTGCCTTGTCCTGTCCGAGCCTATCCTGCGGACTCAGACCACAGAGGCAGGGAAGGGCCGAGGTCTTCTTCAGAAAAAACCAGCAACCTCAGGAGGGAGAAGGTCTGTTCACACGTGGGATCTAGAGCACAAACCGTTCAGCACAGGAACGGGGTTGTCGGGCCAGGAAGGTGAGGAAGCATAGGTGTTAAAAAGGAGGTGGTGTCTTTGGCACCAGTGGAAGGGAGACACAGACAGCTGACCTCCTCCAGCATGCGAGGTACCAGCCTGAGACACTCGTTTACATAACCCTCACCACGCAGGGAGTAGGGCTGGGCTGTGTTCCACTCTAAACGAGGAAGCTGCACACAACGTGGAGGCCAAGCTGCTGCTCAGCTGGGCGGGCAACCTGGCTTTTGAATCTAAGCCTCTTCTCTGCCACATAGTCCTTAGGTTCCAGGGTGCCAGTCTGAGCCCCTGCAACAGCTACAGAACACAGAGGGACAGCCACAGCAGGAGGTGACACCACCATACAAGTATCCTGTTGGAGCTAATGGTTCCTAAGCACAATCTCCAGCCAGGACCAGAGGGAGACATCTACACTTCCACAAGACCCGCTGTCTCTGCTGGCCCTGCTCCTCTCCCTGGAGGCCCCGCCTCTTTCTAGGAAAGCCCACACCTCAGCTGCTTTCCTCAACAATCCTTCCCAAAACACTGCCCCCCTCCCCCCAAGCCAGAGCCTTCAGTTCCTAGAAGAGCCAAGGGGCGTGAGCCGTCAAGTATCATTACACCAACTCCGACCCATGCTGATCTTCAGTTTACAGAAGAAGGTCGCTGCTCAAGAGTGCATAGGACAGGCTGGGCGGTGGGGGCGCACGCCTGTAATCCCAGCACTTGGGAGGCAGAGGCAGGCGGATTTCTGAGTTCAAGGCCAGCCTGGTCTACAGAGTGAGTTCCAGGACGGCCAGGGCTACACAGAGAAACCCTGTCTCGAAAAACCAAAAAAAAAAAAAGAAAAAGAAAAAGAAAAAAAAAGAGTGCATAAGACAGATCAGGGGCAGAGGTAGGGTTCAGGCCTGTCTGCTCTAAATACCTTCTCCCCACAGCTCTTGCTGTGAGAGCACAGACAACACACAGCAGGGTTCAAAGCACAGGTAGCAGCTGATAGTAAGAGGACCTGTGGGGAGTACAAGAACAGTGAGGTGGGAGGGGGTGGATGAGGGAGCAGGGGGAGGGAAAAGGGCATGTGGGACCCTTTGTGGGTGGGGAACCAGAAAAAGGGAAATGAATTGTAAATATAGAATAAATCCAATAAAAAAAATCACAAAAAAAAAAAAAAAAAAAAAAAAAGGACCTGTGAGCTCAGCACATGGGCCACACGGCCCTACCTGGGCCTCCAGCCTTCTTCTGGGACCTTGAGCACAGTGTTCGTAGCCGTGAGTTAGTTCAGCCCTCCAGGCTCCTCCTGTTCTCAGACACATCCTCAGACACATCGGCAGAGGCCAGCCGCAGGCCTACCGCTCCACAGCCTCGTCCACCCCCTCTCTGCAGCACCCAGCAGAGAACTGGGAACATTAATTCTGACCTTATTATTTTCTAATTGCCTGTAGCACACAATTAGCACCTAATTAACATAAAAACATAGAATTTTAGCACCCAGAAGGGCCCAGGAATTATCTGGATCAAGACACTCTTTTTTAGGAGACTATCAGAGGTAAAGTGATCTACCCAAGGTCACACAGCAAGTTGGAGACAGATCCAGGACATAGACTGAGTTCTGCATCTCCTGGTGTCTTACCCGCCTCCTGTTCTCTCCCCCTGTAACCAGCTCAGCTACTAAAGCACTCAGCAGCAGGGGACAGCACCTCCCCTTTGCCTCTGTGCCACCATCACCCCTGAACCACAGCCACAACAACCACAACCACAACCACAACAACACACACACACTTACTTCTTATTTGAGACAGGGTCTCAGTGTGTAGCTCAGGCTGTGGTGAACTTCCTGCCTCAGTCACCGTGCCCATCTACCCCACTAAGAGCCACCCCCACTCCCCACCCCCGCAGACTTCCATATATTGAGCTCCCTGTTTTCTTTCTCAAGAGCTAAGGCAGCTGTGCCCACGAGGCCCCACCACATTCCCACCTGATCATGGTCGATATCTGTATCTCCTGTGATCACAATTCTCTTCTCGATCCGGGTCTCGGAAATCCCACCTTTTACAGTCTGTAACCAAAGGAAACCCCGCCCTGTGAGAGCCGTGCAGTAGGAAGGAAGAGCAAGGTAGCCCATAGGGTTCTAAACGCTCCTGACCAACAAGTTTTGTTTGTTTGTTATTTGAGGATTGTAGCCCAGGCTGAGCACCCCGGTGCTGGCACTGGCCAGGACAGTCTTTCCCACATCTCAGCACTGGACACAGCCTGCCAAAAGGAGCGCCCTGCTCCCAGACCTTGGGCTGCTAGACACTGTAGTACAAGAATAAAAAGACACAATTTGTTATTTACCACGCCGTGGTTCTTATATTTTTTCTTGATTGTTTTTAGGACAGGAACACAGCTTCAAACAGGGACCTGCTATTTATGACAAAGCCTGGCCAAATTTTGTTTTCTTTTTCTCTAAACTTCTTACCTATAACAGATTGCAGGCCAGGTGTGGTGGTACCTATAATCCCAGTACTTCTTTTTTTTGGGGGGGGGGGGCATTTCGAGACAGGGTTTCTGTGTAGCCCTGGCTGTCTTGGAACTCTGTAGACCAGGCTGGCCTCAAACTCAGAAATCCACCTACCTCTGCCTCCCGAGTGCTGGGATTAAAGGCGTGTGCCACCACCGCCCAGCTATCCCAGTACTTCTTAGTCTAAGGTAGTACTCATGAGTTCCAGGTCAGCCTGGGCTACAGAGTGAAATGTCTCGGGGGCTGGGGAGATATTTCCTCTAATGCTACGGCAAAGCTGGGTTGCCTGATAGTCTAAGGATAATTCCAAGTTTTGGCATTTTGTCGCCATTGTTTCCTATAAAGCAGTCTGATGATTTCAGTGTTTCAGGTCCAAACTACAGTTTCCACGGCCTCAGGACAAAACATAAAATGATTCATCGGATCACAGATCTGCTTTCTAGCTCAGAGAGCATGATTGTATCATATCAACAATCCGTGTGTGTGTGTGTGTGTGTGTGTGTGTGTGTGTGATCACATGTTGGGGATGGAACCCACAGCCTGTGTGTGTGCATGGTAGGTACATGCTTGCCACCAAACTATACCCCCATCCTCCACAGCAAGCTAGACAGAGGTGTGATGAAAACGACTATGTGGCTTTCCCAGGAGTATTCTGGAGATGGCATCTTTCCACCTTGGATGCTCTGAATAGCAATGCAATGGGGACGGGCTGAGAGCCTTTGCTTACATAGGCTCCCTCTAGGGTACAGCACCACGCTCAGCGGGCCACTGGAAGCTCGGTTACCTTGGTAATCTGTGTCGTGGTTGTACTACTTGTGGTCTCGGATGTGATGGTCTGAGCTGTCAGCAAGACTCCAGGGTCTAAGTCCCCATTGCTGTCCTCAGTCTGCAGAAGAAAGGACAAGTCATCAGGCCCCTCAGGAGGCCTGGGGGTCAAACCCCCAGGTTCAAAATGGCTCTTCAGCTGTATTCTGCTTCAAAATCTAACCCCTTACAGTGCTTCTCACTTGATAAGCAGCTCCAGTCTTCTGGGAACAAGACTCTGGCTTAAAAAGCTGGATGAATGGGGCTGGAGAGATAGCTTGGTGACTAAAAGCACTGGCTGCTCTTCCAGAGGTCCTAGGTTTGATCCTCCCCAGCCCCTACATGATGACAGTTCATAACCATCTGTAACTCCAGTTCCAAAGCCCTACGACAGCCAGCCAGAGCTACATAGTGAGACCCTGTCTTGAAACAAACAAACAAACAAAAAACAAACAAGTTGAATAAAGTCAGTGTGCTGGCACACACATTTGATTCCAGAACTTGGGAGGCAGAGGCAGGCAGATCTCTGAGTCTGAAGCCAGTATGGTTTATAAATTCTAGGACTGCCAGGGCTACACCCCAACATGTTGATGAGTACAGCTGTGGGTCAGTAACTGGTGTGGGTCTGAAAGAGGCAGGAGTGTGGCAGCTTCAAGGGTGACTCCAGCTGTGCAGGGGCAACATGGTGCAGTTCACAAAGGGACTCTGAACTACCCCACCCCCCGCCCCCAAAGTCAGAAAACTTGAAACTACGGAGGCAGGAGAGGCACAGACCGGCTCTGGTTGACGTGTGAGTGTGAAATGGGAATCTCACACTCATTAGTGAGGGAACAGTTCACCTCCAACTGAGCCAGGAACTGACCATACAAGGCGGAAAGTGCCCACCCATGAGAAAGCGGGGTACATGCCTGGTAGGCTTTAGAGATTGTTATCGTAAGGGCTCCTCCTTGAGGGTATTTTAAATGCCAGGCTTCAAAACAGGCTCAAACAAGGACTAAGCTGCTGTCATGACTAGCTAAGAACCGATGTTAGCAGGAAGCGAAGGAATGGTGGCAGGCCAGGGACAATCTCATCAGCGGACATGTGGGCAGCAGAGCCGAGCAGACCTCCGTGGCCAAGACGGACGGAAACTGGAGGACGACATAGCTTACCTAGGGGTGTGCTGGCTAGTCAGCAGACCGGAAACACCGGGGCCTGGTGTCGGGGGTTCAGAGAATGGACACCACACCAAACAAAAGTAAATCACCCCCTCCTCCTCTTTATGTAAACAGCCAGAATAAGCAGTGTTGTCAACTTCGCTTTTTAAAAAACATGGTCTCGCTATGTTGCTCAGGCTAGCCTTGACTCCCGGGGCTCACCTAACTCTCCCGCCTCAGCTCCTGAATAATTGAGGCCACAGGTGTGGAACACTATGACTGGCTTTATTTCACTTATGAGCAGGGCCGCGTTTCATCTGGACAAACAAATCTCTGAGGTACTGGGGAGGAGAGAAGACTAGGGAGGGGCGGAGCCCTCTCACCTCCAAGCAGAATCAGTTCCAGTCTTGCTTGCTTTTGAGACGGGGTTTCTCTGTGGAGCCCTGGCTGTTCTTGAACTCCCTCTATAGACCAGGATGGCTTTGAACTCAGAGGTCCACCTGTCTCTGCCTCCTAAGCACTGGGGTGCACCACCATGCCTGGCTTCTAACTTATTTTTGAAATGGGATCTCTCACTGAACCTGGAGCTCATGAATTTATAGAGTTTGGCTGGACAATGAGCGCTAGGGATCACCCTGTCCCCTCTCTCCTGACCCCGCCCACCAGCACCCAGGTCGCAGGTGCTTGCCCGCACCTGGCTTCTTCCACCGGAGCGGGGGATCTGAACTCAGCTCTTCATACTTGTACAGCAAGCACTCTACCAACTAGACCACCTCCTCAGCCCTCGTTTCTAATTATCTGTCCGGGGAGAATGTACTTACTCCCCCCTTCTGCCCATGAACAAAAGATAATATGATTCCCATGTGTGGTGTGGGCATGACGTTTTCATGCACCACATAAAATTTACCCTTGTGTTATTCAAACGCTGATTTCTCTGCCCTCATACCTTGTTTCAATGCAGACACAGCACTGTAATGCTCAGACCAAGGATCTCCCGTCTCAAGTTTGTGTACCTAATCCTTACCATTTATTCTCTGCCTTGTCAATAAATGCTGATCAGCCAATGGCTGGGCAGAAGAGAGAATAGGGCGGGAACTTCTACCAGCAGCAGGGAGAGGAATTCAGATTGGAGTCAGGAAGAGAGTGTCAGAGAAGAAACCATGGGAAGAAACTTCTGAAGCAGAAAGAGCTAGAACAATATTAAACTGCAGGTATCATGGGGTGGGGCTGGGAAGTAGCCAGATTAGCCTGGGAGGTTAAAGTAGATCTTTTAACTACCCAGTCTGAAATAAATCACGGTTTCTCTACGTGATTACTGGGGACTAGCAAGGGTGAGGAAATAGAGCTGCCGGTGAAGTCGCCCTATGCACTCCTATTGAACAGTTCATTTTACGGTTTGGCCGTAGTGCTCGCTCACACATTTACTGTGTGGTCTGGTCCCCAGCAGCAGCCACACCGAAGTCCCTCCACAGGACGCCCCTGACTTATTTAACCCACCCCGCCACTGAAGGCCATTCAGGTTGCTTCCATGGCAGGGACAACTGAAAGCAATGCATTCCTCTGCATATGCCATTCTTTCCCGAAGCCACAGGCTAGCCGGATGTACAATCCTGACACTGTCTTTCTTTCCTCCTCCTTCAGCGCCTCCACTGCCAAGGCCTGCCTGATAGCTTTTCTCTGTCTCTCCTGACTGACAGGTCTTGCCCTTCACTTCCTAAGGCTATACTTACTTCTGTCCCTAAGATCATCCCCCCAGATCTGCCCTGGTCATGACCCTGTCTCCAGGCCTGGCCCTACTTTAATACAGTCAACATGCAGCTCTGGGAATCATCTTAAAAAGGACATCGCTTTAATGATGCTACTTTATCACCCACTACCCAGAACCTCAAAGGAACTTGTCACTCACCAAATTAACCCCACACTCTAGACCATTCGGAGCAAGGCGAGGAGCGTACAGACACTGACTGAGCATCATGGAGACGCCAGTGCTCCACAGAACCGGTTCACCTAAACTTCCTGCAAATTCTGCAGCGGGATGCCATCCTGTCCCGTATCCGAGCCAGTGATGGAGGCTGGTGGCTGCTGGTCTAGGGTTATCTACCGAGAAGCTCCTCCTCTTGGGGATACAGTGCTGTGTCAAACTGCACAGCACACACCCCAAGCCTCCTGAGGGGGGAGACTGCAGCCCCAGCCCCTTGAATTATCTCTTTATCCCATTTGAGTTTCGTTATACAACTGTCTAGTGCCTGATGTGTGTTTATGTAGGTTCCTCTCCTTTTTCATTTTTGCTTGTTAACTTTTCCACTCAAGGTCTTTCAGGCTAGCCCAGGGAGGGTCTCGAACTCCAACCATCTGCCTCTACCCTCCATGTGAGGATTCCGCTATGGGCCGCTGTGTCTTACCCTTCTCTCCTTACAGAATGTTCCCTAGAGGATAGAGACCGTCTACCCTTACACCACTTTGGCTTAATACATAAAAGCTCAATAAACATCTGCTGTAGAAGTGAATTAAGAGCCCATCTTAGGCCGGGCAGTGGTGGTGCACGCCCGTAATCCCAGCACTCTGGGAGGCAGAGGCAGGCGGCAGGCAGGATTTCTGAGTGGGGGAGGGGGGGAAAGAGTTCATCTTAGGATTAACTTCTTGCTGTCTGTGACAAAAAAACAAAAACAAAACAAAACAAAACAAAAAACCCAGAATACAACTCTGATACATTCCAATTACCCAAAATTATTGATAAAGTTTCACTGTAATTAGGAAATAAAAGATTTAAAAAAAATTTAAACCCTCACAATAAGACCAAGACATGGGAAGTAACACCATTAGCAGGGCTGGCCAAGGCTAATGACTGGTCCACGTTTGGAAACAGAGAGCAAGACCAAAGCTCAGGTTTATCTGTCCTAAAGCCCATGTTCACATCACACTAGAATAACTTTCCCAAATGACTTAGATGGATGGGCACAAGAGGACAGATTAGCGGTGATTTCTTTGCTCTCTGGTGCTGGGGTCTGACACATGTCAAGTACAATGTTATTCTACTGACATTTAGCACCGATTTACTTTTTAAGATACATTATTTTGAGACAGGGTCTCATATAGCCCAGGATGGCCTCAAACTCACAATGTAACTGAGACTTCTGATCCATCTGCCTCTACATCCAAAGCACTGGCATTACAGGTGTGCACCAGCACATCCGGGTTTTATATTTTAACTGTTTCTATGTGTATATGCACACAAACAGGTGCCTCTGCACAGGTCAGAGGACAACTGACAGGTATCAGTCCCCAGGTGTTTTTCACCTTCTGTTTGAGACATCTCTCTCTCTGATACACAGGGCAGACTAGTGAGCCTGCAAGCTTCCATCCAAAAAACCTGGAGGCCCAAAGCCAGGTCTCCATGCTGGCGAGGCAAGTGCTTTACCAGCTGAACCACTACCCAGCCCGAACTAGATCTGGTTTTATGTGTTTCGGGTTGAACCCAGGTCTCCGCACATGCTGGACGAGGATGCTTATCAGCCGAACTGTCCAGTCTTTGTTCGGAGGCAGCGGACGGTGTCTTACCTGGGCAGCTTCGTAGGTGATGGTCTTGGTCTCAGTGTGGACAATAGGGACATCTTTGGTTGGGATTTCACTTTTCACAGCATTGGCAGTATCTGAGATGGTGACAGTTTGAGTCTTTACCAGAGGAGGCTGTGGACAGTAAAGAAACAGAGTTGGCCAAATCTTCTTGTAGGCTGTGGAGAGCTGAACCTTCTGACCCTGATCTGATCAAAGCATTAGCTTGAATCAAGCAAAGGTTGGAGTCACTCTCCAAAGGACACGATTCCCAAAAAGCCCTGACAAGGTGCCATGTCTTGAGAAGGACATGGAAAGAGGCACTACTGCAGCCACTTCCATAAGCTTAATGGAAAATTATAACGCCAGACAGTTTATGACTGGCGATATAAAACACTTCAGACCAACCTTCAGAATTTGAATATAAAATTATTTGCCAAATAGAAATCACTTCTATTCGTCCTTGTGACTGGACATTATAATTAAGAAAACCAGGCACATTTCCCCGCTAAGTACAAACGTATCTGGAGCAGCAGAAGCCCTGGAACACATTTCCTTGGAACTCATTAACTTCTTTCAAATCAATGTCAGACGTTCACTTTGGATTTACCGAGAAGAAACAGTATTTGGAAAACCAGAAAGAAAAAAAAATCAGTTTTCCCACCACCTGGTGATTAATTTCAGAATTCTGAAAGAATGAACATTAGTGGAGTGCCACAGGCCTTTTTGCTTATCTATTCACCTTCCCAGGATATCAATCACCCTAAAACTACCATTCGATCGTGATAAGGTTAAGCGGCCATTCACCTTAGTGCAGAAGTTAGTGCCCGTGATCACGGAACCCCAGGAGGAGGCAGTGGAAGTGGTGGGCTGGACCACAGAGCATTCACACGTCAGTGAGGAGTACTGGAAAATTCTTGAGCATGGTCTTAGGAATCTGAGGGCTCCTCCCCACAGGAGTCTGTAATCCATCTCTCACCATAGCTCAGCCTTGAGAATGGAAAGAGGAACCAATTTACCCCAGCTGCTCCAAGGTAAATGGCTGGAGTTTATTCCTAAGACTTTTATTAAGTCATTATAAGAGAAAACGTGACTAGTCAGAGTTAATTCCTCTGACTGGGTTTCTTTACGCCACCAAGGGCTTCAACTGTTAACTGTGACTCTGAGAACAGCACCTTTACCACCACTGCCGCCTCACCTCCACACACCAGATGCCGGCCCTCTCCCAAAGAGTGTCATTAGCCCTGCGTTGTCAAAGCGGTTACTACCTGGAAACTTCGAATGAGGATGGGGAACTGGTTACCCACAGCAGAGTCAAGAAGGGACCCGATCTGGGTCTCAACGGTCTCTGCGGCTGCACCCGGCTCTTCGCTACTGTCTGCCTTTTTCCCACCGAGTTGCAGCTGGCAGGAAGCCGGAGTTACTGGGAAACTCAATGCACTGGCCTGTTCCTCCACTCCTAAACATTCCCCACTTGGGCCTGTTGGCATCTCTTCAGCATCAAGATAGCCAGCCGCCCCCTGCTCCTCTTCCGCCTCCTTGCTGTTTATGGAGAGGGAGCCAGAATCAAAGCTCTGTGGCGATGCCGGCGGGGTGATCGTCAGGCTCTGACTGGGAACTACTGACTGCTTGGGGCACTCCCATTCAGAGGCAGGGTGGGTGGGTGGCCCTTTTGTCACGGTAGCCACCTCCTCTGTCCGAATGCCATTTACACTCTACAAATGAACGACACACACAAAGCAAGATCATGGGTAAGTGGAGAAATCAGAGTGGAACTCTGAGAATCAGCAAGGATGTTCAGGAAGTCTCAAACATATTAATGTTAATACCACCAAGACTCTTAGCCCCAAAGATGGTCAAAAGAACAACTATTCATACATGAGTCAGGAGCTTAAGCAGTTCCAACCTTGTTGGAGCTCTTTCTGGACCCCAGTCAATAGGAGATCAACTTTAGTGCACCTCACGTTACTATGCACGCTCATCTGCCTACAGCCCTGGAAATACAGCATCTGTGTTCACACTAAAGGAGGTACTGCCACTCCTTCTCACTGGCTCAGTTATGCAAAAGGCAATGTAACTTGGGGGTTCATCAAAACATGTTTTTGATGCGTTCTCCTGTCTCCACACTGTATACATCATCTTGGTCCCTAAGAGGAATCTAAGCTTTAAGCTTCTGTCAGCAGGGACACAGGAGTGGAGCCCATGTCACATCCACGGCTTCAGACCTGAGCCTGACGTCGGGCCTGGTGCCCGGGGAAGGGAAACGAGCTGCAGCTGGCACGCTTCTTCACAGATGAACTGCCCAACATGCCAGTCACAGAGGGAGGAAAGCCCAGGACAGTGTCCTCTGGCCACATGCCTCTCCTCATGGGACATGAGATGGGTATGTATATATTTATTTAGCTTTTACTACATCATTTTTTAAAAATTTGTAGTTCTGAAGCAGTTCATCACGAAAAGTTAAGCATTCACATATATAAACTAATATGAACTTAAAATTTACCAGACATTCATTTCACTTTTAGCTTGACTTTCTAGCAATCTTCAGCAGTATTGATTCCGGCTGTTATGAGGAGATGCTTCCTTGTATGGGAGTTAAGAGCACTCAGGTCTCAAATCCCAGAAAAGTCATTTTACTGCTTTACATGCTATGTGGGAAAGGGGATCTTTTAGAAAGGTGTTCCTGGAGAAAATACACAGCCTGCAGCAGCTGGCACATTTCAGAGTCAGTCAGTCAATCAATCATCAATCATCCAGCTACCTACCATCTGTCTATCCACTTATATTTAAAAATCACTGCTCTTCCCCTGTAAACCAGCCCATTTTGTGACGAACATAAGACTCCCAAGTCATCTTCAAACAGGCCCATGCTGAATCAGACAAGGGATCTTTCACCAGTCAGTTATCCGTATTACACAGGGCATGCAAGAGAGCCGAGGGGCTGGGAGTCCAGTTCCCACAGATCAGACACATAACATCTACTGGCTAAATACCTCAAGAGTTTCCTCATATTTAAGATGAGACCAACATTCAGCTGAGCTTGTAGAGGTCTTAGGATCAAGTATAATAACATCTATGAAAACACGTTTCAATTCTAAGGTCCCAACCCTTCACATAATTCAACCAATCAGCAGGGCAGCTCTGATGTCTCAGCATAGAGGACAGAACTGGTTTGTCATCGCTATGAACACACTGGACTACTTTCTAGCACCCTTATTCCACAAACTTTTGTAATTTTCCCCCCTAAAGAGTTGACCAAAAATAGCTCACAAATGGGCCTTCTCACGATGTGCACCCACCACAGCTCTGGGAAGTACTAAGCCCATTCACACGCGGAGGAGTAGCAAAACTTCTCTACATAACTTTCCTACAACTGGGAGGCTAGCTGATCTGACAACCAAACAACGGTCAACTTTGATGGTGTTTGCTTTTTGTTTTTTAAAGAACAGTGTCACTGTGTGTCCCTGGCTGGCCTTGAACTTGTGATTCACCTTCCCAAGTGCTGGCATTATAGGCATGCAACATACCTGGCAGGCCAGCTTTGTGTCAGTCTGCAGAAATGATGTGGCAGACTGCCATCAAGACGTTATTTGTTCATTTGTTATTTGTTTAGGGGAAAACCTCATTTTGATTTTGTTTTGTTTTGTTTTCTATGCCCCTGAGCAGGGCTGATGGTTCTTTCTCCCCACTCGAAGGCCCTGGGGACTAAACTGAGGTCTTCAGACTTGGCAACAATTAAACAGATTGATTTTCCTTCCTTAAAAGCAAATATAGAAAAGACCAAAGGTTCAAACTGTAGTGAGAGTAACATGTCAACTCCATAAATACTCACAGTACCTTGTAGGCATGAGCTGTCATAAATAGAGGGAAGACCGGCAGCAGTTGGCTTGGTCAGCCACGTGCCACATTCTAAGGTCAGGTCAACCTCTCTGGCTGGCGCCACTGTCTGATCTTGCGGGCAATACAGACAACTATTTACTGGACATCCCCTATCTGCCTTAGAAGGAATGTACCATGCTCCAAATTCACCTTCCTGTGTTGCTGCCCGGCTTCTCTGCTGATACACGGTAGCACGGTCTGTCTGGTGTCCCAGGTCTGAGTCTGTATCCGTGCTCTCTTATGCGATTGTGTGCAGGTGTGTGGATGTGCACCTGCATATGTGGAGGTCAGAGGGCAACTTGTGGAAGCCAATCCTCTCCTTCCACCACGTGGGTCCCAGGGCTGGATCTCTGGCGGTCAGACTCAGCACCTTTACTGAGAGTCACCTCACTAACCCAGGCCAATTTCATTTTGGAATACCCTAGCCAATTGTTTCTGTTTTCACATTTACTATCTTCACTTAAGCACTACGCACTACCTGTTTTTTTGTCTGTTTGTTTGGGGTTTTTTGTTTGTTTTAAGAAACAAAGGTTGGTGTGGAGTGTGCTACTTTCTGGCCAGTGAGCGAGCCCTGGGATCCCCCTGTCTCTATCCCCCTAGCACTGGGATTAAGCATGTGCCACCACACCTAGCATTTTTACTTGGTTTCTGGGGTCCACTAGACTCGCTTCCTAGTCCCTCATTTAATTCTTTGTTATCTCACTTTGTATAATCACTATCCTGACTTTATAAATGGAGGAGTGGAAAGCTTAAGCAAGTTAGAACTAGGGTTTAGATTCAGCTCTGTGCCTGGTTCTGAGGCTCCTCTCTTCCCACAGCACTAGGCAGGAGTCTGAGTAGACTAACACACATGTCCAACTATGCTAAGAAGAATGGCCATCACAACAGTCGAATCTGGAGAAGCACAATGACTGCCCAAAGAACCCATAGAAGGTCACATTTTAGTGGCTGACATTAAATTTTTAAACCTAAGACATTTGAAAAGACACAAGATAAGACTGGCCAGGGGATATAAAGTCTCATGACAAGAGAAACCCATAATTTGGCAGCTAACGTCCGTGAAGAATTCTAACTGACAATGCTGTTGCCTTTGGCCATGACCATCAGCATAGGCCATGGTGTTATATAATACTGCACAACTGCATGATACCAAATTAGCCTAGAAACTACGAAGGGATCTTGCCAGAAATATGACTTGACATATGGCTATGTCTAAACCATCCACAGCAAAAGGCAAAATTGAGGCTTTATGCGACTGAGGTATTTGTTGGTCTAGCTGTTGCTTATCTGGACTGTTGGAAGACTCAAGGAAGAAGCAGGCTACAATAACAGACCAGATACCTGTATAAGGCATAGTGGCAATACGTTGGTTTCAAGGACGTGAGAAGACCCAGGTATGGTGGGACAGACCTCTAATCCCACACTTAATATAGACAGGCAGAGCTCAGTGAGTCCAAGCCAGCCTGCTGGTCTACATACTGAGTATAGTGAGTTCCAGGCTACCCAGGACTACATAACAACATAATGAAACACACACACACACACACACACACACACACACACACATACATGAAAAGAAAGTCCATTAGAAAATATTAGAAACTATTTAGTTGAACAGGAAAATCATCTGAAGATTCAATCTCATTTTAAAAAGATATAAAGATAATAGCTCCTGAGGTAGACACAAGAGACCAGGAGTTAAGGCCATCCTTGGTTATATATTGAGTTTGAGGTCCTGGAATATGTGAGATCCTATCTCAAAAGTACAGTTCCCTTACCTCCCAAAAAGTTCACCGTGCATGCTAAGTATCAGAATCAATTTTGTGGAAGAAAACAGATCCCCGCCCCCCAAAGGCTTTCTACATGTTCAATGAAATTGTATCTCCAACATTTCTCAGGTAGCACTGGGAGCTTGCTAGAAGTGTTAGGTATCTGCTGCCACCCATTAAATCCAATCTAGTCTTTCCTTTTAGGTTACTTTGGAAAGACTCACACATTTGAAGAGACTATGGAAACAGCCACAGTTGTGCCTAAAAGTCTAATGTAAGAGATAACAGTAAAAACATACTTTGGAAAACCTAAGTTTTTTTTTTTTGAGACAGGGTTTCTAAAAAAACCTAGGGTGTCTCCTGGCTGCCCTGGAACTCACTCTGTAGACCAGGCTGGCCTTGAACTCAGAAATCTGCTTGCCTCTGCCTCCCAAGTGCCGGGGTTACAGGCGTGCGCCACCACCGCCCGGCTATTTTTTGTTTTGTTTTAATGTAATACAAGTTTACTGCCACTGTCTTTAGACACTCCAGAAGAGGGCATCAGATCCCATTACAGATGGTTGTGAGCCACCATGTAGTTGCTGGGAGTTGAACTCAGGACCTCTGGAAGAGCAGCCAGTTCTCTTAACCACTGAGCCATCTCCCCAGCCCTACAGACAAGTTTATAAGAAAGGGGCGTGGCAGAGGTGACAGTGGGATTGGGGGCATAAGGCTCACACAGACACAATACCTCCAAAAGCATATTACCCTTGATTTGCAAACCCAGTTAGAAATGCACTGTACTGCACTGTAAAGGCCCCCAGAGCCGGCAGGGATCTCGGTTATCTTGCTAAGCACAGAAGGAAGACACCAGCAGAAGAGTCCAGCTCCTGGTCCTTAACTAGGGTAAATAATAAATATGACAGTCACATGTATTAGCAACATTGCAATATTCCCAGATGATCTGCAACATGCAAGGGGAAAAAACCGTCAACCCCAACCCTGATAGCATCAGTTAACTGCGAGTGCTCTGTCTCTACATTCTTTTCTTTAAAAAAAAAAAAAAAAAGGGCAAAGTTTCACGTCTCAGGATTAAAGAATGCTTTAACTGCCCCATGAAAAGGCTTAAAAAAAAACCCCAACGTATATCACTATATGTTAACAGGATAACTATTTATAATCTTTTCTCTATTTTGAGAAACTATGAATGTCACTGTTTTCCTTGATTGTATAACAACCAGTAGGAACATCAACCTGGTAATTAACAAAACAACATTTACTTTCAAAATCACTTTTAAATGGGCACTTGCAATAAGATAAATCAGCTGTGGTAACGGCTTCTTCGGTAAAGGCCATGTGTAAACAGCACATAAAGATGACAAGGCAGGCAGCAGTAGCCCATTCTTCAGCCAAAAAAGGAAACAAATGAAGAAAGAACCAAAATTACTGAAAAGAAAACATCCCTAGCCTTCAGCCCCCAAAGCCTGTAAACAAGAGCTCCCATCACTTTAAAACTCAGGCCACTGGCAGCTTCCAGAGGGACACGGCAGCGGGGATAAACGAACAACACTTGCCTGGAAGGGGAAAATAGAGTCCTTCCATCTTTACCGCAACGCACTTCTCCTCAGCATCCTTCCTCCCTTGGCCACACCCCCTATCTTTTTTGGTTTGTGTGCTGGAAATAACTCTGGTCCTCACTAGAGTCCCCATGAGACCCAGCCCTGTGCGAGGGCCACGCGATCGTTCTCCTAGACTTATAAAACTGTTTTCAGGATAAGAACACACAACACGGCCTTTCTTTTCCAATGAGGCAGTGAAGCTTGCCAATAACGGCAATTCTTCAAATAGTTTTGACTTTTTTTTTTTAAAGAGCTGGAGATTGAACCCAGCACCTCCACATGCTAGGCATGGTTCTGAGCTAGCCTCTGCCTCCTCAGATGTAGTCTGTGTGGTTTTCTGAACGGTCCTGTTATTAGATTATCCCCGAACACGTGACGGTAAAAGCAAACAGCTTCAAGACCTGTGCCCGATGCAAAATTTTAACTATTAGCTAATAGAAAATTTTGCCTTAGCACTGCACTCACCCTCGAGGACTCCACAGATCAAAGGGGCATCGCACACCTGAGCAGATCTGCAGAAGTCAGAGTGCTTAAGCAAATGTTAGAGGTAATGCAGAACACAGCTGAGAGAACAGAAAAATTTGGTGGTCAGTTTCACTTCAGCACACTGTGAAGGATCAGGTAGAGCAATGGAGGAGAAACCACAAAGGAGCACAAAAATTCCAGTCATTTGTGATGGAACATTAAGTTTGTAAGTCAAACTTCGCAGAAACCTCATTTCCAAAACTTATTAAAGCCCCGCCCCTCTCTTTTCTTTTAAGAGACTCGGACTCACACGGGCCTTGATCTTGTTGTGTAGTCAAAGCTGACCTTAGATTTCAGATTCCCCTGCCTCCACCCACCTCCCAAGTACTGGATTACAAATGTGTGCCATAACTCCCAGCCTCTTTCAAGTCTTAATAAAACACTTAAAAATTACACTCCAACTTGATGTCTAGAAAACAAACCTTGATTCCACAGAACTACACACAATACAAAAGAAAATCCTACAGTAATGAAATGGCTTTCTGTGCTAACATTTTCAACAAATTCTCAAAAGGAGCATGGCTTAGAGAGACACAACAGCATTTTTCTATTACTTAGACATTTACTACAAGTATATATCTTGAGCCCGTAAACAGACCACTTCCGAGTGTGGAGTGTTTGGTGGTCTAAGCCATCAACAGAGAAACACAACAAACTCTGGAGCTGTGACACTGAGAGGGTTTACTCAAGGCAGAGTAAGCAGCAGCCCCTCTTATTCCACACGGCGGGAACAAGCTCTCTTCACACCCACGTATTCACACCCACTCCACTCTTCAATCTGATCAGAATGGCAATAACGGATGGTTAATAACTACTAATTTATTCAGTGCTCTTAAAAAAAAACACAAAAGGCAAGTTAGCATAATAAAATGTGACAATTACACGTTACTTTGACTGGTTAAATTGGTTAGAAAAAGTTATTTTTAAAACTTGACACAAATAAGTCAAATGAATACAAAGTTGACTTAAGACAATGTTTTGAGAATTGAACACATGGGAAGAGATGCTCTGTCAGACTAAGCAAGTACTGCATGCAGACAGTATTTTCTAGACGCGCATCTCAAGCAAATCAGCTGAAGTACAAGTCCCCCCTCTCCGCACTCCCATCCCTTTTGGATCTGCCTGTGTCCAGTATCACCAGTTCTAACTACGTTAACAATTACGAGCAAACAGAGTCTGGCTGCACCGAGAGCTAGTCACCATAAATCTATATATAGAATAATAAAGCAATCAACGTGAGAAAAATATCAAAGAAAATGTCCCCAAAGAGAAATTCTGTAGCAGGTTTCTACAGGCTTCATACCATGCTAAGATGCTAATGGATAAACCATTTATTTAAGTACGTTTAACAGCCAAGGGATCCTGGACAGGAGACTGAAAGGAAAGGGGGTTTGGAGTTTATTAAGAAACACTCCTAACAAGCAATAACATAAGGGCAAAAAAGGAAGTAAAGCCAGTTTTAAAAGGACATTCCCCCCTTCAGTGGATTCTCTGACCCAGGGACTTCTCAAAGATGTTTTTTAAATTTTTTTTTTTATTTTGACAAGAATAATTAGAAAAGCAAATGAGTCCCTTAAATGCCTAATCTTAAATTTATGCAACTGACTGAAACACAGACATGCACTAAGTGCTCAATGGAAAGTCATTTCCCTTAGAAAGGGTTATTTTTAATTATGCACATGTGTGTGTGGGAGGGGCATGTGCACCTGAGAGCTGGTGCTTGCAGAGGCTAGAGGCACCGTGTCCCTCCTAGAGCTGGAGTTATGGGCAGGTAAGAGCCACTCAGCATGAGCACTACAATTGAGCTGGGAATTGAACTCCGGTCCTCTGGAGAGCAGCAAGCACTTTTAAGTACTAAGCCATTTCTCCAGCCTCATTTTTTAAAAACAAAAACAAAAACATGCTTATTACATAATTTTAGAATCTGATTAAAGAGAAGGTATTTAGGAATTACTATTGCTTTATTCTGTATGAGAAAATGGAGACAGATCCTTTAAATCCAAACAAAACAAAGTGGGTAGACAGCAGTCAGCAAGTTCTAAGACCACAGTCAACGCAGAGAAGGCGCATAAAGACAAGGGCACTGTGTCGGTCATGGGATCTCATGTTCCAGCGGAGACCCACCTGATGCTGTTTTCCAATTTCCATAAACAAAATAGTACCAAAGCCAGGGTGGGGTGTGGGGAATAACCAATCAGCTTTCTAGTCTATGAGGGAAATCTGAGAACTAGTCCCCACAGGCCAAATTCCAGTCTTCATTTTTTTGTATGGCCATGAGCTAAGAATAGATGGTTTTTAAATGGGTAGGGGAAAGTATTTAGTGGCATAAAAATTGTACAAAAATCAAATGTTGTGTCTAGTAATGAGATGCGGCCACCCCGAGCCCCACCCATCTTGTCGCTTGCTGTGGCAGAACTGAGCAGTTGTGAGAAACCCGACATCTTACTGTGTCACTCCTCAGAGGAGCTGTGCTGACCACTCACCCACCTGACGCACAAAACTCTTGAAAGCATGATAGGTTCTGTTTTTATAGCATATAAAACAATAGAAAAACGTTATCAGATTGATGCCAGCGGTGTGTTTTAGATAAACAAACATTCCATTAATGACATCATACTCCAAGATGAACTTACACATATGAACACTTACACCAGTATCGATAATATATTCTGGAGTGAAAACAGTTGATTAATAGCTATGGTAAAGGAAAACCAAGCCAAATTACAAGATGTTAACAAGAGAGACCAGCATTTGCCATAGTGGCATTCCACCTGAGGTCCTACGCAAGGCAGGGACTGCAGACCATTAACTACAGATGTTTCCCTGCACGGGCTTTCTTGGCCGCCTGCACTTAGGGATTTGGCAGATAGTGATCAAATTTACCTCAGTACACAGAGTCCATGTAAAGGTTAGAGGTTATCCATTACCCTCTGTTATTAGTAATTTAGTTCACACAGTGATTATTCGTTACGCACAAGGCAAGGTGGTACCTGGGATCCACAGGTGGCAGGCGGCAAACGAAGAACAAACCAAGGGCTCGCTCGCCATTGACACAGACCGCAACTCTCAAAGGCTAAGAACTAAGATTAACCCACAAGAGAGCTGCCTTTAATTTAACAAGAAGTTTCATGAAGAGGTCAGAGATTTAGCTCTTTCTTTTTTGAAAGACATGGGTCTTCAGAGTGTAATCTGGTCTGGCTTCAGCGGCTCTCCTGCGAATGTCAGCATTACCAATTCTGCACAGCCACCTCCAACTCAAACTCTTTACAATCCCTGCATTCAAGATAGATAAGCAAAGCCCGGGTGTGGTGGCGCACGCCTGTAATCCCAGCACTTGGGAGGCAGAGGCAGGCGGATTTCTGAGTTCGAGGCCAGCCTGGTCTACAGAGTGAGTTCCAGGTCAGCCAGGACTACACAGAGAAACCCTGTCTCGAAAAACAAAAACAAAAACAAAAACAAAAAAAAAAAAAAAAAAAGATAGATAAGCAAAGCTCCGGAGAAGCTCCCCAACTTAAAGGCTGAGTGAGTTACCCAGTTATCAGTTGTCCAATCAGCACCATCATCTATCTTGGGAGGTACTCAAGCACAAGCCAATGCCAATGCCGGCTTCTAAATCTCTAAATGCTGTACCAAGAGTCAAATGTCAGAGACGAGAGGACTTAGATCTTGTCAGACCGTAGCATCAGATGTGCTATCTTCCTGCAACCTTGCAGAGTGCAGTAAGTAACCATGTTTTCCTGTTCACCCCTCTTCTCCTTTCCCCTTCCTACCTCCCACCTCCTCCCACCACCCTGTTCTCCTTTCTGCTTTTCATTGTGCTGGGGATCAAACGAGGGCCTCATGAATACTAAACACATACTAGATAACTGAGCTATAATCCTTTTCTTTAAGACAGCAGGGAATGAAACGAGAAGCTAACCGCTTTTGTTGATTTAGGGACCAGAAAAGATAGCTGGGATTTTGTTTTTCTTCTCTTAGACTTATCTATTAATTACCCCAAACAGTATTGTAACCATGGTAACAAGAAGGACACTATAACCACCCAGTCACAAAAAATGAGAAAAAACATTTCAACAAGCTGCCGTCTATTCATATAGATAAACTGTTACTAAAATTATTTCATTTTTAGCCTGTATTTCTGACCTGTGGAAATAATGAGCAGTGGTAACAGGAATTTTATTTACCAAATAAAATCCCCTAAATTTAACTAACCCTGAGGGCCATAGCCACTGCTGTCCTGGCCTGACCTAACTCCAGAGGCTCCCTCACCACAAGAGCAGACCTTCCTAACCACCTAGCTGCCTCTTCCCAGCCAGTCCTATCTGCTCTAGTAATAGGGGATCCTAAGATGTGAGAAGTGGGAGCAGCACCCAGGAGAGCAGCTCACTAACATATACTAGTATAGAAGTAGAGAGGAGGCAGCTGTGGGAATCCCACAGAGCAGACAGCAGAGCAGATGGACTTGTCTTGGGTTCTGGTATCAAGGTCAGAAGAGCAGGGAGTGAGTGCTCAGGTGTAATGAGAACGGGGAGATTCCATGTGGGGAGAACTGTGTCATTCTCAACATGAAGCGTGGGGGGGGGGGATGCTTGCAGAGCTCCTCAAGGGAGGAGCAGTGAAACAGACGCTCATCTTGTTTTTCTGTTTTCTAAGCAAAGGCCCACTGGGTGAGGTGCAAGCACACATTCTTACTGGTGATAACCCCTAAAGTAACTGAGCGTCAATGACATAGAGTGGGTTTATCACAGAAACCGCCACAGAAGTGACTTGGGTTCTCCAAGGACAGCAGAACAGCACCAGAGGTGACTCTAGTCTACTTCTGATCAACAGTCAGTCTCCTCCTGAAAGCTTTTACTAACCATGTAAACAAAGTTGTAAAACTTGCAAGTAGAATCTACTTCATTCTACAAATGCTAGCAATAAGCAAACAGCTAAAACACAGATGTAAAATATAGAAACTGGGCTTATTCCCAAGTGCGCGCTGCTCAGAGAACACCATCTGAATTTATTAAGACCTGGATAAATTTGGAAATGCATTTTTTTAACTTGACTAGTTTTAAGTGCTTTGTCAAATATCAGCCAGGATCAGACAGAAATAAACATGGCTGTTTGTTAGTACAAGAAGACTCTCAAGAGGTTCACATGTGTTTGCTTTTCAAAAATTCTATCTTCCTAGCTCCTCAGGGACTGAGGACTGAACATCCTCGCTTCCTGAAACATGGTGCAGAGTTGTTCTCATGAGGCAGGTTTGTCTGTAAGGAACTAGGTGGAAAGATGGGCACCAGATAGCTAAGACCTCCTCAACTCACTCTGGAAATGATTGACAGGAAAACAAGGCAAAATCCCAACACTGGACACAGATCAATATCCTGAGTCCAAATTATTTCTGGACCTGCCATCAAGAAGCTGGCCCAGGGTAAAGTGGTACCCAGGACTGGATTGCCCATTGTACTGAGAATGGAGGGAAGCTGGGGAGAGAAGGGATGCTGTCTGCAGCTTCCTGTATTGGCAGCATCAACCAGAGCTCATAAGGGGCTAGAACAGCTGGTGTTTGTCCCCGGTAACTACAACATACATCTTTTGAGCGCGTGCTCATCAGCTCTGTTCAATGTAAGGGCTTGGTCTCCACCTATCATCAGCTTGACTAAGAAGTGGCTTCTTTGTTAGCAAAGATCTCTGAAGACCCTTGCTACGCTTCAGACCACTGAACAGTACCATTGGCTCACACTAAACTTTTAATGGATCTGAAATAACTCCAATATAAAAGGAAACAAAATTCAGGGTGACGTTTACAATAATTAATAAAAAGCTGTGTACAATGATGAAAACTGGAACTGTAGGAAATATAATTTGAGTTACAAAAGTACTGATAAAATTTTAAGCTTAATTTTTAATTCCTAAAAAAACTTATAACATAAAGAATATTATTTTCAATTGTTACTTCATTAAGGAAATCTTACATCTGTTTCACAAATAGAGGCATCCTTATGGTTATCATGTTTTTTCTTGCAAAGCAGTTCTGCAGTACTTGAGGGCTTTGCAATCCCTTTTTCTATGAGTGAATCAATAAATATGCTTATTTACAAAATGTTTGTTATAAATAGACATAACTTGTAACACAATCCATATATATCTAGATTTTTTTTTTAAAATCTAGCCTGGGCCTTGCTTCTTTTTCCAGTTTTTTCCCCTAAGTCCAGTAATGACAGAGTATACCATAGCAGCTTTCATTAAATATCAGATAATCCTATCTTTCAAAACAACCGATCAATATCGCTGAGCACTGAGAAACAACAACAAAATTCTTGGTTTTACTGTTTTACTCTCTCTTTCTCCCTCCCCCTCCCCTTTTCAAAGGCAAAAACCTTCTTTAGAAATTTCGTTGACCAAAAAGCACTAAGAAATAATATAAAAGATAATAGTCTCAACGTGATGACTCTAACTCAGAGTCCAAAATAGTATTTGAGAAGTTAACAACTCATCCAGATTGATGCATTCAAATGCCACAGAATGCGAGCGACATCATGCAAGGTTAATATAGTAAGGTGAGAAAACACCAATTTGCATCTAAGCAGTGCTCTGAGGAGAGCCTGCTCACCTCTACATCAGGGAAGCCTCATAACCAACATGCAAACTGGACACACGGCACAGTGAAAGCCTAGATCCAAGGCTACTGATTAGAAACAATTGATTTTAACACAAGTGGGAGAATAGGTCTGAAGTACAAGGAAACAAAGTATCATTTAAGCTTATTATAACAGTTAAACATTGCTTCTAGCAATAATTACTAATGCCATAAGGAAATAACAATATTTTAGAGAAAAGTGTGTTTACATACAGATCTTGAGTTAATCTGTACTCCAGGACTTTTAAAGGTAGGTAGTCTGAAATTTTCCGCCCTGGCTAGAGGCCAAGGGACACCAGCACCATTTCCCTAGAACTAAATCAGCTCTCTATACATGAAAAGACAGCATTTAACCTCTGCAGGATTCTTCTGCACACCAGGCGGTACAAAGTCGCCTATTCCGTACAGCTCATAAACACTCACAAAAAGGCCACAGGTGTCAAAGCCCCTTCCAGAAAAGGCATTTGTATGTACTGATTAGACACTCTAAGAAAAGGAGTGGTTATGGATTTTTTTTTTTTTTTGATTAAAACTTTCATCTTAAGGCTTTTCAAAGGTTGGGAAGTGGAATTTCGTCTTAAACTACAGAGTTTGAGCCACAAAAATGGCTATAGAAGACTGGGAAAATAGTCCATCAGATTTTTTTAGAGTGTCCCAGTCTGTGAGAGACACTGAGAAGGGGACACAGCAGGTCAGCAGTAAGAGCATGCACGGTAGCTTTGGGGCGAGTGCCACCTGCCATGCGCCTCCATCTGATGTGCCTAAACAAGTTAACTTTGGGGTAGGAGCACTGGTGGGCCAATCCATTGCTACTCCTTTTTCCTCACAATGTATGCTCTGCAGAGATTCACATTTTATTATTGACAGGAAAGGGAACCTCCAGAGGTCCCTATGACAGTGAACGCTCAAGATCCGAGGCATGATGTAGGCAATTAGACATCGAAGCCAGAGGCAGAGTTCGGTGGCTTTAGTCTTGACATGTCAGATGAGCACCCTGTTTTCCAAATCACAGAAAGATCAACCACCAAACAGCCAGGGCAAGGACCAGGAGAAAAGACATCATGAAAGGAATACGAGGCGACGGGAGAGCACTAGAGTAGAGGCGGCACTTTCTGAGAGCCTTGTGTTCCTCGGGGATTGGAATAGAAACCTTGGGAGCAATCTCTTCATTTTCTCGCTGGGGCAAGGTTCTCTCAGTGGGTCTCTCTGGCCTTTTACTGTTCTCTTCACCCTGTACTAACAGAGCACGGTCCTGTGTCTGCTTTCACAGTAGAAGATCAAGAAAGACAGAGAGATGAACAAACCGACAGATGGAAAATGCTTAAGAGTGATACTTGGGGATGTGCAAAGGTGTGGGAAGATCTGGCTGCTCTTGAGGCCCTGGCTTCTCTCTACTTTGGCAAGTTACCCTGCAGGGTTAACTATGTGACTAAATGAAAATTTAATGTTTTAAATAAATCAGTGTTGGGACACTTGGAAGTTCAAGCAGTCATGGGCTTCCCCCCTCTGTCACTTATTGAGGATAATCATGCATGAATGTTTTTCCACATATGGATTCCAGGTCATTTTTAATTGCTTTGATGTCGCCAATCATTAATGCATCAGACAGCGTCAATGACAAAGCATTCTGCTTGTCGTGAATGAAGTTACTCTTACTAACAAATAGAATGGCAGACTAGAAAGAGCAATTTTCATCTCTCTTAAAAAAAGACCCTGGCTGCCGTAGCTCAGCATGAGAATTAGATTTTGCTCAATGGAACAGAAGTAAAGACTGCAAGATAAGAACAAAATTATAAATTGTATAACGTGTCTCCAGGGTCTACCCTGGAGTGGGGGCAGCCATAGAGAAGAACAATACAACCCCACAAGACCTCAGTGACTGCACAGCCTGGGGACCCTGACTGAAATGCTTATGGTCACCATGAAGGTTTATATCCTTAGCAAATACTTTTGAAAACTTTTAAGGGAAGTCTCCCTCCGCTCCCCAATTGGACAACTTGGAGTTTTTCTCCCTTGCATCTCTGTATCCTGCTATCCATGGTCAAGGCAGATGGTATCTATGAGAGGAAAAACTTGGCTCTGAGTTCTTTTAGCTGAGCTAGCCTTCTCTGGTCAGTCTGGAAGCTGAATACCGGTTCTTTGCACACCCCTAAGTGATATGTATCAGGGATAAAGTAGCTAGGGGACTGGTCAGCAAAAAGAATAAAAGGAAAGACACAGGATGCAAAATTATAATGATTTTTAAATGAAGATAAGGTGGGAGAAGAAAGACAACATAAAAAGAATAGGGTATAATTAACTTCATTTTCTCTCTGAGTACATATAAACAACTTCATGCAGTTCTTTTCAACCAGCCATGCGCTGACATAAGCGAACTGAGGACTGCAGATGCTGCAGCAGTGGAGATGTGGTGTGTGAGGCAAAGGCTGTGGGTGCGGTGTAGCCAAAAGAAAAACATGATTCAGCCGCTGTGGTGGAGTCTGGGGTGCTCTGGTTAGTGCCATGACAGGAGCAAGCTCTGCGTGAACGCACAGCCACGCAGCCGCGTTACCTCTGGCCCACCAACCTTTCTTTCCGAGGGGAGGACAGAAGTTTTCTTCACCTGGTCATACACAAATTATATAAGTTCAGTGGCCTTGCAATGCAACGACAAAGCTGCCAAAGGTCGGAGAGGTATCCCCAGAGAGCAGACACGTTAGCCTAACCATAACAAGGTATGCCAGGAAGTGGAGTTGTCCAGGCACAAACAATTAGGACAGTACAGTTATTTATTCCTTCATTCATTCAGAGGGAGTGTGCATGTGCTGTGTGTGTGTGTGTGTGTGTGTGTGTGTGTGTGTGTCCCTGCACCTCTCATGGATCAATTCGAGTTTATAAGAATTCAAAGAATGGTACTGCCATTCCCAAACCAGTCCTCGGATGATTTCTAAAGGGTTTCTATTCAAAGACATAAAACTATTTTCTGAAAATGGAGACCAATACAAACTTACCAATGCCATCCAAGAAAGCATCAAGTTACTTTTTCAAGATACTTTCAGAGTTCAAATAAAAACTTCAAGGAAAATATGTAGTTACAGTTTGTGTGTGTGTGTGTGTGTGTGTGTGTGTTAAAAGATGAGATAGCCACAAGCCATTCACATAAAGAACACCAGGTAAGCCAGGATGCTTAAGATCCTCTAGTCTATAAACAGGCCCAGCAAAACAAATAGCGTGTTCAGAGCATTTATTAGGCTTTGGTTGGCCAGGTTCTCCCAGTCAATTCGAACCACAGCTATCCTTGGACCTTTATGAGTCTTATTTCTAAGGATATATCAAAATGAATTATCTGACTTTCAGAGTGATAGTCTCACCCAGAAAGAAGGGTTATTTTTTCCAGTTCTAAGTACATACTATAGACTTAGAACACAAAACTAATGTCCATGTATGTCTGGGAATGGGGTCTGAGGGGACAATGCGGGGCAACAGCTGAATCTATCCAACCACTCTGGTAGCTACTCAGCTGCCTGGTACAGAGGTAGCCTCACTTGTGAAACTGTTAGCTAATTTTAATCCAAATTTGAAAACCTCAAAAGGTATTCTTGGAAGAGTTTTTACCCCTGTCTGCAGTTCTAGAAATTAAGTAATAAATGATATATCTGGATAGATTACCAAGAATCCTAAAACAAAATTTAAACCCAATATTTGTTTTGTTTTGAGAAAGAGTCTATATCCGGCTCAGCCTCAAAATCCTATACTCAGATGATCCTTCTGCCTCAGCCCCACAAGGATTGAAACTGCAGGTGTGTGCCTGGTCACCTCAGGATGTTATTGGAGACATTGCTTTGCCCTTCTCAGTTAGAGCAGCTATTGTTTGGGGGCCAAAGTGAGCACACATTGCATCAGTCACTAAGTCACAGCGACTGTTGATAGATGGCACACTGGCTAAAGATAAAGACGTTTGAGATGTAAATTTGACAAGATAGTACCTTTAAACAGATTTATTTATTCTGTAGTAGTATTTCTAAAGTAGGAAATGGTAACAATAATATAGAACAGCCCCTGAAAGGTGTCTCTCGTCTCTTCTGATCGTAACTGTCTCATAAAACAGCTGGTTGAAGGTCTGATATTATGCAAGATCAGTCATCAGTTGTTTTTCTGAAATTGAACGTTCTACATTCTCTGGCTTCAGGGCCTCTTCTGTTTCTTATATAACTGTGAGCCATCATTCCAGACATTTCTAAGTTGTACAAATATTCAAATAAAGTTTTAAAAAGATGTACTCCCTTCTGACCGACCGTGACCTCACTAAGTTTAGCGAACTCTGGTCCTGGAAGGCAGTGTTTGAATATAAACAAGGCTTTACTGGCTGAAGTCAGTTTATAAACACAAACCAGCCAGAAGCAGGCAGCTCTGAGCACTTCCCTGAGCCTAGACGCCCACTAGTACTTCTAAAGGATTCCTACAACTGAACTGAGCTACCTAAATGGTCAGGAGCGTCTTAGAGCAACAATCTGTTAAGGTATCAAAGCCAAATTTCAGCTCTCAACTTTTAGATGCAGACTATTAACATACATAGTAAACATACTCATTGCACGCAGACTCACAGTCATGTGGACACAGTACTCACTCCATCTCCAGTAGGGACTTGCCCGTTGATGTTAAGAGTCCGGAAGGGTGAGTGTGTGGACAAGCGCTTGTCCCACTCGCTGGGCCGTGGCTCGGGTACCGATTCCATAAAGTTCTTTTTCAGTTCACTGATGCTGGCATGATGTTTTTTGATCTCTTCTTGACTCTTGTCTAAATCCTACAATTGAAAGGATAAAGACACAAAACAATAAATGCTTGGGACAAAACAGCACACCTAGGGCAACCCATCAGAGAGTGGGCACTGGTAGAAAACACCACACTCAGGACAGGCGTTACTGGCCTGTATTTTGCATTTAGATTGTAAATATACAACACTATATTTCTTTGCCCTGTTTTTTTTTTTTTTAAACAAAGTGCTATACTTGGAAGCAGTGAAGTGTCACAGCCCCACAGCTCCCACTGAAGTGCCCGTGAAGTGCTTGCCCCTTAACCGTGTCTCCTCTTCCACCAAGGATGCAGAACCAGATCTCCACCTCCTCATCCTGAGAAGGCAACCCCACCATTCCATTAGCCTCAGCTTGAGGAGAGCTGATTTAGGCTCAGCTCAGGCAGGATGGAGATAGCCACTGGGAAACTGTCGAATGAGGAATACGCTTCATGGCCTCAGCTCCCACTAGCTGCTGTCCTGCGTGGGCTGCAACACTGAGACTCCTTCCCTCACTGTCATACTTTTGCGTCTCTATTATTAAGCCCTGTTTTGATTCAAAAATTTATTACTAAAATTCTTATTTTTGGACTTCTAAAGACAATCCTCTAAAAATAAATAAAATGACTTTAAAGTTTTTTTTTTTAATTATTTACCTATATGTGCACATGCATGACCAAGTCAGGCCGGAGGACAGCCCCTGATATTCCTCTGAGGACAGAAACACTGCCCTCCTCTTTGGAAGCAGGGTCTCCTGTTGACCTGGAGCTGATGGAGGGCTAGGCTGGCTGGCCACCAAGGCACGGGGATGCTCTGTGCTCACTATCCCAGCGCTAGGATCACAAGTGTGCACAACCACACCTAGCACTTTTACATGGGCTTTGGGGATTAAACTCAGGTCCTCACACTTTTACAACTAAGCTATCGCCCCGCCCCTTTTCATTTTCAGTGTTTTCCCTAAAATATAAAAACCCTGTGGTTCTCTTAATGCAATGCAAAGTAGAGCCTTACTGGGACCTGTACTGGGGACGTGGCTCGGTGGCAGAGTGCCACGGCCAGCACCACGCACAGAGGACTTCCAGTGTCAGTCAATAGAGTCTCCTATCTCTCCTTGATAACTTAAAACACTCCAACTGTTCCGGCAGTTTGAATATTAGGCAACTGGAGGTTGCCTAATACATGAAAGGTAACACTTCAAGGTAACACTCTAGGGAGAGACCATCAAAAAGACAAAGACTCAAATGCTCTTTGTCTAACAATACACATATACATACACATACAAAGGTTTGAGTTTCAGGTCACAAAGTTGGAGCCTGCAGCTCTAATACAATCTTGTGTTTACTTCCCATTGGGGCAGCAATAGTATCTAAGAAAAGCATGATGCTGCATAGATCCCCAGCAGGCTGGGTGAACATTGGGATTTGTCTATTTTTGGCATTGTGGGAAATAATTTCACTTTGGAAAACAAAAATAAAAACAATATGGAATTTTTTTTATCAAATGTTGTTTTTTTTATTCCCTGAAGGCAAAAAAGGCCTCAACTAAATAAAACTTTCTCCAAATTGCTATCTAGGAGAAAACAATACAAAACCCAGGGACTCACGTCTGGATTCTGGGGCCGCTCCTTTAGAAGCTCATGAATTAACTTTTCTCTCTCTCTCTCTCTCTCTCTCTCTCTCTCTCTCTCTCTCTCTCCCCCACCCCCCCTCCATGTGCACGGCTGACCTATGTGTATTTGCTTTGAGAGCAAAGAGAAAACTAAGCCCAAAAGGTGACTTCGGCTCTCCATAACGAGCACCTCTCCCTAAGAAGTGTGAGCCTGTCCTAGGAACGTGAGCTTCTCCAGGGAAACGCCTGTGCTGCAGCTGACAGCAAGGAAGAGAAACATGAATAAGCTCAAGACTCAGTCTTGGGCTGAGCAGCTGAGACCTGTCAGGTATGTGAGAGTCTGTGACCCAGGTTCTCACTTGATGTTCAGTCTGTTTGGGCCAAGAACAACCCAACACATTTGGGATGATTAAAAGTGCAAGCAAGGCAAAACAAAACTGACCCCGCATAATTCAGGGTCATAATTCAGATCCTGCCTGAGCTGCGCCTGCTGATTTGTGACTCTTGACTAGCTTTTTATTGGTTTGGAACCTGAGAAAATATATTTTTTAATAAAACAGGTAGCTTCTGAGACAGCTTTCTCCATCCTTCTTAGCTGTTTTATTGGAAACCCGTGGGGGCATAGAATAAAATTAAGATCTCAAAGGGACCTGTGCCAGATAGAATTTGTCACAGACATTTGCTACAGGTTCTCTCTGGAGATGGAGGAGGAGGCGGCAGATCTAAAAATGAACTCGACCTTATTTGTGCCAGAACAAAGCATTAGTGGGGGTGTGGTAAGGGAAGGTAGGAGGATGCTTTAAAAAAAAAAAAAAAAACTCCAGAGTGACAGAGAACTTGAGAGAACTTCCTTGGGGTCACTTTTTACAATATCTAAGGAATGATGGTCAAATTATGCCAGGTTATGCTCAGGTTAGATAATTTTTTAAGGCCTATCATCTTAGGATTTTAGCAGCAATAAAACCAAACACTTCATTAGATGGAAAATGTTCTCGAAAGGCAGTTAGTAGTTTTAAATTTCAAACACACACTTAATCAAAAATCCCCTCTCAGGGCTCTCAGTAAAATGCCACAGAAGAACACACAGATGACAGAGGAATTTTGTGAGTCTCAGAAGCCACAGCACACCTCATGGAAGAAATGATAAATATATGATTGGCACGGCAGGTTCAGGGACTACTCGCAGTGGGGAGGCGCTACCCTGAGAAGACGAGACCACTGGACATGTCTTGTCCTTCCTAATCTCCAAACAAAAGAGGTCTCAGGTCTCAGATACGGGCTAAGACAGTGATCCAGTTTCCAGGTTTGAAATATAGAAGAGTCTGTCCTTCGAGGGCTTATGTTATATGAGACAAATAGACATAAAGCATTTGGCATTGTGCTATCATTCAGGATACAATAAATGAAGGCCATCCATAATCTTTAATATTTCTATTAAAGTGCCTTATACAGCAGATATTCAAAATATAACTACTGACAAAAAAAGAATAAGTAATCCTTACAGGCCATATATTAATTACATGTGTGTGTGTGTGTGTGTGTGTGTGTGTGTGCGCGTGCGCAATTTTTTTTGACACTAGGTCTCATGTAGTCCAGACTGGTCTTAAAATATAGAGCTAAGAATACCCTTGACCCCTGATCTTCCTTCTCAGCCTCCAAGGTGTGGGGATTAAAGATGTGCTACCCTGCCTGGCCAGAGAGCTACTTTTTAAAGTTTCTTCAAACTTTCACATTGGAGATATTTAATGCATGGCTCTTCTCTCGGGTCTCAGCTGCAGGCTGGCGCACACCTGCAATGCCCACATTCAGGAGGCCGAGGCAAGGAGACCGCAGAAGTGTTAACCTCCTAGAGACTCGCCTGTTTTAGAGTAGTCCCCTGCAGCAGAGCAAGGTTTACCTCTGAGTTTCCTACCAGCTTGCAGCTATGGTGCCGCTGTCAGCTGGCGCAGCTCTTCCTTTTTCTCCCTCAGCGCCCACACTGTAAGCCTCCTGCAGCCCTCCCCAGGGGAGCTATACCCCTGAAACAAGTTTATACTCATTTCTTTTGGTTCTGCCTTGATTGTCATATAATGTAGTCTTCCCCTTCTATTTAGGAGACTTTCTGATGTACAAACTACACTGGTCCCACTCTCTTGCACTGAGAATAACCCCAATTTGCTTCATTTTTCTCATGGAATTTCTTTAATCTCCAGAATGGTTTTACATTTCATACCCAATGTGGAGCTCCAGACTAGGAAAAATCTATGAACTGAGGTAAAAATCTGGTCACTACTGAATGTAATAGAAAAAGGACTTCAGGATGCGTACACATTACTCTTTCTGAGAAGAAAAAGGTCCTTAAAAACCATAAAACTTCTCAGTCAGACTCCAGCTTTACCAACTTATCAGCTCTGGGGCCTTGGAGAAACTACTTAAATTTCTTTGGGTTTTTTTTGTTTTTGTTTTTTTGAGACAGGGTTTCTCTGTGTAGTCTGGCTGTCCTGGAACTCACTCTGTAGACCAGGCTGGCCTCAAACTCAGAAATCCGCCTGCCTCTGCCTCTCAAGTGCTGGGATTACAGGTGTACGCCACCACACCCGGCTCACTACTTAAATTTCTTAGCTTCAATGTTTTCCTCTTAAAAATAAAAGGCCTACTCAGGAGCTTGCTTCTCTAGTTGAGCCTGTGGTCAATACCCCTCAAATGCTCGGCTCCCTCCCAACCTCTCTTCAGGAACTTTTGCGCTCTTCAGTGTAGAAGCCCGTGGGAATTGTGATCACTTTCCCTCTTTTTTTTTTTTTAAATACTCTTAAACAGTGTAAATTTGTTTGTTGGGACATTTACAGTTTATACTTTTGGAAAATTCAAGAAACTTTTAGCAATGCTATTTGAATGTTCTGAAAGGGGGTAAGACAGCAGGACTATGAGCAGGAGAGGCAGCCCCAATCATATATTTCTCCAGATAGTATGAGAGATGCAAACTCGAAGTTAGGCGAGGTGATTGCTTATCCTCACAATTACCAACATGCAAAAGCACCTTAGACCTGAACGTCTCTCATGCAGTGGCATGCAAACCCAAACGCAGCGCAGAGTGAAGGGGTCAGCACAGAATGCGGAAGGTTCCAGGCCACCAACTGAAATAAGCTTCAAGTTCATACAAACCTCCAACATTAAATTGCTATGTCTGATATAAATGTTTTCACCATCTAGTCTCTCTCTCTTTTTCTGTGAAAACGAAAGGGAGAAAAACAGAAGCATAAAAAAATTAAAATGTTGTTCCTGCGGGGAAACAAACTGCAAATTGGCAAACAAACAAACAAACAAAAACCAATTAAAAGTAAATGTGTGCGATGCAGCAAATGCCAACATGAAATGGTCACGGAAGCACAGGACACAGAGAGCATGGTTACCAGAGGGAATGGATGACCTTGTTTACGAATGATGGAAAGCCATGACGACAGTATTTAAATAGACAGTGCTCCTCCTTCATTGCTTCTAACACAAAATGCTGTTATTTGAAATTGAACTAGTTGAATATTACCTTAAAATAATATATAATCTAAAAGGTTTGAACACCATGTACCGTGGAGAGGAGAGATGCTGTAAAAACACCTAGCCTTTTGGGGAATTTTATACTTCTGAATACTGCAGTATCTTGAATGTCCACAGTGTTCTGGATTTAATCAACTAACAAGTACATCTAGTAAGAACTGGTTCATTCCACTCTGAGGCTGGGAAATAAGCACGAAGCAGTTAAACGCACACTATTAATGCTCAAAGTTCCTGCTATGCTGGCTTTTGTGATAAATAAGTACAAAATGCTAATAGGTGTATGAATATGATGACACTGGGAAAGTGCTTGTAAAGTCTGAACTCTGTGTGTGTGTCTGTGTCTGTGTGTCTGTGTGTGTCAGTGTGTAAATACTCATCTATACTGCTTGATGATTCCCCACATACTGCCTCTCTCGGAGTAATTTCTGATGAAGAAGAATCAAAGGCTGGACCACTGTCTTTTTAATACACTGTAACGGGCATGGATGAAATGGCGGCCTAGCTGTGAGAGTGAAAATAGGCTAACCTTCCTCATTCTTATCAGATCTTCACCTTTTCCTGCAAGCTTCTGTTTTGCCACAGTTCAATAAAGAAAAAAAAAGATAAAATATTGGTTCATTGAAGTTTATTTGAACCTTTTGTTTTTAAGGTAAAGAGGAATGGGGTGTATTAAAAACTGACAGGGGGTGGGCGGGGAAAGGAACAAGTGGCCTGTTGGCACAAACCTGTGTTTGGTCACCATTTGAGGTAGGTACTGTGACCTCGGTGTGGGTTTTGTCCACCTACATTTAAGAAATAAAACAGTGAAACATTTCAGGTTAGCAGGCTTCCATGGGTGGTTAAGCTGCTTCATGAAGCTGGGGGTGAAATATACTGAAAATGATGGCCACAACAGGGAAGGTTCTATTCCCAGTACCATCTGCTAGGTCATCACGACAGTTTCAAGGCTGGAGAGGTAATATAGATTGACAGATGACCAAAAAGAAAACTGAGTTAATCATCCTATTGATAACATGGCATTTTAATGCTTGTTTATAAAAAAGGTACTCACAAAAGCAGTAATCTAGACTTAATACTAAGTTGTATGTTCTTGTTTATAACCTAGAAGTGTGTGTGTGTGGGTGTGTGTACATACACATGTACATCACAACAGTCGTGTGGAGGTCAGAAGACAATCTCAGGTGTCAGCCTTCATCTTCTACCTTGGGTAAGACAGTGTCTCTCTTGTCCACTGAGGTGCATGTGTATTTTCCTGATTCTGCCCCCCTTTTCCCAGTAGGGGTGTGGTGAGATCACAGACACAAGTGCTCCGGAGGGTTCTGAGGATCTGAACTCAGGCACTTCATCTTCCCAGCCCTACAGAACTTTAACTCATACTTAAGGACAGATTTACAAATATATACATGTGTAATATACATGATAGAAACAAACATAATTTTTATAGAAAAGGCACAAGTCATAAAGCACAGAAGATACCAGATAGGAAAATGCAAAAGACTCTGTTAGTTGATCAATACATTTAAGGAGATAGTTTACTCTTCATTCATCGAAAGAGAACATCAGAATAAATTACATGCAAATTGTAACCCACACATGCAACTAACTACCTTCCACAGCTGCAGCTTCCAGCACTGCAGCTCCTCTCTAGGAACCCACATGCTTGGCAGACGGGCAAGATTTATCCTTAGTAGTAGCAGAAGAATACTATCCCAAGGATGCTGTGTGTATCTTTAGAATACAGCTAGAAATAACCATCTTATATTCAGAGACTGGAGTAATTATTTAAAAACCTGATTATGACAGGGAAATGCTATGCAGTGAGTACTGTACAAAGCACTGTGTATTTCTCATTTAGAGACTGACTTGTCTTTTCAAAGGGTTAAATGGTTTTGTTATATTACTCTTTTTTTTTTTTTTTTTTTTTTTTTTACAGAACCTCATCAACTTGTGATTTTTGACATATTCCTTTAGCTTGCATAAAGCAGCATCGCTCTGGAGAACAGTGTCACAGTGCTATTTTCTCTAGGCTGAATATAAAAAACATTAGATAATACCAGATTCTGCAATACTGCCAAACACATATGCACATCCAACCAGGACACTTTTGAACTACCAGGAGTAATTAACAGTTGGGTTGTCTCGGCTCTAGATCCCAGTTAGCAAGCTAATTCACTTGTCTGAGCTTAACTTTTCGTCAGTAATAGAAAAGAGATAAGGTATTGGTTTCTGGTTTGTTTGTTTTTGAGATAAGAGTATTACTATGTAGCCTGGGCTGGCCTCTAACTCCATTTCCCAAGATCTAGAATTAGAGACATGTGCCATCATGCCCAACTTAAAACAGATATAATGTCTTCATAGAATTATGTACACTCTGCAAATACTAGTTTTAAATTAGTTCATAAAGCTTAAGTTTCTTGTTTAAACAATAGTGTCTTTTAGGTCCTTAGTAATCTAGCAGCAGAAAATGGAGAGCCACCGCTTCAGTTGAAGAACTGAGAGGCCAGTCATCCAGCCTTGACGAGAGACTGCGTGCCTGGTCTAACTGTCGCTTGCTATACCATATTTGGTAGATGTCCCTGAGAGGTATGTTCTTTTCTGAGAGGAGGTGGGTCTGAGGGAAAAGGGAAAGGGCGGGGGGAGAAGATGGGGGGGGGAGGGGACACTGCAGTCAGGATGTAATGACAGAAGAATAAATAAAAAGAAAATAAAAGAGTTAGAGCTATGGGGCTGGAGAGATGGCTCAGCAGTTGGGAGCACTGTCTGCTCTTTCAGAGGACCAGGGTTCAATTCCAGCACCCTCATTGCCTCACAACTGTCTGTAATTAAAGTTCCAGTGGATCCAACTCCCTCACACAGGTCAAACACAAGTGCATATATTTTTAAAAAAAAGTTAAATGAGGAGAAAAAAATAAAAATAATTGAGGCCAATAGAGGATACATACCTAGAGTCCCCGCTATAAGGAAGATTAAGGTAGAAGGGTTTCTTGACTGCAGGCGTTCAAGGCTAGCCTGGGAAACATGCAAACCCCATTTCATTTTGCCAAAGCTTCAAAGGCAAAAGAAACTTATTTTTGAAGTACGTGTATGCTTTATGGGCAAAAGGAAAACTAATGAGAGAGTTGAAGGCCAGTGGTACCTTAGCCATTCAGGGAGACACCTCCCCTTGACAAGTCCAACAGCCTGATACTCTCTAATCAGGATGGAAAAGGAGAGTCAAAAGTACAGGTTGAGGGCTGGAGAGATGGCTCAGCGGTTAAGAGCACTGACTGCTCTTCCAGAGGTCCTGAGTTCAATTCCCAGCAACCACATGGTGGCTCACAACCATCTGTAATGAGACCTGACTCCCTCTTCTGGTGTTTGAAGATAGCTACAGTGTACTTATAGATAATAAATAAATAAATCTTAAAAAACAAAACCAAACCTGCAGGTTGATACATTCCAGCATTAAAAACTGAGCAAGTATTCAAAAACCACACGGAACCTGAAGGCCAATGTCACGGATACCAGGCAAATATCACTCAAGACTGAGAGCCTGTATGTCATATTTAACAGTTAAAATAACAGTTGCTCACTGTTCTTCATTGAGTCAGATATTGACCAGGCTCCAAAGAACAGCCTGATCTATATATACACTATCAGTATGAAAACGAGAAGGCACTCTCCTGGGTCTTAACATAAAGCGTCATTCTCAGGAATGCTCTCTCTCATACCCCTTCACAAAAGTGAGACCTGCCTCTACTTTAACAGACCTGAACTAGCACTGTGTAAATGTTATTTAAAAGCCTGAACATATATAAATGATTAGTACAGCTATGATTTCTGGGAGATTGCTAACTAACTAGTGATTTTTCAACCCAGCACAGTGACTATGGGTATACTCAAAACTCAGAATGATCAACTCGGAAGCATAATTGTTCCCATGAAATAGATCTTCCCTTATCTAGCTGTTTGCTGTTTAAGTATCTGGGCTGAAGAGATGGCTCAGCAGTTAAGAGCACTGACTGCTCTTGCAGAGTACCTGGGTTTAATTCTCAGCACCTGCATGGTGGCTAACAACAATCTGTAACTCAGTTGCAGGGAGCTGATGCTCTCTTCTGACCTCTGCAGGCACTAGGCATGCACATAAATTCCAGGCAAAACACTCATACACATTAAAAAAAAAAAAAAATCCTAAAAAAAAAAAAAAATGGGAAAGATTTAAATAGCTCTATAAATATGCTTTATGCAAATCTATTCTTTGAAAATCAAATTCTAGAAAACTACACAGGAGATTTCTTGACATTTCTCGTCAAGAAAACTTGACGAGAGATGATTTCTTCTTTTGGAAACAATGAAAACTGGCAGCTTGGTTGGGAACCTGTAAGGCTCAGCTGCTCTGAGAGCATGTGTAGCCCGGAGTGTGGGCTCGCTGACCCCGGCCTCTAAGATATACCTTCCATGCTTCTGTGGGCTCTGGCTCAGCTGGCTCAGACGGCTCTTCTCCCCGCTTCTCTTCAACCTTCCCGGCATCCTTTGGTGTTTTTTTGACAGGTGCTCCTGGCCCTTCTGTGACCTGACTCTGAGCGATGGCCGGGGCAGAGGTGGGCCGAGGACTGCGGTCTGTGGACTCGGCAGCTGCTGCTGTGTGAGGAAAAGAGGGAAAAACAGATGAAGGCAGGTCCGTCTCCTGACTGCAAAGTCACAGGCTGAAACTGCAGATCCAGGACACTCGTGAATGTTGTAGCCTTCTGCATCTGTCTTATAGAGGAGAATGGGAACTATTAATGCTTTTCAAGGGAGAGATGATGGTAATGAGACAAAACGTCCTCAACAGAGAACCCAGGACATCTTAACCACTGTTTCATAAATGCCGAATGTGAATAAAGACTGAAAAAAAGAAATCAAAACCCACTTAACTTGCGCCGGCGATGGGAGCGCACACCTTTAATCCCAGCACTTGGGAGGCAGAGGCAGGCAGATTTCTGAGTTGGAAGCCAGCCTGGTCTACAGAGTGAGTTCCAGGACAGCCAGGGCTACACAGAGAAACCCTGTCTCGGGGGAAAAAAACCCAAAAAATAAAAAAATAAATGAATGCAGCCCTCTCTACCTCACAATGTTTTATAGCCCCGCTAAGTACTTAGAGCACTGCTCTCAACCAGGGCTGACTCCCCCCAGGGCATATCTGACAATGTCTGGGGATGTTCTGGTGTCACAGCTGGGGCAGAGTGAAGGGAGGCACTGACGTCTAGTGCACAGAGGCGGAGGGGAGAGGCCTGCCTGGGCTGCTCTGCAGAGAATAAGCCATACAGCCTGACTATAAAACCCTCTGCACACAATTAACTGTTGCTTGGATTTGAACTATTTGGCATCTGCTGTAGGTAACTTAATCAGAACAGATTGGGGCCACAGCTCAGTGACAGACTGCTTGCCTTGCAGGAAGGAGGCCCTGGGTTCCACCCCCAATATCCCAAAATAAAGCAAGAAACCGTCATTATCTTTAGTTTTTAATCTTTGTTCTTTTCTTTCAGGGTTAAAAAAGAAAATGTCAATACATTTTGTAGTAAACCTTACTAAAGTTTAATGTCAAAACTAAACCTTTGTTTTTTTGTTTGAGAGAGGATTTTTCCCTGCGTACCCCTGGCTGTTCTGGAACTTAGCATGTAGATCAGGCTGGCCTTGAACTCTCCGAGATCTGCCCGAGATTTGTTTTATAAATGCTGGGATTAAAGGTAAGTATGTGTCATCACATTCCACTTTAAAATTGTATTTGTTATTATCTGTGTGTTTTCTTGTGTGCACGTTAGCTGTGTGTGTGAGAGAGCACGCACACATGTCGGAGCATGTGTGTGCGGGTCAGAGGATAACCCTGGGCAACTGAGTCTTTCTTTCCTCTTTGGATCATGGACTGAACTCAAGCTCTCAGGTTTATGTGCACTTTTCCCTCTGAGCCATCCCCAGAGCTGATCTAGAATTTCAGAGAGGCCATCCTTCTTTCTTGTACTAAGACTTTTATTAGATTTGAATATTCTTTTGTGAAAACATACAATTTTATTATGTACTTTCCTTAAGACTACTGAACATAATTTATTGATACATTTACATTTATAAACTGTAAAGAATGAAAGCAAAACAAAGGAGTTCTTTAAGCCAGAACAGACTGACAAAAAGTTTCACCTATTTTATACAAATGACACTATGAAAGAAACGTTCACTAGCCTGTAATAAAAGACTTCTCAGAAACTCTTCTACAGAAGTCTCCCACAGAAAGACCTCTCAGAGGATGCCTAGCAAAAGCAGAACCGTAGAGCCTATCTCATCATGAAATGATGGATCTGTGGCCGCTTGCGAGTCCCTGTTGCTAACGGGTGTGCTCAGCTAGTCAGCCCAAGAGTGGCAGATGGCAGAGCAAGCCTAACAAAACAAGGGAACTGACAAAATATTTTTCTCACAGTTGTATTAATGCCTCGGATTACATGCGTATTCACACCTCCTCTCAAAAAAATTAATTCAACTCCGCCTGAAATCATAGACACATAGCCCTCGCTTTCACCATGTGTTATTTTGCTACATGAATTTGGTTCTAATCCAATACTAATACTGCAGAGGCAAATGATTTATGTCTTCAGCATTCCTACTGTGCATGGGAAAGTAGATACAAATGTAAAAACTAATGCTTAGATACAGAAGTGGTAACAGTTCACAAACTGGAAAATACCAGTTATAATGGACATCCCCCTCTAGGAAAAGTAACGAGAAACAAGCAAATCCTGACCCTCACCACATGTGACCCCTCAGCCACACACAGTGGTGCTAGGAAGAGACCTAAGTGTCTGTGGAATGTGGGGGATACTAACGTAGGGGAGTGGGGGAAAGAATACTCGACAGATAGGAAAATATTTAATTCTAAATACCAGTAACTTCTAACACCATATATTCTAGTCCTGATATTTATTTTGTTATGAGCTAATACTATTTCAAGAATACATTGGGCAAAAATTAATTATTCAGGTTGGAGAGATGGCTCAGTGGTTGAGTTCTGACTGCTCTTCAAGAAGTCCTGAGTTCAATTCCCAGCAACCACATGGTGGCTCACCACCTTCTGTAATGGGGTCCGGTGCCCTCTTCTGGTGTATCTGAAGACAGCAACAGTGTGCTTACATACATAAAATAAATAAATAAATCTTTAATAAATTAATTAGGCACACAGTGGCATATAACTCAGCGAAAGGATATCACTTAGGAGCCCCGGGGAAAAGCAAGTTCCCTTTAGTTTTGCAGTAAGGAGACTACAAAGTATAGGTCACAATAAATAAGGTCAGTGGTACCTTAGGTTTTCAACAGCTTTATTGTGATATATTTTGTACAATTTGCTCATTTGAAGTAATTCTGTGTTTACTAGTATATTAGTTATTTGTATTTAAGATGTTTCTGCTTGGGCCAGGAGGGTGACTCAGCTGGTAATGTAGGCAAGCATGAGACCCACTTTCAGACTCTCAGCACTCACGCACTAAGTACCTGTCTGTAAAGTTAGCTGAGGCTGAGGAACAGATCCCTGCAGCTTTCTGGCAAGCCAACCTAGCACACCGGTGAGCTCCAGGTTCAGTGAGTGACCCTGAAAAACTAGCTAGAATGTTCTCACAGAAACACTTGATGTCGACCTCTGACCTCCATGTGCACACACCTACATGCACACACACGTGTACAGCACACCTACTCAGCACACACATTCATGCGCGCACACTCATACACTGCTTTAATCCAGGGCTAGGATACAGCTCAATGGCAGAACACTTGTCTAGCATGCCTAAGTTCCTGGCTTTGATCATTATTACTCCATTTGTTAGCAAATACAAGATCCTGGAGTCTGTATAGAGAACAATAAACTTTAAAAAGTCAGTGTCTTCCATTCCTGAAGATTCTGATCCACGTGCTGGTGCTGACACAGAACCACTGAAGTCAGCCACATGCCTTCGTTGGCTGACAAGAACAGAGTCAACTCTGGATGAGGTGTAGTGATGAGTGTGTGGGGTGGGGGTACATGAGTGCAGGTACCTGCAGAATCCAGACAAAGGTTAGGAATCCCCTAAAGCTAGAGTTTCAGGTATCGGTGAGCTGTCTGACGTGGACGCTGGGAACTAAACTCAGATTCTTTGCAATAGCAACACATGCTCTTAGCCACCAAGACATCTCTCCAGCATTTTTCAAGGAAAGTGATGGGCTGGGAAAATGGTTTGCTGTATCAGTAGCTTGCTGCTCAAATGTGAAGACCTGAGTTCAAATCTCCAGACTCCACATAAGGCTGGCAAAATAGTGTGCTTCTATAATCTTAGTGCTCCCTGGAAACAGAGACCAAATCCTTAGAAGCTCGTGTGCCAGCGAGCCTGCTATACACAGCAACAGCCTTCTGATGCCCACATACATGCTCCTGCGTAAGCAGCCATACCTGCCCCCCACACACACACCAACAAGGACAGAAGTCAAACAAGAGGAAAGGGGCATGAACCTAGTTGGAAAACTCTTTAACTGCTTAGAGCAGTGGTTCCCAACCTGTGGGCAGCAACTCCAGAACTATTGACATTATGATTCCTAGCAGAAGCAGAATTATAGCTATGAAGTAGCAACAAAAATGATTTCATGGTGGGGGTCACCACTACTTGTAACTCAGATCCAGAGGACCGAACGCCCTCTTCTAACACTGAAGGGCACGCATACTCCTGCGCATATACCCACACACAAATGCAACTCAACTTAATTGGATTTAAAAAATAAAATAAAGCACACATCTCAGAGGACAGTGCTGGCTTCTGCTGCCTCTTCTAACTAGGTTTCTGACTTTAGTAAACTACTTATGTTCTCAAGTTAAGTAAGGGTCTAGAGAGATGGCTCAGTGGTTAAGAGCACTGGCTGTTTTTCCAGAGGACCCAGGTTCAATTCCCACACGGCAGCTCAAAATTGTCTGTAACTCTAGTTCCAGGGGACCTGACACCCGCATACAGACATATATGCAAGGCAAAACACCAATGCACATAAAATAAAAATAAGTAATAAGAATGATAAATATCAGTAGACAACTCTCTGAACAAATCAGAAAAAGAAGGGATAAAAGTGAAGAGAAAAGTTGCCGGGAGTGGCTGTGCACACATTTAGTCCCAGTGCTCAGGAGGCAGAGGCAGGCGGATCTCTGAGTTCAAGTCCAGCCTGGTCTACAGAGTTCTAGGACAGCCAGAGCTACACAGAGAAACCCTGTCTCGAAAAAAACAAAAACAAAACAAGCAAACAAAGATGGCGTCACACTGAAGTTCAAGTGAGGTCAGTTGACTCACTAGTAAGGAACGAGCCAGCTGATGGTGTCACAGGAACACAGGAAAGGCATGCAGGCGGAATGACAACACGGAACAGAAACCTTGCTCCTCTACACCCCAGACAGACTCTGGAGTCTCCTTCCACTAAATGATCAAACTCAGGAATAAAACTCGATTTCCTTTTCCTTGCCACTGCCAATACGTATTAGCAATGTTGTCAGCTCTACTTCCAAATGAATTTCTAACTGCTTTCCACTGTCCACCAAAAGCTGGCATTGTCTGACACTGACTCCCTGTGTCAGCCTCCAGCCAGTTTCTGGTTTAATCCTCAGTGCAGGTGGAGCCTTTCCTGACCAGTATGCAGAGGTGACAGCAGTCAGACTGTGTCACTCTAATAGCTTCCCACGGTAATGAAGAGAAACTCCTAACTCCTTACTGTGGGCCTGCAGAGCTGCCTGCCGCTGCTCTGACCACACTTTGTGTTCCTCTCCTCTAGGCTAACTAAAATCCACCCTGTGCTGTTCAGTCAGTCCTCACATGCAGTTGTTTGTAATGAGATGCTCAGTTCCTCTGCAGCAGCCACATTTCAGGTTCCTATCAACCAGAGTGATTCTGAATCAAATCACAACATCCATTTCCACCGGCAGAGAGTTCTGTGGAACAAGGCAGACTCACGTTGCCCTTCAGGAATGCGGACTGACCACTCTTTCATTCATCTGGAGTGTTTCTTCTGGACTCTGGGATGGCTACCTACTTCTCATAGTTCAGGTTTAACTAAATGACGTTGCTCTGGGAAGCCTTCTGACTGTAACTGGGTTCCTGACTGAAGCACTCCTCCATCTCCCCACCCGAGACACTTGGCACCTTGTTCTCCCATTCTGTTTTCTCCAGAGCACTCACAACTGCCTGAAGTTGTTGTTGTTGTTGTTGTTGTTGTTATTATTATTATTATTATTATTATTATTATTATTTTGGTTTTTTGAGACAGGGTTTCTCTGTGTAGCCCTGGCTGTCCTGGCACTCACTTTGTAGACCAGGCTGGCCTCGAACTCAGAAGTCCACCTACCTCTGCCCCCCAAGTACTGGGATTAAAGGCATGCACCACCACCGCCCGACTCTGAAATGATTTTTATTTGTTTCTGGTTTTGCCTATAGATTGAAAACTCTGATTTCCCGGCAGAGTCTCCAAGGAACAACAGTAAGCACAGAAGACATGCAAAACAAGTGACTGAACAAAATAAAAAATGAGTTAAATACTTGTAGAATCCTGGTCTTCAGCTTTTACTGCCCTGCAGTGAACTTCACTTCTTATTCTTCAGACGGTTTGTTTGTGTGCTTGGAGACGGGGCCTGGCTGGCCTGGAACTCCCGTGTCGGATAGGTCAGCACTGACTGATATCCACCTCCTCTGCCTCCCAAGAGCTGGGAGTGCTAGGGTTAAGGGTCTGCACCACCACACCCAGCCTTAAGTCCTTACAACTGAATTAGCCAGCAGCACCCCTCTCACTCGACCACTGAGGTTCTTTGTAAATCAGAGATAGGAGGGTTCTTACAAAAAATCATACTTCCGAGTTGGGCATGGTGCCATGTTTGTAACCCCAGCACTCAGGAGGTCAGGACAGGAAGCTAGAGAGCTTGAGGCCAGTCTCAGATATAGTAAGTTCTTACTTCAAAACAATACAAAACAACAGCAATAAACATCCCTTCTGCTTCCTTCATCTTCCTCTAAAGATCATGGTAACATCAGTAATATCTAATACAAACCTCCATCGAGGCTCCGGGATGCCCGTTTGCTTGCTGTCCGCTCAAAGTGTGGGGCAGGCCTGTCAATCAGGGCACTGGCTTGCCTGGTCTGAGCCTGAGTCCGGCCACTGTATCGAAATTTGGATCCCAGGGCAAGAAACTTGCTTTTGGGAATGGTGTCTGTAGAGGTCAGTCTGGGAGAGAAAAATAATGATTCTTCTATTTTATTATTTTATTGCATTACTTTATTATTGTGACTATAAAACTAAAAATCAAACCAAGAAGAAAGATGTTTCCAAACTCTTGTGGAGATTTCTCGTCAAGCAATCCTTATTGTAAGTCTGGGTCATATCTCAAGCAAGCAGAAGTAATTTAGTTGGGAGCTATACTATTAAAAACATTGTTTCTATAGTAAGGTCTCATAGTTTACAAAATGCCTGATAGCACTGCAGGATTCACACCGCACCCTTGAAATGTATTCATCATTTTACAGATACAGGAAATTGACACACCCCATGAAGAAGTTACTTGCTTAAAGCCAGAAAGCTATTAGGGGGCAGGTCAGTAGCAACCTATATCCAGGACTGAGTTCAGCTGCTGTGAAAGCAACCAGAGCCCTTAGCAAGCATGTGCTAGGTCTCATTTCTTATTTCTGCTGTTCTCTTACTGGGCATGGAAAGGCACCCAGGGAATGTTGAGCTACTGTTTCCAGCCAAAAGAGGAAGAACTAGCTTCACATTGTCTTAAGTTGCTCTCACCTGAGCTAAATGAAAGGCCGGCTCTACAGAGACAAGAATTCCAACAGCAGGCTCAAAACAGAAGCAGGCACAAATAACGCAGCCTTGAGAAATGCTTGAGCAGAACAATACCTGAAAAACGTGTGATGCTCCACGCAGACTTTCCATAGTTTCTTAGCTGCCCGATAACTGGGAAGCTTGAAGCCAATGGTGCTTTCATAATGTTCTTGCTACAGAGATACAAATAAACAAAATATAAGCATTACTCAATTATAGTGACAGAGTCAGAGAAGTATGATACCACCAAAGAGATACCATACAAAGAATGTCTCGGGGTTGGAGAGATGGCTCAGTGGTTCCAGAGGACTGGGGTTCAATTCTTAGAACCCATACGGTGGCTCATAGCCATCCATTACCACCTCACCACCAGCTGCTCCCCAGGGACCCAACACCCTCTTCTGACCTCCATGGGTGCTAGGCATGCATGTGGTGCACAGACACACATGCAGGCAAAGCATCCACGCACACAATATTTTTTAAATTAAAAAAACTCTTACAATAATTTTTTTCTTATTAAAAGAAATTTGCTCAGTGACAAGGTTTTGTCCAAAGCAATAAGGCCAGGAAATAGGTCTTCTATTACTTATGCATCTTATTTGTTTAGGACACACACAGTAAGAAGATATTGGCCTGAGACGCACTTTAGTCAACCTTTGACTGTCTAAACCTGCTTTTTGCTAGTCACAGACCTGCATCTGTAACTTTAGATTACTCAATCATCAGGGAATGAGAGCCCATAACTGCTCCAGCCCATCACTATTATTACACAATAGAAATTAGTATTAGGAATTAAACATTTGTCTCAAACCAGATGACTGTTTTCTTAATCACAGAGCTCTGGAATTAAGGTGTGTGTCTCCTTGTCCAGCCCAGATTCTTTTAATTTTTAAAACTGACAAGTGAAAATTGACACACATTGGCTTGTTGAGAATGTCTGGTGCATTCATATGTTGCAGAATAACCAAATGAGGCTACCTGGCCCATGGATGAACTCACGAGTCTTTTAAGAATACTTAAACTCATCCTCTTGGTCATGTAGGGAAGAGTCAGTGCTGAAGACTAAACCCTGGCCTCACACATGCTAGTGTACCTCTCAGCCACCTTCTTGTAACCTACAGCCACCATGTTGTACAGTAAGTCTCTGAGACTTTCTTCCTCATCCTCAAATGATCACGAGCTTTCTTTCCCGGCCGGTCTGCCTCTTTGCTTCCACCTCAAGCATACTTTGTAAGACGGGAAAGGAAGCAGGTTTGTTTGAATGCGCTTATTGCCAGCAATGGTCTGACTAGATCCAATTATAATTTTATACATGGAGAAACTGAGGTCAGAGAAGTTATCCGCTCACTCAGCTACGAGATGGTACAGCCCTTTGAAATAGTCATGGGACCCCACTTTTCAAAATCCTACTGTTCTCCACTGATTTGAGGCAGAATTACATTTTTTCATTATGTATTGGATAGTTGAAACTTCAAGCCAAGGACTTCCCATAACATCTATTAATATTTCTTTCTGTACATGTACTTCTTTATGCCTTCCTATATTAATATGCAAGCTGGCTGAAGAATAGCACCCTTTTACTTACTGTTATATTTCTAGCACCTAGAATAGTCACTGGCACAAAGAAACTGTTTAATAAACATTTTGTGGCAGTGCATGCTTTTCAATGTTAGCACTAGAAACAGGGCAAGCCGATCTTCTTGATTTCCAGGCCACATTGAGAGGCTGCATACTGAGACCCTGTCTCAAAAATTTCTCTCTTGTTGATAGTCGAGGATTTGAAACATGGAGGGAAGATACTGATAGGTGCTTACAGCACAGGATTATGGAATGAAACAGTGCTTCAAAGCACAGCCAGTAGTTCCAGGCTGAGACAGTACCACTTTTTACCAGCAGGTGGTGATAGACACACACAGCCACCTTAGGTCAGCATGGGCTTCTCTGGGACAGAAAAGTTATTATTCTTGAATATAAGGATGCTCAGTTCCTGATCTTTCCACACTCACTTCTCTAGGAAGTGGCAGAGAAGAATTTAGAGCTTTTAAAACATTTCCTGGGCAGGAAAGAACTAAGGGGCTAAAAGCTCTTACTGCTCTTGTACAGGACCTAAGTTCAGTTCCCACCACCAGCATCAATCCCCAGAATCAACATGGCAGAGTGAAAAAACTCCATGTTGTCCTTGGATCTCCACACGCCCACTGTGACATGTACGTGTTCATTATTGTATAAAGTTTCCAGAAGATCTGACAGAAAAAATACTTAGCTCCAAGGGAGTCAATGTTTCTTATGTCCTGAGACACCTGTATTCATGTGCACATTCCCAGACACATAACCCCCTACACACACACATACCACACACACACAGACACGCACACACACATAACACATACACCCTACACACAACACAACATATACAGAATACATACACATAAAACACACACACACCCCACACACAACACACACAAACACACATTATATACAACACCACAACACACACTAACAATCTTAAATAAATCTCCAAGACATTGAAAGCTACATAGACAGACCTCTGTAAAAACAAAACAAAACAAAAACTTTAAAAAAAAAATTGGGCTGGAGAGATGGCTCAGCAGTTAAGAGCACTGACTGCTCTTCTAAAGGTCCTGAGTTCAAATCCCAGCAACCACATGGTGGCTCACAACCATCCGTAATGGGATCTGATGCCCTTTTCTGGTGTGTCTGAAGACTGCTACAGTATACTTACATATATCAAAATAAATAAATCTTTAAAAAAAATTAACTCCTATTTAAACAATTTTCTGTTGTACCACGATAGCTTCTTTATATAAAAGCTAAAATTATATGGGTATATCCTGAAATTTGACCACTAACTTGGGAGGTTGATTTGTTTACTTTTGTTTTATAGGTGTTAGTGACAGTTTTCATGCGCCCAGAGTTAGAGGTCCTGCTCCCCCTTTCTAGGATTAGCTGCATGAGGACTTCTTAGATGACAGGGTTTTCCTATGTAACTCAGGCTTACCCTGAACTTGCAATTTTCCTGCTTCAGCCTCCAGGATTACAAGTCCAGAGATTACAAGTATTGGCTACTGTGCCCAGCTAGAAGGGATGTTTCAGTCCATGTTTGGTTTGAGTGAAAAGAAATTTAAGTTATGTACCTCTCCAGGGCGGATCTTGATGAAAAAGCTGCTACGTTTGTAAGAAATCTTTAGCACTTTGGGCCAAGGAAAACGGTTAATTCTCAACTTATCTTTGTAAACCAAAAGGCCACTAGAGCAGACTCCTAGGATGATGTCCACTCCCTCCAAGTCCTGAAAAAGAGAAGCAAAGTGTTTAACACATTATTGACTATTATTAAGAAATCTAAAGAGATCAACAACCAGAACCAGTTACAAAGCATACAATAAAAACATAACTTTTTTTTTTTTTTTTTTTTTGGTTTTTCCAGACAGGGTTTCTCTGTGTAGTCCTGGCTGTCCTGGAACTCACTCTGTAGACCAGGCTGGCCTCGAACTCAGAAATCCGCCTGACTCTGCCTCCCAGGTGCTGGGACTACAGGCGTGCGCCACCATGCCCAGCTAAAACATAACTTAAGACAGTCAGCACCCACTGGAGCATTGTGTCTGAGTCGGGAGACAGCTTCAGCAAGCCAACGAGGCATGAGCTGCCGTTCTTAGGCCTGTGAGATGGCCCAGCAGAGAAAGGCATTTGCTACCAAGTCTGACAACCTGAGTTAACTCAGAATCTACACAACTGGAGTGAAAAAACTCCCACATTGCCCTCCACACACCCACTGTGACATGTACATGTTTATTATTGTTATGTTTCCATAAGAGATCTGACAGTAAAAAAATTGATGTTAAGTATATTAAATTTTAAGTACTATTCCTAAGCCTAGAAAGAACACTAAAGAAAATGGCATTATATTAATGTACCTAATTATTAAGAAAAATTAAAATATTAATCACCACATAATTTAAGAAATACAAACTACACCTGAATAAATCATATGACTATCCAGTTATCAAACCTAAATGCTTCCAAAATTAAATGCTTCCTGACTACTTTTTCCTAAAAATGACTATAGAGAAAATTATCAGCACCTAAATGTATTATATACCAGAATTAGAGATAAGTCACACATAGCTGCAATTCAATGACTATGTAACTGAAATTTTACCAGAAGATGCCCTCTTACGTTCTTAAAGCCCACAGATTACAACCACCTTTCTCTTTTTTTTTTTTTTTTTTTTGGTTTTTCGAGACAGGGTTTCTCTGTGTAGCCCTGGCTGTCCTGGAACTTACTCTGTAGACCAGGCTGGCCTCGAACTCAGAAATCCGCCTGCCTCTGCCTCCCAAGTGCTGGGATTACAGGCATGCGCCACCACGCCCGGCTCACCTTTCTCTTTTTTAAATTCTAAAAACCTTAGTTAGTTAATTACGGGTGGGCACATTCCTGCCACAACATAAGTGCTTGTGGGGGCTGGGGGACAACCTGCAGGGGCTGTTTCTCTCCGACCACACGGGACGGCTTGGCGCCAGGTGCCGTTACTACTGCACCAGCCTGTCAGTGTCCTTTCTCTTTTGCTGACACTATTTGGAGAAACACTTTGTTTTGCAGCCGTTAGGAAAGGCGCATGCTATCTGGCTCCATCCACTTCTGACTCCAGCCTGCATCAGGAAACAAGATGTCATTGAACAGACTTGTCCTGGAAGTGCTCCTGAGCCGAGGCACTGATGTCCTAACAGCGTTTCACAGGGTCATGGGAGCCAGTGTCAGGTGCAGTATGATCCAGAGCAGAGCGACGGCAGCAGAAAGCCCAGAGTGTGCAATGAAATCTTACTAGAATGGACAGAACCTAAACATGAACTCATAAGACATTCAGGCAAGAAGAATCCTGAAAATCACCCACAGGTCCAACAGAGACACCATATGCTTGAATGTCTGTTTCTAAGTTTCTACCAAGTGAGTTTTCTGAGAATTCAAGAATAAATAAGAGTGAAAGAGTTAGTTCGTCATCCTCTGAGATAAGCCTATCATATCTTTGAAGAACTCTACTAAACAACTTGTCATATTGAGCTAAAAAGTAGATTTCCCTGTAGTTTCCATAGGTATAGTTTCTATTTTCCTAGCTCTGGTTTATGCCTGGACTCCATGATAAAATCTCTTCAGTTTTAAATTTTTATTTATTTGAAACAGGGTCTTAGGTATCCCAGGCTATTCTGAAATTCCCTATTTAGCCGGGAATGATACTGATCTTTTGATCCTCCCACCTCTACTTCGCAAGGGCTGGGATTATAGGTATGTACCAACACATCTAGTTTGTGTGCTGAGGATTGACCCAGGATACAATCATGGATTCTTGCACGCTAGGCAAGAACTCTATTTAGCCTTTGAGCTCTATCTCTAGTCCCATTTTCCTTTTGTGGCTAAGTATTTTCTCCTTTATTTCTTACTGGATGTGGTTCTGTGTACATCACAGATACTAGTTAAGTTCCTCTAAATTAGTCTGGGACCATCCCTTGAATCCTTTCCCTGTACTTTCGACAAACACTCCTCCATTTTAGTGGCCTTTTAGGAGCCAAGCAACTTGAATTAAGTAGGCGGGGCTCTGATTAAAGCTCATGCTTCTGACTTCCTAAGCCAGTAAGTAATTCTCAACAGGGCTATCTAAGGTCTATCCAGTGCACATGAGTCATTCAGAGAGCTCATCACGTAGACTTCTGAGCTCCTACCCACTTGATTATTAACTCTGGGAGAGACCTGAAATATTTATTTCTAACAAGTTTCTAGGTGGTGCTAGCTGCCGCCGACTCAGACCACACCGATTCGCTGGCCTTGGGGAATGGTTGGGACTCAGGCATCATTAGTGTCATTTGGAATGGCCATTATATCCGAAGCTCGAGCCTCTTCAGAGCCAGCTTATCACTCTGGGCAGAGCTCTGAGTCTGCACGTTTAACAGACACCCAGGTGATTCTTAGGTGAATGACGCTCGCCAGGAAACTAAAACAATTTATTTTCCTATAGATGTTCATGTTTTTTATCTTTACAATGTTTTGGTCGTAACATTTTGATGGCGAAAGTGGTAAGGGATAACTGGATTGATACCTAGAATTCTAAAAAGAAAAACAAGTATCAATTCAAGCTGGGCATGATGGCACAGGCCTGTCAACCTAGCACCTGGAAGGCAGATGAATTTCTCTAAGTTCAAGACCACCCTGGTCTACATAGCAAGTTATAGGCAGGCCAGGGCCACAAAGTAAGGTTCTGTCTGAAAACATAAGTGAACAAACAAATATGACTCTCTTTTTTTTCTTTTTCTGTAGCCCAGGCTTGTCTTAAACAACCCTCTTGCCTCCAGAGAACTGGTACTACAGGTGTGATCTGCCACACCCAGCTCCCTCCCTGTTCTTCTCTCATAGCCCTTTGCTTCTTCCCTTTCTTCCCCCTCTCTTATTTTCCTTTTACCCTCTTGGAGGGAGCCTTGCTATGTAGCCCAGGCTAGCTCTCAGTTTTTATTCTTCTCTTATAGCCTTTTGCTTCTTTCCTTTCTTCCCCTTCTCTTCTTTTCCTTTTACTCTCATGAAGGGAGCCTTGCTATGTAGTCCAGGCTGGCTCTCAGTTTTTAGATTTATTTTATGTCTGTGGGTGTTTTAGCTGATGTATGTCTGTGCACCACATGCTTGCAGGGCCCAGGGAAGCCAGAAGAAGGCAACTGGTCTCCTGGAATTAGAGCTACTGATGGCTTGAGCTGCTTGTGTGATAATCCAACCCAAGTCTGTCCTCTGGAAGAGCAGCCAATGCGGTTAACCACTGAGTATCTCATTGATGCTCAGACTACCTCTGAACACAAGACCCTCCTGCCTCCCCCTTCTGTCATCTAGTGCTGAAATTATAGGTATGTTCCACCATCCCAAGAACTGTTTCTCAGGAAAAATTTAAAATATCATAAATAGCCAAGCAGTGGTGGTACGTGCCTTTGATCCAGCACTTGGGAGGTAGAGGCCAGTGAATCTCTGAGTTCGAGGCCAGCCTGGTCTACAGAGTGAGTTTCAGGATGGCAAGGAGCCACACAGAAAAATCCTGTCTCAAAAAACAAACAAACAAACAAACAAACAAACCCAACCCTAAATAGCCAGGCAGTGGTGGTGCATGGCTTTAATCTCAGCACTTAGGAGGCAGAGGCGGATTTCTGAGTTCGAGGCCAGTCTGGTCTACAGAGTGAGTTCTAGGACAGCCAGGGCTACACAGAGAAGCCCTGCCTGGGGGTGGGGGGAACAACCTAACTAAATAAAATGCCATAAATAGATGTTGTTAAGAGGCATAAGATAAAACAAATATGCCATATACATTAACAGGTATGTGTCATGTGCATATGCATACATGTTAATAAAGGTCAAAGTTATCACTACCTTTGCTTTATGAAGATCAACTCCATACATGGACAGCTTTTTGGCATTCTCAAGAAATTCCAAGTCAGCCTGAGCTGGAGTCATGGACCTTTAACGGAATAAAAATAGAAAATTCAGTGCTAAAGCAGAAGAATTTATGCTAAAATCAATAGAATATTTATTGTACTTTATAAACACACACATTTGAGTCCTCAACATAATTATGGGATGAGACTCTTCCTACTACCTGAGCCCAAATAACTGAAATATGACTTAGAAAACAAAATTTAAAAAAAAAAAAAAAAGACACCAAAAAGCCCTTGGAAAAGCAAGCTCTTAATCCAGCCGTTTCCTCCGAGCTGCCTCGCCCAGCAAGAGCCCTGCACGCCTCTTTAGCCCCTTTCTGTGTCACACATGAGCCCCTCCTCCTAATTTTCTTGCCAAAGTAATGACCAAATTAAATCCTCAATACAATTTACAAGATCCTCTTAGCGGTCTTTTCTTCTCTATACCCTGAATTGAGTTATTATGGAAATTAAACTGGAGGGCAGCTGATGGTACTTAACTGAGACTCTTATTGGGGGCAGATTTGATGAAAAGCAACTTTCTGGTAACAGATGGGGTCCTGCCCACTGATCTCAACAGATAAATTGGCTAATAGAAGCACACTGATAATAGGACTGTCTTGTTATTAAGATGTCTTCACTGCCAGGCATATAATGAGGTAGACTTGTTTGAAAACAGCCAGTCTCACTGTCTAAACATCCACTGTGCCAGTCTCTCGTGTTTCTTCTCTTTTGAAGAATGTTCTTGAGCTGTTCCGCTAGCCTTCAAGACAAAGACATCACTCATAATGCTGCACAATTTGGACCAATTACAACAGTCCACAGTAACAAGGCAGCAGATCCCCAAGGAAAACCCAGGGACAAGAAACTTTCCCCTAAGACTGCCTGGAGCCACAGAGGCAGCAGGGGTCTCTTTGCTTGACAAGGGAAAGTCTCTGCCAAACCCATCTGTCTTTATCCTCATTAAAAAGAACAAAGGATTGCTTGGAACAATAACCACCAAAAGGAGGAAAACAATCCTCTCAGCTTTCCTGAATAAATGTTTCACCAGCTCTAAAGCATCTCACTTAATTTATTAATTGAAATGAAAACAAAGGGGGATGAGGAGACCGAGAAGCAAGCTATCCAAAGCATCTCTGGCAATTGTCACAATTACGCATATCTCTCTACGTAAGTGATATGCCCTTCTACTTGAGGTTGCTTTCAGTTATTTTATGTTTTTGTTGTTTCTACTCTTATGTGTTGATAAACAGGTCCAGATCACCAGTAGGTTAGAAATCAGTCAGAGGCAGCAGGTTCAAGCCACATTCTGTGGACCAGACCCTGATTCCTGTGCCTAGAGTCACGTCTATGTCTCCTTTAGTCTCCTCTATGAGGTAAGAATCATAATAATATCTACATCATATGGATAACAATGAGGGTTTTTTTGGGGGGGGTTAATACATAAAATGTGACTATCAAGATCAAATTAGATTATGGTTGTGAAACTGCTTTGGAAACTGTAAATGTTTACTACTACTAGAATTTTAGTTTTCTAATAGTTCAGTGGTCCATCTACATACAGATCATAAAAAAAATTACAAAAAAACAATATGGCGCTAGGTACAGTGGCATGCACCTGTAATTCCAACACCTGGGAGACAGGAGCAGGAGGATAAGGTGTTCGGGTTAGCCTTAGGTTACATGAGAAGCTGTCTCAACCCCTACACTCACCCCCAAACTTTTTTAAAAGAGAAAAACAATTAAATTTTCCCCCCTATATTCATTTTTCAACCTTAAGGGACATCAATTTGAATATACATATTCATACTGCATATCTAGGTAAGTTTCTCACCTTTAACACTGTAGTGTTAGGAAGATGTAAAAGGAGATGTTTAAACCTTCATTCTTGAAATTATTGATTCTTGAAGTTTGGCTGATGCTTTTTATGTTACTTTTGGACTTTTGAAACAATTGTGGCTTGTTGGGGGGGCGCTTATTTTATTTTGTTTTGAGACAGGGCTTCTCTATGTAGCTGTAGCTGTCCTAGAACTCGCTCTATAGACCAGGCTAGCCTCGAACTCAGAGATCTGACTGTCTCTGCTTCCTGAGTGCTGGGATTAAAGGAGTGTCACTGTGCCCAGAAACAATTATGATTTTTAAGTCATATATAATGCAAATGATTTTCTTCCAAGTCACAGTAAATGGCCAATCTAATGACACCAAGACTCCTGAACACTTTTATATGTACTTCCTACAAAATAAGGTCGTCTTTCTACACAGTGTCAAAACCAGGAAATTAACACTGACGCATACTGCCATATGGTTCTCAAACCCCATTCACCAAGCTCGGCCAGTTGTTACAGAATGTTCAATCCAGCTGCAGATTAGCGTCTGTAGTCTAACCTGGAACGGTCCTGACTCCTGGGCTCCAGGCAAGAGCTTCACAGTGAGGTATATCCCCAGCCCCGGGTCGTGTGTCTTTACCAGGAGTATCATGGAAGCAGAGCTGTGCCTGCACTGTATCCTGTCAGTGTTCATAACTTCACTGGATCACTGATGCCTGCCAGGTCTCTCTCAAATTCTTTATCTCTTTGTAGGAATTCTTTTCAAAATTTTTGGGTACCCGTCCATCAAGCTATTTATTTATGTATGGCTATGGACTTGCAGACTCCTGGCTGGACTCATTTGTTTTGGTGCTCTGCATGAAAGGCAAGTGCTGTGCCCCTGAGCTACATCCCCGATCCAGACTCTCGCTTTTCTCAGTGCAATGTATCATTTATTTTGCATACCTATTTTCTTGCTTAAGTCACCCGAGATTGGGTCACTGGGAGCTTCTCCAAGGACAATTTGTGTCCTTTGCAACATTTCTCATCTGGTTTTTGAGCATCTCTTCACAGTACAGTATAAAGTATGGCGTTATTTATGTATGTACCTGTTTATGTCTGTGTCTGTAACCACCTCTCTATACACTGGGAACCATGGGTGTGCACTGAAACCTCCAGCTGTAATGTGACGCCATCAGGTTCTTTCCCCCCTTCCCATTACGTGTACCATTTGTAACCTTTCCTTACAAACTACCCTAAGCATTTTGGTCAACTTGATCAATCTTTCCTTTCTTTCACCCAGTACAAGCAAGCTCTCCCTGCAGCCTCAGAACTCTCCCTCTTTTGACACCCTTCCCATCCTCTTATTACTTGGACTCTGAATGCGCCACCCTGGGCAGTTATCTACATAGAGATGCCCTCCTTACCTTACAAGGGTTTGGCCTCGCCATGTTAGACCACCAGGCACTCCTTCCCTCTAATCGTTGACTGAGCTGCTGCCAATATTCTCCCAGGCCTTACCACACACGGATACCTGCCTGTTCTCCTTGGACACTGACTCCCACTCCCCAGTGCCTAGGCCCTGTGTGGTTGTTGGAATGAAAATGGCCCCAGAGGCTCACATATTTGGATGCTTAGTCACCAATTAGTTGAACTGTTTGAGAAGGAATATTAGGTGTGGCCTCATGGGGGGGGTCACTGGGAGTGGGCTTTGTGGTTTCAAAAGGCCATGCCAGACCCGGTTCTACTCTACTTCTCAGCTACTTCTCCAGCACCATGCCTGCCTGCTTCCCCTCCGAAACTGTAAGCCAGCCCCCAATTAAATATTTTCTTTTGAAAGAGTTGTCTTGGTCTCTTCATGCCTCTTCACAGTTATAGAACAGTAACTACGATACCCCAAGAGCTCCTCCAGCCAGACTGTCTTCTAACCTAGAAACACTGCCTACGCCCCGCTGAGACCTGGATGTCCTAAGCCAGAGGCCTTGGCAGCATGGGTGACTGACTTAATCAGATCCTCCTACTGTCCCAGAAAGGTTTTTCCAATTAAAAGAATCATATATATTCACATATAAAATTAGGAAAATACCATACAAATATGGGGAAAATATCCCAGAACCATACCACCCACAGACATCTGTCTATGTAAGTACAACATACATATTTTCTAAATTAAAACAGTAAGTTAGGAGTAGCATTTAGCAGTTACTACTCTTGCAGGCTCAGTTCACAGCACTCACATGGTGGCCTACAACCATGTCTATCTAACTCTGGCTTCAGATAATCAGACGTCCACTTCTGGCATCCAAGGCACTGCACACATTTGCTGTGCAGACACACAGGAGAGGAGAACATCCATATACATGCGAAATAAAAATGCTCTTAAACCATAAATTATCCTTCACCATAAAAATATAATGATTAAAGTCTGTGCTAAGATTTTTGAGACCTCTGAAAGTCATTAACAAACCTGCCGGGAAGAAGCTATGTATTCTAGACCATGAAGCACGCTTCGTCTAGAATAAATGCAGGAGCAAACAACAATTTATCACTTGGAAGTCCTGCAGCTTACAACATACCAAGTCACAGAACCCTGGCACCAGCCAACTCCTGCTGATGACACAGAGATTACAGCACACTTCTCCTACGCTGACTCTGGCAGCAAAGGCATCACTGTCGATCAAGTGAGCGCCAGTGTTCTGTGGCAGCTTCCTAACACTGTCTGTTGCCTTTCCCGACACAGGACTGTGATTTCAAATAATTAAGTAGGGACAAGTGACAAGTCTGCATGCCTCCTTGGTTCCCAAAAGCAGAGGGCAATTACTTTTAAAGCTTGATTTGCTAGTGTTAATTCAAAGAGTTAATTATAGTTTCCAAAGGGCCACTACACCAGTTTCCTCCTGTGAAGGCTGTCTTCTGTTTGTCTGAGGAGTAGAGTACCTTTCAACACATTTAAAGCTTATGCCTCAGCAGGAGTTTCTTTGGTTAAAGCACCATGTTTAAAAGAATGATGGGTGTGGTCTTGTTGATGCTCTGTTAGATAAAGAATAGAAACTGAGCAATCAGATCTTCAAGACTAGAGAACATAGATGTCGGCCATCATGGGATTTACTTGTCCCATTCTGGACAAATTTACCAATCTTAGTGACAAAAACCCAAAACATGGTGCTGGGCAGTGGTGGTGTGCTCATAATGCCTACACTGAGAAGGTGGAGGCAGGAGGATCAAGAGTTGCAGCCATGCATATTAGTGAAGGATATAAGAGGAAGGGGGGATGACAGATGGAGGGATGGAGGGAGGTTAGCTTCTGCTGTTTTAATCAAATGTTTAAACAATGTTTACACAAATGCATGCCATAGCACGTGTATGGGGGTCAGAAGACAACTCGCAGGAACTGGCTGACTCCTCCTACCATTGGGCTCTGGGGACTGAAGTCAGGTTTATCAAGTTTGTTCGCAAATGTCTTTGCCCACTGAACCATCATCTCGCAGGTCCCTGGAAGAAAACTCTGAAACAAACCCACCTTTTTTTTTTTTTTGGTTTTTCGAGACAGGGTTTCTCTGTGTAGTCCTGGCTGTCCTGGAGCTCACTCTGGAGACCAGGCTGGCCTCGAACTCAGAAATCCGCCTGCCTCTGCCTCCCAAGTGCTGGGATTAAAGGCGTGTGCCACCAACGCCCGGCTCTACGAACCCACCTTTTTATTTACTTTTTAAATTTACTTTTTGTGTCTGTGTGTTTGTTATGTATGTGTACACGGGTGCTCACGTGTGAGAATACAAGTGACCTCCTTTATGCTCTCCACACACAATACCATCAGAGCTAGGTAACTCAGTGTAAACCGAGATCAGACTAAATCAGCTTGTGAAATTTAGCTACAGTAAGTCATTCAAATTAAAAAAAAAAATGAGTATATGGAGAAAAATACAACTGGAGGTCATCTAAGTGATATTGCAAGACTATTATATGTTACACATACATTTTCTTTTCTAAACTTACCCATCACCTCACTTCTTCCAAGTTACTAACCTCAATGAGACACTCAAGGAACCAGATAAGAAATATTTTCAAGGTAACAGGGCCAGGACAAGACAGAGGTAACCCGCCTCAAACAAAGCATAAGCCTTGCTCTTGACGGTAATCGCACATCCTCCCAGTGTTACTAATTATTTTCATAAAAAGCAGTAAAGTCAGTGCATTTGATGAAGACTTTACAAAATACTTTCTAGAGTAACAAGACCTCTGAATCCACTGTGTGCACAGAACCCAAGTTAGAATCTCCTATTCTCAAAATCTTAAGGCATCTAACAGTATACATTTAAAACCTGAAATCAAAAAAGTTAAGGCAATAATAGCAATAGCTACCATTTACCAAGCATCTGTGCGCAAGGCCTTGTGCAAAGTAGTCCCCCCCACACACACACATTATCTCATTTAGCTCATTTAGTTTTTACTTTACAATGCAATGACCATTACTCTGATGACTAAAAAAACCAAATTTCAATAAACCTAGAAATAATAAAAATTTTCTATTAAACTAGAAACAAAAACAGAAATTAAAAAAAAGTGTCCATTACCCTGATAAGAAAACTGAGGTTCAGATGACTCTCCCAAAGTTAAACAATAAAGGGAAATGAACTCAGGGTGACTCTTTCTATGATAAACAATGAAATCAATAACAAATAAAGGATCAAAACTCATGGCCAATATAAATACAGAATATCTGGAGACATGTTCACCTGTATGATTTATGCAATTCCATGACCTTCTCTTCAAGTTCCTTGGTCTGATTTGGAGCCAGTTTAAAATCACTAACATAATCCACGCCATGGAGTTCTGGGTCATAGTCTCCCAGCTCAGACTGGATGGTGTAAGACCCGAGTAGGGCTAAAGTTGCAAAGGAACAGGGCAGACGTCCAGCAACAATGTCCTGTCGAAGCTGAAGACACAAATAGTATCTACATCCAAAAGAGAAAAGATGCAGATGTCTCAGTAACAACAACAGGACAGAAAACAGACAGAAGAAAAGGAAGAAGGCGGGGTGGGGATGAAGGGAGAAGGAAAGGGGCAAAGAAGGCTTGACAGGTAACTGTTCAGTAGAGGACAGCAGCACGTGACCAGGCATTGTAACAGCTTCTTCCTTTTGTTTGAAACAGTTTCATAAAACAAAAATACTGTAACTATGTTGAACAGAGTTGGAAAGCAGTTTTAAAAAGGGGGAAAGCAGGAAATATCTGAAGGTGGTAAAGAAACTAATATCTTATTGAGCACATTCTATTACATATTATACACATACATATATAAAATGAATGAAACAATCTCTCAGAGAGAATCAGCATCTCAACTGAGAACAACTTTACAACAAAGTAACCTTAGACGATGCTACAGGCTTTTCACAGCACTTAATAATCAGATTTTAAGAGTTTACTCCCTCATTTAAATTTTTCCCTATATTTTTATTTTGTATATGGGTGTTCTACCTGCATGTATGCCTCTGTACCATGTGCATACATTATCCATGAAAGCCAGAGGAGGGTGTTGGATCCCCTGGTTCTGGCATTACAGACAGGTGTGAGCTGTCATGTGGGTGCTGGGAATTGAACCTGGATCCTCTGGAAGAGGAGCCAGCATTCTTAATCACTGAGCCATTGTTAAAATCCAACAAAGATAATTTTCTTTAAAAATGCAATGGGTTATTTTTATGTAAGATTTGTGCTATAAATTAAATGGGTTCAAAAGACAGGTCAGTTCATGAGGATAGTGTATAACGGAGATTATAATAATTATCATGAAATTTTGCTTTTTCCAACTCTAAGAGGAATGCAATAGGACAGTTTGGTCTTGCCCTCAGAGACTGGTTTAAGAGAAGCCCTGCTCACCATGAGGGTGTGATATGACCACACGGTATATAACATGTAAGCAGGGTTGGCTGCTATTAAGTTCCAGCCTTTTAGGCTCACTTAGCATTTGTAAGCCTGCCTTAAATGGATCAGAAACTTTGTATTTTAGACTAACCATTTAACATTTTTCTTCTGTTCAAAGTAGGGAAATTCCCAGAGCTTATAATAATAATTATAGTTATTTATACAGCTACTGATCAAGTATTTACCTTGTTATGTCTTCTGTTAACTGTGCTGGGTCAGGTGGATAAAACTTCACATTAAATGTGAAATTCCAAGGAACACCTATAAATAAAAAGACAGGAATTTTGTTTTTATGTCTAAATTTTTTATTGAAAGTACTGTTTTCTTTTTTTCTTTTTTTTCCTTAAATCTTTCAACACATCATGTTTGGGGCTTAGAAACCACCCAGGAAAGATAGACAACTTCTTTTTTAACCTTAGCACACAGTCTCGACTATTGTGGATTATAGTGGATTAGGAGCATAAAGGCAAAAGCCGATGAAGAAACAATCCTGCAGGTCAATGTGTTCACAGATTTTGGGTTGGAAATGTGAGCCATCAGGTCAGTGGGTGCTCTTCTACAATTTTGACAATATTTATATGTGATGTCATATATCACATATCAACATTGTCTAAAATAAAAGCTCATATGCACATATGCACACACAATTAAATGGTTGTAAAAAGAAACAAAAAATTAAGATAAAATAAGTTCAGCAAAATAATATTATTTGAGGAATCTGGATAAAGGCTTCCTATGAATTTTTATACTAGTCTCTTTTAAATTCTCCTTTTGAAATTGTATTAAAATTTTTATTAATACCTCATTTCTCTCCTTTCTCCATTTCTTTTTTCTCCCCCTCTTTCTGTGTGTGTGTTTGTGTGCGTGCACGTACATGTACATGCCACATGTATTTGCAGCTGCTCACGAAGGCCAAAATAGGTTATTGGATCTCCTGAAGCTAAAATTACAGGTGGTTGTGAGCTGCCAGATATGGGAGCTGGGAATCAAACTTAGGTCCTCTGGAAGAGCAGCAAGTGCCCTCAACTGCTACCATCTCTCCAGCCCCCTTAATGATTTTTTAATTAATTTTTAAATTTTTATGTACACTGGTGTTTTGCCTTCATGTCTGTATGAGAGAGTCAGATTCGCTGGAACCTGAGTTACAGACAGCTGTGAGCTGCATGTGGGTGCTGGGAATTGCTCTTCCTCTGGAAGAGCAGCCTTAACTCTGAACTGCTGAGCCACCTCTCCACCCCCAGGATTAGTTAATGATTTAACAGGACCTTCTGGGGCTCAAGAGATGGCTTGACAAGTAGGAAGACCTGAATTCAAATCTCCAGAACCCATGCTAAAAAGCTGACCATGGTCACATACGTCATAACCCCAGCACTGTGGGAGCGGTGAGACAGAGAAATCACTGGAGCTTGCTGCCTATCCTAGTTACAACCTCAGTGACAAGACCCTGTCTCATTGGAACAAGATGGACAGTAACAGAGCAAGGTCCGACATTTTCCTCTGGCCTCTGCTGGCAAGCACCACTGCTAACACACATGTGCATGCATACCACACACATACAAGAGTAAGTTTGAAAATGGCTTTCTTCTGAGAGCGCAGGGGAGAACGTTTTAAGTAGCTGCACCCATTTAAAGGAGACACAGTGCCAATACCTTACGAAGGTGAAAAGAAACAACTTATATTTTACTTCCAAATGTTCTACTAAACCCTATTTCCAGACACACATCCTGAATCAGGATTTTTTTTTTTAAGCTGTAGGTTACAATCCACTGTAAACCTTTTTGATGGAGGAAATATCTGCACTTGAAAATATGAAACAGCCAGGAGGTGGTGGCGCACACCTGTAATCCCAGCACTTGGGAGGCAGAGGCAGGTGGATTTCTGAGTTCAAGGCCAGCCTGGTCTACAGAGTGAGTTCCAGGACAGCCGGGGCTATACAGAGAAACCCTGTCTCAAAAAAACCAAATCCAAAAAACAAAACAAAACAAAAAAAAAAAAAACCCCAAACCAAAACAAAACAGGATGTCACCCACATAAGGGTTAGTAATTGGTAAAGTTTTCTTTCTGATCAGAGTAAGTTCCAAAAATGATGTTGAGTAAGAAAAGTCACATAATTTATATGACATTCAAAGGTCAAAATAAAGCCATATTTTTTAACAGTAAAGATGCAGAAGTAATTAAAAACACTACCAAAAATTCAATGGAATAATTATCAAAGTTCAAGGCATGGTGACCTTTGGAAGTGGAGGAGGGTGCAAGGGTAAAGGTTTTTTAAAATATAATTTGAGTAAATTACACATAATTTTCTGCATACTGAAAAGGTGTAACATCTCATCTATAGACTATCACTGGTTTAAATTTTGTAAATGTCTAAGTTGTGTTAAAACACACGCATACATTCTCTTTCTGTGTGTGTGTGTGTGTGTGTGTGTGTGTGTATGTGAGAGAGAAAGAGAGAGAGAGAGAGAGAGAGAGAGAGAGAGAGAGAGAGAGAGAGAGAGAAACGTGTGTGCTGCTGCTCAGATGTCAGAATAGGTTACTGGATGCCCTGATGCTGAAATTATAGGCAGCTCTGAGCTACCTGACTGGCCACAGGACAAGGGTGACTAGCCTAAAGACCTAAAAGAAAGCTGGCAAGAGAAAATAAGACAGATAAACTCAGAAAAAGATACAAAAGGCTGACTCTAAGGACATTTCAACATAAAAGATAAAAAACCGACTGCATTTTGTAGGCAGGAATGGCTACATGCAAACACTGAGGGAGGGTTTTGTACACTGTATTCTGATGCCCGATTTCTGTGCCCAGGCATCTGGCTATGGCCCGGTCAAGCCTCTCCAGTGCGAATGTTATGTAAAAGTTGTTTTCCATCACCTCTGACTGGCTAGTAAAGAGCTGATCAGCCAATTAACTGAGCAGAATAGGGCAGGACTCCTGACCACAGACTAGGGGTCCCAGGGTCCAGAGAAAGGATGATGGGGTAGGGGGAGAGGTAGAGAGACTATGTGGACGGACCAGGATTCGCCATGAGGTCGAAATGAGAAAACAGTCATGGGGACCCACATGGAGCAGAGTGAGCCAGGGCAAGACCAGATGGCAAGTAGCAGGCATATGGCTGGGTAGTAAACAGCACAGTCAAGTTAGAACAGCTAGGAACCCGCAGCTTTAGTGCTTGAAGCTTCTTAATAAAAACACAACATCTCGCCGGGCGGTGGTGGCACACACCTTTAATCCCAGCACTTGGGAGGCAGAGGCAGGTGGATTTCTGAGTTCGAGGCCAGCCTGTCTACAGAGTGAGTTCCAGGACAGCCAGGGCTACACAGAGAAACCCTGTCTTGAAAAATAACAACAAAAATTGCTTTATCTCTGTTGTCTTTTATTTGGGAGCTAAAACAGACTAGAGCCGATGTAGAAAACAGGTTTTTTGGGTAACAAAAGGGGCATAAGACACACACACACCCCAAAATTACATTTACATGAAAGGCATAACAACAAAACTGGAAGTACTCCCAGTGGACAACAGAAGTGCCCTCAGTGGACCATGGAAGGAGTGCCCTCAGTGGACAAGGCAAGAAGTGCCCCCAGTGGACAACAGAAGGAGTGCCCCCCAGTGGACAACAGGAGTGCCCCCGGTGGACGACGGAAGGAGAGCCCCCGGTGGACGACGGAAGGAGTGCCCCCAGTGGACAACAGAAGGAGTGCCCCCAGTGGACAACAGAAGGAGTGCCCCCCAGTGGACAACAGGAGTGCCCCCGGTGGACGACGGAAGGAGTGCCCCCGGTGGACGACGGAAGGAGTGCCCCCGGTGGACGACGGAAGGAGTGCCCCCAGGAGAAAACAAACTTCCATGGATAGGAAGAGCTCAACCTCTGTGGTCGAAACAAAACACTAACACACATTAACACATGTTAATTCTGGGTGGACGGAGATATGGGTTTTGTTACACAGTCTTCATACTTTGCCCAGTTCCCACTACAATTTAAATTTTTGGTGTTTTGTTTTGTCTATGGTGAATGCTAGGGAGGTGCTCTACCATGCCACACAACCCATCCTGAGCTTTATCCTACTTAAGACTCTGGATTGGAGATAGCTCAGTTCTTAAAGCAGTTGCCTTGTAAGGATGAAAACCTCAACCTGGCTCCAAAGACCCACAGTAAAGAAAAGTCAAGGCACAGTGACATACATTCCTTTGTAATCCTAGTGCCGGGGAGACGGAGACAGCAGATCCCTGATACTCACTCGCAAGTGAGCCTAGCACATTCAGTGAGCTTCAGGAATTTAAAAATACAAGGTAGGCAAAAAAAAAAAAAAAAAATACAAGGTAGGCAGTGCCCAAGGATGGGGCCCAAAGTTGCTCTCTGTCCTCCATACACGAGTACATACCTGTACACACACAATCACTCATACACATATATATACCAAATAAATAAATAAATAAACAAACAAACAAAATGTATCTCTAGACACTTAGCAAGTACAGAGATATATTCATGAATGTAATAGGAAATTAATAACTTGAAGATTAATTTAAAACAACAGATATATGATTGCTTACATATGGTGTGTGTGTGAATTTTTTTTTAAATCAATGAAATACAGATAGATGGATGAGTGGATAGATGGGAAGGAAGGAAGGAAGGAAGGAAGGAAGGAAGGAAGGAAGGAAGGAAGGAAGATAAAAAGGAAAGAAAGAAGAGAGGCAGACAAAAGATATGGCAATACTCTGTTATATAAAAAGAGGAGCTGCATATTTAGACAGACACAACCATGGTATGTGTTTATGTACACTCAGACCTGTCTAGAAGGAAGACAAGAAATTAGTTACCATGGTTGCCTCCTGAAAAAGAAACTGTGTGACTAAGACAGGGTGGGAGGATTCACCTTGTGCTATTTTCATCTGCACCTTTAATTTCATACTGTCTACCTGTAGCATTTACTTTTAAAATTGGATTTTAAAACTATGTATAGCATAATTGCTTTTGTCTTGTTCATTTTGAGACAGGATCAAGTAGCTAAAACCCAGGATCTGGAGTTTCAGATTTGTATGAAATTTTGAAAAATTCATATCTGTCTAGAAATACCTTGCAGATTATACCAGTTTAATTGCTTAGATTTAATGATGCTTACATTTTTTCTGGGTGCTACAAAGATGGCTCAGCAGGTGAAGGTGCTTTTTGTACAAGCCTGGCTATCTAAACTCGACCCCTGGGACACATGCCTGGCTATCTAAACTCGACCCCTGGAACACATGTATAGGTGGAAGGGGAAACTGACTCCATGAAGATGCTCTCTGACCTCTTCATAGATGCACATGTGCACACATACATGTAGGCTTACAATAAATAAAAGTACCCACAAGGTACACACCAAATGATGAAAAGGTTAAAAAAGAAAACACCTTTTTAACACATAAAGATCACTTCCTGACATTATATACTTGATTTACTAGAAAAGTTTTCATTAGGAACATGCATTTCACACCACCACCACCCCCCCAAAAAAAGTAAGGAGGGTTTCATTATTATTATTTTAATAGAATCTTACTATGTAGATTTACAGCTTGTAAGACCTGTCTCAATAACAAAAATACTAATTATAAACTAATCAATTTAAGCTTTTATTAGTGAAGAACAAATGTAGAAAGTTGCCAGTCCAAAAGAAAGGTTTTTATTTTATTTCTATTTTAAGAATGCTAAAACAAGCCGGGCAGTGGTGGCGCATGCCTTTAATCCCAGCACTTGGGAGGCAGAGGCTGGCGGATTTCTGAGTTTGAGGCTAGCCTGGTCTACAGAGTGAGTTTCAGGACAGCCAGGGCTACACAGAGAAACCCTGTCTCAAAAAAAAAAAAAAAAAAAGAAAGAAAGAAAGAAAGAAAGAAAGAAAGAAAGAAAGAAAAAAGAAAAGAATGCTAAAACAAAACCAAAATAAAACAAACCCACTCTAAAACAGTCATGTACAAGGTCTAAAGAAAAAGATTTCATGGTAACAGAAATATTTCTGCTTGGATGACAGAATTAAAAATCTGCTAATCGGGAGTAGCAAACATTGTATTTCCTGGAAGTTTCTTCAAAAACAAATGAAACTAAAGTGACAGCTATTGTCCTTAATCAAGACAAGCCATCCTAAAGGCCCATTGGGTCTGCGGCTGTGAAATGCCAATCTACACATTTTCCATCCCAGAACAGCAGTCTGAGCAGGGCACGTAACACTAAGGCACGCTCAAGCTACAAGAGAAGTCCTGTTGCCAGAAAGCCGGTAACAAACAAGTCTTCCTTCATTTTCCTTCTTTATATTTGCAAAAGGACGGCAGACAAATAACCCTCCCTCATCTCAGGGCATGTGCTCTGGAGTAGTCCATGAAACCTGAAATCTTGAATAGTATTGAACCCTATAAATATTTCATATATTTTCATATATGTACACACACACCTCACAATGTTGAGAACACACCTTTTCACCTAAAAGACATACTTGGTAGCTTCTCTTCAGCCTAACCAAATTGCCAACAGGACAACTCTTGTACTTTGCAGCCATTATTAAATGAAGAAAGGCTTATTTCTCCCGAGCCTGTGCTAGTCTATCTGATAACCTCGCAGCTACCAAGAGATGAGTGTGCACTCACAGGATACAGTGTGGGTACACTGGATAAAGGGTGACTCATGGCCTAGACATGGCGGTGCAGGGTCACACAAGGCTTTATCTCCACCCAGAAAAGCACACAACTCAGAGGTTACCAGACCACAATTAAGTGGAATTACAAAGAGGAGAAGCTACTCCACAGAGAGAAAAGCATGGAGAAAGCTAAAACACAGGAATGTGGTTGTAGCTCATGTGTAAGGCCCTGAGTCCAATTCCTAACACCAAAAAGAGAAAGGAGAGGAAAACAACAGCACAAAGAACCCAACAGTCTAGAACCCTAAAGGAACAAGCCTCACAGCAGCTCCTGCCAGTGGCGAGGACAGTCTCCGTCTCTGCCATTGAGGGCTGACTCTCACAATTAAAAAATCTGACCCACATCTCAATAATGTCAACCTTTACTATATTTTTCTACTATGGAATCGGCCCTCCATTCCAGGGAAAAGTTTTATCTTTATTTCAAAGCAGTCTGCAACAGCCAGGACGCTCGGTGCCCAACGCACAACCAGTGATGGCTGGAAATCCTCTGGCCCAACTAGAGAGAGAACTATCAAAGGGCCGTGTCTACTTACCTCGAACCTGCTTTTTTATTTCTTTGGCAGAATCCAGCCATGTCTGTAAAAAAGAAGAAAAGGCGTTCACACAGAGCTCCAGACACACAAACAATTCAGCATGGAGGCAGCTCACCGGCCACCCTGGGGAAAACGCCTCCAGATGAACCTATATTTCCCCTGGAGGCCTTTGTGTTAATTTTTCAAAGCACAGTGGTTCTCCACAGCAAAAAAAGGAAACCAGAGGTTGGTTTGAATCCACACTCCAGTATGTCCTGGCTGAGTAACTAGAGCCTCTCTACCTAAGTTCCTTCATCTCTAAAATGTGAATTTTGTCATAGTATCTATCTCACATAGCTGCTCATATATGTAAGTCAGCTTATAAACAGCAAATGGGAAATAAGTGTGTGCTATTTATAGTAAACAGGAAAGATCAGGAAAGATCTAGAATCAGAATAATTGACAACTTCCTAATCGTATTTTCTCCTCTAACCTCTGGTCTTGTTCAAATTTTCTATGTCAACACAGTCTCTGGTGCATGGTTCATTACCCAGTTAATGTTTACTGAATGAATATATCTTGCCCTGTCCCCAATCTCTCCCTTCTATGTTCTTACACCCAACTTAAGAGTCTACACATCACTAGAGCAGGCCTCTTCAACCTACAATATCACCTGCAACATAATGGCACTTTAAAAAGCCTCACAACCCTTCACAGACCTCTAGGAGAGATGTTTAAAGACAAAAACTGCTAAATTTCTAGAATTATTTAGAACATTTTGTTTTGTTTTGTTTTGTTTTGTTTTGTTTTGTTTTGTTTTGTGATAGGGTCTCATTATATAGATGGTCTAGAACTCAGTATGTAAACCAGGATAGCCTTGAACTCACAGAAATCTATCTGCCTCTGTCTCCCAAGAGCTGGAATTAAGGTATGTACCACCACGCTCAGCATATTTACAACGTTAGATCTTAAACTATATTAAATTGTTTAAAACTACTATATGTGTATATACATATATATGTATATACACACACACACACACACACACACACACACATACACACATTTTGGATGAAACCCGTTGGTAGAATACAAGCTTACATGTGCAAGGTTCCCTGGCTTAATAGTCCACACACACACATACTCACACACATACTCAATCACACATGTATATATTACACACACACACTCACTCACACTCATGTATATATTATACACACACTCACACACAATGTACACATTACACACCCACACACATACTCACATACAGGTACACATTACACACACACGTACATATTACACACCCACACACATACTCACACACACGTACACATTATACACTCACACACAGCACATACACACTCACATAAAAATTAAGCGTGCACTTGTTAGAGCCCTGTCATAGAGGAAGAGCCTGAGGCTTGTCCTTTGCCTCTCATCTGGTCAGAGGTAAGGGAATTTAAACACAAATGCTCAGACTGGAGGCCCCTCTGCAAACCCTTGGCTTGAATGCTTCCTGATGGTGCCCACAGCAGGGTGCTCCGTATTCTCCACTGTTTTAAGAGACTTTCCAGCTCTTCATTACAGGGATCCCATAAGCAATTCTGACTCTGGGGCTAAAATCCCCACCAAGCTGACATAGAAAAAGGCAAATCCAGATTTGTGTCAGTCACATGGGAGCTTCAAAGTCTAAGCTATCTTACAGAAGCAGTTACTGAGTAGGGGTGAGAGGGCTAAGCAGGTAAAATCACCCGCTGCCAACCAAGCCTGAGTCTAATCCCCAAGCTCTGTGGTGGAAGGAGGCCACCAACTCCCAAAAGTTGTCCTCTGACCACCATCCACGTGTTACCCCTAATCCTAACCCCCACCTAAGATAAATTAATACAATTTATAATTTTTTGAACAAGATTAAAGGCCAAGGTTAAAAACAGATCAAAAGCAGAAACAAACCTTTTAGTAATAATATAATCAGTACGTGTGCTTCTTTGCTCAATTTAAAACGTTCAATTCTTGGTATTGTTTTCAGCCAACAAACATTTGAGGAATGATCCGATGTGGACGGCATTGTGATTATAAAGAGATGGCTCAGCAGTTAAGAGCACTGGCTGCTCTGCCTAAGGACCCAGGTTCAATTCTCTGCACCCACACGGCAGCTCACAACTGTCTATAACTCAAGTTTCAAGGGATCTGGTACCCTCATAAATATGCAGGCAAAACACCAATGCACATAAAATTTAAAGATAAACAAAAACTAACACTTAAGGAGCCAAGCAGTCACTAATGAGAGATGAGTGAACAACCATTTGCTCGCCCTGGGTGTGACTGCCGCGGTGCTGCCCTGAAGCCCGGAGCATCTCAGAACACAGATCTGAAGGAACTTTAGGAAACAGATCTGGGGAGTCTGAGTCTTGAAATGCAGAGGTCAGTCAGACAAAGAAAAAATCAAATTAGATAGCTACAGAAGCACAAAATAGCTGCTGTGCATAGTTCAGCACAACTTGAATGCGGAGGTAATCATGGAAGACAGAGGTACCACTGGAAGTAGTCAGGGCTAGAACGCAGAGACAGCACTATGCTGAGAAACCTGGGCCGCATCAAGCTCTAGGCAAGCGGGAGCCACTGACGGGTTTAAAATAAAGGAATGACAGTCACAGGAAGTGTGACTCTCGTCAGAGGCTATACTGAGAGCACATACTGAGGTCTAGTAAGAATAAGGGATAAGGCTCCAGGTCTTAACCTTCCCACCCACCACTCATTAGCTGTATAACCATGATATGGGGCAATCTTGCTGAGTTTCAGCTTCTCTTGAAGATGAGAAAAAGCACTTTAGTAATAATACATATTCTCGTTCTCTCTCTCTCTCTCTCTCTCTCTCTCTCTCTCTCTCTGTGTGTGTGTGTGTGTGTGTGTGTGTGTGTGTGTGTGTAAATTCTAGGAGGAAATCTGAGAATAAGAGAGACTGCAGGCATGGATGTCCTGGAGAGGCAGGTATAAACACTGTCACCGACATGGGAAGGGGAATTTACCAGCAGCTTACACTGCAGTCTCTTTACCTTAGAGGTTGTGCTGTCCCACACGGCTAAACCAAAGTAGTCTTCTTCCAGCAGGTTTAGGTGCTCACATACTCGCTTAAGCAAATCTTGTCCCTTAGCATGTTTCTGTGAAGATACACAAATACTACTTAAGGTTCTTGTGTTTATCACAAAAAAAAATTTCAAAAAGTGTTATTTTCCAATTTCCTTTTTTACCTTTTATAACAAATACATTCTCAGATAACTGCACAATAAAACACGATGTGTAAGATCTCTCTTCTTTGATATATCAGTTTATAAATGAACATATTACAGCATTTTGGAAACAGCAACAATACTGAGTAAAATCCCATCTCCCCTGTTCTCCATGTCCATCCAAAGCATCACATACACCCTCAGTGCAGGAGCCACTATGTGGCCCTCCAGTGTGAGAATCTTAGGTGCTAGGACTACAGACATGCATGGCCACAGCCAACTAAGCACACTCATTTACTCAGATTCTCATAGTCACATCCTACTCTTCCCGTTCCCACCCCAGCGCGCTCTCCTAATTTTTTGTGCAGTGTTTCATGAATTATGCAATGGGTCACAACCCAAGCAGTTACCATGATCTGTTGAGGTTGGGTCTGTTGCTATGTATTATAATGCTAAATTCTGTATCCCAAGGTCTAATTGCCTCAAGACAAGGAGACCCTCACACATGTCAGCTTTTATTGCATACATCTTGCCCCCTAGGTTATCTGTGACTGGTTAATAAAGATGCCTGCGGCCTGTAGTTGGGCAGAAGAGAGTTAGGTGGGGCTTCAGTTCCCAGGCTTGGGGACTGAGGGAGTGGGGTGGGGGGAGAGGGAAGTAGGGAGGGAGAGAGGAGAGGAGAAGGTAGCCAAGGTGTAGGTAGATCTTGGGCCCATGGCCATGAGGGCCATCCTGCTGGTGTAGGAGCAGCCCAGGCAGAACATGGTAAGTGATATCTCCGGGTTACTGACAGGGAGGTAAATGATATCTGCTCAGCTCTAGTGCTTTTAAGACTTATTATAAATATAAAGGTTTTGTGTCTTTTATTTCGGAGCTGAGTGACCTAAGGTGGGGTAGAAACCCCCAAATAATATTTACTGCAGCACTCATTAACTAAATTACTGGCTCAACCTGCCAACAGAGATAACCGTGGCTGTGGAAATCATTTTCACAGTAAGTGTCCACGAGCATGACCTGACTCCATACAATCTCTGAGAGGTAAATAGACATGCTATAGACACTGGGGGTTACAGTGGCTGGCCAACAGTGTTACAAAGCATTTTCCTTACACATTCAAACCACTTCTACAGTGGGCACTTAGACTCCTGCCTCTAAGGAAGAATGAATGCCCTAATTTGCAGGCCGTGAGTTAAAGTTAAAACATGCTGGCTCCTCTATTTACCAGCTAATCAACTGTGTCATTTCAATTAACAATAGCTAGCTCAGCTGTGAAACAAGAATTTTAATACCTAGTTTACTGAAAAACAAACCAGAAACATGTTAATGTCTTCTGAGAAATTTACACAAAAATTATATATATATATATATTTTTTTTTCCTGTTCTGGGGACTGAACCTTGTGTGTGTCATGAACCTGTACTATTACTGAGCTACATCCTAGCTGTAGAAATCTTTGACATAGCCTCTTCTTAATGAATCAATTTAAATGACTATTAGTAATTTTCATAACATCATTTTCTTCCCCCTTTTTTCTGATTTCATCCTAAATGACTGTCAATAATTTGAGAAATCAAGTACATTTCCCTAACCCCTTTTATTCATAATTCCCAAATCCAGGAATTCTAAAAAAATCAAAAATTCAACTTAAAGGAGTCAACTTATTTTATTATTAAAGCTCATTTGTTGAAAAATTCTGGCAATTTATAACCTTCATTTATCCATCTTAGAACAAATCTTTATATTTTTGCCATAAAAACAACCTATTTGAGTCAGGTATAGTAGCACATGCCTGTAATCCTTGCACTTGGTGACAGAGGTAGGAGACAGGAGTTAGGAGCTCAAGATCATCCTGGGCTACATAACAACTGAAGACCAGCCTGAGCTACATGAGTCCCTGACTCAACAACACCACAATTACAAAATTAAAGATACTATGTATTCTATATATAATATTTTAGAATGCTTGTGGTTGGATACATTTACATATGTACAAAATTTGACCCAGTAATAATGAAGTTCAAACACATGAATCACACATTTTATCCATAAAGCTTTTAGCACTTGCAATAATTGTGCATACTACAACCATAGCATAACTGGCAACTACTGATCTAGTTAAAGCTCCAGTCAACAGATGTTTTAGTTTGTCCTGAAGGAACAAAGACATTTATTTAACTGACATTTAGTCAATCCTGACTCAATTACTGATTCTTTCAAAAAAAATTAGAGATTTTGAGAAATGATGTATTATATGCATATTCCCCAACTGGAAAAAGAGAAACAGCAGGATATAACTTTTCCTTCTACATTCTATCTCTAGGGACTAAAGGCATATCAGATACAATGAATGACTGAGGCTTAGATCTGGAGGAAGGGAAATATTAGGAACAGAGAGCCTCTGTGTGTGTGTGTGTGTGTCTGTCCACATGAATTTGTGTGCATCGCCTGTTTGCAGGTGCCTGAGGAGGCTGTAAGCGGATGTCCAATCCCCTAGAACAGTTGTAGGCCATCGAATGGGTACTAGGAACCAACTCGGTTCTCTGCGAGGGCAACAAGTGTTCTAAGTCATCTCTCCATCTCTCTTTAACTTCTTTTTAAATTAATTATCTATTTAATCTCTGTCTCTCTGTATATGTATATATATGTACACATAACACGTATGTATGTGAATGTGTGAGTTCACAGCATACATGTGAAGCAGAGAACGACTTCAGATATCAGTCCCTTGCCCTGTAACTTATTTGAAAGAGGGAATCACCACTTCCTGCACCAGGCTACCTGCTCACCAACTTAATGGAACACTTTTGTCTCTTTACTCACCTCCCTGCAAGAGGACAGGGATCACAGACGCTAATGCAGCCAGTTTTGTGTGGGTTCTGAACTCACAGCTGCATGGCAGGTGCTTTTGTACTAGACATCTCCTAGTAATTTCTTTTTCAAACATAATTACAGGATAGCTGGAAATTCAGACTATTTTGGAAAATAGTCCAAACATAATACATACATACACATTATCGTTTGAAAAACAAAATGACTTTAAGTCCTAAGATCTTGACAGATTAAGGGAGAAAAAAAATAAGACTCATAATTTTCCTGTCCCTTGATTCCCAGAAAGCCACCGTCAACATTTCCACACACAGAATGTCCTCAGTGTGGGCCTTGTCTATAGCACAGGGAGTAACTGAGTGCTCTGACCTCTGGGATTGAAACGACTTACCTCTACCACACACTCGTAGACTGTGTCATCCAGCAAGGAGACCTTGCAGTGCATGTTTCTGTGTCTTCTGACGGGCTTCTGCGAAGCTTCCGGCTCCCTTTCTGCTCTGGACTCTGGGTCCTCTTTCACTTCTGTTCCAGAGCACTCTTCAATCCCTTCCCCTTCCTTCGTTTCAGAGTCTGGGTCCTCTCTGTGTTCTTCCTGAGCTGGCTACACATCCATGACAGCAAGTCATTAAAAAGGTACCCACAGCACGCCTTTAATCCCAGCACTTGGGAGGCAGAGGCAGGTGGATTTCTGAGTTCGAGGCCAGCCTGGTCTACAGAGTGAGTTCCAGGACAGCCGGAGCTACACAGAGAAACCCTGTCTCAAAAAACCAAAAAAAAAAAAAAAAAAAAAAAAAAAGGTACCCACAAACAAACCACACGCTCCTACCTCTAGTAAATAATATAGTACGATACGAACAGGAAAAAAAACTATTAAAGCAAATATAATTTGAATTATATTAACTATATTATATTTTTCTAAAAGGTATTATGATTTCCCTAAAGATGTTCAACGTTACTATTCTTAATTTTTTTTCAGGTAGAATCCTATCAAATCGGCGAGTGACAGTGGGACACCAAGCTACTGCTCTCACCTTATATAATGCTCATCAAATTTTTGCTGTCTCTATTCTATGATCATCAGCTTTAGCAAGGTCACTTTGTGAACTGAAGATTAAATGTTTTGTCATAGGCTTTACATTTTATAAACAGCTAAAAGAAGCCGGGCATGGTGGCGCACGCCTGTAATCCCAGCACTTGGGAGGCAGAGGCAGGTGGATTTCTGAGTTCGAGGCTAGCCTGGTCTACAAAGTGAGTTCTAGGACAGCCAGGACTACACAGAGAAACCCTGTCTCAGAAAAATAAATAAATAAACAAACAAACAGCTAAAAGTTCTTGAGGCCTATATATCTTGTACATATCTGCACTAAGCAAATAACTAAAAACTGTGACTACACCTTAATGCCTCTCTGCCTTGGAACATCATACAAGGCTGAGGGGAGAAGACTAAAGCTGGCCTCTCCCAGCAACCATTAAGTCCCAATGCAACACAGGAAAGCCAGAAAATAGATATTTTATTTATGTGAGTGCACTGTAGCTGTCTTCAAACACACCAGAAAAAGGGCATCCTATCTCATTACATATGGTTATAAACCACCATGTAGTTTTTGGGAACCGAACTCATGACCTCTGGAAAAGCAGCCAGTGCTCTTAACCGCTGAGCCATCTCTCCAGTCCTGAAAGTCAGAGAATGTTTTCTTACTGATTTTTTACAGTTGTTTTGTTTTTTTAAAATACGGCTAGTAGCCTCAAATTTGTATTTCTCTTACTTCTGTCTACTAAGTGCCGGAATTAGGGGCCACACTGGACTATTTTCTTACTTTCAACAAAACAAATCTATGGAGAGTTTTAACTAAATTTTATGAATTTTTTTTCTTCCAAAACAATACATGACTGACATTTACATATAAAAATCAAAAGACCAAATTGTCTGCCGTACTAGATTCAGGAATGGCTGACAGGTTTGTAGTAGCCTCCACAACCATCTCACATCTCAGAGAGGCCTTTGTGAGCTATCGTTTTTGTCCCAGCCCACTGGACTATTTCTTATATCAACAAGCAGTCTGTTGCTCCTCCCGCCGTCACGTGGGTGGTCCTCAGGCTTGCAGCAGCAAACACTTCACCCTCTGAGCCACCATACTGCCCCACCACTTACAGAGTGTAACTTCTCAAGGTACGCCCTATCCTAGAACCTGGTGTACACAGTAGGTTTTCCATAGTTATTTTTGAATGGATGAATGAATGAACAAACGAACGAACGAACAAGCATTAAAACAAATAGGTGAGTGCTGGAGCATGGGTGCATGCCTTTACCTCTAGCACTCAGGAGGCAGAGACAGCTAGATCTCTGAGTTAGAGGCCACCCTGATCTACAGAGCTAGTTCCAGGCTACCCAGGTCTACACTGCAAGACCTTCTCTCAAAGACAGACAGACAGACAGACAGAAAGTAGAAAGGCAGAAAGATAATAATAGCAAACAAACAAGCCTAACAGATGAAGCTGGGGAAATGAATCGGTCAGTTAAATGCTTGCCATGCAAACATGACAGAGGACAACTTTAAGGAGCTGGCTCTTGGTATCTACCTCAGAGGCGGGGTCTTTCATGTTTCTCCCACTGCTCTGTTCACTCTAACTAACCCATGAGCTTCCAGGTGAGTCTCCTGTCTCCACTTCCCATCCTGCCAGAGGAATGCTGGGATTACAGATTTGTTCTACCACACTGAGCTTCTTAAGAGGGCTTTAGGGATTTGAATCAGGTCACCAGACTAGTGCAGAAAGCCTTTCACCCACTGAGCCATCTATGCAACCCTAGATCTTGTTTGTAATATTGTTTTACTGACAGTCAGTACCTATTATGATTTCATACTAAAGTCGGTCTTTGGCACTCTGAATATACAAGTAATATTTCTGGAAATAACACTTAATAGTTTTAGAAGTCTAATAAAACTATATACCCCAAAATTTAGGCCTTTCAGTGAAGCGCACACAGGACTTAAACTTTAATAATCCAGATAATATTTTGTATTCACTAAGCTAGAAAGCATAAGATTCCTAGAAAACAGTTTTAAGTTACATGACTAAAGCTTTCGCATGTGTTTGGACAAAGGAACAACTTATGTCTCATTACACTGTGACAAAGTTAAAGCCCTGTATGAATAAATACTACAGAAAGAGCCGATGAGATGGCTCATCAGGTAACAGTACCTGCTGCCAGGCCTGGCTACCTGAGCTTGATTCCTGAAGGTCACACGGTGGGAAAAAGGGAACTGATTCCCCAAAGTGGTACTCTGGTTTCCACATGTACACAGTGACACATGCCCACACAGAAATAAATAAATGTAATAAAAAATTAAAACTATTACACAAAGAATACAATTAACATTGTTATCCACATCTCGCAGTAATGTGCGTGCTCCCTACGGGTTAATAAGGCAGGCGTGGCTCGGATCTCTCACATACCCTAGGCTGGCCCAAACCCATCACCTGGATTAGGGAAGATTGTCACTGAAGGGCCACACTGGCTGATAACTCTTCCATCCTTAATTCCACCAAAATGAACTCTAAACTACCTCACTCCTCTCTCGCTCTCTCAATAAAACTCAAATTTGTTCCACTGCTGCAGCAAGATGATATATGGACTGAATAAACTCATTTGAAAGTTTTCTCTTATTTCTTTGACTTATAAAGTATTTTTTTAAGTCAGGTTTTAACTGATGACATTAATTTCTTTAGAGAAGAAACTCTTCATGCTATTTATCTTTATCAATGCCTAAGTCAAGTGGCTCATAAAAAACAAAACCAAATATTCTTCTATGAAGAGTACAGCATATAATGCATCTTCATTATCTTCCCCCAGCCACATGCCTTACCTGTGTTTCTATACTGCTTAAGGAATGAAGATCCAAAGACGGGTCTGTTTTGAGCTCAGGTTCAGGAGCGGCAATGGGGGCCTTTAAAATGGTGTCTTCATCGAGGCTGGTTCCAAGTTCTGTCTCCTTCTGACCCTCTTCACCTTTCTCTTTCTCCGACTCTACTTCTCGGCCTTCTTCTTCAGAGACCTGAGACTTGGGCCTTTTGAGGAATGAAGAGAGCAGCCGTGACAAGCCCCTGCTTTCTGATGTCCGTTCCTTATTCTTGGTCAAGTCTTCATGTGTTGGAGTGTCCCCATTGGATGCTTTCAGCTTCTGCTCACCCTGATGACTGCCCTCTGCCGCTGCCGCTGCCGCCGCCGCTGCTGCCGCCGCCACCGCCTGGGACGCCTCCTCCAGCTGAGGTTCTCCTTGGCCTGAGTTTGCGGCTCCCTCACTTTCTTCCTTCTGCTGCTGATGCTGAGAATTCTCAGCTTCAGCCACTAAGCTCTTCTCTGTTGTCATGATGTTCCTATTAAAAAGAAGAAAAGGGAACTATTATAAGCAAAACACATTGCTCCAGGCAAACCCCTAAAACCTCAAAAAGCTAATGTATTTGGATTTAATCACCAACAGAATTACAATCCAGTAAACAGAAGATCTAGCATTAAAGCACAAAAATGAATTTACCTACACATCCTGAATAAATTATTAATGCCTTAAGTCATGAAAGATACACACATTGAGAGACTAGCTTAAAACAATATCTAGGGTGGTTAAGAACACGGGCTGCTCTTCTAGAGGTCAAGTTTAATTCCCAGCAACCACATGGTGGCTCACAACCATCTGTAATGGGTATGATGCTCTCTTCTGGGATGTCTGAAGACAGCTACGGTATACTCATATAAATAAAATAAATCTTAAAAAAATCTACCAAGGTCATATAATGAAATAACCATAATTAAATTAAAGGTTCAGAACTGTACATAGCAAATACACCTGCATGCTTCCTAAAACAGGGCATATGGGTACTGTCCTTTTAAGGTGTCAGTCAAAACTGCAAGATTTGCAGGAATTCCATTCCTGGAGATGATTACATTGAAAAGTTCTGAGAATCTCTTTTGCTTTCCTTCATTGTACTTCTTAGGGTGGAAATTTCTCCATTAGGAAGAACACACACAGAATCCTGAGCAGTTGCTATCAGAGATGACAACAGCAAGGACAAGTACACAGTCACACTAGCCACACAAAAGATGTCCTCAGGGTTCATGGCCTAATACCAAACGTTATCCTCATTCAGAGGCATCCCATTTTGAGCTCATCAAAAGAAATTTTCTTCTTCTGAGAAATAAGCTTTGGAATGCTCAGCATTTTTAAAAGTAGGAAATGAAACCATTATACTAGGAGGGGAAACCAGAGAAATGCTATAGGGTGCATTTTAGACAACCAATGCTGATTTATGTCATGTTTACGTGAGCGGAGAGGGCAGGCTATAAACCTTCCATCTGTGAAACTTGATGTCAGGGTTCCAGCACCCCTACTCCCCTACTAAAGCAGTGGCCCTGCTCCCACAGATGCCCTCTCAGCCCTGCAACACTCAGACCTTCTGGGCAAACCCCTCCTCCATTTAAAATACAAGGTTTTATGAGAATAAGATCTTGAGTCTTTTTTAAGCGATTCATTTCTCTCTCTCTCTCTCTCTCTCTCTCTCTCTCTCTCTCTCTCTCTCTCTCTGTGTGTGTGTGTGTGTGTGTGTGTGTGTGTGTGTAGGTTCAGGTGCCTGAGGAGGTCAGGGAGGGTATCTGATCTCCTGGGGCTGGAGTTACAGGCAGTTGTAAGCCCCATCTTCCCTAATATAGGTGCTGGGAATCAAACTTTCTTGCTCTGTACACAAAGGAAGCACTCTTAACCGCGGAACCAACTATCCAACCTGTGAGTCTTTTTCACCACCGCACACCCAATGCATAGAACAGACCCTGCATATAACTAGTATTAAGCGTTTGTGTGTGGTATATATGTATAGGTGTGTATGAGCATGGGGTGGGGCAGAAGGTTGGGTGTCTTCCTCAATTACTCTCTCCTTTACAGTTTTGAGACAGAGTTCTCAGGGAACTCTCCTGGGTCCTGGAGTTCACTGATTTGGCTAAGCTGGCTGTTCAATGCATTCCAGGGATCTCTCTCTCTCTTTCTCTCTCTCTCTCTCTCTCTCTCTCTCTCTCTCTCTCTCTCTCTCTCTCTCTCTCTCTCTCAGTGCTGTGGATTGCAGACATGTGACACTGAGTTCAACGTTTTACATGGGTGCTGACAATCTAAACTCAGATCCTCATGCTTGCAGGGTAGCAGGCACCTTTCTGACAGACCCATCTCCCCAGCCCCTTAATAAAAGTTTGGGGTTTTTTGTATTTTGTCGTTTTTTAATTAGAGACAGGGTCTCACTATATAGCCCCGGCTGTCCTGGAACTCACTCTGTAGACCAGGCTGGCCTCAAACTCAGAGATCCACCTGACTCTGCCTCCCATGGCTGGGATTTGACATGTACACCACTATGCCCAGTTTGTTTGTTTGTTTGTTTTTTGTTTTATTAGGATTACATGTGAAAGTGAGAAGGCAACCTGTAGAGACCAGTTCTCTCCTTTCACTTTATAGGCTCTGAGGATTAAACTCAGGTCAGGCTTGGCAACAGGTGACTTTATCCACTGGGCCATCTCAATGACCAAATATATATATTTTTATGATTTAATTTCACCTGAGTTCATCTGATATCTATAAACATCAAAGGTTCCCTCTAAATTTATTCAAGCAAATTCATTCACCCATCAAATACTTATCAAACGCCGGGCAGTGGTGGCGCACGCCTGTAATCCCAGCACTTGGGAGGCAGAGGCAGGTGGATTTCTGAGTTCGAGGCCAGCCTGGTCTACAGAGTGAGTTCCAGGACAGCCAGGACAACACAGAGAAACTCTGTCTCAAAAAAAACAAAAACAAAAAAACAAAAAAACAAATACTTATCAAACATTGAGCACAGGTCCAAGGCTTAGTGCCAATGATGTCACAGTAAACAAAACAAACAAGGGAGGTCTCTTTCCCAGAGAAGTTTTCTCTTGATTCAACTCTGATCCAATGAAACAAACGTGCAGCAGAAATCCTACTTAAGCTAGAGGCACCCTAGAACAACCGCATACACCAGAACAGAGCAAGGAAAGTGGGAAGCCCCTAACGCTTGCACTGGGCACTGTTTCTGGTGTTAGGCCCCATGTCAGTTACCTCAACCAAACCTTTCAATAACCCCACAGTGGGGGCAGGAGGTATCATCTGATCTTGTTCTTGAGAACACTTCAATTCCAGAACTACCCTGTCTTACAGGATTCTAGACTGGGTCAGGACTGGTTCATATTTGGCTAGGACATGATAACCTGCCCAAGCCAATACTGCTAGTAGGTTGCAAGCCACTACAAATGGTTTCAAAATAAATGAAGGCATAGTAATAAAAAGAAAGCCCTTAGACCTCTAACCTAGTTTTAAATATTAAGAGTATTTTTTAAAATGATATTTAAAGTACATCTTCTAGGGGGCTGGAGAGATGGCTCAGCGGCTAAGAGCACTGACTGCTCTTCCAAAGGTCATGAGTTCAAATCCCAGCAACCACATGGTGGCTCACAACCATCTATACAGCTACAGTGTACTCATAAACATAAAATAAATAAATAAATAAATAAATAAATAAATAAAGTACATCTTCTAACCTCATTTACTAAATCATTGAAACAACTCTGCTAATATAATACAACTGTGGTCTCTGTAAACACTGCACCAACCACCTACCAACTAAAACTCAGATTTAATTTTTTGCTCCTGAGGCATACTTGTACTCAAGAGAAATAAAATGGTTGTCACCTTCGTATCAGGAGTAGAAAACACATGTCTGAAATTATCTTTCATTAAACCCCAAAGCAATTAAAGAACACAAGAAGAAAACCCGGATGTGAAACCTCTGTTGCTATGCAGAAATGACAAGAGCACCCACCACGGGACTCCCTGCGTAAAACTGAGCACAGGAAGTTGAGGATGGCACATGATGTCCATGGACGGCACACAGAGCTTCTCATCTGCCTGACCAGAGGGGAACAGAAATCACCTCTGCACTAACATTTCCCAAAATGAAAGATTCTATACCAGCTTCTCTCATAAAGGCTTCAAAATCTGTCGTGAAAGTTCTAGCAAGAAAATAACTTAGTGTCTGATAATCCTGAACATACATCTTTAGCAGACAGACAGTACTTATCCTTGTGTTTTAGTTTTAAAGACAGAAGCATCTTCTAAGCAGCAAAGAGCTGCTTCCAGAAAGTGGAACATGAACACTGAGAAAACCTTTACTCAACAAACGCTTGCTAAATGAATGCAAGAAGCACACAAAGGCCCACGTTATCAAGTGTGCAGGCAGAACCATTACATCCTTTAGGACTCAAAATCAGGCCTTAGAATTTGGCTAACACCAAAGTGTGCCAATGCCACATTTCCCATGCAGACATGACACCTGCCCAGATCCAGCACTCTGGATATCTCCTTTCATAAAATCTCTGCCAAAATTAGAACACAATGATTGAGATACACATAGAATTATAAAACAACAACAAAAGAATCAATATATTTTGCCACAAATTTTACATTAGAAAAAAAAGAAAGTGGCGCATGAAGGCATACACCTTTAAACCCCGGAACTCAGGAGACTTGAGACTGGCCAGACAAACAGAATGGGTTTCAAGACAGTCAAAGCTACACAGAGAAACCCTGTCTCGAAATAAATAAATTAATTAATTAATAATTGGTTTTAGCTTTTTGAGACAAAGTCTCATATAGTCCATGCTAACCAACTTCAAACTGCCTATGTAGCCAAGGCTAACCTTAATTAAACTCCTGATCCTCCTGCCTCTACCGCTTGAATACTGGGACCACCAGTGCATACCACCAGTTCAGCTCAATAAATAATTATTCATTTTTAGTAACTCAAATGTGTCCTGGCAAGTCGGTGGTGCACGCAACCAAGTTCCTCAAGTTACAGATGACAGCGTGGATATGCAGAGGAAGATACAAAGCCACAGCAGAACCAGGACACCCACTACAGACAGATGCTCACTGCTGAATGATGCTATTCTCAACCCAGTACAAAGCCCAAAGGAAAGTATCTATTTACTTAATGTCACAAAGAGGTCTTTTGATTGTTGTAAGGAAAAAAATCAGCACTGAAGACAAAGAGATGCACTGCCATTCAGAGTCAATCTTAATCCTCCCAGTCCTGAGAACTGGACAGCATTTGGAATCAGAGATACACATCTGTCCTAACAGTGTGCATCTGCTATCTGGAGGCAAATCAGATCATTAAAGGCCCCATACTAAGCCGATTGAGGAGGCCAAATGAGGTCTTTCTTTTTATTTTTCTTTAAATTGTTCTTAAATTAACAGAGTTGGTGTTCCATTAAAGCTTTTTAGGTGAAAAACTTAACGAGGACAGTACAGTTTGGTAGCATTATAAAAACTATCCACATTTAAGAATAAATGACATAATTATCCACTTTTCAAACTGTCTCAGAGTATCTATATTCATGTTTATTGAGTGCTAACCAGGTGTAAGGTTTTGGCTTGGGTTCCTAATACACAAATCTCAAGTAAAGGGGAAATACATAAATAGCTGAAACTAAAAAGCAAAGCCTACTATTTCATCTGACAAGGTGTTCTCAGTGAATCAGGACTATAGAGTAATAGAGAACACTCAAAGAGCACTCAACTAGAGCAACCAGGAAAAGCTCCTGAAAAGGGTGGCTTTTAAGTTAAGGATGAATACAGATTTCAATAGAAAGAAACTTGAGGCTCATGAGCAAATGGAACTCCAGGCAAGGGAATTAGCATTACCAAGAACATTGCAGGCACTTAGGAACCAGCGACATCCCAGACTGACTAGAATCAGATCATGAGGAGAAGCAGGAGGTGGTGCAGTCAGAATAGAGCATTCCTTTAAAATTAGATTTCAATCAAAATAATAGCATTGAGTATCTATTAAATATCTACTTGATGCACACATTGTTTCTAATGTTTAATACATTATCTTGTAACCATTCTGTATACATGCGCATTTCCCACATATACAGCCTCTTCAGAGGTTAAAAAAAAAAAGCCTCAATACAGAGTCATGTACTTTAATAAAAATGTTAATAAACAATGGAGTAATAATTAATTGTAATTCTCAGGGTAACAATGTCTGTAATAATAAACCTGGCTGTTAAAGAACACTGGTTGCTGGCACAGTTTATTTTGACTAACCAGCATCATTTTTAGCACCTTCAGTTTGAAGCTCCACACATGCACAAATTTCTCTTCCTATGAGGTCTGCTTGAAGATGGAACAGGTAGACAAGGAGGTAATAGTTTAGAAAGACTTGATTACTAAATCGTTTGTTTAGAAAGCAGGAGAGTCACTGAAGGTTTCTAAATAGGAAGTGAATAAAAAGTGGAGACAGTGAAACTCCACAAACAGCCGGGTAAGTTCAGGTTATCAGTGCACAGGAAACAATGGGAATCCTTAGGGAAGCTGAAACTTATACTGGGTAGAGAATGCATGAAGCTGAAATCAGCCTTAAGAATAACTGTTACCCTAGTCTCCCTGGCTTATTCCAATTTCTGTTCTACTCCTTAGCACAAGCACTTGCAGGTCTAACCCTAAATGCATTCTATCACATTGGTCCACTCTGATAAATGACTTAGTAAAACACAGCCCACTGAGCCCAGTGGTACAGGTCCATAATCCCAGCACTAGGGAAACTGAGGCAGAAGACCATGAGTTTAAGTTCAGCTTTGGCTACATAGTGAAAGAGCTTGTTTCAAGCCAAACACAAAACAAATGGAACCAACTAGAAGAGAGGTATCTCACAGCCATCTAAAAACACAATGGAAATCAACTCAGTTCTGCTCTTTCTAGTTCAGTAAGTCACTTAATCAAATCATAAACGTAGTGCCGTCTACGGTGTTCCCTTTGTCCTCTCCAGCTCAGTCACTTGGGACACAGAGTGGCTCAGCTCCACTGCCATCATGACTGTCAAATCTACACTTCTAGATCAATCTACAGCCCCTTAAAGGATCTGGCTTTCACCCACCTCACCAATTTCCAACATGACAACAGTTCACAAGAAAAAGATCTAAGGTCTTGACTGAACATTCCACAAGAGAAATACAATTCTTGTTTGGTTTGTTTTTCAAGACAGGGTTTCTCTGTGTAGCCCTGGCTATCCTGAGAACTCTGTTCACCAGGCTGGCCTTGAACTCACTGAACTCAGCCAACTTGTCACTACTGCTTGGCTGAGAAATAGAATTATAAGACAGAGATCTTTAGCTGTATTTCTAAGGCTGAAGAGTCAGAGTTCTTATGTGACAATTCACTGTGTATTTTGAGAGTGTTACAATGTTACAGGTACATCTTAACTAGAAAGTTACAGGAGTGAGACTGGACTTGACTCTCCAGCCAGAATTCTCTGGAAATAATCCCTCAGTTCACAGCGATTACATTGTGACTTAAAACTTCCATTCAGTTCTGGTAGTTCAAAGAGAATGCATTTGTCAAAGAAGATGAAATAACACAATTTAAATTGACACAAGGTGATTCCTACAGGAAGAATTCACAGTCCCTGGAAATTATAAAGTTTCATTTACATAAAAACCAAAAATAAATTCTTAATACTCAAAGACATTTAATAATTAAATGGTCTGCTTAGGAACTCAGCTTATTAAAACCATCCTTTGTTAGCCACAGAGGACTGGGGATCTAGGATCCCCAAGGATACCAAAATCCACAGATGCTCAAATCTCTCATTCAAAACAGCATAGTATTTAACACACACACCCCTAATGTTTTATATCATCACATTTAATGTGTGCATATGTGTGAGAGACAAACAGACAAGACAGAGGCATGTGCCACAGAATGTATGTGGGTGAAAGTCAGAGGACAGCTTTGGAGAGTTGGTTCTGTCTTTCCACTGTGGGCTCTGGGGATGGAACTCGGGCATCAGGCTTGCAAGGCAAGGGCTTCTACACACTGAACCCTCTCAGCAGCCTCCGACAGGGTGTCAGCAAGCACCTCTCACAGTGTGAATGCTAACAGTTGCTCTACTACATCATTTAGATGATAGTAATAAGGAAAAATCAGCATGGGTGAGGTGTGTGTTTTTTTTTTTCCAGTTTTCAGAGTTGGTTGAGTTTGAAACTAACAGACACAAAGACTGGATTTATCACCAAAAACATGAGTCAGAAGATGAATGCCCACTGTCATGGAGGCCAGAGAAAAGACCTTATACATTGCCTGAACTCAAGGTTCTCTTCCAGTGTTAACATTTACAAATAGAAAGGAAACCCAAAGGTCGTTAGAGGAGTAACACAAACAGGTTATTTTAAAAAGGTTACACTGTAAGGTCAGTTACCGATTGCATTAGGAGTGGTTAGAATATGCTAGGCCCAGGGAGTGGCACTATTAGTAGGTGTGGCCACGTTGGAGGAAGTGTGTTACTGTGGGGGGTGAGCTTTAAGACCCTCCTCTCAGACACTCTGGAGACAGCTGTCTCCTAGCTGATGTAGAACTCTCAGCTCCTCCTGTACCATGCCTGCCTGGAAGCTGCCATGCTTCACACCATGATGATAAAAACTGAACCTCAGAACCTGTAAGCCAGCCCCAGTGAAATGTTGTCCATTAAGAATTGTCTCAGCCATGGTTTCTCTTCACAGCAATGAAAACCGTAAGACAGGGGAATTAAGAAAAACAAACAAACAAACAAAAAAAACCAAGCTGGGCAGTGGTGGCACACGCCTTTAAGCCCAGCACTTAGGAGGCAGAGGCAGGCAGATTTCTGAGTTTGAGCCAGCCTGGTCTACCCAGTGAGTTCCAGGACAGTCAGGGCTATGCAGAGAAACCCTGTCTCGAAAAAAACAAAAAACAAAAAATTTAGAAAAAAAAAAAAAAGATAAAAGAAAATTCAACCCTGGTACATTCTTTCAGACAGAAAAACAACAACAAAAGGTCAAATATTAAAGTTTTAAGGATATGCTAGAAAAGAACTTATTTCCCAGTAAAATCAATTCTCCCCAGACCACAGGGAAGTGTCTTTCCTTTACATTCAATTTAAGTACACAAAAGATCACTTATAGAAAAATAAGAAACCCAATGTGGTTTTCAAAATAAAAAGGGTAAATCTGTCCTCTCTCCTCTTGAAATTATTTTGAGTCTTTATGAAGACTTATTTGCCATACGGCATGAATCAAGGAATACTCAGCATGAACAGGCTGTTTTCAACAACTTGATTTTAATTTCAGTCATTTCTATGATGACTAATACCGTTGGATCAACTCATTCAAAGATATTTTTTAAATAAACAGATTCTTACTCATCTCCTTCTAAAAGCCAGAGAGAGAGAGAGAGAGAGAGAGAGAGAGAGAGAGAGAGAGAGAGAGAGAGAGAGATCCAATACATCTCTGTAGGATTCTAGCTTGGACTTAGAAAATGTCTATGTACATTCTAGATATATTAATGCTCTGGATTTCCAAGCAAAATATCACTGAAACCTAGGTGAGATGAAACCCAAACGCCAAAAGCCATTTTCCACAGAACGGCTTCTCAACTAGTAAGTCTCAAAATGTGTTATTTTTAGCCATTCTCGATGGAATTTTTTAAAAAATGAGCTATGTGCTTCCTTTTAGATTTTTTTAATCTACAGAACATAATTAAACTTTATTGATTTAGTCATCACTATGAGCATCAATTACTGTGCAGAACTGATGTCCTAGCGGGAGAACAAAGTCCTTGGAGTGGCTGGCTCTCTTCCAGTCTTGAAGTCTGCCTTTGATGGTTCTGAGCAGTAGCAGTCAGCTCATACACTGCTGCTCTTGAGGCCTGTCAAACAAGCAGCTTGCAACATCGTCTATTCTAATGAACTAATTCACTATTAGCAAAGTTGAATAGCCAACCATGTTAAAATTGTGTCCAAATTAAGAATAAATCCTAAGAACAGAAAGACTGAGTCACATTACTGGAAAGCCTCCAGTAATTTTTATGAAATTGATTTTGGTTCTTCAAATACCTTTTAAGTCCACTCTCAAGTTTCCTTTATATGGTGACTAGCTGAGACTATCAGATAAGTGACCTTCGAGAAAACCATATCAACATAACGACTGGTCTCTTTCTTTCCAGAGTATTCTAGTTTGCTTCTCTGTTGTTATGATAATCACCATGACCAAAATCAACTAGGGGGTGAAAGGGGCTTATTGCATCTTACAGGTTATAGTCCATGATGGAGGGAAAGCAAGCTGGAAGCAGACCTGAAGCCAACCTTGGAGACCGGCTTGCTCCATCGCTGACTCAGTCAGTTTTCTCATACGGGCGGGGGCAGAGGTAATGAATGTTACACCTGCTCACTTCAATCACTCATCAGGAAAATGTCCCCATAGACAGGCACATTGACTAGTCTGAAGAAGGCAGTTCCTCAGGCAAGGCTCCTCCTCCCAGGTGACTCTTAGTTTATGTCAAGTTGACAAAACAAATGTGTTATGTGCATGTATGTATCTGTATATATACGTGTGTGTGTGTGTGTGTGTGTGTGTGTGTGTGTGTGTGTAGGCTTTTTTATTAAACTTAAGCAATGGGGAGATGGTTCAGCAGTTAAAAGCACTGGTTGTTTTTGCAGAGGACCCAGGTTCAGCTTGCAGCACCCACATGGCGGCCCACAGCCCTCTGTAACTAAGTTCCAGGAGATCCAATGCCTTCTTCTGACATGTGTTTTAGGTTTTTAAGAGAGGGTTTCTCTGTGTAGCTCTAGCTATCCTGGAACTTACTTTGTAGAATAGGCAGGCCTTGAACTCAAGATATCTACCTGCCTCTGCCTCTCAGAGTTCTGGGATTAAAGAGTGAGCCACTAGCACCTAGCAAAAATAAATATTTTTAAAAAGAAGAAAAAAAAACCACCCTGGTGTGCACGTTGAGTTCCAGGGTAGCCAAATCTCTGTATAGAGACGCTGTCTCAAAAACAAATGCCAAAAAGAAAAACCTACCTGCTAAAAATGGCAGAGTGGAGAAGGAAACCAGGACAGGATGGAGCCAGGGAGGGACAGGGAAAATAAAGGAAGGTCACGTGTGCTACATTGTGAGAGACAGGGACAAAGCCAGCTGTCCTCCTTCAAACCCAGCAGTAAAGAACAATTGCAACCAGAGACAGAGCAAGCTAGTATAATTACCCTTAAGTTAAAATGTAGTTTTACTCTTAGAAAACTGTTATTTCAGAGTTCAGAAGCTGGAAAAGGTTACCTCCAGTTCACTGCTGTACTTTGGACTCCTACTAAATGTGTAGTTAGTAGAACTGAGTCATAATCCCAAGCCATCCTGAGATAGAAAGATAGAACCAAAACCAGCAAGGTAGAATTTAAGGAAACCCAAAGTTTATACACTGAAGTTTTAAAAAATAACTACAAAAGAGTGGGGGTGGGAGAGAAGGGAAAATGAACTATGTACTTCTGAAGCTTTTTAGAGGCACACATAATTCACTATTCTAAATAAAAATGTGCGCTCATAGAAGAACGCTTTTAAATTTTTAATTACAATAATAATTTGTTAATTTACTGTGTAGCATCAAAAGGACATTAACTAATATGCCATCCCACACGGAAGCACAATACTTGACATACTTAAGTTCGTGCCGAATATTTTCTCATGTAGCTTATCCTTTGGCAACAAAGATGGTTGACAGAGTAAAGGGAAGAGCATGTCCTCGACTCCCCAGGGGTGTGGCTCTGGGCCATCGGCCTGGAACCTGAGTCCAGAGGGAGGGAGGCAGGCAGGCCATCCCATCTAACCTCTAGGTCACTCTGAAAACATGAGGCTGTATTTCAGTTCTGCTAAGATCACCCAAAAGCCCTGGTACCTCATTCCACACCTAACTGACTCGCCTTCTTTCTATTTTACAGTTTCCTGATGAACACATTACCCTCTTAACTAGTATTACATTAAACTAAATCCTGGCAGAAAATGAGTTTCAAATTTTTCTTTAAAAATAATTATAAAATGTCTTTTTTTTGCAAAAATCTTTCAAATAATAAAGTAATACTCTTATGAGTGGCCAGTGAGAGTAACAATATCAATAGAAGTTTTTATTCTTCATAAGTAAAAACCTAATATTTTCCTTTTCTTTCCTTTGGGGAAAAGAAATTAAAATTTTAATCATAATTACAAGAAATACTTCAAAATGTATTCACTAATTCAAACATACATATGCCCTGATGCAAGGAACATTTATTGAACATATCGGAATATCCAAGGCATCCTGCTGAGAGCCAACATAGCCAAACAAGATCCCAGCTTCTACCCTCCAAGACTATAGTCTATTTTAAAATTGAGGCTAAAACAAGAATTATGTAATAATATGTTCAGAAAGTAAGAGACTATTTGAGCCAATCGGTTTTTTATTTTAAAAAAAATTTTTTTTGCACTGTGCACAGTGACACATGCCTTTAGCCCAAGCATTTGGGAAGCAGAGGCATGCAGACCTCTTTGAGCTTAAGGCCAACCTGGTCTACATAGTGAGTTCCAGGACAGCCAGGGCTATGCAGAGGCTATTTTATTTTGGCTATCTCCAAAAATAAAATAATAAATAAATAGATAAATAGAAAATAATTTGGGGAGTCCTAGAGAGATGGCCTGGTGGTTAAAACTAGGTTCAGTTCTTACAGAGGATCCAGGCTCAGTTGCTATATGAAGTGGCTCCAGCTGCCTCTAAATCCTCCAGCTCCAGATCTGACAACTTTCTGCTGCCTCTGTGGGCACCCCACAAACACAACTAGAAATAAAACAAAAACCTCTAAGAGTTTTGAGAGACAGCCTGAGTTAAGCAGTGAGGTGGGAACACAGGGCAGGGCATGACCTGGGGATGGTGGCGTTAGAAAGAAGGCTCGGCGCGAGCAGGAAACAAACCTATAGAGAAAGCAAGCACAGCAGAGAAGGAGAGCAGGACACACCCAGGGCTAAGGGGCACAGACTATGAAAGGCTGTCTTGTGGAATGGTCAAAAATTTGTATTTCACATCCTGGGCCATGAAAATATTGAAATATGAAAATACCACTGCCCTCAGAATTTTTCCCTCATGAGCAGATACAGGAAATAGAAAGAAATTGAAACAAAGAGACTGAACGTTCTCAACAGAATCCATGAATGATAACTAGAGCTTGAACCAAGGTTGGTGAGCCGGAAGAAAAGACAGACTTAAAAAATAAAAACTCCTGTGGGCTGGAGGTGCACAGCTTTAATCCCAGTGCCTGGCAGGCAGAGGAGGTGGACCTCTGTGAGCCGGAGGCCAGCCTGGTGTACAGAGCTCCAGGACAGCAAAGGCTGCACAAAGAAACCCTGCCCCAGAAAAACCAAGCAAACTCTTGTGCTGTTAATTTTGATGGTTCTCCTGATTGGATTGAGAGGCACCTAGGAAGCTGGTAAAGCACGTCTCTGGGAGAGTTTGAAGGATGAGTCCAAAGAGGAATAATCAGAGGTGGGGGAGACCTGTAGGCTGGGGTTCACACGGTATAAAGGAGAGGGAAAAGCCGGCTACCACAGAACTCTCTTCTCTCCCTCCTCTCCTCAGCCACCCTGGCTCCTACCTGCTGTGACATAAGTGAGTCTGCTCTGCCACACTGGCCTGAAACTCTGAATAAACAAGGAATAAATGAAGCTCTGAATAAAAAAACTGAAATAAATCCTTTCTGCCTTAATTGACTGACCTAAGTTTGAGTCAGCTTTTTCTAAAACCTCTACTTTTTTTTTTTTTTTTTTAAGTTTCAAAAACAGTATTGTACTTTTAGAGGACTGTCGTGATTAAATGAGCTATTCATCATTCTGACAGAAAAAAATTAATTTTTTTTTACAAACTATATTAACAAATGACAAGTGTATGTTTTAGCTAGTAACTTCATTCTGCCCCATTAATATATATTTGTTTCTCTATTTTCTATATTGAACAAGTCTTATGGTACTGGCAAAAATATACTTTCTCTTTAAAATATGTTGCTTTAGAATTCAGATTTGTAGTATAGCTTGGACAGATTAGGTATCAAAATATATAGATTTGATACCAGATAAAAAGTAAATTAGCAGAATTGTTTTTTTGGTTTTTTTAGATAATGTCTCCAGCCAGGCAATGGAGGCACACTCCTTTAATCCTAGCACTTGAGAGGCAGAGGCAGGTGGATTTCAGAATTCAAGGTCAGCCTGGTCTACAGAGTGAGTTCCAGGACAGCCAGGGCTACAGAGAGAAACTCTGTCTTGACAAACAAACAAACAAACAAACAAACAAAAAAGATAAGTCTCGTATGTCTCAGTGTGGCCTTGAACTCACAGAAATCTATCTGCTGAATGCTGGGATTAAAGGCATGAGCTACCACGTCTGGTTCTTCTCTTCTGATTAGAATATAATAGGATGTAGTCATCTGCCTTTGATTACTTATGTCCATAAATGCCCCATTTTAAAATATCTTCTTCATATTATTGGGGTTGGAGAAATTGGTAACAGTTGAGCTTGCTGTTCTTGCAAAGGACCTGAGCTCAGATCCCAGAGCCCACACTGACCCACACTGGGCAGCACACAACTGCCTGTAACTCTAGCTCCTGGGGATCAGACGCTCTTTTCTGGGATCTGTGAGCACCTGCACTCATATGCATATGTACATACAGAACGACATATATATGTATAAATAAATAACAAAATTAATCCAAGATCTAGATCAAGGGTACCCAACACTTTCACAGAGATATACATGTAGGCAAAATATCAATGAACATATTTTTTTTTAAATAGGAGTCTAGCTCTTACTTCAATCTATACAGATATTAACTCAATAAGCATCAAACCCTAAATATAGAACAAACCTTAAATACAAAAGATAAAAATTATTATATGAAGCTCTCAGGGGATTAAGATGACTTAGTGTAAAAAACATTTGTCACACAGGCCTGATGACCTGAGTCATCAGTCAGACTCTAGAGCACAAGTGCTTGTAATCCCATTGGCTATAGGAAATGGGAGAATCTCCAGAAGCTTAGGGCCACCTCGCCGGGTTTATGCAGCAGTGAAGAGACCGTGTTTCAAACAAGGTAGAAAGGCAAGACTGACCCTGGAAGGCACTCAGGTATTGCAGCACACATACTGGAACACCGTCACACACAAATACCCATAACACCCTCCACGCGCACACACCCTCAGATGCAAACCTAGGTATACCCTGAATGACTTGAATGTAGGCAACAGTTTCTCAGACTGACCTGATAGCCAAGCACAAATAACCAAGGAAAGCCAGGAATGGTAGAGTATGCTTGTAAGCCCAGAACTCAAAAGACTGAAACAGGAGAATCACCAGGAATTTGAGGCCAACCTAGGCTACCTAGTTAAACCTTGTTTGGGAAGAAAGGAGCAAAGGAGAGAAGAGAAAACATATCTTTAGTTCTTAGGGAAATGTAGTTGATGGCTGTAATTTAAATAAACATTCAGAAAAACAAGTGCTAATAACGTTGGCTGGACTCTCATACACTCAATGCTGGTAGGACTATAAAGGTACAGCCATTATGAAGAATGTAGTAATTCTTCAAAAACACAGAGTAACTATATTACCCAGAACTTTTACTCCTACAGCTATATTCAAGAATTGAAAATTTATTCACACAAAAACTTGCAGGTATTGAATTCTAGGCCAGCCAAGACTACATAGAAAGTCTTCCCCCACCCCCAAAAAAGTAAAGAAAAATATGTATACTAAAGTCATCTTGCCAAAAAGCTTTATAAACATAGAGGGAGTCAGTGTGCTCTCCTCACAAAAGGGAAAATAAACTTAAGTTTCCTTTCTAAAAGATTTACGGAACTCCTGCACTTGGACTGGAAGAAACAAACTTGACTGAAGACGCTCATTTGCATTGTTATAATGTTGCATATTAAACCTTTTCTTTTGTGAAAGTATTAGTCGTGTTAACCTATATATTCCCGAGAAATGTATTACATGCTAATTACTCACAGGAAGGACTAACCTATATATTCCCGAGAAATGTATTACATGCTAATTACTCACAGGAAGGACAAAATGCAGTAACTTGGTCAATAGCTACTTCACCGCTGAAAAGGCAGCTATTATCCCCTTCATCCATAACTGCAGAGGAGGAGCGGGAGCTGGCCACAGTCCTAGAGCAACAGGACTGGGAGGATGGTGCAGGCTATCTGACTTCCGGTCTGCTTTCATCAAGTCCATGTTCTCTATGAGGCTAGAGAGCTGGCAGTTATGGCACTAGTTGCTCTTACAGAGAACTTGGGTTTGGTTCCCAGCACCCACATGGTGGCTCACAACCATAGTTAACTAGTTCCCAGGGATCCAATGCCCATCAGGCAAAACATTTATGCACATGAAATAAAATAAATCTAAAACTGTCTTTAAATCGACGTTCTCTCTCCAGAGTACCATTTCTCCTCCATTCAACAGGTCTGCCACTTAACACCTCTTTTTTAAAAGATATATTTATTTTTCTTTATGTATACAAGTGTTCTGCCATCGTGTTTGTCTGTGCCAGAAAAGGGTGTCAGATCCTCTGGAACTGGAGTTACAGTTTTTAACTGTCATGCGAGTCCTGGAATTGAACCTGGGTCCTCTGGAAGAGCAGCTAATGTTCGTAACCATGGGGCCGCCTCTAAAGCTACAGTTCTTAGTGCAATGCTTAAAGGAAAACACAGCCAATGAATGGGTGTACTCTTGTCTTCTTAGTGCTTACTCAAGGGCAGCTTCTTTCAGACTGGATACTCTCCAAGATCAAGAGTACTCCAAGCATGCTTCCTATTGTACTCATTTAAGGTCGTTTGTCTTAAAAGTAAAAAAGTAATAGGAATTATTTTATGCCTAATTCTCACACAGTTTTACATGTGTGAATGAGATGGGGTATGGAGGAGGAATCAGGCTCTCACTGGAGCCTATGCTGGGCCTGAGACTCAATATGTAGCTCCGTCTCCTTCCTCTCATTAGTGCTGGGGTTACAGGTGTGCCACCACGGTTGGCTTTTGTCTAATGTAGCAGATAAATCTAAAGTAGAAATGGGCCTAATTCCCAGCACCACGTGACGACTGACAAGCACGTCTAACTCAATTCCAGGAGCTCTGATGCCCCCTGCTGGCCTCTATGTGCTCTGTAATGGTACGCAGACATTTATGCAGGCAAAACATCCATACACAGAAAAATTAAAACAAAATGAAAAATTTAAGTAGAAATGGTGTTCATTAGTTACACAGCATTTAAAGAAAAGGAAAAAAGAGATACAGAAATCCGAATGTAAGCAATCTTGACCATTTATTTCAGAGATAATAAAAACCTAAATATTAGTAGATAAAATAAGGATGATTTGGTTCTGTACACTCCATTCAGAACTGAGGAAGAATGAAGCTCCATTTCCCAACCGTGTGTTCTTTTACCCTTTTCCCCCACCCCCACCCCCCTTTACTTAGATCCAATCAGTTCTCGTTTGCTCCCTCTGACACACGGCTTGCAGTTCTACTTTCTAGTCTCACTGGCTCAAGACTTCTCCAAATAACCTGTGGCTGTTGGCAGTCCTTCCTACAAAAAATATTTAATCAGCACAGTAAACTACAACTTATAATTTATTATGCATCTTATAAAGAACTAGAAGAAGCGGGGCGGTGGTGGCGCATGCCTGTAAACCCAGCACTCTGGGAGGCAGAGGCAGGCAGATTTCTGAGTTCAAGGCCAGCCTGGTCTACAGAGTGAGTTCCAGGACAGCCAGGGTTATACAGAGAAACCCTGTCTTGGGGAGAAAAAAAAAGAACTAGAAGAATTCAAAGGTTCCCAACTTAAATCATCATTCCCCTTCCTTGACACTATGTAGCCTAGGTTAGCCCTAAATTTCTAATCCTCTGCCCTCTGTCTGCTGGATTACAGGGGTGCACCATCTCATCTAATATGTTCCCAACATAATAAACAATATATAAGGAAGCAGAAATGATAATTATCTTAACTGGGTCATTACATATTGTACCTAACTATCACAGTCTGACCCCATCGTACCCCATACATATATACAATTGCTATTTCAGCTAAAAAAGGACTAGGCCACTCACTCACTGGTAGAGTACTTGCTTAGCATGAATACCATCCCTAGCAGTGGGAAAATGTTTTTTTTTTAATTTTAGGTTAAAAAATAAATAAAATTAAGATTTTAGACAGACCACACATTTAACCCAAGCATTCAGGAAGCAGAGGCAAGAAGAATTCCTTGAGGCTAGTTTGGTCTACGGGTCTATCTGCATAGAGTATTCTAGGACAACTAGGACTATGTAGAAAGACCCTGTGTGGTAATTTGAATAGATTTGGCCCCCATAGATTCATGTGTTTGAACGCTTGGCCATAGGGACTATTAGGAGGTGTGGCCTTGTTAGAATAGGTGTGACCTTGTTGGAGGGTGTGACACAGTGAGGGTGGGCTTTGAGGTTTCCTATGCTCAGGCTGCACCTAGTCTGGCATACAGTCTCCTTCTGCTGTCTGGGGTCAGGATGTAGAACTCTCAGCGCCAGCTCTAACACCATGTCTGCCTGCACGTCTCCATGCTTCTCACCAAGATAACAATGGAATGAACCTCTGAAAGTGTAAGCCAGCCCCAGTTAAGTGTTTTCCTTTAAAGAGTTGCCTTGGTCATGGTGTCTCTTCACAGCAATAAAACCCTAAGATACCATGTCTCAAAAAATAACAATAATAAAGATTTTATTTTTATTAACATGCATGATGAGTGTATGAGGCGGGGTGGGGTGGGGTCCTGCAGACAGAGGTCAGAAGAGGGCTTCGGATTTACAGGTGGTTGTGAGCCACCCAATGTGAAGGCTAAGAATTACTCCTACCACTGAACCATTTTTTCAGCACCTCGTGTTACCCTTTTATATGGTTAGCCAGTATATGTTAGAAGATCAGAATCTGAAGACCTTGCAGCAGTTGCAGCTGATCCCAGCTCTTTTCCCTCTGCTGGGATTCGTTTACTAGTGTATTCTCCTTTGCCTCCAGCAAAGAACTACTTGCTTCCTAAAGGAGGCTGCACGTCCCTGATTCTGCTCTGCACTTATGATACCCACCCCGGCATCTCCCTCCCAGACAGGCTAACTCCTACAAAGCTTAACCAAAATGCTATGTTTTCCAAGAAACTTATAGTCCTTCCTGTCAGAATGAATCCCTCCTCTTAAGTCATTATTTACTTAAGACAGTGAACATCTTTTCATAAATATTCACCTCATATTTTTCGGTAGTCGTATAGGATTCTACTGTCTAAATACCATAGGTTTTACTTGAATATGACAGTTTTTCAAAACCATCAAATTTTTAAATAGAGGGTACTTTAAAGTCTTATGCTCAAAGACAAAAGAGTTGGCTCAGAGGTTAAGAGAACTCGTTGCTCCTGTAGAAGACCTGGATTCCATTCCTGGCACCCACGTGGCAGCTCACAGCTGTGTAAGAGTTGAGGTGTGGTCTTTTGCTATGTATTGTAATGCTAAATACTGGCCCCCAAGGCCTGGTTGTCCCCAGGGATGAGAGAGACTGCACAAACACAAGTGACACTATGTAACCGTGCCCCCCAAGTTATCCCTGATTGGTGAATAAAGACGCCCATAGTCAATAGCTGGGTAGAAAAGACAGGTGGGGGGCAGAGGTTCTTGGGCTTGGGGTCTGAGAAGAAGACTAGAGAGGAGAGGAGAGACACCAGGAGTTAGGGGAGTCATGAAAACATGGCCAGGCAGGCTGGCCAACTGGAGTTAAGAACTGCCCAGACAGAACACGGCAAGTTATAAAATGGAGTTATAGACGTGGAAAGAGATTCTAATAGGTAGAGGGTAGACAGCTGCCCAGCTCCAGTGCTGATTAAGGGTTATTATAAAGATAAAGGCTGTGTCTCTTTTATCTGGTAACAATAATCAAAGGTGGGGTAGAAGCGCCTGAACATCCATACAAATAAAATAATAATCTTTTTAAAGAAGACTGATCACTTAAAATAATAATTTGTCAAGCAACTTTCTAAGAGAGAAACCAACCTATGACAATTCTTTAGTTTAAGGGAGGCATTAAGTACATATCTGCTGAATGAACTGGTAGTTCTGCCCTCCGATTCTTAAAAACTAATTTTCCATACAGCTGTGTTTACTCACGCATGTCTCCTTTATGCCGGAGGTGTAAGACAGCAGAGCCTGAGCTCTCCCTTCTCCTGATTTTCCTTTGCCTTTGTTATTTGCCTTGCTGCAGTTTCCTAGCCAGAGCTGTAATTAGTGCCCCACAGGGATCTATACTTTTCTAATAAAGAGCAGTCTACTGAACAATGACATGTGTGCACACACAGCCATGTGTGTTCCTAACAAATTAGGAATATTTTGTGCATGCAAGCCTTCAAAGGATTTTAATAACTTAATGGGGGCACTTTATATAGCAGCTGCAACTGGCTCATAACACTGACTGGATTGATTCAGCCCTTTCTCTTACTGCACATGCATCTAATTGCAAGAAGGAAAACAACTCATTTGAGATTGAGTAAAATTAAAAATTCAGTCCCAAAGCAAACCTTAATAAGTAAGCCACATTTGTCAAGGAAAAATTTTCAATTGGTTCAAAAACTCATGTTTGTTTCATAACCGTTTACTATAATTTTTTTTTTTTTTTTGCAAAGTCACTGTTTATAAGCAACTGAAAGTGCTTCCAGGGCTGGCAAGATAGCTTAATTCCTGGAACCCACAGGTGGAAGAAGAGAACCGATTGCTACCAAGTTATTTTCTGACCTTCAGAGGTGCCACATGCTATGCTGGTTTACACACACACACACACACACACACACACACACACAAGATAAAGTAGATGTTTTTAAAATATGCTTCAAAAGATAGTTAAACAAGCAGCAAGGTTGTGGATTTTGCTCAGAAGTGAGATGCTGAATTGAATCCCCACTACTGCCAAAAACAATAAAACAAACAAGATGCATGTGGGTGCTCCTGACAGTGCATACATGTGCATGCACCAGATCCTGCCTCATGTTCCCTTTACTGTGCAGTCTCTTCAGACTCTCGATCAACATCAAGCTTTTCCACAGCTTGCCATTAGTAAAGACCTAATCTATATTCATTCAATAACCAGTGGATAGTTAATTAGAATAATAATCTTCAGACTATAAAGAGAAAACAACCAACAACTTACTTATCAAACATCTAATTTATAGGAAGAATTCAGATGGGAAGACAAGATTTGCCCTTCACAAGAGAAAAGTAAATCAAACTTCCTTCATTTGTATACAAATTCCCCCGTCACCTTCCTATGCAAGACTTTTGGCAGTGTACCATGGGTAACACTAACAACCAATCTGTTTCACTGCAAGTAAAGATTACTGATCCTTAGAGATTTTTCAGTTTATAACAAAGAGTTCAAAAAGTCATTTGCACAATACTGCTTGTAGCCTGAATATCAACTCCAATATATACAGATGAGTACCCACTATCCAAAGTGTTTAGGGCCAAAAGTTTTCAGATTTGAAAGGGTGGGATATTTGCAAATAGATGCATGGACGGGCGGGCGGGTGGGCAGGAAGTCAGGCTGACTGACTGATGACAGACAGACATACCTTCACCTTCAGATGGGACCCAAGTTTAAACATGAAATTCATTTTTACATATAACTTTATATGTTAACGGTAATGTTACACAATATTTTTAGTGTGCCTACATTTTGACTGTAATATGCCATGTGTAGTTGGGAAAGATTTTCCATACGTCACGTTAAAATGTACCATTCAATAAGTTTTAGATTTTGAACCATTTTAGATTTTTATTTTTGGATTAGAGATGTTCAATCTACGAAACTATTGTTTAAATACATGTAGATACTACTGTGACTAATCAAAATATACTTACAAGGTTTACTGACACCAGTTCTATCATAGATTATATTAATCAGCAATTTTTTAAAATTATTACTATCACATGAAGATCCACTAAAATATTTTACTTTTTACAAAGCAATCTGCATAATTAATGTTTGTTAATTAAGGTTAGAAATCCCTTCATGAGACGGGGCCATTTGAACTAGAGCAGGGTCTAATTTGCTGAATGGAAGAGCTTTCTAACCCGTCTGTGTTTTTTATGTTGGCAAAAAAAAATTTAAAACTCGCCGGGCGGTGGTGGCGCACGCCTTTAATCCCAGCACTTGGGAGGCAGAGGCGGGCGGATTTCTGAGTTCGAGGTCAGCCTGGTCTACAGAGTGAGTTCCAGGACAGCCAGGGCTACACAGAGAAACCCTGTCTTGAAAAAAAAAATTTAAAACTCTTAAAAACAGGGGGCATAAAGGGTAAAGTATAAGTATTAAAGGCGACTTGCCAGATGGCTCAGTGGGTAAAAGCACTTGCCATCAATTCTGACAGCCTGAGTTCAAGCCCTAAAACCCACATGGTGGAGAGAACACCCATAAGCTATCTCCTGACATAAGCCTGGCACTCACTCACTCACTCACTCACTCAATCAATCAATAAGTGCAATGAAAATATCTCTAGTTGGGTGTGGTAGAGCACATTTTTAACTCCAACACTGGAACCCTAGGAGGAATTCGAGGCCAGCCTGATCTACATAGTGAGTTCAGGCCAACAGGGTCACAGAGTGAGACTTTACCTCAAAAAGTTTAAGTAGTATTAATGGTTATACTGAAGTGAAAACGTTTCCTTAGAAATTGTTACTCAGAACCTTATTTTTTTTGTTAGGTTTTTTTGGTTTAGTGGCTTGCTCTTATTTCTGAGACAGGGTTCTTGCTGTGGCCCAACCTGTTTGTTTTGTTTGGTTTTGGTTTTGAGGGGTTTTTTGTTTGTTTTTTCGGGACAGGGTTTCTCTGTGTAGCCCTGGCTGTCCTGGAACTCACTCTGTAGACCAGGCTGGTCTCGAACTCAGAAATCCACCTGCCTCTGCCTCCCAAGTGCTGGGATTAAAGGTGTGCGCCACCACCGCCCGGCACTGTGGCCCCCAGGATCCTCTTGGCTCACCCTCTAAAGTGCTGGGATTACAGACACTCACTACCATGTGGTAAGAACGTAAAACTTACCACACACACATGCCAGGTAATATCCGTAAGATTCTACTCTATACAGCGCTGAAGGCCATTCATACTCCAATTGGCTGGTCAAAGAAGTTCAAGTGCTCAGGCAAGACAAAGGGTTTCTTTGCTCTGAGGAAAAGCAACCTCAGACTAAACTAATTTTAATTTTCCTTTGGGAATAATTAATAATCTTAAAATAGCAATTGTGCTTTGCAGCAAACAAGAACATTAACACTGGTTGTCCAGGCGCCAAGAGCTCTTTGTTCCTTTGTATTTCCACTTTGCCTCTTACAGCAGTGATAAATAGCGCAATGTAAAACGATGAATCCTCCCTAACCGTATGTCCTAGTTATGACAATATCGAAAGTCTATAATCTTTCTAAATGGAAAGAAAATGCACTTTTCTTGGAAATTATGGAGGGAAAAACTATGACAATAACAGTGATTCTCACTCTGAAATATGTATCAGAAACATGGAACATGTTAAAAATACAGGTGCCTGGGCCCCAGCCTAGCGTCTTTAAGAATGTTTTTGTTGAGCTGGAGAGATGGCTCAGCTGTTAAGAGCACTGGCTGCTCTTCTGAAGGTCCTGAGTTCAAATCCCAGCTACAGTGTACTTACATATAATAAATAAAGAAATCTTTTTTTTTTAAAGAATGTTTTTGTTAAAAGCTGATTATAAAGCCCACACTTCAAGTCCCCTACCTAACCAGAATTACCACCATCACCTGGGAGCCTGTTAAAGACAAAAATGTCATACTAGCCCCTCACAAACAGAATGATAATGGGGATGATGCTCAGAGACCTATTCCACAGCCCCCCAAGGTACTTCATAGTCACAACAGCATACTGGCTGTTTTTGTCTATCAACTTGATACAAGCTGGAGTTATCACAGAGAAAGGAGCCTCCCTTGAGGAGATGCCTCCATGAGATCCAGCTGTGGGGCATTTTCTCAATTAGTGATCAAGGGTGGGAGGGCCCATTGTGAGTGGTACCTGGGCTGGTGGTCCTGGGTTCTATAATACAGCAAGCTGAGCAAGGCAGGGAAAGCAAGCCAGTAAGTAACATCCCTCCATGGCCTCTGCATCAGCTCCTGCTTCCTGGCCTGCTTGAGTTCCAGTCCTGACTTCATTTGGTGATGAACAGCAGTGTGGAACTGTAAGCTAAATAAACCCTTTCCTAGCCGGGCAGTGGTGGCGCACGCCTTTAATCCCAGCACTTGGGAGGCAGAGGCAGGCGGATTTCTGAGTTCGACGCCAGCCTGGTCTATAGAGTGAGTTCCAGGACAGCCAGGGCTACACAGAGAAACACTGTCTCGGAAAAAAATAAAAATTAAAAAAAATAAACCCTTTCCTCCCCATCTTGCTTCTTGGTCATGTTTGTGCAGGAATAGAAACCCTGACTAAGACAGTGAGCCTGACTCAAGAGGATTAGCAAGAGTTCAAGGCCAGCCTGGGCTATGGAGTAAGACCCTGTCACACAATCAACAACAAAAAAACTGAATTGTAACTCAATTCAATCATCAATTTATAGGAAATGCAAAGAAAAAGCCTTGAGCTAGGCAGGTGCTGAGCTACATCACCATGTTTATGTTCTCAACAAATATAAACAAAGGAAAAAAATCCAAATAAGGGTATATTTTCAGATTAAGATAAACTTAAAAGGTATGTCAACCACCTGCCACAAGGAGACCTTTTCTGAATTGTAAGTCAAACATACTACACAAAGTTGTGAGACAACTGGAAATTTGAACTCCATTTGATGATAGTTACCTTTTTTTAAAGATGGTAATAGTGATACAATAGGATTTGTTTTATTTTGTTTTCAGTCAGGGTCTGGTTGCCCAGGCTGGTCTCTATGTTCCTAAGAAGCCAAGAATGATCTTGAATTTCCGATCTTCCTGCCCCCACCTCCTGCCACAATCAGTTTTTATGTGGTGCTGAGAATCATGCATGCCAGGAAAACACTACCACACGAGCTGCATCTCCATCTCTACGTTTATTTTTAGAGCAATTATCAGACTGGATATGCTGTTGCACATCTTTAATTCCAGCCCCTGAGAGGCACAGCCAGGCTGATCTCTGTGTAAATTCCAGGCTAGTCGAGGCTACATAATGAGACCTTCTTGTCTCACCAAAAAAGGGAAGGAAGGGAGGAAGGGAGGAAGGAAAGAAAGAAAGAAGGAAAGAAGGGAGGGAGGGAGGGAGGGAGGGAGAGAAAAGAAGGAAGGAAGGAAGGAAGGAAGGAAGGAAGGAAGGAAGGAAGGAAGGAAGGGAGAGAGAGAAAATAATTACCTTTAGGGAACTATCAAATGATTTATAGCTAAATTTGTATGATATCTAAGATTTGCTTCCAAAATATATAAGAAAAGCAGCTGGTTAGAAAAAAAGCATGAGTAGCTATGAGTTGGTGTTGGGGACATGTGGTTGATTACAGTGTACAGGCAACTTACATGTTTAAAATTATCACAACCTTTACAGGTTTTAAAATACAAAAAATTAAAGGAGACTGACAAGTGAGTGATTATAGCATTCATCTCATGTGTCTCAGGAAATATTGAGTCAGGAAAGGTTTAAAATAAAGCTACTTAGGACATTTAAAGTTTAAAACTACAAGTCTGAGTTAAGAAAGGAGATGTCTATGGTACACGCTTGCGAGCTGTTTAGTTTTCCTATCTTTTTGTTCTCTAAGAAAATAAATTTATGCTCTTTCTTGACTCCATCTTCGCGGTAGCAGCAGCGGCGCCCGCGGGTTAGTAGCCAACATGCAGCTCTTTATCCGCGCCCAGGAACTACACACCCTTGAGGTGACCGGCCAGGAGACGGTCGCCCAGATCAAAGCTCATGTGGCCTCACTGGAAGGTATTGCCCCCGAAGACCAAGTCGTGCTTTTGGCAGGCTCGCCGCTGGAGGATGAGGCCACCCTAGGCCAGTGTGGTGTAGAGGCCCTGACCACTCTGGAAGTAGCTGGCCGCATGCTGGGAGGTAAAGTTCATGGATCCCTGGCTCGTGCTGGGAAAGTGAGAGGTCAGACTCCCAAGGTGGCCAAACAGGAAAAGAAGAAGAAGACAGGCCGGGCCAAGAGGCGAATGCAGTACAACTGGCGCTTTGTCAATGTTGTGCCCACCTTTGGCAAGAAGAAAGGCCCCAATGCTAATTCCTAAGTCCTGTTGCCATCCTGCCCCGCTAATAAAGCCACTGTGCCCAGAAAAAAAAAAAAAAAAGAAAGAAAGAAAATAAATTTATGATGCTTGTATTCCACCATACTGGTGCCTAGGCTCGTACAGATAACTATGTAGATGGCCTCGGCTGCCCAGCCCACTAAGTGACTGTACATCCTGCACATGCTCAGTCTTCCCTTGAGCTGCTCCCACCAATTCCTAACTGAGACGACGAGGAAAGCCCAGCAGAGGTCCTGAGTGAAGTTGCAGAGTTCCTTTATCTCTGTCTCACTTCACATAAAATTTCTTTTGTCTGTCTGCTTGTGTTTCCACATAGGGTTTCTCTGTGTAGCCCTGGCTGTTCTGGAAGTCGCTCTATAGACCAGGCTGGCCTCGAACTCTTAAAGATCCACCTGCCTCTGCCTCCTGAGTGTTGGGATTAAACTCGTGCACTACCGCCATCTGGCTCACACAAAAAAATTTTACAAAGCAGAAAAAACTTCTATAGAAACAGTCTTTACTAGGAAATATCTTTCTTCTACATATTCTTTATAGATATGATTCATAACCTGACACCATCACTATGGATACAGCATGTACATTCAAAAAGGTAGCCCAGTAGTAGAATGCATGTTTAACATGAAAGAGACCCTGCTGCCGTGCCCAGTACCCCACCTCCCTGCAAATACTCTACTGACATAACACACCAAGATAGCACCGGTTAGCTTCTGTGGAAAGATAGTTTTCTCTTTCTATATTTTTCAGAGGTACAACAATGATCATGAACTATTTTGGTAAATAAAAAAAAAGATACTGTTCCAGAGAAATGAATTTTTAACACTTTTTATCACATTTTATTACACACATGGAAGTCAGAGGACAACTAGGCTGAATTCAAGATTTAGTTTTTAATTGTAATCACATCCTTAACTCCTATCTCCCTATATGATCTAGATGTCTTTTTCTGCTTCCCCTCATCAGTGAGGAGGCAAGGGGCCACTGTAGAACAGGCAGCACTAATTCTCCAGCGCTCTCCTAGATTTTAAGCACAGTCCCCGTTAGACTGTTTCCCAGTCACATTCATAGCATTTTTTCTTGAATGGCCACCTCCTGACCTGACCAAGCCTCATCACGTTAATGGGCATCCACTCTGCAAGCCTCTTGATTTGCTTCTGCTGTGGCTGTGCTCTTCAGTCTAATGCTTCAATCCCCCAACACACATCAAACCACTTCACTTTGGGAGAGTTCTCCTGCTCAATCTGTGTCTATATCTAAGCACTGAGATAGCAAATAAATGAAATTTCATATAGGTCAGCCTCATGTTTGATCCAATATCAGGTTCAACCCGATTATAACTCATAACTTGGTTCCTCAAGAATTAAAACCAGTAACTCTAATGCCATCCAGAGCAAACTGAAGAGCTGCTTCTTCATTCAGACTTGCAATAATTGTACAGAAAATGTGCGATGTCTATCCAAGACAAAGCTCCCTCTCTCCTAACAAAATTCTCATATAATTAAGGGCAGAGCCTTACCAACTAAAAGGCTGTCCTTAATGAGAGGCAGCCTGTAGGAGATAATGGAAGTCACTGCCCTTTGCCATCTACCCCATCCCCTAAGGTCTTCTTGTCTAGAGCACATATGGCCCTCTGGATGTGAACATCCATCTTGGGACCTTCAGAAGTGAAGCCATATGTTAAGGTCCATAATGTATAAATTTAGAAGACTACAGCCTTCTTGTTTCCAAGAAAGCTTTCTGCTAATCCAGTCACATAGATTTTGCTATCTAAAGTATCTATGACCCAAACATTCTCAATAAAAAGCACCCCAGTTTCTCTTTTTTTTTAATCCCAAAACACATGTATAACAAACAAACATGGAGCCGGGCGGTGGTGGCGCACGCCTTTAATCCCAGCACTTGGGAGGCAGAGGCAGGTGGATTTCTGAGTTCGAGGCTAGCCTGGTCTACAGAGTGAGTTCCAGGACAGTCAGGACTACACAGAGAGACCCTGTCTCGAAAAAAAAAAAAGCAAACAAACAAACAAACAAACATGGATCTGGTGTACAGCCACTTGCCACTCTCATGGTCCCTTAGATACACAACATCTTTAAGCCAGTTGCTAGTGGTATGAGTTGTTCTGAATACCAAATAGAGTACTAATACATAGTACCCTTCTTTTAAAGATGTATTTATTTATGTATATGAGTACTCTATTTGCATGTATGCCTGTATGACAGAAGTCAGCATCAGATCCTATGACAGATGGTTGTGAACTTAGGACCTTTGGAAGAGCAGCCAATGCTCTTAACCACTGAACCATCTCTCCAGCTCCTATAGTACCATTCTTGAGATGATCTAGTAAGGCTGAGCATACACTCTGTGACACAACTAGACTAAGTATCTCCTTAGAGAAACTTGAAATCCAACATACACTTACAACATAGGCACATATTTGCAAGCATGTCTGAAAGACGACATTATATAGATGCAGAATGTCATATACAGAGGGCTGGAGAGACAGCTCAGCAGTTAAGAGCTCTGGCTGCTCTTCCAGAGGAGCCATGTTTGATTCTCAGAACCTATATTGGGCCACTCGCAGCTGGCTGTAGCTCATTTCTGGGGATCTGATTGTCACTTCTGACATCTAAGGGCACCTACGTGCACAGGTATGCAGACATAACTCAAGAATACTACACATATATACATAAAATGAATAAATATTTTAAAGAAAAACTAGACAGCAGTTTTACATTTAGTTGTGTGTGTACATGCACACACATGAACATGTGTAAGCACCATATTACACATATGGAGGTCCAAGAACACCTTGTTGGTGCTGATTCTCCCAGAGATTGAACTTAGGTCCTCAGGCTTGATGGCAAGCACCTTTAGCTGCTGATCCATCTCACTGGCTCCTGGATAACATGTTTTTAAGGTTCTATTATATGTCCACACGTCAAACTATTACCCATGATGGCCTAAAAGTCTTGGGCTCCAGTGATCCTGCCTCAGAAAAAATAATAATAATGTAAAATATATAGTGCTTTTAAGCAGGGTTCGTTTGTTTGTTGTTTTTGTTTTTGTTTTTTGAGGTTTATTATGTATATAGCATACTGCCTGCATGTATCCTGCAGGCCAGAAGAGGGCACAAGATCTCATTATAGTTGTGATGAGCCACCATGTTGTTGCTGGGAATTGTACTCAGGACCTCTGGAAGAGCAATAAGAGCTCTTAACCTCTGAGCTATCTCTGCAGCCCCCTTGAGTAGTTATTTCTAATGGGAAAACACCAGAATAGTTACAAGACAGGACACCAGCAGTGTTGAGTACTGAGGAAACTCCCCGGGCTTAGGTTGGATGTGGGCTTATGCTGGATGTGGGCTTATGCGGGTCTTTTTTGTTACTGTACTTGCTAAGTTATTCCTTATGCTCCATGTGTTCTTTGTTTAAAACAAGCTTAGATAGACAGGCCAGGCTGGTCTTGAACTCCAGTCCTTGTGTAGCTGGCTCCAGAACACTGTGACTACATGCATGCACCTACTCTCAGTTTTGTTCCTTGTCAGTATAGTAACTGTCACATAATAAGGATATAAGAAACAGTATAAAGGGCATTGTCACATAAATCACAAGAAATGACACCCGTTCTTGAAACCGTTAATTTGCTGCTTCAGAGGCTCAATAATCCATTTCTCAGCACTTAGCAGCAGACAGTACAGTCCCAGCAGCTTTCCAAGAAGTATTGGCTTTTCCTGTTTTCTGATGATATATTAATTTTCTTGGGGGGACAAAATGTCCACATAATTTGAAATATAGTAAATATAACTTCTATGAAAGTATGAATAGTACTTGTGACATGAGGAACCTGGGACTATCTCAAAAAAAAAAAAACATGAAAAATACATTTCCACTTGTAAATCATAAACAATGCTTACATTTGTAGCCTACCAAAATGCATTCTACTCGGTGAACTAACAAACTGAAACAAATTATCCACTTAGCAAAAATTAGTAGGAAATATCCTAAATTAACCATTAAGATTCCCAACCTATTCTGTGTATATGTCTACAGTAACTGTTATTTTCAATGGCATTCAAATGCTGGAAGAATTCCCCAGTTGCATCTACCAAGAAGAAAGCCATTCATCCTTAAGGGACTAAGGAGGCCTACTTAAGATTCATAATTAAGCAAAGAATCTCAAGTTACACTGACCCATTAATGTGGCCTCCCTTCGCATGCTCGCAGCTGCTCCATTCCCACTCCCGAATAATGAGGCTTTCTCCCTTGTCCCTCATGCAGCCCCACCTCACCCGCACACCCGATCCACACACAGGATCTTTTAGCTGCAAAGGAGCTTTGGTCTCTCCTTTCACCGAGTTTCATTCCACATTAAAAATATAAATACCTAAGGTATGTGCTAACACTCTATCCCCTTATAGATGCATTCACCCATGCTGTTTTAAGCCAATGAGCCTTAGAACAGTCCTGTGAGATTTAAATGAGTCACTTGTATTCACACTTTATTTTTATTGACTAAAGTTACATATTGAGAAGCAGAAGCATGACACAAAATATGCTTGCTACAGAAATAAAAAAAACTCAGCTTCAATTATTATTCAAACTGCAATAATTTATATACTATAGAAATTCTAAAATATCATCTACTGGGCATCAATAGTCCAAAAGAAGTAGGATCTAAACTGTCAAATATTCTAAAGTTTCATAATATGCCTAGTTATCCTAAATTATGTCCACACTGTAAACAAACATACAGTAAGAATGAGAAGTTGAAATACACAAATCTTAAGGTTTTTCCAATCATAATAATGTTATATCTATTAGTTAAGTGCAACAATCACTTATTAAAGAAATAAAATTTTACAAGTTAACAAAAGCCCTAATCTGTGTGGCAACATTTTATTCTGAGTCATTCACAATATCTACATAAAGATATGAACAAGTCTCCTTCAATGATGAACTCTGGCACACAGTATCAATGGGACTCTGACTCACAAATACAACAAGGAGGCACGCACTGCACAAATACAACAAGCACTGCTCCAGCTGTTCTAGTGAATCCTGACTAAACAGGTGCCAATCTAATCCAGGATTTTTGTAGCTCTGAAAGAAAACTTATTTTCTAGTTTTGATGATAAATCTGGTTAAGGAGTCTACAAAACAATTAAACTGGAACATATTAAGCTATCAGCATGTATTACATTCTAATATTTGTACTGGCTTTGTGTGTCAACTTGACACAGGCTGGAGTTATCACAGAAAAAGGAGCCTCCCTTGAGGAAATGCCTCCATGAGATCCAGCTGTAAGGCATTTTCTCAATTAGTGATCAAGGGTGGGTGGACCCGTTGTGGGTGGTGCCATCCCTGGGCTGGTAGTCCTGGGTTCTATAAGAAAGCAAACTGAGCAAGCCAGGGGAAGCAAGCCAGTAAGTAACATCCCTCCATGGCCTCTGCATCAGCTCCTGCCTCCAGGTTCCTGTCCTGTGTGAGTTCCTGTCCTGAATTCCTTTGGTGATGAACAGCAATGTGGAAGTGTAAGCTGTATAAATCCTTTCCTCCCCAACTTGCTTCTTGGTCATGATGTTTGTACAGGGAATAGAAACCCTGACTAAGACATTACTCAACATGTAGACTGTTTTCTAAGTCAAAGAAAAGCAAAATATTAAATAAACTAACATACATAATTAAAACTAACAGATTTCACTGACCCTCAAAACCTTTCTTCATTAGAGTTCCTTACTTCAATTCTTAAAATTAATTTTTCATCTTTCCTTATGTACACTGTGTTTGATACAGCTCCTTTAAAAGCCACCAACTTGCTGGGCGGGGGTGGCAGATGCCTTTAATCCCAGGATTGGGGAGGCAGAAGTAGGTGGATCTTTGTGAATCTGAGACCAGCCTGGTATACAGAGCTAGTTCCAAGACAGTCAAGGCTACACAAAGAAACCCTTTCTCAAAAAACTGAAAAAGAAGAACTGAGGGACTGGAGAGGTGGCCCAATGGTTAAGAACACCCGTTGTTCTTGTAGCAAGCAAGGTTCAATTCCCAGCACACATATAGTGGCTCACCACCATGTGCTCACAACTCCAGTTCCAAAAGATCTGACATCCTCCTCCGGTCTTCCTGAACTCCGGGGATATATCTTGTGCCATACATGCATGCAGACTGTGGTAGTTTGAAAGAAAATAGCCCCCCTAGGTCCTAGGGCCCCAATAAGTGGACCCGTTTGAGAAGGATTAGGAGGTATAGCCTTGTTGGGAGAGATGTCTCTGAGGTGGGTTTTAAAGTTTCATAAGTCCACGCCTTATTCTTATATGGCCCAGTCTTATTCTCTCTCTGACGCTGTTCAGCACCATGCCTGCCTCTGCCCACCACCCAGCGCCTGACCATGATGATCATGGACTAACCCTCTGAAACTGATATTGACTAGTAACTGTCATAAATAAAAATTAACTGAATTCCTTTATGTGATAGGGAAATCCTTAAAGAGATATACATTATCACCTTAATCAGTATGGTAAAAATACAAGTGGATGAAGAACTCAAGGTCATCCTGGCTACATAAGGAGTTTGGGGTCAACCTGAATAACATGATATCCTGTCTCAAAAAGAAAAAAAAAAAATATATATATATATATATATACACACATGAATAACATGATATCCTGTCTCAAAAAGAAATATATATATATTTATACATATACATGTGTGTATATATATATATATATATGTGTGTGTGTGTGTGTGTGTGTGTGTGTGTGTGTGTGTTAGATTCTCCTCAGAAATACACAGCAACTAAAATATTGGCTGCATATGTTTTTCACCAGACAGCTAAGTACTAAGAGGGACTTCACCATCTTAGGGACAATACAGCACTATCAGAGCCAATTTAGTTCACAGCATTAATAGTTAGAACCATTTTAAATAGCAAACTATCACATGGAAATTTGAAGAGTTAAAAATAGAAAGCCAGGCCGGGCGTGGTGGCGCACGCCTGTAATCCCAGCACTTGGGAGGCAGAGGCAGGTGGATTTCTGAGTTCGAGGCCAGCCTGGTCTACAGAGTGAGTTCCAGGACATCCAGGACTACACAGAGAAACCCTGTCTCGAAAAAAAAAAAAAAAAACAAAATAAGAAAAAAAAATAGAAAGCCAGGTGTAGTAGTGCACACCTTTAACTGTAACACTTGAAAATACAGGTGGATCTCTGTGAGTTCGAGGCCATCCTCATTTGGTCTAGAGTGAGTTCCGAGATAGCCAGGGCTACACAGAGAAACGCTGTCTCAAAAACCAAAGCAAGGGGGGATTTAAAAATAGAGTTATATTCTCATTTTAAAGTTAGTTTTTAAATTATTAATCCTTGAAATAAAGGGACAGTTCCAAAGTGACATCTTAATTTGTTTCCTCCACTGATCAGAGTTGAAACTTACACTCACTTAAGTACAGAAGGGATGCTTTCCTGCTAGTCAACTACATTGATATTCCTATGACATTTAAAGAAATTTACAGTGAAATGAACATAAGAAAGGTTGGCAGGATGAAATCCATAAAGCTGTGTTCCCTAATGTGGGGCTGTGATAAAAAGAAATACGCATCTGCCCTCTGTTTCAGCTTCTAAAACTCTTGAGATCACAGTAGTAAGGGCCTTTTCTATGCCTCAGAAACAAGGGACGGACGGGCCTCCCGGAAACGCCTGGGATGGGGGCTGCTTTCCAGTCTCATTCCTCAACCTCCCAGGAGAGGAAAACGCCTGAAGACCGAGTTAACTGCCAGTGACCACTGGTATAATTAATCACAGCCATGTAATGAAGCTGCCAGTCTAGCACAAGGCCAGACACCCGACATGAAGACAAGGCTAGAGCGGATGCTCCAGCTTCAGGTCAGCCACTGAAACAGACACCCTTGCCTGTGCCACACAGGAGAAATGAGCCATTTCACAAAGCTGTTTTGTGATCGACTACAGATCATGAAAAGTTTTAAGTGACTATGTTGGAGTTGACTGACTGTATAGTAAATGGTAACTGATGTGGACTTGTGACTTGTGGTACAAAGAAAAAAAAATTAAGGTCTTCACAAAGCTCCAACATACAAAGACAGCACGGGGCAGGGGGGGGGGTAGGGGTGGGAGGGGGCGGCAAGCAAACTAATCAACAAAAAGCACAAGAGATAGGAAACAGCAGCAGATAGGTAAATCCTAGGAAACAAAGGACCTTAAATGCAGAGAGACTTGGCAGGATATGTGGCTCAGTGGTAAGGTGATAGTTTACCAGTTTGAGGCTCTGAATTCAATCCCTGACCTTGGGGAGGGGGAAGGGGGTGTTTTCATCAAAGAAGTGAAAAGCCACAGAACATAAGAGAATTTTATCGGATATCTGAAAAAGATCTATTTTACAGAATATAGAAAACTCCTGGTTAGGTATGGTAGCACAGGCCTATAACTAAGCACGTGGAAGGCTAAGACAGGAAAATTAAGGGGAGAGGGGTTCGTGTAAAAGGGAGAAGATGATTTCTCCATCAGAAAGCAGATATGTGTTGCAGGCCAAGAAAAGGATATATCCCAAACATGACAACATCCTGAAGGAGGGCAGTTGTTATCTTCCAAGTCACATTACACAGAACCGAACTAGTAACTGCACACACTTCTCTGTTAAATCTCTAAAGTCTAAGGCTGTAAGATGGGAACAGAATGTCCCAGGCTGGTCTCAGCTGTGTTCTGTGTGCGTATTAAGAGAAGACTCTCCTCTGGGACAGAAAATGAAAGAGAAAGCCACACTCCCTGAGGTCAACAAGAAAATCCCCAGAGAAAAGAGGTTCTTTAGGAACAAAAGTCCTTCCTATGATCTCCAATTACTCTGTCCCACATACAGAAATTCTTTCTACACCAAGTCTGGACAATTCATTTTATTTAGTATGATAGAAAATGCTTTTCCCTAGCAAAACATAACATTACTGAAAACCTAGGTCTGGCTCCAACATCACATTGCCCTCATAATACTGGTGGGCGTGGTGCATACACCTTTAACCGCAGCAGTCTGGAAGCAGAGGCAGGTGGACCCCTGGTCAATAGTGAGTTCCAGGACAGCCAGAGAGGCATAGAGAGGCCCTGTCTCAAAAAAACAAGACAACAAGTGTATCCTCAAAGGACTATCCTAGTTGGAAAGTATGGGAGTAAGCCAGCCTAAGAAGATGAAGGAGAAGAAAGGAGGAAAGGGCAAGGGAGATTTTCAACAAACCAACACAAATTCTTTGTGGGACTGGAGAGATGGCTCAGTGGACAAAGTGCTTGCCGGGTAACCATGAGAACGTGAGTTCAGATCCCTAGAACCCACGTAAAAGGCTGGCAAGGCAGGTGTGACAGCCACCTGTAACTTAAGCACTCAGGTGGCAGGCACGAGGAATCTCTACAATGGCTAGCTAGCTAGAACTGGCTTGCTCTGGGTTCAACAAGAGACTCTGCCTCAACAAAAGAAGTAGAGTGTAATCAAAGATGTGCAAAGCCAAACTCTTTGGGCCTCCATACACATGTGCACTGACATACACAAACACACACACACACACACACACACAACCCTTACTCATGAAAATCTTTGGCTAGGTATGGTGGCTGGCACAAACCTTTCATCCCAGCACTGGGGAGGCAGAGGCAGAAAGATCTATGTGATTTTGAGGCCAGCCTGGTCTACAAAGCATTCATGTGTTATTCCCTATCTTAAGAATTTAAGACCCAAAGTACAATGTTACTAGAATAGATGTCCTAAAGAGCCAAAAAAATTTCACATTTCCCTCTTGAAGATTCCTCCAAATAGAAAGAGAAGCCAGGATCAGGGGGGCTCTAACATCACTGAGGGCTCAGGGCAGAGAGCCGGGAGTCCTGCTCAGTGAAGGCCTGCGCTTGATATGCAACACTGTGAAGAAAAACATTTGTCAGTTCTGTTTCAAAGAAAAACAGGAACATAACACTTCCCCCAAAAATGTGGAAAGAGCACAAATATATGTACACTCATCATTTTGGTTAAGTGCATTTTAAAGTATATACTTCACAAAAATGAGGTACTATATCTTTCTGAAACGATTCAAGACTCTTCAGATTTCGGGTGGCTGGTCTAGAAGCTGCCTTGAGAATCACCCTCCCAAAGCAAACCCCTTCCTGTTTTTCAAGTATGTGTTTACTTTCACATCTGCTTCAAAAGATAAAAGCAACAATGGAGACACCAACCGCATGACTGTGTCCTACCAACCCGGAAATGAAGCTATAAACCCAGACTTGCTGTGAAATGGGTCTTCAGAATACTCACGCGCAGGCTAACACTCAAATGAAAGCTTAAAAAATGTACAGTATGAGTCTGAATCAAACCAACGGACAGACAATGGACAAAATTACATATTTACATTCAACAATTATACAGACACAAAGATACTCAATTTCAGTAGACAAGGGTTCAGGTAAGGTGTAAAATTACGATGGCTCAGTGGGCAGACGAGCCTAGCTAGCAACCTGAGTTCAATCCCCAGAACCATATAAAGAAGAAAACTGATGCCACAGTTTGCCTCTGGCCTACACACACACACACACACACACACACACACACACACACACACACGAGACTACAATAAGAGAAATTATCCAGAAATAGTTAAATATTTAGCCAGAGCTGGGTGGTGGTGGTGCATGCCTTTAATCCCAGCACTGGGAAGGCAGAGGCAGGTGGATCTCTGTGAACTGTAGGCCAGCCTGGTTTACAGAGTGAGTTCCAAGACAGCCTGAGCTACACAAACAAAACCTACGAAACAAGTCCAGTACAGCCAGGGCTATGCTACACAAAGAAACCCTGTCTCAAAAAAAAAAAAAAAAAATTATATAAAAGAGCCCAGAGTAACTACAAATACCCGCAATCCCAACATTTCAGAGATGTAGGCAAGAGAGTCACAAGTTCACAATCACCCTCAACTACATAGCAAGTTTCAAGGCTAGCCTGAGGGGCACATGAGACTCTGCCAGAAAAGAAGGAAGGAAGGAAAGAAGGAAGAGAGGGAGGGGGAAGGAGAGCCAGCCACTAAAATAAATAAATAAATAAATAGATAGATAGATAGATAGATAGATAGATAAATAAATGAATGAATAAATAAATAAAGATTATTCTTCATATCCACAAGGTCAGATCTTATCAAAGGGAAAGGAGAAGTAACATTTATTTAATATCTCTATATGATAGGCACATACTATGCATGTATTACCTAAAATATGATTATCCTCATTTTACACCCAAAAAATAAAGTTATAGAAAAGCACTTTCACAAGACAACAATTATTAAGAACTTGTTAGCTTTGACAGGAGGTCTCCATTCAATGCTCCTATCCCCAACTTTCTCATGAACACGTTGAGCAAGCAAAAGGGACTCGGTAAGGATTTCACTCTTTAATGCCAATTTTCAATTGTGTAATTCTGGACAAGTTACTTAACTTTTAACTTGTTACCTAACTGTGAAGTGAGATTAATAGCACTCCAGTAACCAGTGGTGAGGCTTAACTATGAAAATCATCATGACAGCCAGGCATCTGGCGTCTAAGCATTTCACAGACACCTAAGGATGTGGCTCACAGTGGGGTGCTAGCCTAGCATGTGCCAGCACCTCAAGAAAAAAAAAGTAAACACATTTAACTTCCTATATTGAACTGGTTTAATCATAATATTAAAGGTATAGAATTCTGTATTATAGAATGAATAGAATGTTACAAATGTGAATTAACTTGCCCATGGCCAGACTTGGAGTGACAGAAGTGGAATTTAAAACAAAGCTGATACTCTAACGTCTACATGATATCTACAAAGTATAAAGCGCTGAGCCTAAACCAGGTGAACAGCCAATGAGCAGTGACATTGTTTACCTGCCACACTAAGCAGGCCCCAGTAAATACTGCTGGTGATGTACTGACTGAACAGAGAACTAAGATTTACCACAGGTTGACTCCGCTTTCTGCATAAGTCTGTGCCTTTCCACAACAGTCATTCTTACACTTCTGTGCGTGTGCCTGAGTAGTCCTAATAATGCCAGACCACCAACCTCCTTTCGGACAGGGTCACACCTTCCACATTCTTTTATGATCACATATACTCATAGGACCCCCGCTCATCGTAGATAATATGCAGTAAATGAATGAGTATACCATTCCTCCTCTCAAAACCCTTTGAAGAGCCCAGTCAAACCCCTTCCAGGAACCCCAGCCTCTTGCCACATCTTGAGACCATTTAGGCCCGGCCACATGTTAGGAATCCCAGTGGTTATGCTCCACCCCAAATAAAATATAATCCTGTAAAACTAATTTTAGGAACAAATCAGGGGGAGAAATATAAGAAGTCAGATTTAGCACAAATGGGAAAACCTGAGCATTAGACCAGCAACCGGAGCTCATTATCTTTCTTTTCTTTCCTAATTTAAATCTTCTGATCCATTTTCAAGAGCTAACAACATATGTAACCCCCAAGGATCCATGGATGGCTAAGCCAATGGGAAAAGGTAATTGGAAACAGGATATTCACAATGTCAAAGTTTCTCCACAAATGCTAAAAACATATACCACGACACAGAAATCTGTTGGCTCCTACTTTAACTAGGTGACCAAAATTAGCAGAATTTATTGTGGTTCTGCCTGACTTCCCAATGTGATTCAAAATGAGGAACACAACATCACGCAGAAGTCTTGCCAAAATGTTTAACCTATGTCTAATCAAACCTACAGAGATAAATTTCCAGTTTATAGGAAATGAAACAAAGAGAAGACAAATTAAACAAAACCTCAAGGGAACAATCAAGTACATTCAGAATAGAACATTCTACAACCAGCTGCCACCAAGATTTAATCAAAACACACAGGTAAATCCTGTTGCAGATTAAAGGAAATGTGACCAGATATTTGCATTTAAAAAAGTCTAATGACCACCGCAGAGATGGCTCAGGGAAAAAGGCATTTGCATGCAAGTCTAGTGACTTGAGTTCAATCCCTGGAAACTACATAAAGGTGGAAAAAAGGAGAGACCTGATTCCACAACATTGTCTTGGATCACTATACATGCACCCACATACACATCATACATAAGCACATTACTAATAAAATAAATAAACCTAACAGTGGAATCTGAATGTGGGCTGGGTAATGACTTATTATGGAATACTGTGACTGTCTTAGACACAGACGTGTTATCCTTATGTAGGATAACACCTTATTCTTCAGAAATGGGGGGGGGATAGTACTAATCTGTGCTTTCTAGAAGCTGACAGCCTTACTATGAGTACCAGTATCATATAGTATATCTGGCAAAGAACATACTACAAGAGTTCAAAAGAATACCAATGAACATTCAAAGAAAAAAATCTCTGGAATATTTCCTTGCCCTAAGTATATCTCCTTTAATTTTATCTACTTGGTAACAACTGACTTTTTTCTACCTAACAAAATTATCGGAGACTATGGAAACATAAAACACATGTTTTGCCTGTAAGGAACACAGGGTATGATTTTAAAAATAAAATACTGCTTCCATTTCCACTGAAAAAGCTACTAATAGACTATGTGGATGTTCTCACCTCCCAGAGCAATTGTGTTATTTTGAGTGTTGAGGATGCCAAGAAAGCTGGAAGATTTAAAAATAACCTAACAAAGAGCTCATTCCAATACCAGATGGAAAGAAACTACTCTAAAGACATGTGAGTGGGAGGACATATATACAATATCATAAGACACCATGCAAAAAAAAAAGGTGTATGTTAATTACGTAATACTACTAGGACTGGCGGTACTCTGCAGGTAAGCTAGCAACAGTGTCACTTCTCTGAATCTTTTTTTTTTTTTTTTAAAGAGAGAATAGGCAAGAAACAGCAAGTGGGTGACAGAAAGAAAGCAAAAAAGGAGGAGAAAGGCTTCACCGTAAGGCGGCGTTCATGTGTCCCTCTTATATGAAATGACTGCCAGGTAAAATTTGAGGGCTTAAATCTCTGGAGCCCATGACAGTTCTGCCTGTGTGTCCATATGGCCAAAAACAAGGGGTGGGAGGGGTGGATATCAACAACACGTACCTAGTGCATTGGCAAGGTAAAATACCCTTCATGTGAATGCATGTAGCACTTCAAACTAGCAAAATAAAGCACACACAAAAACTACTGAAATGCACACACACAGAACTCACTTGCCACGTAAGTTAAAAGAGCATTTCTTCATAAAGTGATATACTCAGACACGCCCTTACGGTTTCACTGTGAGTGCCAGCTTCATATCACTTTTCTGGTAATGAAGCAAACGCTCCAAGGCTGGGGAGAAGGCCCCCTGAGTACAGCCCTGAGTACAGCCCCCTGAGTACAGCCCTCACCGTTAGCGTGAGGACCTGATCTGGATGAGGGGCCATAGGAGAGCGAGTAACAATTATAAGGCTGGTTACTTTGTATTTTATAACATAAGCTCACGGTAATAGTTCTTACCCATTTCACCAGCCAATCCTCCCTCCCCCTCCAGTTCTCTTGGCCAAGACTCTGTAACCATGCCTAAGCTCCATGCTCCACAGCTAAAAACAATCCTTATCTTTCTAAACAGATCACACTGGGAATCAAGAACGACTGGAGTCTAGATTAACTAAAAGGAAGTGGTTCAAAGAATCCACAGACTCGGAAGGTTAAGGATAAGAATTCAGTAAACAATGTCTAATCCACATGGATTTATCTTGGAGTTAATGAAGAAAACAACTAAAAACACAGAAGTGGTTTTCATAAATAAATACTAGAATAAAAAATAGAAAAATTAGGGGCTCAGTAATTAAAAGCACTGACTGCTAGTACAGTGGACTCTGGCTTGGCTCCCAGCACCCACTCAGCAGCTCACAAACACATTACTCTAGTTCCAGGGGATCTGATGCCCTCTTCTGTGGACACCTGGCATACGTGTGGTGCGCACACATACATACATGCAGGCAAACACTCACGCACATGAAATAAAAACAAAATTTAAACTATAATAAAGTGAGCGCAATGCTAGAATTTCTATAATGAAAGGACATTAAAGGTAACAATCAATTATAAAGAGAAAGGGAGTGTTTGCACATCACACCCTCAGTTTCTCTATTCAGGCTGCATATTTACTTTCAATTACTTTGGGGGACATTAATGACAATAAGAGATGTTAAAGTCCTCTCAAGCCATTTTTAGCATTAGACTAGTCACACAGTGTTTCCCCTATTATCAAATAATTAACCCTTTTTTTTCCTAAACACTTCAAGGTGTTTGAAATCTTATTTAAATAAAAATAATTCAGAGAAATAAGTGTAAACAAACTTTAGCCATAATCTAATTCCCTCACTACATTCTCCTAGAACTGGTATCTGAAGCATCAGCAAGCTTGCACTGCTGAGATCACTTGTCTTTCCCATTCTAATGCCTCCAAATTCTGAACAGTACTCGTTGCTATAGTTTTTCCTTTATCCTTCTCACTCTGCATTCATTAAATAGCAGCAGAGGAAACCAAAATACTAATCTAACTCAGTGTGCTCTCCACAGCATTTGTTATACTGCGTTTTACCAAACACACCATGAACTCACTCATAAAAAAAAACGAACACATGGCAAAGCCACGGCGCAGGTGAAACATCAAGAAATATAACTGACAACAAACACTAACACATACACTTGGCATCCGGCTTCCCCTCAAGCTGGAAGCTATCATAAATGCATCAAAGCACAACCTTCCAGTAACTCTGGATTATTTTATAAATAATGTCTGTAATTCATCAACAAAATGGGGAAATCCTTGTAAAAATGTCATCTTTGCAGATTTTACTCAGACAAAAAAAGCAAAACCATTCATAAGAAAAGAGTAGTTGAAACTGTTCTTACTTAGCTTGCAAACAAAATAAAGTGACTGATGTCATGCCCAAGCAATTGGAAGGGGGAAAAAACGTGTCCTATAGAGTAGTAATGAATCCACATCTGAATATGCATTTGAAAATTACGAACCCTGTAAAAGTTCTGGAAAAACACACTGGCAGTTCTACTAGTGAGAACCAGCCTGGTCCTTAGATAACAAGGAAACAGACTGAATTTAAATATACTGATTTCAGGCGGATTTCTGAGTTCGAGGCCAGCCTGGTCTACAGAGTGAGTTCCAGGACAGCCAGGACCACACAGAGAAACCCTGTCTCGGGGGGAAAAAAAAAAAAAACTGATTTCAGAACCATACTCAGGCCCTGATGGCCACTGATATTTTCAAGTCATGAAATCAGGCCAGGATCATCAATTTTATATATTCAAAAAATAATGAGAATGGCGTTGGAGCGATGACTTATCAGTTATGAGCACTGGTCACTCTCCCGGAGGATATGGGTTCAATTCCCACTACCCACATAGGAGCTAACAACTGTCTGTAACTCCACTTCCAGAGGATCTGACACCCTCCCACAGACATACATGCAGGCAGAGCAAACACCAATGCATATAAATTAAAAATAAAAATAATGAGAAAACCCTACCCATCCCAACAAAATTTAAGATCCCAATCTGTTGACAAGATGACACCCCTATTCTGACCTCAAAAGGTACCAGGCATACATAATCTGTTATCAAGGTAATCTGCAGAAAATCCAAGAATCTTGTGGCTTTTAGACAGTATCTGGAACAATTTAACTCTGAAGCTTTCTTAGGAACAGGAGGAAGGAAAACAAATTGCATCTTAAGTGCACTGCCTCTCAAGAGTTGGAAATAAAGACCATGAACTCTGGGACTGGAAAGATGGCTCAGTGGTTAAGAGCACTTGTTTCTCTTGCAGAGGACCTGAGTTCAAGTCCCAGAACCCACATGATAGCTGACAACCATCTGAAACTCCAGTGCCAGAGATACCCCCTCTTTTGACATCCAAAGTCATCAAGCATACGCAGGGTACACAGACATCCATGGAGGCAAATATTTACAGACATAAAATTAAATGAAATAATTTTAAAGACCATAACCTCCTAGGTGGAAATGGCCTCTGCCTATAATCCTAACATTCAGGAGCCTGAGGCCAAGGAATCAGCAGTTTAAGGCCACTATGTGTAACATGAGTTGGCGGTCAGCCTGAACTATACGACCATACCCTGCTTCAAAACAGACAGGCAGCATACACATTGGCCAACCATGAACTACAGAATGAGAAAGCCAAATACAAAATGTCAAGTCTGTTAAAGTTGAGCCAGGTGTGACAGCGTATAGAAAAGGACAGTTGTCAGCCATGGTTCTATACGCCTTTAATCCCAACACTCGGGAGGAAAAGGCAGGCCATCTCCAGCCTGGTCTATAGAGTGAGTTCCAGGACAGCCTAGGCTACATAGAGAGATCCTGTCTCAAAACAAAACAAAACAAAACAAAACAAAAGAAACTAACAAAAAAAAAAAACAAATAGGAAGAAAGAAAGAAGGGAAAAAAACAAACTTCTTCAAAAAGGAGCAAATTAACATGAAAAGAATTACATAAAGGACATGTATATCCTGCTTCACTAAAAGGACCAAACCAACTGAAAGTCTTTTGCCAGGACTTCAAGAATAGGAAAACAGTAACGGAGTACAGTTTATCCCAAGAGTGTATAAACTCACTATAACACTCAAGACACAAATGTAACCATTTCTTGCAACTTTCCCTAAAAACAGAAGGAACAAAATAGCAGATGTGAAATCACCCAGACTAAAGTTAGAAAAATAAAAACCAACTTCCAGCATCTGAAAAACACAGAAAACAAAACAAAACAAAAAAAAAACAAAAAACAAAAAAAAAAAAATCTTAGTCTCTAAAGACTAGTCATTTATGTCAGGGTACAGTTCAAGAATGGAACAACAGGATGGCAATTGCCGTCCTGTGGCCAGAAACCAGCCTGTCAGCGATCTGCTTCATGTGAAGCTTTCTCTCTAGAGACCGCCAGTGCCCAGGGAGGACGACCCTGTTGGAGCAGAAGCTCCCTCCGGGAGAATCCACCTGGTAATGAAACGAGAGGGTGAGCCTAGTTCCAGACTCTCCACAGGTACAGGCAGCCCAGCAAGCCAGGGAAAGATTTCCAAGCCGACAGATGCGCGAACTGAAAAAGGAGGTCACGGAGCTGAGAGAATAGCATTAACCCTTGACTCGCTGAGACCCCTGAAGATCGCGGAGCAAGGCACTGGACCGGAGGGCTCTGAGATTTGATCTGATTTCTCTAAGATGCAGGGTCTATGGCGGGAAGGCCTGGGAGCGCGGCGAAGCTCCCCACGCCCTCGGATTCCGCCTGACTTCTCGGGTCTGCCCGGCCTCTCCGTCACGGGGACTCGCTCGGCTCCGCCGCGGCACCCAGCACCTTCGCTGTCCACTCCACCGCACCGCGCACTGCCCACCTGGTTTCCTGCCAGGGCTCCCGCCCACCGCACGCTGACTGACAGGCCGGCGCGGTCTCAGGACCCCTCCGCAGGAAGACGCCCCACGCCTAACTTTGAGACGCGGGCCCCCGCGCTCTCCACAGCGGCGCCCGGACCGCTGCCCCCTCCCCGGGCTCCTCAGGCCGCGTCCCACCTCCAGCCCCCGGCTCCCCGCCTGAGCTGGCGCCCGGGCTCCCGGGCCTGCAAGGGGGCTGGAGACAAAGGCGGCGGCGGCGGCGCGGCGGCCGCCCGGACCGTCCCCTCGGGGCCAGCGCCGCCCCCACCCCAGCGGCTCGCGCGCCGCGGCTTCGCCTCACCTCACCCGGGGTGCCCGGCCGGGGCTCCCGCGCCAGCCGCAGCTTCAGCCGGACGAACAATGGCAGGAGGCGGCGCCCGCGTCCGAGGCTCCGGCCCTCTGCGGCTCCCGGGCTGGCGGGCTGCAGGCTAGCTGACTAACCCGCCGGCGGAGGGAGGGAGCGAGGGAGAGAGCGAGCCAGCGAGCGAGCGAGCGAGCGAGCAGCCCCGGCGCGCGCCCTCCCGCCTTTCCTCCGCGAGACGAGGCCGGCGGGGCCCGCGGCCCGCCCGCGCCCCTCCCCCCCGGCTCGCCACAACATTGTAGTAAATTCCTATTGGGCCGTGCGGGAGGGTAGGAGGGGGCCGGGCCCGCGGCCCGCCAGAGCATTGGCTGAGGCCCTGTTCGGGCTCCCCGCGTCTTACCTCCCCCTCCCCTAGAGCGGTAAGGAGAGGGGAGGGGAAGGGAAGAGGGAAGGGGAGGGGAGAGCAAGGGGCTAGCTGCTGCGCGCACGCGCAAGTCGAACCCAGGATGGAGCTGGAGACCCTGGGTTCTGGGCTCCAGAAGCACGCGCGTGAAGAATGGGGCAGCTAGTGCCTAGAACCAAGGTGAGCCCTTTCTCCCCATGGAGGGCTTGGAAAGAAGCCGTGATCTGGGGGAAAGCGGAATTCACATAGATGCTACTGACCAGGCTACCCCAAAGGAAACCTTTAGTAACCTCAGGTAAGTCACTCCGCTTCTCTGAGCCTCAGCTTACCTGTCTACTAGTATGACCATCTCTAAGACTCCCTTCCAACCCTGACATTCAATATGACTTTACCTCTCCTGGCAGCTATGTAAGACCTGAAATGGAATCTTAAGTGATGAGACCATGCCAAAGATTTCACCTGTCTTCCGTCTTCATTTAAGACTCTCCTATTTCTGCCTGCCATCCACGAAATTATAAGTATAGCCTCCACAATCTGGTCTCCAGATGAATTTAGGGTTGCTCTGAGAAGTGCACACGAGTATGTTTCCCTCTAGAAGTTTCAGAGGCGTTTTGACCCTTCTACTTCCTGCCAGGCTGACGTCTGAACAGACTGCCTTCCGACAGAGCAGAAAGAAGGTTCTGTTGTAAGGACATCCTTAGAAGATAAGACAGGTTCTGCTATTTCTTTTGAGAGATGAGGAAACCAAAGCAGAGAGGCTTAGCCCTGCCAGGATCAGAAACCAAGCAACCTGACATCAGAGCCGGCGCACTCCGGGTGGACTGCCTGCTGGTATACAATCAAAGCAGGTTCACAATCTCAGCCCGGCCTCAGGAATCAGGTTGCTCAAGTTCAGTGCTCCGTCTCAGCCCTCTCTAATTGTTTGACCTTCTTTGTGCCTGGTTTCTGACCCCATAAAAATAGAATCAAGGCTGGGAGTGGTGGCACATGCCAGTATCCCTAGCACAGGGGATGTGACAGCAGAAGGAACACAAATCCAAAGCCACAGAGTAAGTCTGAAGCCAGTCTGGGCCACATGGGACCCTGCCTCCAAAAAGAGGGAAGACAGCAGTCCTGCCTCATAGAGTTATTGTAACAATTAATTGATTTGTTAATTAACAAATGGATCAGCAGGGCTTAGAACAATGCCTAGAACCTAGCAAGATCTTAGTTAAATGTTAATGCTGTTACTACTATTTAGACTAAAGTATCTATCAACGAAGAAGTACAGGGCAGGCAGAGAAACACTCAACTGTTGTCAAGACTGAGAACATTTATAGAATACCGGAAGTCATAAAGCCCCTTGAGGACCACCTGACTACCTAAATCAGCCCATCGCACAGCCTTCCTCTGTGTCACTGCACTGTCCGCAGCGTTTGCCCTGCCAGACTGCCTCCTATTTGCTGATGACTGGCTGAATTTCTCAAATTGCTGCAGTCTGGATCCAGGAGACTGTAAACTGGGAAGGACAGGAACTTTGTCCTTATCACACAGAGCAATGCTGGCATATTAAGTATTTATTGAACCAGTGAATGGACTTGTTTTATTAATAAGAGACTCAAACAGTTTAAGTGACCTGCGCCAGGGAGCACCCATTCATTCGTTCTTAAATACCCTGGTTTCCTGCTTTGAGCCCTCAGGTTCAGCAGTGTTTTTGATTGGCAAGTCCTAATGCTGCCACCTCTGGGCTCTCAGGCAGGGAAATCTGGTACCATGCAGGATGGATCCTGAAACTCCATCACCAGACAGATCACTTCCTCCATGTTATCCAGGAAATTCAGACATGTGGAGCTACTTGCTCTGTGTGCTAGCCGATGGCCTGTCATCCCTGGGGTGCTTATAGGATTTGTAATACTTAGTGATCGTCACCTGAGTAGAAGTACAGGTCTTAGGCTAGCAGAAAGCATGAAAAACAAGGCAGACGTAAATCACACCTAGATTCAAAGTGTTGTGCAACCACACACCAGATCTGTCGTCTAAGTTCTAAACTCCCAGCATCCTGGATTCCAGTGCTGGCCTTCCATTCTTAGCCTGGGGTTGGAAGCATGTGTACAGCATTGTCTGTGCAGGAGAGATTCTCCTCTCCGTGCACACCGCCACCTGTTACATGCCTTATCTCTTGAGTATGGCTGAGCTCAACCGATAATGAGGATATAAATAACACCCACTAAGAAGACAAAGAAACTGTCCTCACTCCTGGGCCCATCTGCCGAACCAGCCAGCCAGTCCCAGCTCTCCCTGCAGAAGCTCTCATTAGGTACCAAGGGTAAAGGTCCCAAGCACAATCTCTCAGGCTAATTTCCTAGGCAGAAACACTTTGGCTCCATGCTTACATCTGGGTGATGACTGTGCCAGGCTGCAGGCCCAGCAAAGGGTCCCTCAGGACCACCTCTATCCCATCTGCCAGCTGAGCCCTGTCACCACCTCCCCACTACAACCCTCCTGCTTCTTTCTAGGGAATATAGACCCTGCTAGCTGTCTGTTAGCCCCTGCAGCGGTCAAGAGCTCTAAGATTTAAAAAAATAAATAAATAAAGGCATGAAAAGGATCTTAATCCCTCCCCACTACAAACTGAGCTCCCTCGCACACAAACACCAGCTGCATGAAACAGGATGAAATGAGACAGTGAAATTGGGGTAACTGGTGTGGAGAGTCACAGAGGGGAGACAAGGCCACCAGGGGCCTGGAAGGGACAGGATTGGAAGAAAGAGGGAGGGGGACAAATGGAGTCTAACCCAGGCTCAGATCTGGGTCGGGGGTGGATTAGGGACACAGCTGGCCTCAAGCCCCAGAGATAGGGCTCATGGAGAATGTTCATCTGCGGCGGGCTTTGAAAAGCTGGGCACATCAGCAAAATGTTCTGAACGGTCATTGTGGAACAGAAACCAGCCCTCACTAAGTGCACAGAGAGAGCAGAACAAGCCTCTCATATTCTCCTCACCCCCAAACTCACCCTGTCAGCTAGTTTTTGAAACTAGGGACTCGCAAATGCCAGGCAACCATCCTGCCGCTGACCTACTATGGTCTAACTCTGTAGCCCAGGTTGGCCTGTAACTCGATGTAATACTCCTGCCTCAGCCTTCTAAGCAGCTAGGAGTACAAGCCTGGCTACTTTAGGCCTTTTAAACAAAAATGATGAATCAGAGGATATGGGGTTGGAAATTACTATTAATAAAAAGGAATGCCTTTCTAAGGGGATATTTTTATTAGGAGTACTTGAATTTTAGAAAATAAAGTTAAGAATAAATGTAGTTAAATAGAAATATAACTCATATAAAGTCACTAATGAGAAATACTCATACCTACACACAAACACATACACAGAATTTTAAAATAAAGTAAATCTTGGGCTAGAGAAATGACTCTGTGGTTAAGAGCACTTGCTCTTATAGAGGACTTGGGCTCAGTTCCCAGAACCCAAGGGCAGCTCACAAATTCCAGTTCCAGGAGATCTGATGCCCACTTTGTCCACCTCAGACTATAACCATACATACATACATACATACATACATACATACATGCAAACAAAACACTTATACACACGTAATTTTTTAATCTAAAAAAGTAAATCTTTTTTAAAATCCTCTTTAAAAGTTTTCTAAAGCACCTGCCTTTAATCCCAGCACTCAGGAGGCAGAGGCCAGTGGATCTCTATCAAGCCCAGACTAGTCTACATAGGCAGTCCCAGGACTATATAATGAGCTAGAGCCAGAGCTATATAATGAGATCCTATCTTTAAAAAGCAAAAAGAAGCCGGGCGGTGGTGGCGCACGCCTTTAATCCCAGCACTTGGGAGGCAGAGGCAGGCGGATTTCTGAGTTCAAGGCCAGCCTGGTCTACAAAGTGAGCTCCAGGACAGCCCGAACTACACAGAGAAACTCTGTCTCGAAAAAACCAAAAAAAAAAAAAAAAAAAAAAAAAAAAGCAAAAAGAAGTAATCCCAGCACTTGGGAGGCAGAGGCAGGCGGATTTCTGAGTCTCGAAGGAAAAAAAAAGCAAAAAGAAAACCAGGGTTTCTCTGTATAGGCCTAGATGTCTTGGAACTCACCCTATAGACCAGACTAGCCTTGAAAACTCAGAGATCCACCTACCTCCCAAGTGCTGGAATTAAATGCCTGGATCACCATGACTGGCTGAGGAAATTTATTTTAAGAAAATTCTTTTGTATTTAAATACACTTGCCACTTATTAAAAGAAAATTACTAATAGAAAGGTATGCTTACTTATTTTTACATAAATCGATTTTGACAGAATATTTGATACTGCAGAATACAGATCATCCTCATTGTTTTTCATAGTTGGTACACAATTTGATTTTATAATCACTAATTCTGAGGACACTGCTTCATATGGATATATGGTACAAGATAGCAGAAGCATGTTTAGGGCCATTTCAGAAATTCTGTCCTAATCTCAAGCCAAATTCATTGAAGGATTTTTTTTTTTTAAATAAAGCTCAAATCAGAAAGGCAAACAGCAGTGCGTGTGCATGTGTGTGTATATGTGTGTGTGTGTGTGTGTGTGTGTGTGAGAGAGAGAGAGAGAGAGAGAGAGAGAGAGAGATTCATTGATTGATTGATTGATTGATTGATTTTCACGTGTGTGTAGAGGCCCAACATTGACATTCAATGTGTTCCCTGATTGCTCCCACCTTATATATTTCTATGCTGAGGCAGAGTCTCTCACACCGACCCCAGCACTTACCAGTCCAGCTAGCTGTGCTCTCCAGCCTGCTCCAAGGAGTCTCTGTCTCTGCCTCCCAGGAGCTGGGATTCTGTGTGCAACAAGCCTGCCTGGTTTTCATATGGGTTCTAGGACTCTGAACTCCATTCCTCACCCTTGCAGGACGAGCGCTTTATCCACTGAGCTATGTCCCCAGTCCCTTAACTAGCAATTTTAAAACTCAAACCTTATAACATAATACAGTCCTACTAAGTACTGATTTGGAGGTGCTTGGGAGACCACGCTGGGCTCAGACTTGCTGGGACCCACTTGCCTCGGCCTCCAGGTGCTGGAGTTACAAGTGCATGCGGCCACACCCTCAGCTGTCCCTACTGATTTGATCTTTACAAGCGGAGGAATGTGGTGGGAAAATACTAAAAGTCTTTGTTTTCTGTAACTAAGCCAGAATGCTTCTGTAAGAACAGGAAACTCGTTAAGGCGAGTTCAAAACACTGCAGTTTATCTCAGGAGGACGAAGTTTCCAGTCTGAGCCCGGGCGGCTCAGGCAGCACTCACTGACATCGAATGGGCAAAGTGACCCAGCTAAATGTTCAGAGCCTAGACTAAGGTGAATTTACACAATGCCACACAGGCAAGTACTGCCCAAAAAATGCCCCAATTCATGACGCATTGGGTTTGAAACTGATATTTGGTTGTTAAGGGTTCAGAAATCTACCATTGTCAAATATTTGGTGACACTTAATAATTACACAGGGGTTGCAATCAGCAGTCTAAGGAGATGGCTCAGCAGTTAAAAGTGTTTGCCACCAGGTCTAATGACCTCTGTGTGATCCCCGGGACCCACGTGGTGGAAGTAAACCACTTCCACAGGTTGTTCTCTGCCCTCCCCACTGCACCATGGCACGCGCGCACACACACACACACACACACACACATAGAGAGAGAGAGAAATATAATTTTTAAAAGCCATGGTCTAGGTTGACCTAATGTTAACCTGATTCTGCCATTGGAGACCACCAACCCCAAGCTACTAACTTCTTAGCAAATTGAGGAATCCCAGACACTGGCCCGAGGTCACCCAACACAATACCAATGCAGCCCAAGCTTGAACCCTCATTTTCCAGTCCGTACCATAGGGAGCTGCTCACAGCCTTTTTCTCCCCAAGGCCATCTAGATTTACTCTATGAAGCTAGAGGCTAAATTAAGTTCTACAGCCAGCCAGTCTTCGTGACATCTACTTGTGATCCTGAGACGGGAAGGTACTGAGTTTGAGACCCTCTAAGCTATAGAGTGATAACTGTCTCAAAACAAGTAAAACGTCTGGAGCCAGAAATCCTAGGAATATCTGAGCTGCAAGAGACCTTTATAAATAATTTACTGTAGGGGGGTGGAGGGAGGGGCTGAGAAGAGGTGGGGGCATCGATCAGAGTGTAACAGGAATAAATAAATAAATTAATGGGGAAAATTATTGTAAGAAAGAATTGGTAGCTACAGAGTGAATTCCAGGACAGCCAGGGCTACACAGAGAACCCCTGTCTCGAAAAAAGAAAAAGAAAAAAGAAAGAATTGGTGGAGAAAAAGAAAGAAAGAATTGGTGGTACAGATCTATAATCAATGTCTACACAGGTGGCTAAGGCATGAAGATCAACATTTCATTTCAAGATCTACCTGGGCAACAAAGTGACCAGCCTGGGCAACTTACTGAACCCCTATCTCAAAATATAAAAACAGCACAAGGGCAAAAACTCAGCGATAAAGTACTTACACAGCATACACAAGGCCCTTGGCATAATTAAAATAATACTAATACTTTAGCATTGAAAAGTAGTATCAATTAGGGTTGAGATGTAGCTGAGTGTCAGGATGTTTTCCTGGCATATACAAGGGCTTGCTCCCCAACACCACAAATGCACACACACAAAATAAATGGGTTTCGTGGCACATGCCTACAGAGGATTGTAAACTCGAAGGAACAAAGCGAGCTCAAGGCCAGCCTGTGCCATATAGACCTTACCACAACCTTCCTCTGCTCCCCAAGTCTAAACATAAAAACAACTATGTGTGTGAGGGATTTAGAATGTATTTGATATATACTAAAAGTGTGTATGTGTGTGTGTGTGTGTTATTGTGTTTAGCCCAATAGCAACCCTTTGAAGTATTATGAGTGTCAGTTACATATGAGGAAACTGCAGCCTAGGATGTTAGGTGACTTGCCTGACACCACACAATTCAACCAGTACTGTCTGGTGCCACCATTCTCATATTGCTCTCCAGAAAGCCACTGAGATGACATGAATGGGAAATACCGACTTCTGCCCAAGACCCTAGAGAAAGGCTCTTGCCTCTGAGACATCTGAAGAAGGGACCAAGATCTGACTGACCTCCCATGACCCTCCTCAATCCTCTTCTCCCAAAGCCAGAATGAGCCCTGTGACCCTGATCCAGCAAAGCCTTCAGCTCTCTCAGGCTTAACCCACTATATCTCTCCCAAGAGCAGGGAACTCCCTTGACAGGAGGTCTTCCAGGGACAGAGAGAGGGGCCACACGACACCTTTCTAAGGGGCCTTTCTAAGTCTGGTAAAGTCGGCCTGTCCCGGCCCTCAACTGAGAGAAGAACAAGAGAAAAGCTAGAAGGAGCAGGGGGGTTGATTGGCCATCCAGAAATGGCTGTTCGACCTGCCCTAAGAGCTTCCAGCACTGAGGGGCAGGCAGAAGAGTCCCTGAGCCACCCAGAGAACATCCAGCTAACTTCAGCTTCCAAGCTATTCCAAGGTGTCGCTGAGGTGTGTCAGTGAGGGAGACAGATGCAATAAGAAAGCCTGCAAATGAGCTACAAGGTTGAAATCTGCCTGTGTGACTCTGGGAAGTCACCTCCCCAGTACTGGCAGTCACCACACAGTGGTAACGGACTCAAAGGACATCGTCCACTCCTTACAGCAGATTCTAGTCATGCCTTTTTTCCAAGTCCATCTACATTCATTCTCCAGAGCTGGAGAAGAAGCTAATTCTATAGCCATGAAGTGCAGAAATGCCTGCACTGGAAGCTGTAGCTGGCTTTGCTACTTTGAGGTTCTTCTTTTTCCCTTTTTCCACCCTGTATCCTCCCAGGTTCTTCCCATCACTAGATAAAAAGAAAAAGGAAGAGAGAGAGAGAGAGAGAGAGAGAGAGAGAGAGAGAGAGAGAGAATCCCTAAATCTAACTTCTTTCTTCTTGTTTTTTTTTCAAGCACCACTACTAACAAACCTCAACCAACCTGCCCCCCTCCCCAGACAATGAACCACCAACCTCACTTCTGGGGTTTATATACCCTCTGAAAAGTCCCCAGAATCCCAAACTACAGGAAATTACAGAAACTAGCTGCAGCTGGCAAAAACCTGCCTCTGCTAGGGCATTTGTCAAATCGTATCAGCTGCTCCAAAGCAGCCCCACGTCCCCATACCTTGGATCAAAATGAAAACATATTCTTATATTTCTGTGTTTTTTAAAGAAACCAAAATTCCAGAATTCTCAAAAACATCACCACATTAAGAGGCTTAGAGATGAGCCGGTGAGAGGCTCTGCGGGTAATGATGCTTGCAGCCAAACCTGACATCCCGACTCGGATCCCTAGACCCTATATAGGGGAAGTTCAGAATCAACTCCTACAAAATGTTCTCTGACCTCCACAGGAGCAAGCAGGAGTAAATAAATAGATAAATGTTTAGAAAAATCTAAAAAAAAAAAAAAAGAAATAAAAATAAGATGTTATTATAAGCATCAAGGAAGGGCAGGAAGTGTCGCCCAATTGCCCGGCACTTGCCAGGCACATTCACTGCCCGCCCGGGGACATCCAATCCCCAGCACCAAAACCAGAAAGGAAGGGGGCAGGGGAGGCAGAACAGCAGGATGAGCACCCTCACAGTTCCTGGGCACACTCGGGTCCTGGTGAAGACCCTCTTCCTAGCCTGCAGTCACCCTCCTCCTGAGTCCCCACATAGCGGGGACCTTTCTAATATGTGTTCTCCTGTCATAAGGGCCTCACCTTCATGATCTTCAACCCTCTCTACATCTGCAAACAGCATTACCTGAGAATTCTGTGGAGACACAGACATCCTTTGTCTCTGATCCCTGGCTCCCTCAACAGTCAGCAGGAGGTGCCTCTGATTACCAGGCTGCCTCACTGGGCAGCCAGAAGAATCAAATGAGACCTACAGGGTCTCTGCAGATTACAGTGCACCACACTGCAAGAAGCCAGGCTGGTTTTTTGAGACAAGGTCTTGCTGGTCTCAGACTCAGATTTGCCTACCCTCACCTCCCAAGAGCTAGGATTATAGGTATATACTGTGACTTTGCCCTAAGTAAGACTTTTAAATTTTTTTCGTTTTTTTTGGGGGGTGGGGTGGGGGGCAGGGAGGAATTGGAAAGATAGCTTAACAGTTAAAAGCATTTGCAGCTCTTACGGAGGACCTGGGATCAGTTCCCAGCACCCACATAGCAGCTTACAACCATCTGTAACTCCAGTTCTACGAGACCCAGCACCATGTGTGGACCATGTGTGGCACAGTATGTATGCAGATAAAATAATCACATTTTATAATAATAATTTTTAAAATATATTTATGTGTATGTATGTACATATGTATGCCTGCATGTGTTTATGTGCATCACATGCATATGGAAGCCTGTAGAGGCCAGAAGAGGGTGTCAACAGCCCTGGGGTTATAGGCGGTTTGGGGCCACCTGATATGGGCACTAAAAACTCAACCCTGGTTCTCTACAAGAACAGTAAGTAAGCAGTCTCAACCACTGACCCATTACTCCAACCCCAGGACTTCTGTTTGGATAGAGGGGGATGTTGGGGTTTGTTTTGTTTTGTTTTGTTTTGTTTTGTTTTGTTTTGTTTTGTTTTGTTTTGTTTGAGACAAGGTTTCTGCATAGAGTCTTCTCTAGGCTGGAACTTGCTATGTAGATCAGTCTGGCCCCAAACACCTAGAGATCCACCTGCTTCTGGGTCCTGAGGGCTGGGCTCAACCTGCCTTGACTTTTAATTTAATCTGTTATTGACCACATGGAAAGAAGCCTCCAGTGAAGACTCCCCTGCAGGGTGAGCACTGGAAAGGAACTCCTCTTTTGTGCAGGTTTAGGGACTCCCCCAGGAGCAAGATGAGTAAATACAGTAACAGCCACCAGCAAAGTCATTCCCACATGGGTGACAAAAAGAAGGGGTAAAAAACAACGATTGTGGGGTTTGGAAGAGAGGAAATCTGGGTGCAAACCAAAGCTCCACCACCACCATGCTGTCACGCCCCTCCCCCTCACTTATCTCAAAGAGGAGAAGGCATGTGTCAGCCTCTTAGATGCAGTGTCACTCCACCTCAACAGCACCCTCCTAAGAGGAAGGCGGACGGCCTCCTGTTTACCAACGAAGCAGAATTTCAGAGAAGTAGGAAATTTTCCCCAGACCCCTGGGCCAGTAAAGCCACTCAAGCCACTCAGCCTAGGCCTGCTGCTAGCCATTCCCACGATGGGCTGTCACGATTTCAGCAAAGACAGACAATCCTCAGTACTGTTCACAGGCTCCTGGGACACTCCACGCCCAGCCCACGGCGGAGGGCATAAATAACCACATTTTCTAACTTTAGGATATGAAATCAGAGAGGTAGGTCGCCCAGTGCCACACAGCAGGAAGGAAGATAACTGCATGTCTGACTTAGCCAGTCCCTTGCCCAGGACTCTACCGTCTGTTTCCCAGTGAAGCCAAGCAGGCACCCTTATCCTGCTTGACAGATGAAGACCAATAGGAAGCACTGTTGTGCCCAAGATTGCCACCAAGTCAACAACTCAGAAGGGCCCTAAGCTAGGCTCCTAATCTTTGTGTTTCTTTAGATTTGTGTGTGTGTGTGTGTGTGTGTGTGTGTGTGTGTGCGCGCGCGCGCGCTAAGGTTGGTCTTGTGTGCTGTGTATTCAGATGCTGAGTTCTCTGCCTCAAGATCAGTTTGCAGTCTGGACATGGGCATTTTATTGACCAATGTACTGTAAAGAATGCTCCCCATAATCTCTGATTGGAAAATAAAAGACTAGAGCCTGTGACTGGACAGGGGAGAGCAAGGTGGGGCTGGAGATCAGGTAGGGGATCTCAGGTCGGGACCATGACAGAAGGAAGAAGGGAAGGGAAGGAGGCCATGAGGTAGGATGGACCATGAGAAAGGGACCATGAGAAAACCATTCCGAGGACGCACAGGGAGCACAGCAACAGAGCAAGACTCAGTTAGCCAAGGAACACGGGGCCTATGGCTGAGATGTAGGTTAGGATAGCTCAGAACCTGTCCAGTTTAGGCTTACAGCTTAATAAAAAGGTCAGGTTTTTGTGTCTTTTATTCAGAAGCTATATGGGCTAGAGTGGGGCAGAACCCCACACACACACCTATAAAATTAATACAATAGTTGTGTTTGCATGTGTCTGTGTGTGTGTGTGTGTGTGTGTGTGTGTGTATACACAAGTGCCTATGGAGACAAGAACAGAATGCTGGATCCCCTGAGGCTGGAGTCACAGGAGGTTATAAACTGCTGGAAATGGGTGCTAGCAACCAAATTCTGGTCCTCTGTGAGACCAGCATGCACTGTCAACACACACCAGCGCTAGCACATACCAGTCTTTTTTACATGCTGGGGATGCACCCCAGGGCATTCTGGGTACAAGAGCTCCACTAGACTACATGCCCAGCCCGACATTCCTGCTTTTAAACCCAGGGTTATTTTCTCCGCTCATACTTGCTGAGTTCTGGGCATCTGAACAGGGCACTCGGAAGCCCCACAGCCAATCCCCTGGGAGTGTGAGAGCCCCGACTACACCAGGCTAGCCTAGAAATCAGAGTGCTGGGGAGAAATAGTGCAGAGTACTGTCCAGGGAGACAGCGGCTAAACCTCTCTCGCTTTGGAAATCCCGGTCTTCGTTCCCCTAAGTTGTTGGCTCAGACTGGAAACTCGGTATCCACTCACTAGCACAGCTGTCTGCTATGATTTCTGCTGAAAAAACAAAACAGAACAACAACAAAAAAAACCTCCATCGTGTGTGCCTACGTGCTAATTATCAATAATGACATAATAGCCATTGTGGGCCCAACAGCCAAACAGCCCCAACTAGAAATTCCGCATAGCTCAGATTTAGGAACAAAAGACTCAGGCACTGCAACTGAAACTGATGCCCTAGCAGAAAAAACCAGGAGCAAAGGGGCCTCGGAGTTGACCCAGCCACCAGTCAGTATCATCTGGCAAATGGACAGGGGGATGAGCACCCAGCTTCTTGGGTCATTAACTGAGAATCTACTATACACCCTGCACCCATGAAGCCTACACGGGAGGCCTTCACTTACTCGTCAATGCATGTAGACACCTATTAAGCACCCACTATGCGCCATACATGCTGTTTTAGGTGCAAAGGATGAAACAACTGAATTGGCAAAACCCACCAGCATCACCAAGCTTACATGAGAGAAAACAGACAATAAATAATCCATAAAAGACCGTAAAAGAAGTGACATAGAGAAGAACAGACGTGGGAGGGGGTGAGGTGGCACCAGGGATCAGGGAAAGAACAGAGTTAGGCTCACGCCTTTAATCCCAGAGCTTGGGGAATGGAGCTGAGGCCTTGAGAGATCTCTTTGTTCAAGGCCAACCTGGTCTATACAGTGAGTTTCAGGACAGCCAGGGTGACATAGAAATATCCCATCTCAATAAAAACTGTGTTTAAATCATGTATAACTGATGACGGGGGTTGGGAGGTGGTAATGCACGTGAGTGCAGTACCCAGAGGTCAGCAGAGCCCTGGAGCTGGACTTGAGGCTGAGTCACCTGATGTGAGTGCTGGGAACTGAATTCGGGTCCCCTGCAAGAGCACCACACTCTTAGCTGCTGAGCCGTCTCTCCTGCCCACTGTTCCAACTTTTAACAAGTTAATCGGAACAAGCCTTATTAAGAAGGGGATGTTGAAACGAAAATTTTACGATGAGACAATAAGACAAAAGGTATTTATAGAAGGTTGAATGTTCCCCGAGCAAAAGCCCCAGGGTGGAAGTCTGCCTAAGAGGATATGGGCAGTCATGAACAGAGGGGGGGAAGGGCAGGCACAGACTGATCACCAGTGTATGCTTCGGCTCCCCTAAGTTCACACCGAGCATGGACTTGGGTGAGTGAGGGGACAAATGCCGTCAGGGGGGTCCCAGAACTCGATGAACTGTTTCCTCACTAGACTTTTCTTTTCCTGGTATCGGCTGGACATAGAGGAGCCACAGTACTGACCCCAGAGCATCAGCTCTGGATTAACCACTTCACACGGATTATACAATGTGGTGCCCAAGTCATTTGTGGAAAGGCGCTAATCTGCTTCCCCTTGATAACAGGATATGCCAGAGCCTACTGGGGTCCAGCAATGGCTGGAGGCCGGGCCAGTGAGTGATGATGATTTTCATTATCATCATCATCATCATCATCATCATCATCATCATCATTCTATTTATTCCTTTTACTCTATGTGTTAAGTGTTTTGCCTGAGTGGATGTGCACCACATGGGTGCTTGGTGCCCACAGAGGTCAGAAGAGGGCATCAGATCCCCTGGAACTGGAGTTACAGAGGTTGTGAACCACCATGTGGGTTCTGGGAGTCTCGAACCCAGATCCTCTGCAAGAGCAACAGGAGCTCTTATCCACTGAGCCCTGTCTCTGGCCCTGAGACTAGTATTTAAACAGGGTCTCTTATAACCCAGGATGGCACCAAACTCACTATATAACTGAAGTTAACCCTTGAACTTCAGATCCTCCTGCCTGCACCTCCTGAGTGCTGGGATTACAGATGTGTGCCACTATGCCATGCTTAAGTCATGTGATGCTGGAGAAGCTGGAAATCCAGCCCAAGGCCTTAGGCATGTCAGGCAAGTACCCTACCCACTAGCTATACTCTCGACCCTAGGACCCCACTCTTAAACCTGTCATGTAACATGAACCTGTGATTTCTGCAGACCCTCCTTTTATAAATCAATGCAGAAGCAGAGAAGATAATGACCCCCCCCCAAGCCTGCCAGCTTCAAACTCAGAGCTAGAGAAGCTGGGGCGCCTTCTACCCTGCGACAGTCTGGGTCATTGACCAGGTTTCCTCTTTGAAGCCTTTCTGGCCTCTGCAGAAGTCTGCATCATCCTTATTGAGTTCCAAAGAACTCACAGCCCATCTCTGTCCCTCTGGCCTAGACTTGGGAAGGGCGGGTCCTCTCTACTATCTGCCTCTCCAGAGAGTGTGCACAGTGCTATCTAATCAGGGGAAACTGCAGAAACGAAACTCTTAGGTGAGGCTAAGGCTAGGATGCTGAGCCTCTGGCTTCAAAACTGGTTTATCAGGTTCCATTTCTTCCATCAGAAACCTATCAGACAGGCATGGTGGCACCATGTAATCTCAGCACTTGGGAGACTGAGGCAGGGATGTGTGAGCTTAAGGACAGCATGGGCTCTGTAAAAGGACCAAACCAGCCCAGAATACAGATCAAGATCCTACTTCAAAATTCCAAAAAGAGGGAGCGACTGGGGAGAGGGCTCAGTGGCTAAGAGAATTTGCTGTCCAACCGTGCAGATCCAAGTTGATATCAGCACCCACAGAGTAAGCTGGATGTGGTCTGAGTACTGCTCTAACTCAGGCACTGTGTGATATGGGACAGAGGCAGGAGGATTGCTGAGCCCTGCTGGTTGAACAACAGAAGCTTCAAACTCAGAGAGAGACCCTGATTCAAAGATGAAAGATGGAGAATGATAGGGAGTACCCAGTGCCTTAATCTGGTCTTCACATACACATGCAGGCATGCACATATGCTACTATATATATACTACACAACTACACACACATACACGATATGTACACACCAAATCCAAAAAGAGAAAAGGAATTATATTAAACTCCAGGTGGGATAGGGCAGACATTTAAGAGGCAGCAGTTTGTGATCCTAGAACTCAAGAGACTGAGGCAGGAGGATTGCTGTGAGTTGAAGGGAAGCCTGTACTACATCCTCTGACCATATGTCAAATAGAGAAGCAGTGGCAGTGACAACAGCCACCCACGTCTGGGGACTTACTGGAGCTTTCTTTTCCCTATCAACATCCTCACAGCAAGACCACCCCATCCACACTAGGAGAAACTGAGGCTCACAGAAGTGAAGCCAGCACCAGACCATACACACGCATTGAGGGGCCAGAGCAGGGGGTACAGAGAGTCATATCCCTCTGGCGACACTGGCTACCACACCAGTCGAAGGGTCCTGCTTCTGCATGGAAAGATATCCAGAATGGATCTGGGTCTGCACTGGCGGTGGCCTTCAAGATACAGACCTTCATGCCTAACACCTGTCTCCACGCCAGAAGGAAGGGAGCCTGATCATCTATTTCCAGGGGAAGAGAAAGCTACAACCTTCCCAAATGTTTGTCTTTGTTTCCGGACCACTGTTGGCTTTGGCCTCCAACCAGAGAGAGTCATCTAGGGTAGGGGACAGAGGGTGCCTAGGCCTCAGGACTGGGAGTCCTTGGGCCTGAGGCCAAGGGGGTCAAGGGGCAGGAGGCGAGCTAGTTCTGGTTCGGCAGAGGGCCAGGACCCCCCTGGAGAATTACGCTTGTTTCTCACTCTTTTCCTTCCTTTGCAGCGGCGTGGCTGCCAGGACAGGCAGGGGAACCTTGGGCAGGGACGAGGAGGTGGAGGGGCTTCATGATTATCTCATTAGGGCTCCAGTGTGTGGATACACAGTGCAGACACTGGGCTAGTTTCCGGGGATCACATCACTGAAGCCTCTGACGCACTCTCTGAGAAAAGCCAGCGTGTCTCCATTCTCCTGGGGTGGAAACTAAGGTACAGAGAGGGCAATGGTGCCCGAAGGCCACACAGCTTGTCAGTGACAGAGTTGGCAGACAACCCAAACTGGTGGCCTCTAAAAGGGTCATGTGGGTCACCTGGGGTGGGGATGAGATGGAAAAAGGCAGGGAAATGAAGGGACAGGGTCCAAAAGGCCCAGGCCATCTCAGGGAGCACAGCAAACAAGTGCTGGGGTTCAGCAAGCTGTGGGGAGTCAGAAGTTGTCCCCAAACAACACACAGTGTGCCCCACTCCTGTGCAGCGTCATCTCTCATCTCCACCCCTCCCTTTCTGCCCCAGCCACACCACAGTGTTTATCACCTGAGCATATCATATGGGCTGAAGCCTTTTGCGTATGCTGTGACCAGCGTCTAAAAAGTTGTTTCCTCCACTGCGCACCAAGAGAGCTCGTTGTCTGGCTCTTTGTCCTTTCCTCTGACTCCTAGGGGTTGTCCTGATGCTCTGGGCTCAATGCACCAGAGGGACAGGAACCTGTGGGAGTCACCTGTGCCCCTTGAATCTAACCCCAGCCCATGCTTTATAGACGTGTATCGTCTAGTTGTCTTTCATTGCTGAATCTGAGAGATGGCAAAATGGGTTTTCATATCTGCGTGTGCAAAGAAAGGAAAGGTAAGAGAGGGGTGACACAGACAAGCCCAGACCCCAGGGTTTCTCTGAACCACATAGTCCTGGCTGGGCACCCACACCAAAGAGTGCTTATCCCAACCAGACCCACCAGAGTCACACAAAGGAGTCCCTACGATAGGAGGAGTCCTGAAGACATGGCAGTTGAAGAGGGAAGGTAGTGAGACACAGATAAATGACTTCCTCCCCCACGCTGCTCTGTCTCCTCTGCTCGGGTGTAGCCCTCAGCCCAAGTTTCCACTGGATCCAGTCACCCCCAACCCCACAACCTCACTTTTACCTCGGTCCTCCCTCTCACCTGTCCACTGCAGTCCATCGTTATGTTCCCATGACCCTGCCTCCCACACAGACCTAACATCTCCCACTGCTGCAAGGCGCAGTTCCCAGCCCCAAATGTCAGCATTCCTCCCCTAAACGGGTGGCCCTGCTTCCGCTCTCCCTGTGAAATAAACATTTACCTGAGCCTGTCTTTGCAGGCTCGTTTCCCCAGGTGCCGGACCTGGTTCTGCATCTTGGAATGTACAGTTCCTCCCAGTAGGAACGGCCTTTCTCCTAGTCTCTGCCTAAGAACACCTATTCACCTGGGAACACAAGGCGGGGTAGAGAAAGCTACAGGCAACACCTATTCATACTTCAGTCTCGGTCAAAGTTGGACTTGGTGGTTTCGGGGCCCTTCGGCCCAATTAGATACTGAGCTTTCCCAGGGGCAGAGTCAGCTCTAGCCCTGTGCCAGCATAAGCCTGGCACAGAATGGGCACCAGAAAAAGCAGATGGCTAAGAAATGAAGGCACATTCTTACTTCCACGAAGCCACCTCCCTCCCTTTCCCCTACCAGTGCCTTTTGGAACCCATCAAACTAGATTGCTGTTTACCTGTTCCTGGCAGTGCCCTCCCAGACCTGACTTCCACGGTCCCAAGAGGGACATCGTTTCATTCCCAGAATGATGCCCATAGTCATAATTAGGGTAATAACAACCATCACCACCATTTATTGTTTGTTGTGTGACTGGTAATTTAATCCTCACAAGAACCCTAGAAGGATTTTTTTATTGTCTTCATTTTACAGATAAGGAAATTGAGGCTCCAAGAAGCTATCTGGCCTAAGGTCACACAACTAGAGAGCAAACACTGCAGGGGTCACAGCCAGGTCTGCCTGACCTGTAAGCCACCCTGCGGCCCAGCTGCTTCCGGCTTTCCATAATCTTGCCTCTCAGAGTTTAGAGCAGCCGCCCCCAGCAGCCTGGAGCTAGGTATCAACGACAACGACGATGGTCAAACGGGACACTGACACCATCCTGCTGTTTTAGGATGGCTCAAGGGTTAAGAGCATCCACATGGCGCTCAAGTCTGGAACTCTGGTTCCAGAGGATCCGACACCCTCTGCTGGCTTCTGAGGGCAGCAGACACACATATCATGCTTAGACATGCATGTAAGCAAAACACACATGCATATAAAATAAAAACAAATATTCTGTGTAGGAAAACAGGGTCATTGCTCAGAAGGTCACTGGGAAGAAGACAAGAGATAATGTGTCTGGAAAAGTACACTGGGCTAGCTGAGAGACTGAGGCGGCTCAGTGGGGAAGGCTGGACAAGGACTTGAGCTTAATGCACAGGGAAAGGAACCAACTCCCAAAATGTGTCCTCCAACTTCCCCACGTGTGCAGTGTGACACAAGTATCCAACCTATCCAATATCTGTCTATCTACCTCTCTTTCTTTCTTTCTTTCTTCCTTCCTTTTTTTCTGATACATAAGCAAATAATAACAACAATACAATTTAGGACTGGGCTCAGTGGTTAAGAGCACTGACTGCTCTTCCAGAAGTCCTGAGTTCAATTCCCAGCAACCACATGGTGGCTCACAACCACCTGTAATGGCATCCGATGCCCTCTTCTGGTGTGTACTCACATACAGAAAATAAACAAGTACATCTGTAACAACAATAATAATAATAAAATTTAAAAATTAGATAAAAATTTAAAAATAAGTTAAAAGGATTAAAATAAAACAGCACACAAGCAGACTATGGAAAACAAGATAGCCGGGCGGTGGTGGCACATGCCTGTGATCCCAGCACTCTGGGAGGCAGAGGCAGGCAGATTTCTGAGTTTGAGGCCAGCCTGGTCTACAGAGTGAGTTCCAGGACAGTCAGGGCTATACAAGAAACCCTGTCTCAAAAAAAAAAAAAAAAAAAAAAAAAAAAAGGAAAAGATAAATGGCAGTAACTCATATGAGGTGAACTTCTCGGGTCACTTACACCTAAGAGGACAAATTCTCCAGGTCCCTTCTCCCAGCTAAAGCCAAGTGATCAATGATGCTAATTTGCTGCTTACCTACCTGTTTGAGTTAAACAACTCTCTAAGGGAAGAGCCCTTTATTAACACTATTCCACAAGTCAGGCAGGCAACCAAGATTAAGAAGGGCGACTAAGCCAAGTCACACAGCAAATCACATTGGACAGAGTCCAGTATGTATCCCAGTTCTGGGGCATTCAGGGGCTTCTGACTCCTGTATTCTAAAGATTGACTGATTGATTGATTGATTGATTGATTGATTGAATGTATATGAGTACACTGTAGCTGTACTGGGAATTTGAATTCAGGACTTCTGCTCGCTCTGGTCGGCCCTCTTGCTCCGGTTGGCCCCTCTTGCTTTGGCCTAAATACACTGTAGCTGTCTTCAGACACACCGGAAGAGGGCGTCAGATCTCTTTTACTGATGGTTATAAGCCACCATGTAGTTGCTGGGATTTGAACTCAGGACCTTCAGAAGAGCAGTCAGTGCTCTTAACCACTGAGCCATCTCTCCAGCCCGACTCCTGTATTCTTTTGTTTTTGTTTTGTTTTGTTTTGTTTTTTCAAGACAGGGTTTCTCTGTGTAGCCCTGGCTGTCCTGGAACTCACTCTGTAGATCAGGCTGGCCTTGAACTCAGAAATCTGCCTGCCTCTGCCTCCCAAGTGCTGGGATTAAAGGTGTGTGCCACCACTGCCCAGCTTCCGACTCCTGTATTCTAATCCAGCTAATAAGAGTTAAAATTAGAAGGAGCCAAGAAGAAGAAGAAGGAGGAGGAGGAGGAGGAGGAGGAGGAGGAGGAGGAGGAGGAGGAGGAGAAAAAGGAGGAGGAGGAGGAGGAGGAGGAGGAGGAGAAGAAGAAGAAGAAGAAGAAGAAGAAGAAGAAGAAGAAGAAGAAGAAGAAGAAGAAGAAGAAGAAGTAGTCCCTGAACCCTCTTCCAGAAGGAACCTAGGGGCTAGAGGAAGCCAAAGATTACTGATCAGCCCCATGCTGGGCTGCTTCTAGCTGCTGGGGGAAGATCCTGTGATGTGGATGTCACAGGGAAGGTCACAAGATCCAGAGGAGTTTACTACTTGTCTAAGATCACACCATTAGGAATGTGACTATATCTGGAAACCCTTTGGATTTCTGCTCACCCGTCCCAGCTTCACATCAAACGTTCCTGCCTGCCCCTTGGGAAGTTTCCCATCAGAGAAGAGCTAAAGGCTCTGTCATGCCCTCCCAGGAGGTCCAGCTGCTTAGCTCCTCCATCTGCCTGATGGATGTCCCACTCGGGTCCTAGGACCCATGATTCACAACTGGATGGTGAGATAAGGTTACATTTTCTGAGCCTCAAAGATAATGTATACTTTGTATCCATCTTGCATTTTCTGAACCCGCAATGATAGTGGTTACTTTGTATCCATTAACTGTTTATTTAGTCCAACACAAAGCACAAAGCTGGGTTCCGAGTAGATCCTCAACAAACATCTTCATTCAGAAACGTTCACTGGGCACTATTACACACCATTCTATCCCCCAGACACAGCCGGAACAGGTTAAACAAAAACCCTTGCCCTCCATGGGGCCTTATAGAGGAGCAAATACATATATCTAGAAGGTATCAATATTCTCATTTTGCAGAAGTGAAAGGGTGATACAAAGAGGCATTTGTAAGTAGCTGCGGAAGGTGTCTATTCCAAGTCATCTGTCCTAAAGACCTCTGGGCCTTTGTCCGCCCAGCCCCAAATCAGTACCCACCATATCAAGTATCAAGAAAGAACCCACTCAGCATCTTAACTCCAGGTACCCTGACCCCTTGTGCCTCCCAGCGGCCTCAGGCACATACACCCTTCAGAATGGCATGGTTATAGCCAGTTACATCAAAGCAGTACTCACCCAGAAGTAGCCGTTGTGGTCACACAGCCAGTCAGGGAAGGACAGCGCAGCCATCATCACAGTGGTACATGGAAGCAAAGGACAGAAGTGAGACACAGCACAGCTATCAAACTCTGGGCCAGTGGGGAACCTGTCCCCTCGTCCACCCTCACCCCTACCCAGAGTGCCTGTGGCACTCTGATGACCAGATTCCATCCAGGCAGCTATCATCTGAAAATCCACGCTGAGTCCATCAGGCTGCCCTGGGCCTGGTCTCCTATGGGCGTCCATAGCAGCACCAGGTGCTGGAGATGCAGTCTGAAGTCAGACAGGGCCTTGCCCAGGTGAGCTCCAGTGCAGCATGGAGACGGTGGTGTACATTTACTGAATTACTTCTGTGATGCATGTATTAAGGAGACCTTAGGTACCTGGGGTCAAATCCTGCCTCCACTTACAGCTCTACCACTGGAGCCACTCAGGAGATTTCCCAGCTTCTCCCTTCTTTACTTACCTGTAACACAGAGGGCAGTATTCAGATCTGTTGCTTAAGGCTACATAGGAATCTAAGAGTTGACATATGTAAGATTTTTTGAACAGTGGTTGGCATTTAATTTGTTCATAACTTATAGTTACTGTAACTACAAGAGGCTGCGGACAGGGACTTTAGAGGGACCTGGTGTGGGTGAGACCACCATCTTCTCAACAAGAATGCTGCTGCTGGGCCTGAGGGAGATAATGAAAAATGAAGTCCCAGCACATTGCCTGGTCACTGTGATGAGCCATTAAGCACTGCTGTGACCTTAGGGTGTCCTCCAGCACATCTTTACCATGCAGCCTCATCAGGGCTATGCAAACGCCGCTCCCCACAAACACACCCAGTACTGCAGCTTTGGATTGAACAATGGCCAGCCACCATAGTCTCCTAATATTACAGATGTTCCAGTTTATTCTTCACAGTCACCCAAACACTGTCAAGGTGAAATTGTTACTGTTCCCATTTGACAGACAGGGCAGGGGGTGAAGGGACTCCCTTATGTGTCCTTGGTGGCATCATATGGGTCTCCAAACCTAGTGACGTGATCAAAGCTCATGTCTGATTGAATTCTGCTCTCTAAACTTTTCTTCACTTCTTCCCCCTTGGTCTCTGCAGTAGTAGCTGCACCACTAGACACGCCTTTGAGCGCTCGCTTGAACTCTTCTTGTCAAGCAGCCAGCTTAGGGTGCGAGCTGTTCCTGAAGCCACCTCTCCTGGCTCAGCCATTGGCACCTTGACCCCCCCCATAGGTCTATTCCTATAGCTGACCTCGGCCACTAATCACACAAACATCCAGGGACATCTGCATTCACTCAAATCCGTCCGTTATAGATGAGGGAACCAAGGCCCAAAGTGGGCTCAAGATTACCTTTCGATGCCCAGCTCTTGCACCTGGACGCTTTAGTAGAGATGGCCCTTGAATAAAGACCAGCGGGCTCCAGCCTGTTTCCAGCCTCCCGGATTAAACATCCCAGAACTCAGAGCTCAATCCAGAATCATTAGGCATCTCTACAGGTTAGGGCTAGGGAATGAGCACTCGGTAAGGGTAGAGTACTGGGAAAGGAAGGCTTCGTGTCTCAGGGAAGATGGGGCTTCAGAATTGGCTGTCGGTTCAAATCCCAAGTCAGCCACTTCACAGCCGTGTGACTTTGGTCAAGTCAATTTGCACCCATGAATGCCTAAGACACAGGGTGGTGCTTCATGAGGTGCTGAAGATTAGCGGAGTTACTGTCACACACAAACCTAGAACAGTACATGGGCAAGGGCCGTAGCTAATTAAAGAACAAGGCCAAAAGAATAGTCTGTGGGCTCTCCACAGGCAAACACAACCTAAGTCCATTCCAGCTCCTTAGACAGTATGAGTCGGCTCTAAACCAGGTCATGAGGTATGATCCGTTTCTGCTGTCAAAGGTCACCAATACAGGAAGCCATGACAGTGACAGTGGATACTAGAAAGACACACAGACTCAGGGCTCATTTCTCTCTTGATATTGTAGAGGGAAACTGAGATCCAGGAGGAAAAGTACCTGGCCCACAGACTATGGAAGGATTGAGTCCTGCCCTGTGACACACACACACACACACACACACACACCTATCTTTTTTTTAATTAATTAATTTATTATATGTAAGTATACTGTAGCTGTCTTCAGACACACCAGAAGAGGGCGTCATATCTCATTACGGATGGTTGTGAATCATCACGTGGTTGCTGGGATTTGAACTCAGGATCTTTGGAAGAGCAGTCAGTGCTCTTAACCGCTGAGCCATCTCTCCAGAGCCTCCCCCCCACCCCACCCCCGCCCCAGCCCCACAACTACCTGTCTTATAAACCCACTCTGCAAACCCAACAGATCTCAGCCACCACAACCTTGGCAATGAGGCCTACGTGAGTATCCTCTCCAGTTCTGTACCTGGGAAACCTGTATGGCACATAGTAGGTGCTCAGGAGGCTTAAGAAATGACCAAACGAGGTTTTCCTGGCTTCAGCCTAAGGGTCCCCTCCAGGCCTCTCTCTGTGTATCTTCCCTCCTGACTCCCACCCTAGTGTCGGTCTCACCCTGCTTCCGGGTCCTCACAGCTGGGCCTAGCTCCAGCTCACAGAACGCTGGGCCTGCCCCTGCGTCAGCATCTTCCCAGCCAGCCCGGGATATTCCTGTTCAATGCAGCCAGCCAGGCTCCTGGCCAGGGTCCACTCTGCAGAGAAGGTGCTGGCTCAGCCGGAGCCTTATCCCCACTGGCCGATAGGTGGGGCAACCTGGGAGTCCTGGAGCTTCTATTGGCACCCAGAGCCTACAGAGGAAAGCCAGCTTGGGCTAAGCAGTGTGACAATGTGTTGATCAGGAGACAGTGGGGTGTGGGGTGCCACCCGTGCCTCCAGCCAGTCCACCCAAACACCTTGCTGCTGGAACCTGGCAGGCCTTGGCTGACCCTCCTATATACACAGGGAAACCTTGGGGTTCCCCCACTTCATTTCCTTCCTAGCCCCCCCCTACACACACACACACTAACACAGTCTCACAGCAGCTATCAATCTGGCCATTGCATATTTAATGTTTCACTTGATTATGCTAGTGCCTGTAAGGTCCAGATTATTAGTCAGGGGCTGGGAGAGGTGAAGTGAGTCATGGAAGGTTACACAGTAACAGCTGGGCTGGGATTCAAACCTAGTTCTCTTCTGAGTGCAAAATCCACGTGTGTGGTACTGATCCTGCCCTCCCGCTCGCTCCCCACCGTCTCTGGCCTCCCTTCCCCCATCCCCACCCTTAATAATTCCCACCCCGCAACTGCAGTAACACCTTGCTTCCCCGCATCCATCAGCAGCAGATACCACAGGCTGCCACTGAAAGTTATTTCTGAGGTGTCTGCCTTAGGAAGGCCTTGATGGCAAGGTGTCACCCCAGCAGGTGTTTCTCTCTCTCTTCTTCCTCCTCCATTCCCAAGCAAGTCTCCCTGGCCTCCCTTCCTCCCGCCAGCCTCCTGTCAGCCTTGACCTCCATCCAGGCCTGTGACCCTGGTGAAGACTACATGTGGACAAGAGCTTACAAAAGTGTGGGGGAGGAGAGGTTCTGCGACAGTGCTCTGACCTCTCCCTGGCCCCTTCAGTAGCTGAGGACCTGACCCTGACTTGGCCCCAAGCAACTATCCCTGGAACTCCTAGCTGCCTTAAAGCCCGCCCAAAAGCAGACATTCCCCTAGCGCCTCTACGTTTAGAAGAAGGCTCCCGGGAGGAGAAGGGGCTGCCTTCTCCCCGTTGCAGGAATTTAAGGGGTCAGTTCAATGCAGACAGTGTCTCCCGCTCTCGGAACCCGAGAGCTCTGGAATAACTGTACACAACCCTTGAGGGAGAGTGCTCCCGTGTCCTTTCAGGGCAGATTCCGCCAGGGATCCAGCGGAATGAAGTCTCCGCCTCCAGCCTGCAAGGCTGCAGAGGTCCGGCCCTCCCCGAAAAGAGGTGGGGCCCCCGGGAAAGTGCGGCTTGAAGACCAAGTCAACTCTTGAGGAAACACAGAGGACAGGGAAATGTGTGAGACAGGGAAGCCAAAGACGCCAGAGTAGGAGTCTGACCCCCCGAGCAGATCCAAGAGAGCCTGAGGCAGAGGAAGTCCCAGTCTGAACGCCAGTGCGTGCGTCCGGGCGGTGACTCAAGGGCCACCCTGACCGGCAGAGCCAGGGCCGCAGCTCGCTGGTCCCGAGTCCGGAAACTCAGAGTCAGTTACGTAAGGACCCGAGTAGGGCGATCGGGGTCCCCCTCCTACCGCCCTCTGGGTCCCCAGGAGCACGCGGGCGCGCAGGGTGGGGCTGGCGGGTCGGCCTGGGGCTGAGTCGCGGCGCAGAGACCTGCTGTGGACGAACACCCACGACAGGACTCCAGGTCCGGAGCGAGCTCCTGCACGCCGTCTCCCGAGCTCCGCACACCCTCGACTTTGAGACTCCAGAACCCCTGGGGACCTCAAGTTTGGAGCATGCAGCTCAAGACCTCCAGCACCCCGGCCGGGGCTCCTCTGACCCTCGGCTCGCAGCTCCCAGGGCGGCCTGGGTCCCTGGGAGCCGGCTTCTGGGTCCTGCACCTTGTCCCTCCCAGGCACCGGGGCCACCCCCTAAGGCGGTCCAGGCTCACCTGAGCTGCACAGGACAGGGACCTGGCAGGGACCTGGCCGGGCCGGGCCGGGCCGCGTCCTCGCTCTCCGCGGCTCTCTCCCTTTAAGAGGTTCCTGCCACTTTGCCCCGCCGGGGGCCTCCACCTGCACTGACAGGGCAACTCTGATGCGAGGCCCCGCCCTCTCCCCGGGAGGTCCTCTAATTGGTGCAGACAACTGCCAATCTTTGGGTCGGCGGGCAGGACCGGGCACAGCAGCCCGACTGTCGCAACCGGGAAGGGGCGGGGGCTGCAGGTGCGGCCAAGCCGGGACGCCCAGCCTAGCAGCTCCGGATAGACCAGGAGCGGTCAGGGGAGGGGAAATATGGAGTTCCTGGATTGGCTGGTGTGGTCGCTGATGTCATGTTGCAAAAGTATAAAGCAATTTGCCACGTGGTGCTGACCCTAAGGCCTTAGGTTGGGATGGGGGTTGTTCTAGGAGAGTTAGGGAAGTGACCTTGACGATGTAGACTTACCTGGATCACCTGTCTCGCTAACTAGTTCTGTGTGACCTTGAGCAATCCACTTCTTGGAATCTGAAATTTCCCCAACTAGAAATCCTCTGATGTTTTCTTGAGGATAAATGACATTTGTTATATACCAAATGCAAGTCTGGGACCCAAAAAGATGTCCATAAACTGGAGTTCTGGTTTCTCTTATGCCTGCTTTGTCTCTCTTCTCAGTGGCTTCCTCTCTCCTAATGATCTGCCCCCATCAACCCTGGGATGTAGTCACTGGCCTAAGACCCCTCCTCTCTCTCTCATTTCAAACCCACCCTTGCCCACACAGTGCCAAGGTCAGGAAGCTGGCTGACTCCCAGTGCCGATTCATCCTAACTAAACTACCCCAGAATTTCAAAAGCTCTTCATGAGATTAAGGCCAAATCTGCCTTTGGATTCCCACCTACAGAGGACAAACATAATCCCCCTTTTATGCAGAGGAATCAGAGAGTCAAATTGTAAAACCATGGAATATTCCTCATACCAGGGAACCCTAAAGAGTGAGTCTCTTGTTTGGGCAGATGGAGAAACTGAGGATCATTAAGGGCAAATAATTTCCTGAGTGTTGGTGACCTGCATTTTTGTCATGGGGTGGGGTGGGGGGTCACTCGGGGGACACCAGAGAAGCCTTTTGACCCCTTTAACCAGAAATCTGGATGTTTCAGGACTGGCTCTATAAACCCAATACAAAAATCTGGGACATATGCCCAGGCTCCCAAGCCAACCAAACTCTCTCCTAACTCCCCAGGGCAGGGCTGGCCATTGGTCAAAACTAGAAACTCACAAGTAGACAGACTGCTTACACTAACTCAGGTTTGAGTAGGTGGGTGGGTAAGTTTGTTCCCCTGGGGGTAAAATACAACGTTTCACCAACCGTACATAGAATTACTGTGCCGATTAACTGAGAGTGGAAACTACAAATGCAAATAATCAATCATGGAGCCAGTATTATTTTTTAATCGCTCTCACGTGTATTCATTCATGCATGTCGGAGAGAGCAGACTATGAATTCTTTAATTTGGCCTCAGTAAACAAGGGCTCCCCTGCCAACTGCCTCCTTTCCCCGGACTCAATCTAAGGGCTGCCAAGAGGAAAACCCCAGCCCTGGTTGCACAGAGTTATTCTAAAAGGCTGAGGAGGCCCCACCTCTCAGCTCTGCGGCACGAGGCTCCAGCTCTGTTGGGTTTTGCTGCGAGTGGGTGACTCAGCAGTGCCAGCGCCTGGCCCTGCCCGATAAGCCTGTGTGCCTGTGCGTGAGTTTGTACTTGGGAATACATCTGAGAAAGTGTTTGTGTGGGCTGTCAGCATACTGGGACCAGGGATCAGGCTGGGGGAGGGTGGGTGTGAGTTTACGTACAGAGGATGAGTGTTTGTGCCCTAGAGTCAGACTGCCTGGCCCTGAGCTATCTGCACCTTGAGAATTTTGTCCTGTCCCTGGAACCTCTGTGCACAGGCACCTGCATGTGTTTCCCACTGTGTTGACATCCAATGCTTTCTTGGATACAGGTTACGGAACTGCGTCTGTCAGGGAATTCTGACTGTTCCTACCTAAGAGGCTCCCTGGGAGAAGTGACGTCCTGAAGGAACAGTTCACATTTACTCCCCGCTAGTATTTTGTATCCATCTGCTCATGTTTTATATCACCAAATTCTTCCAGTCAGAAATGCTTGACGCTCAGAGAGCTAACGTGACAGCCACACAGTTCTGAAATAACTTCGAAGGTGACAGGCAGGGCACAGCTTTCTTCCTCCCTTGGGGGCTGAAGGCTCAGTCTGCTGGGGCCTGTGGGCAACTGATAAGCTGGGGGAGGGGAAGGGACCTGTTTGTGTCAGCCGCCCTCCCCTTCTGGGAACGTCTGAGCCTCCTTATCCTGTCAGAGCCTGGGTGCTGTCCTCAGCTTCAAGTGGGCGTGAGCTGAGAGATAAAGTACCCAGGGAATAGATGGGGGAAGGGGGCTGTGACATGTGAGGTGTACATATGTGGGAACATCTGTTTCTTCAACTGAACTTCATTTAGGACTTTATTGGAAGTTAATACCCTTCCCCTCAAAAAAAGGGGGGGCATGATAGCAAATCCACAATATCAGCACTTGGGAGGCTGAGGCAGGAAAATCTGTCCAAGGCCAACCTGGGGCACATGAAATCCTGTCTCAAAAACAAAGTAAACAGTTAATCCTTCAGAGCAGGGTGGAGGGGGGGTGGCAAATTCTCAGTGCCCTGAATCTCTAGTCATACTATCTCAGGAGGCTGAGGCAGGAGACTTGCTTAAGAGAACTTCATAGCCTCTGCTACCCTGTCTCAAAACAAACAAATTTAAAAGAAAAACAGAACACAACCTAAATAAATAAAATTTACAACCTGTCAGGTGGGCTGGCAAGATGGCTTATTAGGTAAAGGCTCCAGCTGCTAAGGCTGAGTTAGATCCCCAGGCCCTCGGTGATGGAGAGAACCAACCCCCCCCACACACACACACAAGTTGATCTCTGACCTACACGCAGGGTGGGGTGGGGGTGGGTAAAAAATGTCTATATTAAAAACCTGCCAGATGTGTGGTGTCCGCCTACAATCCCAGCACTTAGAAAGCAGAGACGGAAGGATCAGGCGTTCAAGGTCATCACTGGCTACGCACTGAATTCAAGATGCAGCCGAGAAGCCTCTGTAAAACCCTATCTCCAGCCGGGCGTGGTGGCGCACGCCTTTAATCCCAGCACTTGGGAGGCAGAGGCAGGCGGATTTCTGAGTTCGAGGCCAGCCTGGTCTACAGAGTGAGTTCCAGGACAGCCAGAGTTACACAGAGAAACCCTGTCTCGAAAAACCAAAAAAAAAAAAAAAAAAAAACCCTATCTCCAAAACCACTAAAACCCAGGAGTTCAACAATCAGAAATATTGACCCACACCCGGCTAAGTCCAAGGATAGAAAGAGGAACTCCACCAGGCCAAAGGCATGATGGGAAAGAGGAACTGCCGGCCTGAGGCAGCCGGGTATCTACTCAGCTGCAGTTTGAATCCTGCCTCTGCCTCTCAGAGGAATCTTAGCCTGTTTCTTCGTCAGTCAAATGATGTAATGGCTCTCACACCCTGTCTCTCTTTCCCACCGGAGCCGCTGGAAGAGAAAGCATTTGTGTGTTACTCTGTACGGGGGAGGCGGAGGAGGGGTAGGTGGGGAAGGGGGGAGCACACCCCTGCTGTGATTCACTGCTCCTTAGAGGACTAACATGAACTAATGTGTACTCGGAGCTGGGAAGGTCATGTGGCTCCATCGGCAGCCTGAGGAATATTTTCTGGAGGAGGTAATCTTCCAGCTGGATTTTGTAGGACGAATTTAGGACATAGGAATGGGATAGTACATTCCACATGGAGGAGCAGCCTGGGTAACGACTCAAAGATAGGAAAAGAGTAAAAAGATGCGTTCCAGGAGCAAAACACGCGGGCTGGCACAGCTTTAAAACAGAGGGAGTCATGAGACCAATGTATTGAAGTTCTCGGATGCCAGGTCCAGGCACGGGAAGACCGATGTGGGGATAGCTGGGAAGCCGGACCGTGCATAATATATGGGGTATGGCAGCCAGCCATTGGGGGAAGGAGACTAGGTGGTGAGTAAGGGGTCAATTATCTTAGAAGGACACACTGGGGACATGGGACAAATCTCCAGACTGAACAGGTGGGAGTTGATGTAAATAGAGAAAAATGTAAGTGTCCTTTGCTCCAGGCTGAGATTGGGGTGGGGGGTTGGGTGGGAGAGTGTGTGTGGGGGGGTCCCCAGACAAATTGTATTTAGTGTATCTGTAACCCTTCCACCAAACGCTGAAGAGTTCTGAAAGGCCCCACTGCTCAAGAGTTCCTCTGGTTTTGTTGCAGTATGGGGCCAAGAGTCCTGGGTGTTGGGAGATGCCTAGCGCCTCGTCTCCTTATTTCCTTGCTTTATAGATGAATAAAATAGAGCTCAGTGACGTGTCCACGAAGCAGCCTGAGCAGGACTTGAAGACATCACCTTAATTTGCTGGGGAGCAGGAAAGATTTGATCGTGTTTGGGAAAGAGCTGAGATTATAATCCTTCAGAAGCCATTGTGAAGGAAAGACGGTGTTTGGCGCCACCTAGTGTTAAAGAGCTGAGGGGGCCGAGGCACTGAGTGGAGCCGTCTAAACTGCCAGAGACTAGCAGCCAGCCAGCATCTCGTCCCTGTAGTCTATGCGTAGGGGTAATGGAAAGGGGGCCTTCAGGCAAGACGGTCCTGGATTGCACAGCCAGGTCCCACAACTCGCTGAGAGTCACCAAATATGCTCTTCCTTAGCTCTCCCTAAGTGCCCTTAGTGGCTTTAGTTCAGGGACATCACTTGCATGGTTGGCAAGGAAGAGGCTTTACGTTTGGGCTTTATTCAGCATCACAACACGAGAGAGATGGGAAGAGGCAGGACGAGCTAGGCTGGGGGGATGACCAGTTACACAAAGTCCAGACTGTAGTGTAGGCGGCTTGTTCACGGGCCCGTTTAAGAGAAAAAATCGGCCAGGTGCAGAGTAATCCCAGAACTCAGGAAGCAATGGCAGGAGGATCCCTGCAAGTTCAAAGCCAGCCTGGTCTGGCCGGCGAGTTCCAGGCCAGACAGGACTACAGTGAGTCTCTGTCTCAAACAAAGACAAAGGAGAAAAAAATCCAGCCAGGCATAGTGTCTCAAGCCCGGATCTCAGCACCTGTGGATGCAGCGGCAGGAGGACCATCCTAAAGTTAACAGTCTAAACTACACTCTGAACCCTTGCACTCCCTCCCCCTAAGAAAGAGTGCAACTGGACCCGGTGGGGCACAGACCCATATTTCTTTGCACCCAGAACCCTGAGGCAGAAAGACCTTTAGGACAGTCTAAGCTACATAGTAAGAATCTGTCCTAAGAAGGGTGTGTCCTGAGAGATGGTATAGTCTATAGAAAGCTTGTCTTGCAAGTTTAAGACCTGAGAGGTTTTGTTAACATCTATTTTTATTGGGCTGGAGAGTCAGGCTCAGTGGCTAAGAGCATTTCTTCTTCTTGCAGTAGATCCGTGTTCAATTCCTGGTGACTAATGGTGATTCGCAGTCATCTGTAACTACAGTTGCATGAAATCTAATTTCCTCTTCTGAGTTCCCAGGGCACCATGCATACATGCAAACAAAACACTCATTCGTTATAAAATAAATAAATCTGAGGAAAAAGAAAGCCTCTAAAATTATAAGGGTTATAAAAGAGAAATATCGGCCTCTAACATGCATGGCTCAGAGTACATGAGAAACCAATCAGTTATGGATGTTATTGTTACTATTAAGGAAGTTTATAGCTTTGAGAGAGATGCTAATATCTTCCACAAGAAGTCTATAATAAAATACTAAACACTAAGCAATTAAATTATTTTTATTATTTTTAAGTGTGTGTGTGGTGTGTGTGTGTGTGTGTGTGTGTGTGTGTGTGTGAGGTGCCAGCAAAATCCAGAGGCGAGCATGCTGTGGTTGCTGGGACTCAAACCTGGGTCCTCAGCGAGAGCAGCCAGCACTCTAACTGCTGTGGCACAAAACCCAAGGGCTGTGGCTCCTGCTGGTTTCTCTGTGTAGCCCTGGCTGTCCTGGAACTTTCTCTGTAGATCCGGCTGGCCTTGAACTCAGAGGTCTGCCTGCCTCTGCCTCCCAAGCTCTGGGATTAAAGGCGTGCGCCACCACTGCCTGGTGACTAAGTTTCATTCCTAGTTCCTACATAAAAAGCTGGGAGGTTTGCAAAAGCGTGGATATCCAGACCTGGAAAGCAGAGACTGACAGATCCCTGGAGCTCCGTGGCCAGCCTGATTTAACCAGTCAGCCCTCGGTCCCAGGGGGAGACCCCTGTCTCAAAAAACAAAGATAAAATGAAATAAAACAAAAAACAAAACAAAAATAACCCCCAAACCCAACAAGATGAAGCCAGTGCAGTGGTTCATGCAAGCATGCCGTCCTGAGCTCGATCTCTGGTACTCAAAGAGGGCAGGAGAAAACCAGCTTCAACAGGTTGTCCCCTGACTTCCACATGCGTATCACAGCACAAGTACTAATGGTAATACATTGAAAAATAATTAAAAAAAAAAACACCAAGGTGAATGTCTCCTGAGGGACAACACCTGAACTTGACCTCTGACCTCTTCATGTATGTGTATATGGGTAGAAGACAGAGGCACTTGATCCCCCTGGAGCTGGAGTTATAAGGGTTTTTAAATGCTGGACATAGGACTGGAGAGAAGACTCAGCAGTTGAGAACACTGGCTACTTTTCCAGAGGTCCTGAGTTCAATTCCCAGCAACCACACGGTGGTTCACAACCATCTGTAATGGGATCTGATGCCCTTTTCTGGTGTGTCTGAAGACAGTGACAGTGTACTCACATATAGGAAATAAATATGGCCGGAGGGAGTGGGGGCTGGGGGTAAAAATAAGAAGATGCCTGATATGCATGCTGACCTCATAAACTTGAAGCCAAGCTCCTTGCTGGGACCCATGACAATGTGAGGCCACCCTGGACCCATAGGTCAAGAATTGAAGAGGTTCAGAAGCGAGAGCAGGAAGTAGGTCTGGGTTTCACAGCCATGCCCCCAGGCAGGTGTCCCCTCTCCCCACAGATCCCACTCCGGGCTTTTTTGGAGCTGTCCTATGCTGAGAGCCAGTTTGGTGTGTGCCACGCAGGAAGAGCTACAGTGGGTATCAGAAACCATCTCGGAAAGGCTGTGGCAAGTAAGTCAATGTTCTGGAGATAGTCCACCCTGCTTTGTATGGCTGCAGTGGGTGAGCTCTGAGAGGCAAGGTGCCAAGAGACTTCATCCTAGGGTTGCTTCTCACTGCTGACACGCCTTTCCTGTCACTATTACACAGCCTAATGATTGCTGGGCATCAGCCCACACTATTGGGCAAATTTCTTGCAGATCCACATGAAGAACATGAATTAATGCTAGATGAATTAATTAGAGCATTCCTGATTTGATTCAAATAACTGTAAGAAAAAAAGTTTAAAGAGATGCTCTTAATTGTTTTGCCAGAAAGATGTAATAAAAGAATCAAGAATAAAATGTGCCCCCCTACATAATTAAAGCTGTGTGATAAGGAATACAATGAGCTTTCATAACTTGCACCACAAAGAGAAATAGGCTTAGGGCAAATTCGTGATCAAGGGAAAACATTCATCCTAGGTCAGGGCCGAGGATGAACCACAGGTGTGCACCATGATAAAGCAAGGCCACGGGAAACTGTGGCTTTGAACTTACAATGAGTCTATGGAATGACACACTGCTTCGAACTATTGACATCTTTTTTGTAACTCCCCTTTGTGTAACATTTTATCTATGAGGAACTTTTGTCTAAGACAGTATAAATTGCCAGGGAGAAAAAATGTGGCATATACCAAATGTATATATGTATATGTCTGTCTGTCTACATGTATGTACATATATACATGTATATGTGTGTATATATATATATATATATATATATATATATATATATGCATGAACACTTGTGGAATTGACGAAACAGGTTGTCAGGCCTGGCTAAAGAGTGTGTGTGTGTGTGTGTGTGTGTGTGTGTATCTGACTTTCTTCCTTTTCTCTTCTCTCTGGCTCATGAAGAGTTAACAAACCCTGAGCCTCTGGGAGGGGCCCTAGAGTCAGGGAGAAAAGAGCTCAACTTCTTTTCTTAACCCCCTGCTGTTGTCAGCAGGAGTTAATTGCCAGAAGCCAAAGGATTTTGACCACAGAATAACAAAGAGTTAAAAGGAGGAAGAAAAAGTACAAAGTAAGAAACTTTTGCCCTCAAAATTGCCTACACCACCCTCCTGCCTTCCCGGAGAACCCGATGCGGAGCTGGAACCCGGCAGGCTGGTCTTTCACACCAGGTAGCTCCTCTGGGCCCTCTGCTCTGTCCTGAAGAACCGCCCTTCTATTCCAGGTCAGGAGGACTTGTCTCCCCAGGAATGCCAGAGCTGTTGGCGGAGACTGAGGTACTGGCAGTCTCTCCATGGCCAGAACAAATAGACATACCTTTGGTTATTCCACTAGTTATTTATTGTGGGGGAGGGGCCACATGCAAGTCATGGAGTATGTACAGAGGTGTCCTCTGGCCTGTGTAGACATACATACACACATACATACATACATACATACATGTGCACCCATCCACACAGAAACATCAACACACACACACACACACACACACACACACACACGAATTTAAAGTCCAGTAGAACGGGTCAGGAGAATTGCTGCAAGTTTGAGGTCAGAATGGGTTAAATTTGGAGACCCTATCTCAAAAACTAAAGGTGTTAGACCCCCAACTGTCTCAAGAGACCTGAGAGTTAATTGGGTTTGCATTTGTGTGTGTGTGTGTGTGTGTGTGTGTGTGTGTGTTTGTGTGTTTGGGTTTTGTGTGCTCTCACCCTCCTGTGAGTGTCTCCTGATCTAGGAGAGACGTTCTCGGCTGTGCTTCACGCATGTCTCCACAAAAGTTCTCAGCTTGGCCTCTTTCTGTTCAGAGCACCATTGTATGCGAAGCAAGGGCGTGACTTTGGGCAAGTCGCTTCCTCTCTTTGTTCCCTCCATTTCCCTACTTGTTACAAACACTCCGTTTGGGGCTGGGAGTAGCTCAGTTGGTAGAATGCTTTTCTAGAAGGCACTGAAGTCCATGACTGATGGCCAGCGTCAAATAAAACCAGGCACGGCGGTATGTGCCTACAGCCTTAGCGTTAAGGAGACAGAGGCAGGAGGATCAGCTCTTCTGGGCCATCCTCAGCTACTTAGCAAGCTGGAGGCCCAGCTGGGATACACAAGGCCTTGTCTCAAAAACCAACAGCAATGTGGATCCTTGTCTGGTCTGCCTCAGCGGGAGAGGATGCACCTAGTCCAGCAGTGACTTGATATGAAGGGAGGGGAGGCGGGGGAGGGGGAAGACACCCAGAGAGGGGCTCCCCATTCTCAAAAGAGTAGGGGAGGGTGGGATGGGGAGAGGATCTGCTTGAGAGAGTATGGGGAAGAGAGGGAGGGGGCTGATATTGGGGTGTAAAGTGATTGAATAAAATAAACCCCATTTTTTTCACTTTAAAATTTCCATTTAACGTAGAATACAGAGTGATGGGCTTTAGGGGCTGGGGAAGCAGATCAGCAGTTAAAAGTACCAACTGCTCTAGCCGGGCATGGTGGCACATGCCTGTAATCCCAGCACTTGGGAGGCAGAGGCAGGTGGATTTCTGAGTTCGAGGCCAGCCTGGACTACAGAGTGAGTTCCAGGACAGCCAGGACTACACAGAGAAACCCTGTCTCGAAAAAAAAAAAAAAAAAAAAAGTACCAACTGCTCTCCAGAGGACTTGACCTCAGTTCCCAGCTCCCCCAAACTGGCTCATAATCATCTGTAACTCCAAATTCAGGGGATCTGATGCCCATTCTGGCTTCGAAAGGCACCAGACATGGTGTGCAGACATACACTCAGGCAAAAAGAAAAGGAAGGAAAGAAAAAGAAAGAAGGAAGGAAGGAAGGAAGGAAGGAAGGAAGGAGAAAGAAAAGACACAACCATACACATAAGATGAAACAGCAGACTCCAGGACGGGAAAGTAGCTCAATAGGCAGAATTGGGGCGATCGAGCACCAGCCGTGGTCTGAGCACTAGCCAGGTGTGGTGGATGGCTCCAGTTTGTGACCCAGCACACTGGATGTGGACGCAGGAAGACCTGAAAGTCAAGGTTACCCTCAGCTACATAAGATTTGAGGCCATCCTGGGCTACATAAGATGCTACAGAGGAAAGTTCAAACAGTTGGTAGTCATTACGACGTTGTCACATGTGTGTGGTGTCCTGTAATATGTTCACAGCCACATCCCCATCACCACCTTCTTCTCTCCTCCACATCCCTCCTTCCAGCCTCCTTCCGCCCACCATGAGAATACCCACTTCAGGTGCAACCTGAAGTAGCCTGCCAGCAGCCCTAACTTAGTCACTGGGCAGGAGGCAGGACGCTGAGGTGGGAGAAGCTTTCGAGTCCAGGATCCTTGAACAATATAGATTCTGCTTAAAAGCAAACAAAACCAACAGAGCACCCCACTTTATGGTATTTTTAGGGCTGATTGTATAATAGTTCACTGAGAGAACACCTGCTGGATGTGTGCACAGCCATAGCTTGATCAACAAACACGAGAGATCGATCAATCAATAGACAGACAGACAGACAGACAGACAGATAGATAGATATTCATTCGTACACAAATAGATACATAGATTAGATCGGTAGGTAGATAGATGATAGATAGATAGATAGATAGATAGATAGATAGATAGATAAACAATTTTAAAATAGTGTTTTGTTGAGGGTGGGCGGCTAATCCCAGTACTACAAGAGAATCAGAAGTTCAAGGTTAGTCTTGGCTACACATCAAATTAACTAGAGGACAGCCTAAGACCCTGAGACCCCGTCACCAAAAAACAGGGGAAAACTAAAGTGTTTTTGGTTCATTCAATTAACATGTTTATTAGGAGCCAACAGTTCCGGGGATGGGCCCGCCAGTCTGGGAAGGGGGCTGAAATGTGTGGAAAGAAGAGAAAAGCTGAAAGGGGGCGCAAGTGCAAGATGTAGCCTGTAGGTGGCAGCAGTGTCTGGTAAGTTAGGCACTGTCTGGCAGCGCCTCCTAAACTTCAAGTCAAGCCGTTGGACTGTTTAAGTGTACCAGTGTGCACCGGCGAGAAGTGATGTGCAGAGTGCACATACGTGTCTACAGCATCGACACACGTGGGCAGGTGTGACGGAGCAAAAGCATATGCTGGAGCCAAGAGTGAATTTTTGCATGAGAACAAAATGTACCCAAACTGTGGGGAATGTATGTGCATAGCCTGGACTGTGTGTCTGCTATAGTGTCTATATTTTTATGTGGTGTAAAGAGGTGTGGTGTGGCACCTCTTGGATTTTTTTTGTTTGTTTTTTTCAAGACAGGGTTTCTCTGTGTGGTTCTGGCTATCCTGGAACTCACTCTGTAGACCAGGCTGGCCTCGAACTCAGAAATCCGCCTGCCTCTGCTTCCCAAATGCTGGGATTACAGGCGTGCGCCACCACCGCCCAGCCTCTTGGATTTTTTTGATCCCTGAAACCTTGGAACGTGGTGAAGGATCATGGTCCTGCAGTAAGATGCAGTTAATGCCCCATTCTAAAGGGTTCTAGGGTGCCCTGGAGACACCTGGGTGAATCTGGCAAGGAAACATACCCAAATGTTAATGGACTAGTGCCACGCCAATCCCAGGAGAATCTGTGTGACAAGTTCCAGACTGAGGCGAAGACTTCAAAAGAAGGCGGCCTCCTGGAACCGGCTGTGGAACTCTCGCTCAGAACAACATATTGAGCCGTAGTTCTCATGGCAATTTATCTGTTTTGTTTTCCTTTATTCTTTTTCTTATTTACATGTTCCTGATAGCCTAGGCCAAGATCTTAAGCGAGAATAATGGGTAAGAAACCATCCCTTGAGATGGGGTCACTAACAGGACCTTCTCTCTGAGGAAAACAACACTTTATAAATCATTTACAAAATTATATACTAGTATTATGATAGATAAAAACTTTCCCAACAATAACATTTCATATAACTAAACGTGTCATCGGAGGTGGGCTTTAGTATATGGTAAAGAAAGCCTCAAATTGAAAGAATTAAAATAGTTTAACTTTATATGTTGAAGATTTGTTAAAAAAAAATCAGGCATTAAACAATAATTGACCATAAAGATTTATTAACCTGCTCTTGGAAATAAGCCACTAGCCTTGGATGACTGCCCCACTGAGTACACCCTTTCAGAGTTGTAACGCTTGGACGATTTCTATTAAGAGTGATGTTACCTGTTCTGTCTGTGATTCACTGAGTACATCTTTTTTTTTTTTTTTTTTTTTGGTTTTTTTAGAGACAGGGTTTCTCTGTGTAGCCCTGGCTGTCCTGGAACTCATTCTGTAGACCAGGCTGGCCTCGAACTCAGAAATCCGCCTGCCTCTGCCTCCCAAGTGCTGGGATTAAAGGCGTGTGCCACCACCGCCCAGCGAGTGCATCTTTTCAGAGTGTAATGTTTGCTTGGTTCTTGTGCTTTACTGTACCAAATGATATTTGTGATTGTGTCACTGAACACATCTTCTAAGAGTTGTAATATTTGGTTTTTTTTTTAATGTATAAAAACCCTTGCATGAGAGCTGCAAAATACACTCAGATTCAAACTGCCTCTGTGTTTGTTTCTGTTTGTCACCACCGAATCCTTACCCACCTGGCCTTCGAGGGCTCTCGTCTCGGGAACCCCCAATCCCTACTGGGGTGGTCCATGGCAGACTAGTGAATGGCTTATACACACACCCCTCTCTTTGTTTTCCATTTTATCAGGTTTCTCTCTCTCTCTTTTTTTTTTTTTTTTTTTTGAGACAGGGTTTCTCTGTGTAGTCCTGGCTGTCCTGGAACTCACTCTGTAGACCAGGCTGGCCTCGAACTCAGAAATCCGCCTGCCTCTGCCTCCCAAGTGCTGGGATTACAGGCATGCGCCACCATGCCTGGCAAGGTTTCTCATTTTTATAATGAGCACATTACATATATATATATATATATATATATATATATATATATATATATATTTAAATATAGATGAATGTTTGCCTTCCATGTCTGCCCATTTGCCACATGTGTGCCTGGTTCCTGTGGAGGTCAAAAGAGGGAATCAAATCTCCTGAAACAGGGGTTACAGGTGGCCATGAGCCCTGAGTGGGTGCTGGGAATTGAACCCAGCTTCTCTGCAAGAGCAACCAAAGCTCTTAATTGCTAAGCCATTTCATACCAACACACACATGCACACAGGCACTTGCACCCGTGTGTGTGTGTGTGTGTGTGTGTGTGTGTGTAAGACAAGGTTTCACTATGTACCTCTGGCTGTTCTGGAACTCACCATGTAAACTAGGCTGGCTTTGAACTCACAAAGTTTTGCCTGTCTCTGCCTCCCTGTTGCTGAGATCAAAGGCATGGGCCACTATGCTTAGCTTTAAATCTTTTAGGAAGTCTATGTATATGTTTTATTTTTCAATTAAAAAAAATTTTTTTTGAGACAGGGTTTCTCTAGCCCTGACTGTCCTGGAACTCACTCTGTAAACCAGGCTGGCCTCGAACTCAGAAATCCGCCTGCCTCTGCCTCCCAAGTGCTGGGATTAAAGGCGTGTGCCACCACTGCCTGGCTAAAAGTTTTAAGACTAATTTTATGTGTATGCATGCTTTGTCAATATGTATGTTTGTACACCACATGTGTGCTTGCTGACTGAGGAGGCCAGAGGAGGTAGTCAGATCCCCTAGATCTGGAGTTATGGATGGTTATGAACCACCACATGGGTGCTGGGAACTCAACACAAGTCCTCTGCAAAAGTAACAATTGCTCTAAAGCACTGAGCCACGTCTCCAGATCCTCTTAATTTTATATTTTATTTTTATTTACCTATTTACTTGTTGTGGGGACAGGGACATACCATGGTACATGAGTGGATGTCAGAGGACAACTTGTGAGAGCCCATTCTCTCTACCATGCGAGTCCCAGGGATTAAATCAGGTTTTAGATGTGGTAGCTGAACTACTACACTAGCTCTTGTGGGTGTGCGTGTGTGTGTGTGTGTGTGTGTGTGTGTGAGTCTGTGTGCATGTGTGTGTGTATGAGTCTGTGTGTATGCATGTGTGCAAGGGTGTGTGTGTGTGTGTGTGTGTGTGTGTCTAGTTATTTGGGACAGGGTTTCTCTTTGTAGCCCTGGCTATCCTAGAACTCACTTGCTCTGTAGATCAGACCAGCCTGGAACTCACAGAGATCCACCTGCCTCTCCCTCATGAATGCTGGGATTAAGGGCACCCAGCTTCCTATTTATCTTGGCAAAAGCAGGCACTATGTTCCTAGTGCTGGACAAGAGGTCAGGTGGGGACCCGGACCGCAGGGGCAGCTGACCTCAGAAGGCCATGAAGCTGGTTTAAGGCAGGAGTCTGCATACCTTGTCCCACGTCTCTGAGCAGGGTTTGCAGTCCTCTCCTTACAGTGGGCCCCTCCATGGAAGCCTGAGGATGGAGGCAGAGAGCTTCAAACTTAGATCTCTGGAGCTCACCCATCCCAAAGGGCCTATGAGGTCATTGTTAAAGACAGAATGTACCACAAGTATCATGGACAGCTGCTGCCCCACTGTGCCCACAGCAGAGGCTTCCTCGTCATAGTTACTCAGTTTTACAAAAGAGAAACAGGCTCAGACTCAGCACACAGACATCTTCCTCGGGGCACACAAAAGAAATTACTGGACACACACGTGTGTGTGAACCGGCACCCGGTCTCACGCCTGCTGTGCAAATGTGCACTGATTCATATGTACCCTCGGAGTTATTCTTCCCAGCCTTGGTGGGAAATGACGGCCTCCAGGTAAGAGCTAACAGGCCCCGGTGACTTCTCCTTGGTCAGGGTGTGCAGGGTGAGGCCAAGGAAACAGTCCCACACCACCCTGGGCAGCTGCTGGCCCTCCTGCAGTCTGCACTGAGGACTCCTGACTCCTGCTCAGATGCTCATTTCCCAGGCCTCCAAATGCTGAGTCATGAGTGGTGGAAAGGTCAAAGAGGGAGTCTTTCCTAGAGTTACTTAGTAACCAGCAGGGCTAGCAAGAACTCCAGGAGATAGAATTGTATCCCCCGCCGACAACCCCCCCCCCACTCTCCCAAGCCCCACCCTGCTTTCTGGCAAACCAGAACAGGAGCCAAATTGTTACTAAGTCTCCATAACTTGCAAGAACAAGCTTGTTCCCTAACCCTAACGCACCCTGCAAACCATGCCTTCCAATCTGCACTGAACTCAACATCCCATGACCTACGGCTACCCTTTGCTTTGCTGAACTTATGACCACATGATGTATGATTGCCCTTTGTCTTACAAAATATGTTTTCAGGGACTGGAGAGATGACTCAGCAGTTAAGCACACTGGCTTCTCCTTTAGAGAACCCAGGTTTGATTCCCAGCATCCACACGGTAGCTCACAACTGTCTGTTACTCCAGTCCCAGGAGATCTGAAGCCCTTTTCCTGCCCTTCTCTGGAACCCAGCATGCTATGCACAGGTAGACATACAAGCAAAACGCCCTTACGGCATTTGGGGTGGGGGTGGGGGTGAAGTGAGGTGAGGGGGTTGAGGGGGGAGCCCAGCTGCTCGCTGTTGAAATGGGCAAGTTCACAAAGTCTGGTCCTGGCTGGATGCTACTGTAAGTGCAAAGCTGTCATTGTGAAGAACATTGAAGATGGCACCTCGGACCTTGTAGGGATGCTCTGGTGGCTGGAACTGACCTGAAGAGTGACGGCTGCCATGAACAAGAAGAAAATCACCAAGAGATCAAAGATGAAGTCCTTTGTGAAAGGGTATAATTCAATCCCCTCCTGCCCACAAGGCACTCTGTGGATTTCCCCCTTGGACACAACTGTAGTCAACAAGGATTGCCTTTAGAGACTCAGCTGTAAATGCCAGGCCAGGCGGGAGGCCAAAGTCGTTTGAGGAACGATTCAAGGTGGAGAAGAACAAATGTTTTTTCTAGAAGCTTTGCTTTTAGGTATATTTTTTGTTTCCATCATTTAAAAAAGTAAAAATTGGCTGGGCGGTGGTGGGGCACGCCTGTAATCCCAGCACTTGGGAGGCAGAGGCAGGCGGATTTCTGAGTTCGAGGCCAGCCTGGTCTACAGAGTGAATTCCAGGACAGCCAGAGCTACACAGAGAAACCCTGTCTCGGGGGGTGAGGGGGAATAAAAAAAAACCCAAAAAAAGTAAAAATAGGGAGCTGGAGAGATGACTCAGCGGTTATGAACACTGACTGCTCTTCCAGAGGTCCTGAGTTCAATTCCCAGCAACTGCTTGGTGGCTCACAACCATCCGTAATGGGGATCTGATGCCCCTGAAGACAGCTACAGTGTACTCACATAAAATAAATAAGTGAATCTTTTTTTAAAATGAATAAATATTTTTAAAAACAAAAGAAAAATGTCTTGAAGATACCTTGATCTATATCATGATTACCTGCCCCATAATTTCTGACTCCTCTTTCACATGATCTATATTTTCACTTTTATTTTTACCTTACATCATATTTTTTCTTTCTTTCTTTCTTTCTTTTATTTTAAAGATTTATTTATTTTATGTGTATGAGTACACTGTTTCTGTCTTCAGATGCATTGGATCCCATTACAGACTTCTACAACTGGAAAAACCAGACAGAACCCCACTTTCCGTGTCTGTGACCACCCCGACTCCCTGATTTCTCTAATTCTTTTTCAATAACCTCCCCCATTGGGGTGACACTCCACAGATTCTCTGCAGAGGGGAGAGCGGGCTCTCACAAAGGCCGCTGAGGCCATCCCTGGAAGTAGGGGTCACACCGTGATACCTCTAGGCTCTGAGAGGAGGATGAAAGAACAGGTAACCTACCTGCCTAAGGCAGCTCCAGCAGGGCCCATAATTGCCTTCAGCTCTCCCAGAGCAACTCCTGGAAGCTTACCCGCTATATACGCCTATAGATGGGGACACAGCAAATCAAAGTGATTAACTTGGTCTTTGTCACCCAGTCGGCCCCTGATATATGTAGGAGAATTTGAAAGATAGAAAAATTTGCAAGGAAGACTAGATCGGAGCTATTAGAAATAGCCCAAAAGATATTTGACCACTGAGGAAGAGATAAAGAAGACTGTCTTGGTTAAGAGTTTATTTTTCTTTTCTTTTCTTTTCTTTTTTTCTTTTTCTTTTTCTCCCCCCCCCCCCCCGAGATAGGGTCTCTCTGTATAGCCCTGGCTGTCCTGGAACTCACTCTGTAGACCAGGCTGGCCTTGAACTCAGAAATCCGCCTGCCTCTGCCTCCCAGAGTGCTGGGATTATAGGCGTGTGCCACCACCGCCCAGCCAGTTAAGAGTTTCTATTGCTGTGAAGAGACACTGTTCATAGTCACACAAGTCCAAGAAGCAGGAAGCAGTCTAAAGGGCATGACACCCACACTCCTGCCCCACCTTCACCCCTTCCTAGCTCCTCATTTTTAATTTAACAAAAAAGGGAGGAATGTTAGCTTATGGGCGATTCCACTAGGCTGCCCTCAGGGAACTAGTAATTGCTTAAGTCATTACTGGCCACCCTCTATGTGTGGGCTGTGTATACAAGGATTGCCCGCCATTCGTTGCCTCTCTCTCTCTCTCTCTCTCTCTCTCTCTCTCTCCACATGTGTTCCTGGCTAGTCTCTTTTTTTCTCCCTTTCTGTCCTTCTCTGTCCCCTGTCTCACCCTTCTCTGTCCTCCTGGCTCTGCTCCTGTCTATCTGTCCATCTACATATCTACTTGTTGCCTCTGCCGATTCTCCAAGCCCTCACTCCTCTCCCTTCTGCCAGCAAACACCCTTTATACAGTATCTGTTGCATGGCATAATTACTCAGGGGTATAACTTGGCACAGGCCTGCCGGGTAACCCCCTCACTGCATTATATTTCATAATAACCATGACCACTGCAGCTCTTACAAAAACATTTCATTGGGGCTGGTTTACAGTTTCAGACGTTGAGTCCATTATCTTTATAGCAGGAAGCGTGGCAGCGTGCAGGCAGACGCCGTGCTGGAGAAGGAGCTGAATGTTCTACATCTTGCTCCGCATGCAGCAGAAGGGGACTGTGAGCCACTCTGGGCTTGAACATATGAGACTTCAAAGCCCACCCCCACTATGACACACTTCCTCCAGCAAGGCCACACCTCCTAATAGTGCCACTCTCTATGGGCCTATTGAGACCAATTGCATTTAAACTACCAGGAAGACCAAATGGCCAAAATGATGGGGAGGCTACCTTGGCCACATTGTATGACATAGCCACTCTCAACAAGAAAAAGCCACTACAAAGAAATCATCAATGTGCCTACTGTAAAGAGATGGGGCAAAGGAAGGGTGAATGTCATGGCAGAAATAAATGACAGGCATCAGAAAGATGGAGGCCCGCCTTAGACTTAGGTAACCCCCCCCATATCTAAATGGCCCTGGCTATGGAAAACCAGCAGGGCAGAGGCTCCTTTGAATTGGGCCCTGGAAACCTATGGTAACCATTAATGTCAGGGACCAGCATGTAGACTTCCAGGTTGACACTGGGGCCACTTAGACCTGCAGGAGCTCCTGAGACCTCTCACTAGCAATGAAGATACAAGGGGCATCAGGGAATGTAAAACACTACAAATATATCACTGATCAAACTGTTGGCTTGGGTCAAGGGACTGTAACCCACTCCTTTAATGTCACCCCCTAAATGCTCCTTCTGATCATTGGGGTAAGATCTTTGGAGCAGACTTCAGGCTACAATTTCATTCTCAAGGGACACCCTCAAGTTAGTTAGGAGAGCCTGCAAAAGTCTTGTCTATAACCTGCCCACCAAGTGAGGAATTCTGCTTCTCCAAAGTCACACTCATCATCATCCAGAAGGAAAAGCTTTGTTAATCCGAGAAGTCCCCACCACAGTATGGGCAGAGGACAATCCTCCTGGCTTGGCAAAACACGTCACCTGTCATAGTACAGGTTACCTATGGGACTATGCCCATTTGAGCCAAGCAGAACCTAACGGCTCAGAAGCCAAGTGTTGGGGTAACCTACCCACATGCTATTGTATTAACTGGCTATGAAGGTATGGCCTGTATTGTCAGTGGTTAATTGCTGTGCCAGCAGCTCCAGGCAGGTAGGATATGTAAATATTTATTGCTTCCTCACCTGCCCAAAAATGGAAAGGCAAGCTACCACGGGGGAGATCACGAAGCCCTCAGTCTGGCCAAAAGGCAACACTGGGAACATGGTCTGCCTGCTTATTGGCTTAGAGCGAGTAGCCACAGAAGCTCTCCTACTATGTGATAGCTTTTTTATGAGAAAGGAGCGTGGCATTTGAGGAATAGGAGCTGGTGGCTGGAGGAGAGAGGCAGAGAGACATGGAGGCAGGACAGGAGAGGAGTAGGGAGGTGAAGCAGAGAGAGAGAGAGAGAGAGAGAGAGAGGAGAGCCACATGGTGGGGATGCAGTGACAGGGAAGTGGACAAATGGACAGAGGCCATTCACCCAGCCATTCTGAACCCATACACTCTGCTCAGTCTATTACAGCCAGAGTATCAGGTTTCTGGATCTTCGTGGATGCATCCCCCTGTCAAAGTTAAGTCAAGCCATTTTCACGTTTGAATGGGCTGACCCTGAATTTAGGAATGTCAGTACAACTATCACGGATCAGATTGCCTCAGGGATTCAAGAAGTCTACCATCTTCGAGGAGGCACTCCATCAGGACATAAGACTCTTCCACAGTAAGTATCCTGAGGCAACCTTGATCCAATACGTGGATGCTATACTGTTAGCCGCAACAGATGCGGAGGACTGTTTAAGAGCTGCCCAGGCTTTGTGGAGACTCTGGCCCAATTAGACTACAGGGTTTCCAAAAAAGTATAAATTTGCTAACTTCAGGTTACCTGCTCGGGGTATGAATTAAAGGGAGGATAATGATTGCTGTCCTAAGCCCACATTGCAGCTATATAAAGTTCAGATTAAACCAGATTCAACCACTACAAAACAAGTCAGGGGATTTGTGGGAGCTGTTGGATATTACCTCCTCTGGATACCTGGGGTTGCTGAGATTGCCCAACCCTGGTACTCTGCAACAGCCAGGGGTAACACCCTTTTAAAACAGACTGAGGAACATGAACAGGTCTTTAAGAACTTAAAAGAGAGCCGGGCATGGTGGCGCACGCCTTTAATCCCAGCACTTGGGAGGCAGAGGCAGGCGTATTTCTGAGTTCGAGGCCAGCCTGGTCTACAAAGTGAGTTCCAGGACAGCCAGGGCTATACAGAGAAACCCTGCCTCGGGAAAAAAAAACAAAAAACAAAAAAAAAAAAAAAAAAAAAACAAACTTAAAAGAGGGGCTTGAGAGATGGCTCAGAGGTTAGGAGCACTGACTTCTCTTCCAGAGGTCCTGAGTTCAATTCCCAGCAACCACATGGTGGCTCACATCCTTGGGATCTGATGCCCTCTTCTGGTGTGTGTAAAGACAGCTACAGTGTACCCATGTAAATAAAATAAATAAATCTTAAAAAGAGAGAAAGAACTTAAAAGAGGCCCCCACCTTGAATCTCCCTGATGTCTCCAAGCCCCTTCACCTCTATGTCCAGGAAAGAAAGGGCATTCCCGTGGGGATCCTGAACCGTGGGGATCCTGACATAGACTCTGCATCCTTGGAAGAGACCAATGGCCTATATCTAAAAAAGAATGGACCCTGTGGCCCTGTTTGAAAGCTACCACAGCCTCTGCAGTCCTTGTAAAGGGGGAAGATAACCTCACACTAGGATGGACTCTGACTATAACAGCATGGAAACCTTGTTGAGGGACGGCTATCAGCTGGTGGATGTCAAATGTGCAACTGGCTCAGTATTCGGCCCTTCTGCTACATAAGGACAGGCTGACCTTTGATAAATCCTTGGGCATTAACCCTGCCAGCCTGCTGCTAGAATATGACCCAGACCATGGCTGCCTGGAAACGCTGGACATCAGCCAAGGTGCACAACCTGACCAGACAGACACCCCTCTCCCTCTCACCACCAGACATGCAGATCTCTATACAGATGGCAGGAACTTCATCTGGAAAGGAACCAAGGATTGGGGTGGTGGTGCTCACAGGTCAAAAGAAAGTCACCTGAGCACAAGCCCTGCCTAGAGGCACATTCGCCCAAAGAGCAGAAATAATTGCTCTCAGAGAAGCCTTAAGACAAGCTAAAGAGAAAAGGGTGACCGTGCACACTGACAGTCGGTATGCCTTTCCTACGGCTTATGTTCACTGACAGATTTCTAGACAGAAGGGCTCACTCACTTCAGAATGAAAGACTATTAATAATAAACATGAAATCATTCCGTTGGTGGAGGCCATTTGGCTGCCAGCTGAACTGGCCATAATACACAGAACACCAATGAAACAAAAGCCCCAAACTCAGGGTAACGACTCTGCAGACCAGGTTGCCAAGAGGCTGTACTTGGGAACCCACTCCCCGAAACATCGAACAGCTATCTGCTGCTCCTGAGCACCACTCAGCTTCAATGGAGATGCCCCTAAGTGTGATCGGGAGAAGTCAAGCCGTATTCTGATTTGGGAGTCCAAGGAAAACTGTGTGGGTGGTGGATCTTGTCAGACAGAAAGAAATACTTCAAAGCATTTCAGACCGTGCGTTGCCTGCCCTGCCCTCGGGTAAACACAAAAAAGGATATTCTTGCCCCAGGACAATGGAGTCAAGGTATGATACCTAGTGAATTTGGGAATTAGATTTCACAGAAGTCAAACCAGGACTATATGGATACAAGTATCTGCTGGTCCTTGGTGATACCATCACCAGCTAGGTAGAGGCCTTTCTGTCCCGGACAGAAATGGCCCAGGTCATAACAAAGAAATTGGCAAGAGAGATTATCTCCAGGTTTGGCCTCCCTCTGTCTTTGGGGGTCTGACAATGGCCTGGCCTTCGTGGCCAGGTTGTCTCAACTACTCTCTAAGACTCTCAATGTAGACACTTTGTCACCTCAGAATTCAGGGAAGGTAGAAAAGATGAATAGGATTTCAAAGGAGATTTTTTAACTACATTTAGCTGTAGAGACTGGTGGTAACTGGGCTGGTCTGTTGCCTTATGTCCTTCTCAAACTTCAGAAAACGTTTGTCCCATATGAAATAGTCCTTGGAAGACCAATCCCCATGGTCCCATACTGGACTGTTATCGGATTGTCCCGTTCTAATCTCTGAGTCTTTGTAAAGAGTGTAACTAACTTCGGATAAGATTCCCCAGGCAGTCAGCCTGTTGAGTACCAGCTCCCCATGCACCCCCATCATTTGTTCCAGCTCAAAGATGCTGGGTTGATCCTGCTTCAAATTTGATGGTCTTGGGGCTAGAGAGATGGCTCAGTGGTGAAGAGCACTAACTCCTCTCCCAAAGGTCCTGAGTTCAATTTCCAGCAACCACATAGTAGCTCACTACCATCTGTAATGGAATCTGATGCCTTCTTCCGGTGTGTCTGAAGACAGCTACAGTATACTCATATGCATAAAATGAATACATAATTCTAAAACAACAAACAAGAAAAAAATTAAAAAGCTGATGGGTTTGAACCAGGTGGAAAGGACCTTAAATTATAATTTTCCAGACTCTCTCTGCTGTGAAAGTAGCCAGTTTTCCTGCCTGGATTCATCACTCTCACCTTAAGAAGGCACCAGAGGAGCTGGGCAGTGGTGGCGCATGCCTGTAATCCCAGCACTTGGGAGGCAGAGGCAGGCGGATTTCTGAGTTCGAGGCCAGCCTGGTCTACAGAGTGAGTTCCAGGACAGCCAGGACTACACAGAGAGACCCTGTCTCGAAAAACAAAAAAACAAAAAAACAAAAAAACAAAAAAACAAAAAAACAAAAAGAAGGCACCAGAGGACCAGGAAGGAGAATGTGAAGAAGGAGGGATGGATTGTGACTGAGCACGGCCCCCTAAAAGTTAAGATTTCTAGGATTTAAGATTATTTTCTTGGGGCTGGAGAGATGGCTCAGCGGTTAAGAGCACTGACTACTCTTCCAAAGGTCTTGAGTTCAAATACCAGCAACCACATGGTGGCTCACAACCATCCATAATGAAATCTGACGACCTCTTCTGGTGCGTCTGAGGACAGCTACGGTGTACTTAGATATAACAATAAATAAGTCTTTTTTAAAAAAGGCATTTTCAAGATTATTTCCTATGATCACTCTCTAATGAACAATTATGCTCCAATTTGCCTTAAGATCTGATCCTGACTGTCTTTTAATGGGGGAGTGGGGAATAGAAGGTACATCTGTCCTAGGAAATACTTTTTTTTTTTTTGAGACAGGGTTTCTCTGTGTAGCCCTGGCTGTCCTGGAACTCACTCTGTAGACCAGGCTGGCCTCGAACTCAGAAATTCGCCTGCCTCTGCCTCCCAAGTGCTGGGATTACAGGTGTGCGCCACCACGCCCGGCTAGGAAATACTTTAATATTACTTTGTAAGACCAGAGACTGTTCCCACCCACCAGGTCCCATTATTTGGCTGAAGGAAAACGAATCATTTCTACCCAAATGAATAGGGCAGATGAGATGAATTAATTTGACTGACCAGTCAAAGTAACAATGTGGACTTCAGTGTAATTAAATATTCTTTAACAAATTCTGACAATGGGAATTACAAATGTATTAAAATGGTAAAGGGAAAACAGGACTCCTTAGGTGTTTCCATTGAAATTAACATAACCCAAAATGCCCCTGTCTATAGCTAATAGATTTGATACCAATCTTTGGCTCCACCTAGCGTCAAACAGCAGACAGACACGTTCCTTTTGTGTCAGAGGGGACTCTTCAATTCCTGGGCTCTGAAAAAACTTATACAGAACAGGGATCACTGTATCCAGCTATAATGTATATAAACATTATAGCAACTTAACACGGGTGTGGGGGGGGGACTCAATGGAATGTGCCCTCATAAACGTTTCTGATCCATAGCCAATATTCTGGTAAATAATTGCTCATGTTTTGATTGGACGGACGTCCTTCCCTACTGCAACACTTTTCCAATCCTGCACTCCTAAAGGAAAAAAAGAGAGAGAGAGAGAAAGATTACCCCTGAGGTGATTTAGGAAAAAGAGACATGTTTGCGTAAGGAATAGAGACTTAGTAACAATGTATAACAATATGTCTCCTTAACAACAATGTGGTTTCTGTTTGGTTTTGCATCCCCCCCTTGGCCTGTGTAACCCATTTTTGTGGGAATAACACTCACTCTGCGCTCCCCAGGGTATAAGTGCATGTGTCAGGTAAGATGCATCACGCCTATTTTATTTAATAAGCACCAGAGTCACTTAATAGGATTTCAAGTCTCTCTCTGAACACCATGATGACTCCCTACATCTCCTAGATCCTGCCTCCGTAGCATTCACAGTGCCATTGTATTACCTGCCCCTGGATTCCTTTAGGGGCTGAAAAAAGATTTCTAATATAGACTGCTTAATAGCTAAAACTGCCAGTACTACAGCAAAGATATTTTAATCCAGAAAGGGGAGAATTAAGAGCAATGGTTTTACAAAATAGAGCTACCATACACTTTCGATTGCTTAAACATATGTATGTCAACAGTTCCCTGCAATGTGTGTTAATGTATCAGATTTCCCCCACACTATTGATAACCAAATCAATGACTTACTTAGGAAATAAACAAAATCTCAGGCACAGGTCAAATGTCCATCCTGGCTGAGATGGCTCTCTCTCTCAGCTCCCCGATAGTTTTCTTATTAATAATATTTAGGCCTTGTGTTTTTCTATCTATCTATCATCTATCTATCCATTTATCCATCTATATATATGTGTGTGTGTGTGTGTATATATATATACATATATATATATATATATATACACACACACACACACACACACACATACATACATACACATACAGACAGGGTTTCTCTGTGTAGTCCTGACTGTCCTGGAATTCCCTCTGTAGCCCTGGATGTCCTGAAACTCCCTCTGTAGCCCTGCCTGTCCTGGAACTCACAGAGCTCTACCTGCCTCTCTCTGCCTCCTGAGTGCTCTGTGATTTTCAACATATCTCCAGCCTTATCATCTGCCAGACATTCAATGGCAGACTCCTGTCCACCCAACAACATCAAACCATGCTTGCTCTCTTCCCAAAGATTTGAAAGCCTCAAGCAAGCCAAGAGAGGATGGATGCGAAGAGGATTCACAGAACAGGAGCCGCTTTGTTGTTGAGGAGACACATTGTTTATACATTGTTGCTAAGTCTCCATTCCTTTGAAGAACAAGTCTCTGTTTCCTAAATCTAATGTATCCTGCAAACCGTGTTTTTCAACCTGCACTGAACTTGTGACCCCATGATGTATGACCCCCCCCTTCTCCTTGCTGAACTCATGACCTCATCATAGGATGTATGATTGCCCTTTGTCTTACAAAATATGCTTTCAGGATACCTTGATCTATATTCGGGATCACCTTGTCCACACTGTGTGAGTCCCTTCCACATGGCATACACTCTTGTTTTTATTCTTACCTTTTTTGTGTTTTTCTAACACCCAATTACTATACTACTGTAATCACACTTACAGTGGTTTTCTATTAACTTTACTCGTTTCCTATAAAATAGATCTCAAAAAGCCAGTAAGGGGCTGCTCTCTAAAATATCCAGACTTAGGGCGAGAGAGCTGGCAGGCCAGTCCCAGGTGCATCTCTGAAATAAAGCTTGCTTTAATTGGACTGTTGTGGATTTGGTCTTTCTCCTAGTGTATTCAAGTTTAATGTTTCTGGTGCCCACACTGCCCTGCTCTCAGATGCAGAGGATGCTGCCTGTGGCCTGGGGACAGAAGGGTAGGAGGCCAGGAGGAAGAGGGAGGGGGTTGGGAGAAGAGAAGCCCCTGAGGCTTGGGGACTGGGCGAGGCTCTAAGGAAAGAGGTCTAGACTAGCATGGGAGAAGCTGGGGAAGGGACGGGCACAGGCTCTTGGGAGTGTCTACAAACAGCCGGCTTGTGTCTGACTCTTCCTCAGCTAAGTTCCTGCAGGCCACTTCTCCGGCAGCTGATCTGGTGATCTCACCGGAAGCCTGGTCATAAAGGGATCGTGGAAGAACAAAAGAGTCAGCAGAGGCTGGCAAGAGTCCTCTCCACACTGATAACCTGAGTTCAATTCCCAGAGTCCACATGTCCTATTTTACTTTCAATCACTGTGATAAGCAGGAGAGGAAAGCTTCTCTCTCTCTCTCTCTCTCTCTCTCTCTCTCTCTCCACTTCTTCTTTTCTTTCCTTACAAGCTCCAGGTCACACTCCATCACTAAGGGAACTCAGGTTTGCAATCTAGAGGCAGGGACTGGAGCAGAGGTCATGAAGGAGTGCTGCTCACCGGCTTGCTCCCCGAGGCTTGCTCAGCCTGCGTTCTTATAAAACCCAGGACCACCTGCCGAGGGATGGTACCACCCACAGTAGGCTGGGCCCTCCCACATCAAGAAATGCCCCCAGACTTGCCTACAGGCCAATCTGATGGAGACATTTCTCACTTGAGGTTCTCTCTTCCCACATGACTCTGTTTTCTGTCAAGTTGACCAAAAACTAACACTATGTAAAGGTGGAACGTGAGAATCAGCTCTACAAAGTTGTCCTCTGATCGCTACATGTGTACCATGGTACAAGTGCCCCCTCCCCACAATACACAAACACTAGTAATAGATAATTAACTAGAAAAAGAATGAAAAAAGTCAGCACCCAGGAGGCAGAGTCGGCCAGGTTCCTGTGGATTCCAGGCTGGCTAGGGCTACAGAGTGAGACCTTCACACACCTACACACACACACACACACACACACACACACACACACAGAGAGAGAGAGAGAGAGAGAGAGAGAGAGAGAGGAAAAAGGAAGAAAGAAAGATCAAGATGCAAGTACGGAGAATCAAGCTCACTTTATTTGAAAATAGAAGTTGGATATTGTGCCAGGATGGGATCTGAGGTGGACCAAAAGACAAACGTGTGAGGACAGTTCCGTTGGACTATGTCTGCCTCTTTCACCCCCAAACCAGTGACAACACCAGTGACAAACGTCACCCCTCCCCTTCTCACCCCATCACTCCTCATCCCACCCCCCACATGCTCTTCCATCTCTGGATAGGTATGTCGTGGATTTTAACCATTAGATGACTGGGTTGATTTGGGGGGGAAGGGTCAAGGAACAGGAGGGGGAAATCTCATTCTCCTCAAGGGTGGCAAATCCCTCGGAAGCCATCAGCTCTTACCTCTGCCCCTCCATCATGCAGAGGCCCAAAGAGAGACGGACACTGAACACAGAGGACGAGGTGGCAAAGCCATGTGTGTTCCCTGCCTCCATCTTAGGAGGAGACTCCAGAAGATGCGCCTCCGGTGGACGTTACCTGCAGAGACGCCCACACAGAGACCCCATCTCTGTGGCTAAGCTGTTCAGCTAAAGGCCACCACTGACTTCTCTAGCCTCCTAGGTTGTCCCCCATTCTTGGGCTTCAGGGAGGGACAAAAGAAGACAGCCACGTGTAAGGAACGAAGGAGAGGAGATCCTTTTGTAAATTGCCTTCTCAAACCCAAGAACGCAGCTACAAGAAAGAGTCCTTTGTGGCCGACTCACCCAAAGCATGAAGAAACAGAGGGGGTGGGGCGGGGGGGGTGGTGGCGGCTTACGCCAGTGATCCCAGCATTTGGGAGGAAGAGTCAGGAGGATCTTGAATTCTGGCCAGCCTGAGCTACACAGAGACCTCATCAAAAAACCAGAAGGGGTGGGGCATGAGAAAGAGAGAAGCAAGGGTTGATAATGAAAACCTAAACACAAGGTAATAAAAGACTCCCATTTGTGCTGGAAGCTTCCATGACCAAATCATGCAAGGGCTCTCATTCCCAGCCCTTTCTAAATGTTCTCAATGTCTCACCAAGTAAGCTTTATCTTTTGTAATTATTGTCTGTTTGTGGGTTTGTTGTCTTTTTGTTTATTTGGGTTTTTTCCAACACAGGGTCTCAGTATAGCCTCAAACTCATGGTAATTCTCCTGCTCCAGTGAGTGCTAGGATTACAGGCATGAATTACTGTATTCAGCCTCTTTTTCCCTTACTGTCTCTGTCTGTCTGTCTGTCTGTCTGTCTGTCTGTCTGTCTCTGTCTTGTGCCTTTCTTTCTCTCTCCTGGTTCTTGAGACATTATCACACCATGAAGCCCAGGCTATCCTTGAATGAGACATCCTTCTGCCTCAACTCTCTGCTTGCACCACCCCACCCATCCAGCCTCTAAAGTCTGAAGGCAATGGGCTGAGACTCCTTCCCAAGATGATGTAACAAAGACCTGACAGGTAATCAGGTATCACAGACCAGTCGGCTTTCAAGGCGGGAGGAGATGGACGTGAGACAGGCCTGCCAACATCACAGTAGGATTTTAGATGGTTCCTATGTGATACCAATGTTAAAAGGCACAGACCCCGGCATAAGAAACACCACCGAGGTCTCTCTGAGTAATTAGAGAGACCCTCTTGGAAGGTGGAGAGAAGAAATAGAGATATGTTCTTCCTGGAATGATCACAGAGAGGCCATCCTCCCCCCTGAACTTCATAATAATGCCTGCCTCCTAGTCAGTTTGGGAACAGTCATGGAGTGGGTACAAGTAAGAGGTTCTTTTTTTTTTTTTTCCCCCTTTGGTTTTTCGAGACAGGGTTTCTCTGTGTAGCTCCGGCTGTCCTGGAACTCACTCTGTAGACCAGGCTGGCCTCGAACTCAGAAATCCACCTGCCTCTGCCTCCCAAGTGCTGGGATTAAAGGTGTGCGCCACCACCGCCCGGCAAGTAAGAGGTTCTTATTGGTTGTGCATACTCCTGGTGCTAATGCTGGGACTAGATCCTGGACAGGGTTTCCTAGAGCTGCCTGTGGACTACACATAACCCAAAACAAAAATCATAAACTTCACTTAAACATTTTTTTTTTGAAACAGGTTTTCTCTATGAAGTTATGGCTGTCTTGGAACTCAGTCTATAGACCAGGCTGCCCTCAGACTCTGTCTACCTCTGCCTCCCCAGTGCTGGGATTAAAGGCATGTACTACCATCACCCCCAGACCCCCGGCCTAACTTTTTTTTTTGTAACTGGATTGAGCAGCTATCCAGTATGAACTTCATAGATGGCAGCATCATAGGTGACATGAAAGCTTGGACATGACTGACAGCGTCTTCAGTATGCTCATCCTGTGGTCCCTCATCGACTCCTGATGGCTCCAGTTTGAACTCCCAAGCTGCCTGCATCCGGAGCCTCAACCCTCTTGATCTCCGGAGCCCATCCACAAGCTCAGAGTGAGAGGCCAGGTCCTGACTCTGTTTGCATCACTCCAAGCAGTGAGCATTGCCCACCTAGTGCCAGAAGTAACATAAAGGAATGGTCAGTGAATCAATAATTGAGAGCCGGCATGATGGTGCACCCCTATAATTCCAGCACTTGGGAGATGGAGGAAGGAGGATCAGAAATTAAAGGACACCCTTGGCTACATTGTGAACTTGATACTAGCCTGGGCTACATGAGATTGTGACACATCTGGGGGTACGTGCAGAGGACAGAGGGGTGAGATTCCCTAAAACTATAGGCAGTTGTAACCTGCCTGATTTGGGTGCTGGGAACTGAACTCAGGTCCTCTGGAAGAGCAGTTCCTGCTCTTAACTGCTGAGCCACACGCCAGGCTCTGTCCACACATGGTTTATATATAAGTACCAAAGCCAGGACCTAATAAGGAACTTCACTGCCTGGGTTTAGAGTCTCTGGAG